>JAWUZG010000022.1:3292987-3974817 GCA_036785705.1 Acanthornis magna | reverse complement strand
ACTAATTGACCACTTGTGCACAAGGGGACCTCTTCAGCCACAAACACCGAATTAAGGCACGATGCTAAGTAGCCGCTGAATTTTTTACACATGTGTCTGAACAACTCTTGATCAAACCTACTTACAGTTGATCAAACAATATCAAAGCAAAAGCATCTAATTAATCTCTTTCTGATCTTGGACTGGCAATGGTCTCATTTGACTAATAAACCCCAAAAGGAAACAGGGTACTAAAAGGTGAATGATTGTTTACAGTTATCTGTTCAGAAACATATAGAAAGAATCAAATCCTACCCAAAGCGTGGCTGAAGGTCCAGACTATTCAAAATTATTTGCAGCTATCCTGAGGCACTTCCTCTGTCATATGTCATCATTAACACACGTGCATATCTGGAATTCAAAACCAGCAGCTACTTGGGAAAAAGAAGGAGCAATACAGACAGCATAACTCCCAGCTTAGGAAGAAAGCCACTGGCAAAATACCATACTAAGAAAGCTATATTCCTGCTGTATCCAGGAAAAACCTGCTTCCTGTTTATTTACAGACAAAGCATGCAATTGCACCAGAGAAAATACTTATCTTGTTAGGAAGACAATGGTTGCAGGGGGGAAAAAAAAAAAAAAAAAAAAAAAAAAAAGAACAAAAAAGAAAAGAGCAAAATTTTTTTTAAAAAAGGAATTTTAAAAAAAAATAAAATTATCTTTAAAAAAGAAAAACTAAAAAAAAAAAGAAAAAAGAAAAAAAAGAAAAAAGAGAAAGAAAAAAAAGAGAAAAGAAAAAAGAAAAAAAAAAGAAAGAGAAAAGAGAGGAAAGAGAGGAAAGAGAGAAAGAGGAGGAAAGAGAAAAGAGAGAGAGAAAGAGAGAAAGAGGAGAAAGAGAGAGAAAGAGAGGAAAGAGAGAAAGAGAGGAGAAGAGAGAAGAGAGAAAGAGAGAAGAAGAAAGAAGAGAAAGATAGGAGAAGAGAGAGAAAGAAGAGAAAGAGAGAAAGAGAGAAAGAGAGAAAGAGAGAAAGAGAAAGAGAAAGAAAGAAAGAAAAGAAAGAAAAAGAAAAGAAAAAGAAAAAGAAAAGAAAAAGAAAAAGAAAAGAAAAAGAAAGAAAAAGAAAAAGAAAAAGAAAAGAAAAAGAAAAAGAAAAAGAAAAGAAAAGAAAAGAAAAGAAAAAGAAAAGAAAGAAAAAAGAAAAAAAGAAAAAAAGAAAAAGAAAAAAAGAAAAAGAAAAGAAAGAAAGGAAAAAAAGCTCGCAAAGGACAAAATACCAGGTAATTCCTGTGCTTAACAAAAGCAGCAACTTCTTAGTAATGAGCAAGTTGTGGATAAATCCGATCTTTTTCACTTTGTCTTCCAAGGAGCTCCTTTCTACACAAGTGGATTTACCATGCCACAGAACTGGCAGACGGCCCTGCAATATCCTGCAGACCCTGATCACACAGAAGTAAATGCATTACATACTGCTCAAGGTAAAGCTTTGCAGTGAAATATGAATTGTACCTTCTTTGGATTTTAGCTCTGGAATCCATATTCTGTCAGGGAAAGAGGTTCAGAGTTTTAAAAGCAGACAAGAGTTCTCTTGCTTCTTCTCAGTCCAGATCATGGCTCCTCGTTACAGCGTAAGAGCACTTCAGACAACATCCTTTGACATGGGATTATCGGGAGACAAGTGTGTGTAGGGTGGGGGAAATGCTTTTCCTCTAGTCAAAATCACTTCTCATTTGATGGGCAAAACCCTTCACAATAGTGAATCTCTCCTAGTTTTTAGAATAGGTATTAAATAGCCTTGGAAAGCAAAGGCATAATGCATCCGTGAGCTTTTGAGTTAATCTCACTAACACTAACCCATGCAACAAGGTATTGTTAAAGCACCACTCACAGATGAGGATGTAGACTGCCAGTTCATTTCTGTAAATAATCTGGGGAAGCATCCCATGCTTGCTTTATTTCCCTCCACATTGTTCTGGATGCATTCGAAGTCCCTGTGATTCACAAGCATATTTTCACCAATATAATTCTTACTCACAAGGGTTCTCACTAGTGCCTATTATAATAACTTTTAAAATGCATGAGAATAAGAATATCCAGCAAAAACTACATCTTAATATACTTTTCAAGTTTGAGAAATACAACTAGTATTGATACAAATGAAAACCTAAGTGCTATCTCTTTTATGACTGTGTCAGAGGCCTTACAGAAGTTTAGGTAGATGACATAGGTTGATCTTCCCATGTTGACTTGTTGCAGTCACTTGTTTTGTATTCCAGGCAACAACTCAGGTATGAGTAGAGAATGTTTAAGTAAACAATCAACTTCTCTTGATCAGCACTTATACAAGCCTCTTGAATATCTAGTTCTTTAAGCCAGAGGTGTCTGCTTTTTCTGTGTGGGTAACACAGACCACACAGTTCTTGGGTAAAACAGAACAACTGAACTGGGTGGAAAAGACCTCAGGAGATCACCTAATCTAACCCTGCTGCTCAGAGGGGGCATGCTGCTCAAGGTCTGGCTGTAGGCCTTTTGAGTAGCTTCAAACACAGCTCACCGTGCCTCTGAACAACCTATTCTACAGACTGATCATCCTCATGGGGCAAAAATTTCTCATATCTGTCTCAGAAAGTTCACGGTCTCAGAAAGTTCACTGTCTCCTCTGTTCATTTACTAATCACACAATGGGTGAGGACACAGAACACACAAACACAGAAGGAAGCTAATTACAGGTTGGATTTGCTGTTTCCAGATATTACATTCAACCTGTGTCTACAACTTAGTCATGCTTGGCTTAAATTTGGTTTTGAAGTTCACCCACAGGAGGATATATCCTATCCTTAGGAATGCTTGACAAATGATCCCTACCTGGACCTAATCTTTTTGTTTCAGGTTCTGGAGGTTTCAAAAGGTGCTTTAAAAAAACCCAAAAAAACCTAACGGGAGATTGTTTTCATCCTCCTGAGGAAAGAGAAAAGATTAGACATTTATTGTTATTTGAGACAGGCAATTCTAGAGAGAGAGAACAGAAAGATGTACAGCTGCCATTACACTAAAAAGTTTTAATCTTCAGAATCTTGTTTCAGCTGCAACAAAGGTCAGTTTTAGGAAAAGAAATACCACAAATAAGATTATTGGCATCAGTACTTATACCTAAAGCATATAAAAGTTTTTAAATATCAGTCAATTTTTAGGACAGCCAAAACCAAAAAGTTACTATCCAGAATACATGGAAGCCACCAGTTTTCCATTATTCTACCTCAAACAGCAGGGAAGACCAGAAATACATCCTAGCCTCCTGTGTTCTTTCTACCTTCAGGCTCCTAAGAAAAGCCAAGTCACATAGTCTAAAATACAGCTCCAGTGGACTCTGTCAGAAAAAGAAATAGGAGGAAGTGCACATGAAACATTCTGCCAACAAGTTGCAGACAATTAATCCAAAGGAGAATGGTTTTGAAAAATTACTTCTTTCAGGAAGGAACACAGAGCGACACAGTTCTGCAGCCCTAGGAAATTGCAAGATCACTTTAAAACCAGACTTTCACAAAACTAATTTGTAGTGTGTCATCCGCTCTGTACACCTGCATGGAAAACTTGTACCTGTGGAAAGCATCAAGAGATGCAAGTGATGCACGCAGCATGCAAGTTTTGAGTAAAGGTTACAGCCCAGGGGTACCATGGCTCTAAGCACTAAATCTGTTCTGTTAAAACTGAGGGCAACAGGCTCAGTCAAAACACTCTTGCGAGTTTCTGGGTTTGCTGGATTTTATTCAGGGTTCTACAGTTTTAATCCTCTAACCTGCACACTAAGTAGGTTCCTATTTACTTTCAACAGTTATGTATATATACACGTATACACATAGACATGCAAAATCTGAACTCCTGGGCTTTTTTCTACTTCAACAATAACAGAAATTAAATAATTGTATGAACGATTTGTTTACCAAGGTCTTGAATTGAGGCTCTCTGAACAAATTCTTAAGCACTGAACCATTTTCTAGATAACAGATGAAGTATGAAAAGGCTACCCTACCGCTTCACTAGGCCATCTTTGCTTAACTCTACTGACATTTTCCCTGATAATTATAAAGTAAGACTCCACATGGATATAGTATGTTATCTGAGAATAATTTAAAAAATTATAGGATTAGGAAAAAAACCATACACTTACTTTCAAAAAAGCCACTGACAAACACTGATGGCTGTTTTAAAAGCAGTAACCCATCTCTTCCAGCGACTAAGAGGCAGGATTCAAACTCACAGCAAACTCAAGGTCAGCAACTCCTCTAAGGTACTAAGCAATTTCAAACCTTATTATAATAGGATTGGCTTCTACTGTAAAACCCCAAATTAAGAGGCATGAAGCAAATTAAATTGATTTTAAAGTGTTCTAAAATGCAGTTGCTTAAATCCAAAAGCTTTCAAATAACCATTAGTGTTTCCATTAAAATTATTTTTTTAAAAAATTAAAAATGGAAAGCATGTTTCAGGACTTTGAATGGACCATAGCAGTGAAGAATTAAATTAATTGATGCTTTCTAACTTTAACGTCTATTATTATAAGAATTGTCCTCATTATTGCCATTATTTATCTATAAAGAGGTCATATCCAAGTTAGCTTCTTCACTAAAAAATTAAGGCTGAATAATCTCACCCTAGTTGTTTTCAAAGAGATTTTTTCTGTCTAGTAAATATTCATATAAATTAGCAAAAAATATCATGTGTTTTGAGTAACATGTTAAGTATTAAAACCCCAAACAGTTCATAAACTACAAAGAGACCTGCAAAAGACTTAACAGCAAGGCTGCTTTTCTCCAGAGCACGTTTTGCAGCAACTAGATTAAGTTTAAATGGAACAAAAAGTAACCTAACTTTTCATTCCCACAATTCCACACATATTTGCTGACGAAAAGATAGCACTTGTTACTAACAGCTTTAAAAAAACAGCAACCTAAGTTGATTCAACTTCTTGAAAATTAACATCTTTTCAGAGTTTACTTAATCAAGCTTTCTGTTTACAGTCAGCCGTGCTCATCTCCAGGTACAGTTCCACATTACACTACTGCTAATCAAGCCATTTCCCAACCTTGTCCTTCCTACTAGTGTACTGTCTCATTTGCACTGACAAAACTGTCAGTGGAACTAACTATACTAACTTCTAAGCTCTATCACCTAAATTATCGAATTTATAGTAGGGCTCAACCTACAGGTATATTGCAAAACTTTCACAGAATCTGAGAGGCATCAGAAAACTGGACATTTTACTATGGAACAAGACCCACATGAATCAAGATCAACCATTTTAGATGACACCAACAACAATGCTGGGCTCCAAGATTACACATTCTTCATTACTAGCTTAATTTTATCAGTTTGGTGTGGGGAGGAAACCAGAACACATTCAATCCAAAACAAACAGACAAAAATCACTTAGCATATCACCAATCACTACAAATGCCTGTATGCAGTATTGTTCTGATGCACACCTTGATGAAACTCTAAGAAAGGGCAAAATTAGCAGACACAAGGATAAGTACCATACACCCATTTATCATGAGTGGAGCTTTGGTAAAGTCCTCTAAAGGAAATAAACATATGGAACAGATCCTCCTGATACAGTCTGTAGTTTCCAAAAGGCTTTTGAAAGGTTGCTCTTAGAAGTGTTTCAGGACAACCATCTAACTATTGCAAAAATAAGTATGTGACTAGAAGACAGAGTAAATAGCCAATTCTCACAGCAGAAGGAAATCACCAGGAGCTCTGGAGGAATCTGTGTTGGAAGTACAACACTCACATTTCACTGATCGGTAATCTGAGTAAAAGGGTGAACAGTAAAATAACGGTTCTGGATGATATTAACTTATTCTGGGTAACAAGGACAAGGGCATCCTGAACAACTGTAAAGATCAAGCAATGCACTACTGAATGGCAAATGAAATTGAGAGCATGAAAATATAGAGAGCAGTGGAGACTATCCTAATTTTACATATACAAGGATGAGCTCAAGGCTGACCATTACCTCTCAGGAATGCAATCTGGGTGTTGTGAGAAACTGTTTTATGTAAACCTCAGCTGAATGCTTCTTACTAATAAAAATCAGAGCAAGGGATTAGAGCATTCGTATGAGAAAAGGAAGGGATTATTACTCCACCACATAAACTTGAGGTATGTCCAGCCTTGAGGTTGTACATACCTCAAGTATGATGCACAGTCCTAGTCCCCACCTCTCAAAGAGGGACAACCAGAAAACATTCAATTAAAGTGAACAAGGGCCATGAAACATGTAAGAAGATTTATGTCCAAAATATAATCTACAAATCTTCCAGCTGGGAGAGAGTAAAGTGCAATGAGAGGTAATGGAAGGCTGTAAAAAACCTAAGTGACAGCCAGGACAGACAGGACTGAATGTTTACTGCCTCTTCCAGTAGAGCAAATAAGAATCATTAAGCAACATCAGAAGCAGGTGCAAAACAAGTGATTATGTGCAGTGTGGGCAGCAGATCTGGCAACCTCCCTCACGTAGAAAGGTATAGATGCTATACCAAAAGACTTACTGAACTCAAAACCACTGGAAAAATGGAGAACATGCAAAGGAGGCACCGTTTATGCTTGTCCTGCTATTCCTTCCTTAAGGCATTCACTTCTGTAATACTACATAAAAAATCCCACCTGATCTGACCCAGTATGTCCATTTTTTAATTTCTAAAGAAAACAGGGTATTTGAAACTTTATTGGTTAAGCTTCTGTTGAAGCCACAATGCTTACAAATATCCTAGTTACAAACAGCTCATCCAGCCAACCACGATAAACAAATCTTCGAATTTAAAATGCTTGTAAGCAATTTCCTGTAAAAGAGAAATACTAGGTGAAAATCTGAAAACACCTCTTCAATCTTCTTAATTGTATACTTATTTAAAAACTGCTGCAGACACTAATCTTTTTGCTCAGGAAAGAAATTAAGTACCTATTTTGTGCCTCTCCCTGCTCTTGATATTTCTAGCCAGCATGGCCCTGCTCACCATGAAATGGAGATACATGTGTCAGGTCCGGCTAATAACTGAGCAAAAGGCCTATAAACCCCATAGTGGGAGAAGGCAGCTCCAGAGGGGGCAAGGATGCAGCAGCAGCCCCAGTCTAAATTTCCTCAAATTGCTGCAGATCTGAATCCTTCTTCACAGGCATGTATTCAAATCACAATTTAAAAAAAAAAAAAAACAACCCAAAACAAAAAAAAACACGAAAAACCACCACACCAAAACCAACCGAAGAACCCAACACAACCAACAAACCAAAAACCCCCAAACTATGGAATCACTACTGATTCCATTCTGTGTCATTTACCTTACTTCTCTCTCAAAATTCCTGCTCCTTCTCCAAGAATGGTATAGTTGCCCATGAAATCATAACTGAATCTAATTCTCTAATGCATGGCCTGTATATCCTGGTAGTTTACTGTCATCTATGTGAGTAGTCAAGAAAACCTTGCAGCAAGTATTAAATGAACAAGGCATGTAATAAAACCTTCAGTACACTGTTTTCATAAGCTTCCATAACACAGAATGAATTTTTTAAAAATAGAAACTACTTTATTTTTATGTGCATGTAATGAAAGGGAAAGTTCTTGTAATGGCTTGATCTTTAACTTGCCACAAAAGAGCTTTTCAGCATTTTGTGTTCTGGACAGTCTTGAAGCTACTCAACTAATCCCTAATACAGGGCTATTAATTTTATTTTACTGCTAGGAAGCTACAGTGCTTATGGTAAGATCACAATACTTTTAAAAATTCCATTAAAAGATAGGCTTTTTTTTTTTTCCAAATAACAGAGTAGTTTGGATAAATCTGCCCAAACACTTTGTTTTGAAAAATATTTTTAGAGATAATTGTTAGGCATTACTAGTGACATCTCATGATGTTTGCCTTTTCTTCAAATGTTTCTCAAAAAAATCCTACCACTTCAAAACAGCAATACAGTAAAAAAAAATCAAAATAGAGTTAAGTATCACCATTACCATTACATTATATTCTGCCTTTTAACAATCACCTAATAAACCGTATTTTTTTTTAACTTGAAATGGGTTAAGTCAACCATGGTACACTCAATCTCTCAAAAATCTCAATTTATATGTAATAACAGTTCTTAAATGCATAACTGAGCTTCATGGACTCTCCTCCCACTTCCTGACACAATGATGAAAGGTTATATTAACAGGAAAGGATAAGCACACACATATGGGCACAAAATGCTTATATTCACAGATATCAAGTTTTCACACCCATGCTTATCCACCACATTAGCAATGAGCATGGCATCCTGTGGTTTTATCCTGTCCTTTTATCCTGTCCTTTACCAGCATCCTGTACTTTATTCTGCATTACCAAATGCCAAAATGCTGTGAAATACTTTGGAGTAAGGTTAATGAGATTTCAGTGAGCTGTGGGCAAGGACAGGCATCACAGTTAACCCACTCCAACCAATCTTATCTCACACCAGAGGATTAGAAGCAGCACAAAAGAATTTTATCCAGAGTCGGAGCAGCAGCAATGCTCCTTCCTCTCCCCCAGCTGCTGTGAGGCACAAGTGCTCATTACTCCATTAGAGATAAAACAGAAGAAGTGCTGCCTGCACGCTCTGTGCTGGCTTGAATCACATCCAAGTTGCACACTCACTGTTTGTCCTTAGAGTGCCAAATACACTTCATAGCCACAGTTCCCCTACTTGCATGTTAAAGGAAGGGATTAATGAATCTCTGAGGTCAGCCTCAACACACACGGATGAAAAATGCATCAAAAAATTACAGAGAAATCTTCATATTGACACTACTACATAGAGATATCCAGTGCAGTGGGCAGATACACTGAGAAGTATGGTTCCTAATACAGCAAACCTTTACAGAAGAACTTTCTCAGAACTTCTGCTCAAGGTTTTCAATGTGAGTGCTAACTACTACCTACAGAAGTGTACAAAAACCCTACAGCTTCAAAATAGCAGTACAGTAAAAAATTAACACAATAGTATTAAGTATCAACATGACATTATAGTCTCCCTTTTAACAGTCACCTAGTAAGCTGTGTTTTTTAAATATTTCTGTACTTTGCCCAGCTTCAATGCAAAAAGGCTGGCATGTACTAGGGTTTTCTAACTGCCTATGCTACTTTCTACAGGCATGGCAATTTCAAAGATTAGCAGGAAATAGCTGTCTTTAACCTTTTTTTTTTTTAAGTTTTTCTTTTCTTTGTATTAGCCCAGTGTTATTCAAGAAAACTTTAGCTATAGCTTACACAGAAATATTTGAGAGGGTGCAAGGGAAAAGTGTTAATGAGCAACAGGACAACACACAGCTGGGCTGGGGAGCAGCAACAACAACAAAAACCACAAACAAACGAAAGCCAAATAAATAAATTTTTTTAAAAAACCAAAAATCAACCAAACAAAAAAACCCAACCCCATAGATTTCATATGGATTTCTACTAGAAAGTAAACTAAATAGCTTTTATCCATTTCATACCAATACCTTTTTCTAGATACGAAAATGCAGTGATTCATCTGTTTTTTTCCTTTCGTACAGGAGGGTTTTATGTTCTAAAACTTCAAGAAGGAAGGTCTACATTCCAAACAGAATAGCTCCTACAGCCCCTTCTCTCTCAGAGAGAACATTGCAAACCTGTATTAACGTTATCCCTGCATTTACAGCTGTTGTTCTTCGAACTATTTTCAACATCTTGTTTTGTTCAAGCTACTGTAAAAGGCTCAGGATAGATACTTCTATTCTTTCCATCAGCTTTGTAATAAGTTATGAATACCCAATGCCCTAAAACAGGATAATTTACTTAATGTAGACCTAAATAAACTCAAAAAAGATGAAATAACAAGCTTCCAGATACACGGCCTTAACTACAGAGCACATTACAATCTATGGCCACCTGTTTAAGCACGGCTTTATAATTGTGTCTCAATTCAGCAGCACAGGTATAAGTCAAAAAGTACACAAAGTTCAACAAACACATCAGCATTGTGCAACAACTGCCATATTATCCAACTAAATTAATTCACCCCTTGCTCTCCATTTCCTTTCTAGATGCTGACGTTTTACCTACACAAGCTTACACTGAAACTGGTTCAAAGCAAGTCCAACAACAGGAGGATACTTTGATGGGCACTCTTCCACGCCTAGAGAGAGAAAAAAAACCCCATCTTTTCTTCAGCTCTCACAACTAACTTTTTGAAAAAGAACTTGAAAATTCCCATTGCAGAAAATACCTTTTAGTTAAGAATGAATCTGCACCAGAATAACTTTTTAGCAACCGTATATTTTTGTTTAAAGAGCAGTCCTTGCAATGGTTTTCACCAAAGTAATCAGGCTAGATTTATACCAGTATTTTCCCAAAAAAAGAGGTAATCCAGAAAAAGTATGACTTTTTTAGTAATAAAACATATATACACACATACGTGTTTCAATGATACAAGTCAAGGATAAACAATATAGCCTGAAGCCATATTCACCATCACCTGAAGCCATTCCCAACCCTGAAAGAACCAGCCTCCTTCCCTCAGTCACATCCTGCACCATCCCAGGCACCCACAAATTCTTACACAGAAGCCAATACACATTAAAAGTAAGACAGAAGAAAGAAAAAAAAAGGGACCAAAAATTAATTTTAGCTAAAATGAGTTTCTTCCATGCCCATACACTGCTCAGGTGCTCTATTTGGCACAAGGGAGGGGGAGAAACATAAGATTTAACTGTGTTAGAGCACTGCTACCTTAACGGAATTATGAAACTTCAGTCCAAGACACAAAGCTGAACAATTAACCTTTTATAAGAGCCTTATTAGCTCTGGAGTGAACACCAAGGAGGTAAAGCCATTTGGACAAATCCGGTTTACAAAGTCAATTACCTGCTTGTTTGGTTTATCAAAGCTGAGGTAATGAAATTACAGGACAGTTCACAGGGTGTCTAGCACACCACAGCAAAAAACCCTCCCAAGTATTAGCATCAACCCCTACTGCAGGCTGCAGCAACACTTCACGTAGACTCTTTCAGAATGCCTGGAGAAAGTAGGTTTAGACTCAGGAAATTAAAAACAGCTCAAATTTTTCTCAGGACTTTAGAGACATAAGTTACATCATGCTGTTCTTCCAGACAGTAGTATTGAAAAGGCTTTCCAAAAGTTTATTTTAAGAAAAACTAAAAGCAAAATCTTAATGGCTTGCCAAAAAAACTACTCTACTACAAATCTGACATTAGGTAACACATTTTGAGTTTCCTCGAAGTAGTAAAGCAATATATATACAGTCTAACTTCCCAGCCTTCACTATGGCAAAAATAAACACCGAGTTTTGGGTGTTTTTATTTATTCTGTGAGCCTTTACTACAAACTACAGCACATAACAATTCCTAAAATATTACAGGCCATCAGCAATTCCCAGATTTTTGCTGTTCTTCTCCATTGGCTCTGTACTGTATCACATACCAGCCTCCCTACTCTGTACTGTATCACACACCAGCAACCCATGGCAGTGCATTTGTAGAAGTAAGGAGCAGGCACTGATGGCTCAGCCTTCCCGCAATAAGCATTTCACTCTTGCTTCAGACTAGCTCTAGTCTGCTCTTACAAAACAATGTGGCTGAAGTTCATCTTCCAACCTAGTTTTTACCAAAAAAGGAATCTGCTCTGTGTCTTTTGGACGCTCTGGTTTGCATTGCAAAAGGGTCTTGAAGTGAGGAGGACAGGCATCTGATTTGTTTCAAAAGCTCCCTCTGATCCAGTCTTCTTTACTCCCCACAGGCTCTCCTGCAGCCGGAGCTGAAAGAGCTCACCAGTCCAACTGCATCTCACTAAGTGCACCCAGGGCCACAGAGGCTGGGTTCTCTAGGTAGGGCAAAACACAATTCCAGAACAAAAATGTTACTTGATCCTACACACAGAGGGCAGAGGTCTTGGTAGAGCTTATTCTCTTTGGCCCCGTACAGTGCCTCAGTACTGGAAACCCCACTCTAAACTAGCATCAGAAGAACATCTCATATCAATGTCCAGATATTTCTGCTCATTAAAAGAAGCAGGAGTTTGTAGGGTTGGAAGATTTCTCTTCTGAAGACATAGGCCTTCTCTTACCTTCTGAAATATATAATTTTGGTTTTGCGGGTTTTTTAAACTAGTAAATTACTCTGAACACAAAAAGTGGTGGCTAAACAATTAGTACTTTTGATCATCACAAGGTTTTAATTTATTCCTGAAATCTTGTTCAAATACTGGAACAAGCATGGTTGAATATATACAAAAAGCTGTGAGAAAAATACTGAGAGGATTTTGCTGGAAATTACTTGCCTAAGAGCCACACACTTAAACAACTTGAACACCACAATGTTCTGCTACTTAACAGTTCTACTTCATAAGATCTTACTTAGTAGATCACCATTAGTTGCAAATGATGATCTGCACAACACCTCAACTCCTTGTTTAAAAAGAGCCTGCAGAACAGAACTCAATCAGGAGACTGCAGGCATGCCATTAATGCATATGCTAAAAATTGGACTACATTCACATTTTAAAATCCATTAAGACAATTATGAGGCAGAAATCATCCTTTCACCTCCATTCATTTCCACTGGTGATTTTCACTTAGTTGACTCATTTTTTTGCACCAACAGCATAACAAAATCTATGTCTTGTTTTGGAAAGTATGGTTTGATATAGCTTTTTAAGAATCTAGCAATGATTGCAGATATGCAGCAGGCCCTCCATACACTGGACAATGCTGCTACACGGAAAGAAATTAGTAATGTTTAATGGCAGGCCTACTTGGAAACTGGATGAAATCCATAAAGCCATATTCCAAAGTCAGGTTTTCATTTTCTGGCACTCCGTAAGGATAGCTAAAGATCAACTATGCAAGGCGAGTAAAGTGCTTCCAAGTTTGACAGCGTTCCCACAACTTTTTCTGCGTCTGTCAGCCCCTTGAAACTGATGTTAACATCACTGAATGTCCCTGCTGGCCATACCATTCTGCACAGCATCTCAAGCAAGTCACAACCATTTTCCCAAGAAGCAGCTTCTAAGAACTACGGAGGAAGTTAAGCATTATTCAAGAGATAAAGTGATTTTCTCCCCCACTGCCTCCCACCCTTCAACAGAACAAAAATAAAACAAAAATCTTGAGGTTTGGAAAAAGGTTACAGAAGTAATATTCTCTCTCTGATCCCCCGCTCCTCAAGAACAACCCAAAGATTGCAAAACGTCTTCAACAACAGTAACGCCTCCCTCTTGCAACAGTCAGGACACAAAAAGAGGAGGCAGAGAAACCTTTCCTCTCCGAAGGGAGAACTAACTCCTCAGCTGTACAACAGGTAGTAAGTACCTGGAGGGCAGAAACCAATCCTCCAAAGAGGTTCTCCAGCCAAGGCCCTGTTAGAAGCCCCAGGCACATCTGTCAGCAACCAAGACTCTGAACAGCTGTGATTTAGCACCAAAACATTTGTTCTTAGTCCTTACTAGAAGGTATAGGAGTAAGATTTCATTGTTGAGTATTTCTTTTACATATAAAACTAAGTTAAGCAGAGCCTGTCAAGCCATTTAAAATGGCATGAAAGCCACTAAGTAACCACCAGACACTGAATGTAAAAAGATGCAAGGAACAAAAGGGTTTCTTCTCAGATTGCAAAGAACAAGTGTTCTTAAGAGGTCAGCAGGTTTCTGCAACAGGAATCAGCATCAAGCATCCCTGTTTTACTCAGCACTTACCACCCAGCCTTTATACACGATTTCTACAGCCCTTTTAATCTCAGAATTGCTGTTGAAAATGTGTTCCTGTGCAGCCTGTATACCAACACGCCTTCTCCTTCCAAGAATAGAGGGATGCAGAAAAGACAAAGAGGAAAATTACTCTGGCAATGAGATTCTGAACTATTCAAAGAAACTTTCAACACTGTTCGGGGACACAAGGCATCACCCCGAAGGGCGGAACAGAAATGTAGCTCTTCGGACATTTAACCGTGATTCGCAATGGGAAAAAATTAAATCTCCATTTTCGCACTCGCTGTGACCTTATGGCACATAAAAACAGAGCTCAGTAACTTTTCCTCTTTGGCCCCAACTCAATACCTTGTTCTTTCCCCTCGATTAATATTTAGGTCATCCGCCCCGAACCACTCCGGGAAGACAAGGGAAAACCCGAACCCCAAACAAAGCCCCAGACCCCGGCGCGGCGATGACTCTGCAGGAGCCGCGGCGCGGAGCCGGGCGCGCTTCGGAGGCGGCGGCCCCCCGGACCCTCCCCCGGCCCAGGTACCGCTAAATGGCTGCCGGGGCCGCCGCCCTCCAGGCGGCACCCCAGGGGCGAGGGCAGGGCCGGACGGGCCGGACCGGACGGGAGCCCCGGCGGCTCCGCGGCGGGCCCGGCCCGGCCCCGCTGTGCCGCGGCGCGGGCGGAGGAGCCGGCCGTGCCCGGGGCTGGGCCGCTCACCGGCGTGCTGGTCCCGCGGCCACAGGTAGTAGGTGGCGGGGATGACGATGAGCCCCACGAAGCTGGTGAGGAAGTAGAAGAACGTGTTGCCGCTGTCGTCGTACTGGAACTGCTGCCCCGCCATGGCCGCGCCGGCCGCCCCTGCCCGCCGCCGCTCCTTCCGCCGGCGGCCCCCCGGTGTCGCCGCTCCGGGATCCCGCGAGATCGCAGGCTCGCTCGCCCGCCTGCCCGCCCCTTCCCAGGCCGCGCAAGGAAGGAGACGTGTCGCTACTCAGCCACCATAGCCCGTGTGGCGTCACGGGCCTGCCCGCCCAGAGCCCCCCGCCCGGCCGCCGATTGGCTCGGCCCGAAGCCCGCCCCTCACGGAGCACTAAATCCCGGGATCTCGGAGCCGACGAGTCCGGCGTGGGTCAGGCTGTGTGTGGGGGCGCTTGGGCTGTTGAGTTTAACTTCCCTGCTACAGCAGGGCTGTCCCAGAGCACGGGGCACAGAATCACAGATTCGTTACGGTTGGAGGAGGTTTCTGGATCTCGTCCAACGCCCTTGCCGAGGAACAGGTGACAGCAGCTAGAGCAGGTGACACGGGAACGCGTCCAGGTGGGTTTGGAATGTCTCCAGAGAGGGAGAGTCCACGATCTGCCCGGGCAGCCTGTTCCAGTGCTCTGCCATCCTCCACGTAAAGAAGTTCTTCCTCATGTTGAGGTGGAACTTCTTGTGTTTTAGTTTGTGGCCACCCACACTCTGTCACTGGGCACCACCGGCAAGAGTCTGACGCCATCTTCTTAACAAATGCCTTTGAGATATTTAAATCCATTTATTAGATTCCCTCTCGGACTTTTTTTCTCTCAGACTAAGCAGGCCCAGCTCCCAGTGTCTCTCTGCACAAGAGAGATGCTCCCGACTCCTCAATTTTGTGGTCTCTGCTGGACCCTCTTCAGTGGCTCTTTGTCTTTCTGGTACTGAGAAGCCCAAAACTGGACACAGCACTCCAGACGTGGCCTCACTAGAGATGAGTAGAGAGACAGGATCACCTCCCTGGACCTGCTGGCCCCACTTTTCCCAATGCACCCCAGGATGCCATTGGCCCTCCTGGCCACAAAGGTGCTGCCAGCTCCTAGTCAACTTGTCATCCACTAAGAATCCCAGGTCCTTCTGCACAGAGCTGTTCTCTAGCACATCAGCCCCCAGCCTGTATTGGCACTTGATGTTATTCCTCCCCAGGTGCAGTATTCTACACTTGTCCTTATTGAACCTCATTAGGATTCTCTCCACCTAATTCTCCAGCCTGTCAAGGTCCTTCTGAATCCATTCAGCAGGACAAGATTGCATCCATGTGGTTCTTGAATATCTCCAGTGAGCGAGACTCCAAAGTCTCTCCGGGCAACCTGTTCCAGTGCTCAGTCAATCACGCATAAAGAAGTTCTGACTCATGTTTGTGTGGAACTTCCTGCGGATCAATTTCTGCCTGTTGCCTCTTGTTCTCACTGAGAAGAGCCTGGGAACAGGAAAGTATTTCAGACATAATAGAGTTCTCAGAATTTGGAAGGTGGACCTTCAGCAGGCATGTGAGAGCAAACATTTCAAATGTGACTAATTCTGAATTTAGTTGCAGGAATGATCATGCTCTACGAGGAGCTGTGATCCTAAAGATATGAAATCAAAAGGCAGGTACTGTGATGATCCTATTCACACCATTAATGGCAAATTACCTCTCTGAGGTACACAAGATTGCTAATCATGTCCATTTGTGGGAATATATCCATTCATGGGAATATGCCCATCTCCACAGCTTCATGGTCCGGTGTACAGCCACTCATAACCGTGATCCTATACAAATCTCAAAGCTTCAGTGATTGTAAGTTCAGGCTGTTGGGAACTGTGACACAGGAGTGGTGATAGCATCATATGCAAGGGAAGGATTAGGCATACCTTACAAAGAAGTTCTGTCCCAACATTAACAAAGACTGATGTGGGAAGTGGAGAGAAGGTAACACAATGCCACAACCAATGACTAGCACCAAATGTCCTGGTGCCATGATATGACAATCCATGAATGGACAAAATATCTAGTTTTTCTTGGAAAGGATTTTGTGTTTAAGTTTTTTTATAGAAAAGATTTTATTTTTTTCATCAATACTCTGTAATTGCTTCCAGTTAGATCCTTGTAGGGCTCAAAGGCAAGGTGTAAAATATTTCCTTCTATGTCTTTTGCTATATACCCTGAATATTGTCCACCCCCTGCAGTGATGGCAACTCTTGCAGTAGTTGTTTTGGAAGATGCCTGAATGCATTAAAACTCATCTCCCTCTGGGTTTCTAGTCCTTAATGTTTTACAGTGAGGCAGTGAAAAGCTACTGTGCACAGTAAAGAAGACATGACAGGTAAAAACCTACACATGTAATCAGATCGGTTTTGTAAGCAGAGGAAATGTTCTTCCTCCAGCTGTGTTCATTTGCTGAGTTTGCTACTTCAGTCAGATAAAGGGACCGAGCTTTCGCAGGCAATTATGTTCCCGCAGGTTTTGTGAAAGCAGCCTGTTAGATGAGGAAGGCTTGAGAGTGCACCAGCTTGAAGGACCAGCAGTGGGTGAGCCAAGATCTTACTAGGCACTGTAAAATCCACACAGGAAGCAGCATGAGTAAGTGCCCTGTGGAAAATCTCTGGTCAATGCATTCAGCAGATCACAGGAGCCAGATCAGGAGGAAAGCAGGCATAGCTCATGTTGCAGATCATCAGATAGTTTCTTAATGCCATTGTTTTGGAACCCAGTTACAGATTTTCTATCTGTTGTTGGTAACATTGCTCCTTTGCCGTATTGGTGTGTGAGGGGATCAGTTGCCTGTAGCATTAATTGACCTAGTGAGGGAATCCTGAGGGTCAGCTTTCAGCCTTATCCTGTCTCTGTTTTCCTCCTGCCAGCCTGTTCCAGCTATTAGCCAGGAGCCACTGGAAAGGAGGGCCTGGGAGAAAGAACTCCTATCATCAGCTCCGATATGCAGGTGTTCCCAGCCAGATGGGGGCATACCCCATAATTGAACATTAGTGAGCAGAGACCACTCTAGCCGAAACCCCAATGGTTTATTTGAGTGCTGTTCCTTATGTACTTAACCTCCCTATAAGAAGTAATGTGATCCCTGCTTCCCAGGGAAAAGGAAGAAGCAATGTTGCTTTTTCCACTCATGGTCTGTCTGGAAGGTCACCCAGGTAAAAACAACTCCAGCTCCTTGGCTTTGAGGAGCAATGTGGTCCACTAGAGCTGAAGATAGCATTATGGGATATCTTGATTAGATAACTGTTTGTAACCTAGAGGAATCTGATCTTCCCAAAAATGCTCTCAAAATACTTTATGGACCTGTTACGTCAACTCACAGAAGTGCCCTTTTTTGCAACACAGCTCTGTCATGCTACTAGCAGTTGTCGTAGGAAGGGAAGGGAAGGAGCCCTTCCACATGAGTAGGGTCTGCACAGGTGGGTTCTGCAGCCATGGGGGCTGCCCCAGCATCTCACGGAGCACTTCTGCCATCTTCCTGGCTTCCCGTCAGCACCCCACACTAGGTTCAAATTGCTCAGTGTTACACACACAGTCATTTGCACAGCGGTTTCACAGTCACCAGCACCTCTCCTGCACATTCCCTGCTGGTTTTTCTGATCTCATGGGAGATTGTCAGCTGCTGACAGCATCTACCACACCTTCAGGCTTTTATCAGGCTTAGTTACAAAAATGCAACTGACTGAGTTCAATCATACCTTAATCTGTGACCATACAAGCCAGGGATCTAAATTATTGGCAGAAGAAAGCACACTTTGACAAGGTCCCAAAATTTCTGTGGAAGAAAAGCAGTGACAAACCTGGTATGGTGCCAAAGATGACAGTCAGGTTGTTTTAGTGGGTAGGAGTGGTGAAACTTGGAACAATTCAGCTCTAGTAGATATTTACTTTCCAAAAAGAATGGAAGATTTTATGACTGTAAAATGGAAATTACAACCTAGCAGATATGCTGTACATTGTGGGAATTTGTTTCCCACACGTTGTGACGTTCCTAATCTTCTGTGAGGTGATAGACTGCCTACCTACAGCTGACAGGCTGGAGAGCAGGGATCTCCAAAAGTAATGACTGGCCGGCAGATGGTGCTGTGGAAATTACGCATAGCAGGCAGCATAACAGGGTTCGACTCCAGGCTTAGGCAGAATCAGTAAGCGAAAACAGACTCTTCTGTTAAGTCATTTTTATTAATAGTGCCTCAGCTCAAACTAGGCACTGCCGAAGATGGACCCCAAACAAAAAAATCCCTTGGCAATTATTCCTTTATAATCTAAGTTCACCCCTCACGTGGACAGCTCGGACCGACAGTAATCTTGGAGTCTGGGGTCTTCTTGCTTTTTATTGATTTTCTTGCTGTTTTGTTACTAAGCAGTTCTAAGTGGTCATCTTCTTATACAATATAAAGTGGTTCTGTATCCTGTTTCACATCCTCTTAGGTTGTTTTTTTCTGGTTTTGTAGTTAGATATTTGGCATGCTGTAATATGGATGTCCTAGCTCATATACCACAATCTACAGGCTTTGCATACTCTAGCTATTAATGTTTAAGCTGCTGCTGCTAAGTTGAAACTAACATTTTCTACTACAGTCCTCCTTTTGTTTTTATTAACATTCCTGAAATATGGGAGCAGAATACCCTAAGGTATTCAGTACAGCAAATGTTACAACATTTAATACAAACAAACAATATTTCAAAAATCATTATGAAAATGAATAACCTATAAAGAATTAATTTTGCCCAAGTTCCTAATCTGGTACTCAGCAGGTGAGACAATATTTCTTGGTCAAGTATAGGTGAAGAAGTGAACATACTTCTTGGAATCTTGCTGAAATATTGTCCTGTTATATTTTATGCATTAGTTTTACTTGTTCCCACAACTTTGGACATTGGCTGAAGTCCTTCCACTCTGGTCAATCTACATTAAACAACTGGTATTAATAATTGTGCATGCCTCCCCTTGTGAAGCTAACAAAATTAATCTGCTATCACTAGCCAGTGTTTATATCCACATGTTTCAGGGGTATCTCTATCATCTATTTGCAATCTTTGGAATGGGAAAAATGCTCATGGTCAATTTCACAATTCAGTTTTATATGTAAGGATTTATGACAGGTGGGACAGGTATTAATAATTCTTTTAGCAGCTGCATAGACACCCAAATCTGCCCATACTTGCTGTACTAAATTAGTCACTGCTTCCGTTCTTTCAAGGGCTTCATCATGGAACCATCCAGTTGTCTGGTTTCAGGTTTCCCCCATAGTGTTCTGCTTCCAACTTTTCCCACTGTTTCTTTTCTCCACTTGTCACACCTGATTGGTTATAATTCTTTTGGATGGTCAGCATTAGGCCATGAGCTCTTATCTGAGGTAACTGCCATAATGTTCACTGTATGTTGATGAGCCGCAACTTTTGCTGTTGCACCAGTTAAGACATTCTCTTGGCTGATGACAGTAGTATCCCCTGTATAGAATGGACAGCAAACCAGAGCAATTTCTTTGGGAAGTTGAATTGTGTCCAACAAGTACCAAATTTCTGTTCCATTAGCCACACCTTTTCCTGAGGGGTGGGGAAACCCCCATTCTTTCTGGGATATGCCCATTGAATGGCATAGGTCAAAAGCACACCTTGGATCTGGATAAATACTCACTTTCTGCTTCCCAGGCATTGTTGCTCAGGCTAAGGCAATTAATTCTGCCCCTTAAGCACTAATTGTTGCTGGAAGGGCTCTGGTATCTGCAACCGGCCACTGTTCCACAATTGTGCAGCCAGGCTTTTGCTGCCTTTGTAAACAGTGGGATGATCCATCTGTGAATAAAACAAGACCTGGGATTTGTCTGTGAAGTATGCTCGTGCCTTACTTAATAGTCTGGATTACCATGTAACGTCAGTGGTGCTCTTTCCCTTCTCCTGGTATTGATAATAGTGTAGCCAGGTAGAGTCACACATCTACATTTAAATTCATATTTATGTGCCCATGGTGGGGGACAAGGCTTGCATTACATAGTGCTTGTGAAGCAATTCAACTTCATGTGACACATCGTAACTGGGTGGATCGTAACTGGGTGCCCTAATACTAAAGAATGAGTTTATTCCACTGCTGTAGTTGGGCCACTGACATGGGTCTAATGTATGTTGGTGCTCCAGCTGCCACCAGATCCAGTTGGACAGAATAATACACCACAGGTCTTTGATGAGGTCCTAATTTCTGCATTAACACTCCACTAGCCACTCTTTTTCTCATATGCATATACAGATTAAAACGCTTTGTGTAGTCTGGAAGTCCTAAAGCTGGAGTCAAGGCCAAGGTCCCTTTGATAGCTCTGAAGGCTTTTTCCCATTCTGGCCCCCATGTAATGGGTTCTGTTGCTCCACTTTTTGTTGTTTCTGTCTGAGATTACATCATTTCCCCTAATCCTGGTATCCACAGTTGGCAAAACCCACCTAAGAGCCCTCACAGCTGATTGTGGTTTTTTTAACTGGCCTAGGAATTTCGGTTATAACATTTACTCTTTCTGTATCTGTTACTTGCCGTCCTTCCTTTAAAACAAATCCAAGATATTTCACTTCCATTTGACATAGCTGGAGCTTGGATAGAGATGTGTCCTTGGTTGCTAAGGCAGTACATAAATGTTTAATATCTTTTAAACAGTCATTACAATTTCTACTAGCTATTAGTAAATAAATATCTACATACTGCACTAAAACTTATCTGCCAGGCAACTCAATATCCTTTAAATCTTCTTTTAGTATCTGAGGAAAATATGGTGGGAGAACCATTAAACCCCTATGAAAGACAAGATCACATCAACTGACGTCTCTTCCGGGTGAATGCAAACAAGGGCTGGCTTTCTTCATCTGTGGCAATACTGAAGAACGCTGCAGTCAAATCAATCACAGTAAAACTTGTAGCCCAGTGCATGATTTGCAAGAGTGCAGGAGAGGACTGGCACTGAGGGGTGTGAGACAATCACATACTGGTTAGTTGCTCTCAAATCCGTAATACATTAAAACTCAGGATCCCCATCTTTATCCAATCTGGTTTTTTCTATATTGGATAGAAAATCCAATCTAGATTGGATACAAAATCCCAATGTTACCAGTAACACTGGGATTTTATATGAGGATTCAGACACTTCCACGATTCCTTGGGCAAGGTGGTGATCTACTTGTTTTAATGACTTTTCCCTGCTTCCCGGGGCTGGGATGCTGCTCACAGCAGAGGGCGCGCCTCCCTTTGTTTTCAGTCGTATTTCGGCAGTTGCACGTCAGTTCCTGACTGACTTTGCAATTCTCTGGGCACTACTTCCAGGGGTTTAGGTATCTCCAGGTCGGGCTCCTGAGCTTCAGATGTTGTGCAGACGCCCATGATTGTCAAATCGATACTACGAATGATAGATGTAATTGTACATCCAGGATTTGGAAGAGATCTCTTCCTAATTAAAAAGACTGGGACACTTCTGCTATTAAAAATCTTCCCCACATCCCTTTTTTTCCTATCTTTTGCAGTAATTCCCACATCCCATAGACTCCAATTTCCACAGTATTCTGAGTCCTTCTCTTCAATCATTGCAGATTACTTCATGATTCCGGTCTTACACCTCCCATGTCCAGTTCCCTCTGAGTCCCCCTTGGATACAGTGGGCATTTTCTTTGCCAGTAACCACATTTCCTGCAGTAATGACACTTTTTCCTCTCGTTTAATTACAAATCTTCTCATTCTTTTTTCAAATCTATGATCCGACCTGCCTTTGCCCTCTCTTCAAGGGAGAAATCCCTTCCTTCACTCTCTTAGTTGTAAACTCTTTGCCAGTACTGCCACAAAAAGACTAGCTTCTTGTTGCTTTTCCTGTTACTTTTCCTTTGCAAGTTCAGCTCCATATATTTCTTCCTATCCATCAAACATTAACACCACATAAACGTAACCATAAAACTTAGGGTCTTTTGTAATGTCCCCCCTTGCCACCCAGCCGTATGTTCTTTAAAATATTTCTGTGTATCTGGGGTGACTTGATCAACAAATACTCTTGCCACTAGCTCATTGTTAAAGTTCTGTGTGGTCATTCCTCTGTGTTTTGATAAATCCCACCATGGTTGTCCCCAGTATCACCAGGGTGTTCCTCCAGCCTCTGCCCACATTCCTGTGCATTGGTCCAGTTCACTCCAGATTCTCCAGAAGCTCTAATAGCTTCCACTAAATTATACCTAAATTTAGGGCATTCCCTCCTCTATGCTGGGTGCATTTCCCATTCCTGTATGCCAGATTTGTGTGCCTTACTCTGATCAAGCCATGCACACCTCTCCTACCATATTTCTGAGCTGGAACTTTAACCCACTTGAAGCCAGAATATCCAGAATTTAGTAGCGGAATTTTAGCATTCATCAGTCAGTTCCAAAAAGTTCCCAGGTGATCCCAGCAGCTGGGCATTTGGAGATTAGAGCATCCATCATCTAGTGGTGGATACCTAGAATCCCATCCCCAAATTGCTATGGAAATTACACACAGCAGGGTTCAACTCTAGGCTTTTGCCAAATCAATAAACTGAGAAGAGTTTCTTCTATATTGTGTTTTTTATTAATAGCACTGCAGCTTGAGCTGAGTGCCTCCAAAGAGGGACCCCAAAGAAAGAGATCCCTGGGCAATTTTTTCTGTACAATCTAAACTCCCCACCCCTCATGCAATAGTTCAATTTTATTGGGGTCTGGTATCCTCTGGTTTTGCAATGGGATTCCATTGATTACATTTGCATCTTGCTGTTTCAGTACTAAATGGTCAACTTATCCAGTACACAGTGGTTCTATATCCTATTCCCCATCTTCTTAGGTCAGTTTTGGCCAATTCTGTAGTTAGCTATTTGGCATGTTATAATGTGGTTGTTATAATTCATGTGCCACTGTCTATAGTCTTTGTGCACTCTAGCTATTAATGTTTAAGTTGCTACTACTAAATTTCTACTTATTTCTACTATAACAATGGCAGTCCATCGCAATGCTGGGATGTTCTTCAGCTCATGCTGTTGCCAAACGAATCTGATAAGAAGGTGATGAATTTCCAATGATTTGCCAGTTTTGTAGATATACTAGTTCCCAATAAAATGCAATGTGGCATTACATAAGTCTAGCTTATCTGGGCCATCAAAACAACAAAAGAAGAAGGCTCTTAGTTTGTTTAGGTGAGAAAGAGAGAAGATAACAGATTTGCGTGGCATATTTCATTGAAATGAGCATTGCTAACCAAATAGCTCTTTGTGAGGACTTCAGAAGAACCTGTCACCATGGAAAAGCTACAGACACCAGAAAGGCAGCAGGATCTGCAGGATCTGCAGTGTGTGTGGCTGGGATCCACCTCAGGCTGCCCAGCCACATTGGGTGGCCTCAGAGATCCCTGCTTTGGTTCTGCTCCTGATCCACTCTGCAGGCAGTGTCACACAGAAGTCTTTGCATTTGCCCCAGCTATTTTAGAAATGTTCTTTCTCTGTGCCTGTCCTGTGACACAAGAAGGTCCATTCTTCCACTTACTTCCAGTCAAAAGTTTGGTGTGACCAACCTGAAGAGCCATGAACCAAAAATAGACTTTCATGGGGGGAAATGCACTATGGGAGGGAAGCTGGCTGGGCATTGGTCAGAAGGTGGTGAGCAATTGCTATATAAAACTGTGTGTCATCACTACTGTGGTTGTTCTGTGCATATTAACCTCATTACAGTAAAAATTACCCAGGAAAAGTGCATCAGTGGTGGAACAAGGGCAGGTTTCAGCTGGCAATTCAGCCCCAAGCAGCCGCTCACTCACTCACTCACTCACTCACTCACTCACTCACTCACTCTCCCCCAATGGGATGGGGAGGAGAATCAAGAGAGCAGAAGGGAGAAAATGCATGGGATAAAGACAGTTTAGCAGGTAAAGGAAAATTCACACATGCAAGCAAAACAAAACAAGGAATTCATTCACCGTTTCCAATGGGCAGGCTGATGTTCAGCCATGCCCAGGAGAGCAGGGTTCCATCACACATAGGAGTGACTTGGGAAGACAATCACTATCACTCTGAATGTCCCCCCTTTCTCCTTCTTCCCAGGCTTTATGTGCTGAGCATGACACCCTATGGCATGGTATATCCCTGTGGTCAGTTGAGGTCAGTTGTCCTGGCTGTGCCCTCTCCCAACTCCTTGTGCAGGCCCCTCACTGGTGGGGTGGGGTGGGGGGCAGAAAATGCCTTGACTCTGTGAAAGCACTGCTCAGCAGTAGCTAAGACATCCCTGAATTGTCAGCTCTCTTTGCAGCACAAATCCAAATCACAGCCTCTTACCAGCTATTGTGAAAATTTACTGTATTCCAAGCAAAACCATGACAATGGGAAAATGGAGCTTTCCTGGGCAGTGTGCTGAATACTGGAGAACTTCTTGCAGTGGGGAGTTTCAGATGATGGTAAATTGCAGAGTATTCCTGCTGAGAGGTGACAAATTTGGGAAAAAGGTCCTAGAGCAGATTGCTGACAGCTTGTGTCTCAGTAGTGTGGAGGTTAGTGGCAGCTCAAAATCCCACAGTACTCCTGAATAAAGTGGAGTGCCAAAAGAGCCAGGAACGTGGGAAAATAAGAGCTTAAGCACCTTATACATTCATCTGTGGCATTTGAGTTGTGATTTCGTGGAGTCTTACCCTTAGCAGAAATCCAGTGGTTGAGTTATACCAGGAATCGATTTGTTTGGCATTTTGGCCTACTTTGTTCTTTCCTGCTGCATGCTTGGGAGTAACTGTGAGGATGCAATACTGAAGCTGAGCAGAACTTTAGAAGCTGAGGGTTTCCACTGACCTAGGGCCAAAATGCTACCCTTTCTCCTCTTTCTTATTTCTCCTTCCTTCCTTCCTTCCTTCCTTCCTTCCTTCCTTCCTTCCTTCCTTCCTTCCTTCCTTCCTTCCTTCCTTCCTTCCTTCCTTCCTTCCTTCCTTCCTTCCTTCCTTCCTTCCTTCCTTCCTTCCTTCCTTCCTTCCTTCCTTCCTTCCTTCCTTCCTTCCTTCCTTCCTTCCTTCCTTCCTTCCTTCCTTCCTTCCTTTCTTCCTGTCTCTCTCTCTCCCCCTAGCTCCCTTTTTCTCTGCCTTTGCACCCAGTTGCACACAGGGAGCAGCCACGAGCAGCCTGCACCTTGAGGAGGTGCGGGCTTTGCCACAGGGCTTCACAGGGCACTAATGCTGGGAATATTAGCAATGAAAGCTGGAGCGCGGCTGCTGCTTCTCTGGAAGTTGGTGTTACAGTTAAATCCAGCAACTAGGACTCAGGGGTATTATGAGGATAGGCACAACAAAGATGCAGTAAGTGGATTATCTGAGAAGTCCGGACCCCCCTTTTTCCCTCTGAGTTTCCCATTTTTGTTTAAATTAACTATTTTATGCCATATTTTTAAACATGACCTAAAAATGATGCAATAGCACTACCTTTAGAAACAGAAGATAATTTGTAAATTATGCTCACTGCTTGTCACAAAAAGCTCTCCAAACTATATCTGTTTTGATAGTTGACCTTGCAAATTGGGGAAGACAGAAGTAAGTCACAAAGATTCCTGTGGGTTAAACTATTTTCCAAGCTGATTATGAAGCTTAGAGCTCAAACAGTCTTTGCACAGAAACTCACAAAATACCTTTTCTTTTTCAAGGGTTATCACCACCTAATTCATTTTACCTCTGATTTCGCATTAGAGGTATTGCTTACTCCTCTGCTGCTCAGAAAATGCTTGGGAAGTGTGATATTATGGTCCTTCCTACAACTCTGCTCCAATATACAGCAGCCATCTGTTCACCATGGCTGGGCTTTTTAAATTAATGTTGTTTAAATGTTTAGGAGAGGCTTCCTTGACATTTTATTTGTTATGATCTCAATCATGCTGCCAGTGATCAGGCAAAATTTACATTGACACCATTGCCTGGCTGCTTCCTGTGCGAGATTTGTCCAAGAAATAGTTGTAAAACCATGAATTCCATGAATCATAAATTAGAACCATAGAATATCCTGAGTTGAAGGGGGCCCACAAGGATCATAGACTCCAACTTGTGGCCCTGCACCAGACAGCCCCAAGAATTCCACCCTGTGCCTTAGAGCATTGTCCAAATGCTTCTTGAACTCTGTCAGGTTGGTGCTGTGACCCTGGGGAGCCTGTTCCAGTGCCCAACCAGCTTCTGGGTATAAAACCTTTTTCTAATATCCATCCTAAACCTCCCCTGACACAACTTCAGGCCATTCCCTCAGGTCCTGTCACTGGTCATCAATATTATGCACAGAGGCTTGTGCTGGCTTCCAGAGAGATTTTATCAGCTTTCATTAATGATTTATAACAGTTCTCTGATTTACTTTGTCCATTGCTTATTTTTAAGGGGCAATGGTGTCTAGGTTTAGATGAACATGTCAGAAGGCACAGGACAAAAATTGTTTTTCATTAAGATTAGAAAGGAATTAATACCTAATAGATGTCATGGCAAAAATAAAAGAGACTTTGAAAATTGTACCGACTGGCTGAACTCATCTACACTCACCGTCAGTGGCTGGAGCAGACACTTGTTGACATATACCCTTGGTATGGAACTAGAGTGATGGGGAAGGGCAACTGAAATGATCAAGGAGATCATCTGAAGATCGTCTTATGGGGAGCAAGGAGGCAGACTAGGACTCTGCAGAGCAGGTGGCTGAGAAAGGACATGCTGGAAGTTTGCAAAACTTTGGCAACAACAGCCAAGTGGAAGAGCTACTCACAAATATTGCATTGACAAACATCAGCATGGAGGAAACTGGAGGAAACCAGTAGGAGATTGGTTTAAAACAGACATTCTTTAGGCTGATGGCAGTGAACTTGTGTTTATGGCAGCTGCATTAAAGCTGGGACAGTCAAATGGTACCAGCAAGTTGATTAAGGAATCAGATGGACAAAAGATCCATGGGTAGGATACTAAACTCGGCCAGGACATACTCCTGAGCATCCCTAGCACAACAGCACTAGATACAGCAGAGAAAGGGGGCAATGGACTGTGGGAGGTGGCAAGGCTCATGTGCTGTCTCCTATTGACCTCTGCCCAGCAAAAGTGCCAACGTATGCACATATTCATGTGTACCCACTGACTTCAGCCCACTTCTCATTGAGAGGTTTCTTGGCTTCAAAAAATTACTTTTATTTCCAGGGCCTCAGGAGAAGGATGGCCTTTGGTGTTGGACTCTGGTCTGGCTGAGCTCAAGCTCTGGCTTGCTGAGCTAAAATAATGGGCATGGGCATTTCAGGCACAGAGGGCAGGGAATGCAGGGAAATGTTTGAATCAGAAGGATTTAGCCCAGCCTGGCGGGGATGGGGACATGCACATCTTTGGTATGAATAATGCCAGGCCACCACTCCAGGTGGTCCTGACCACAGAGTGATTCACACCAGTGCAGTAAATACACAGTAGCTCCAGCCCAGCCAAACACAGCTCTCACAGCTGCAGCAGGGAAGGCTGCCCAGACAGTGAGAGGCCTTGCTGCTCAGTGTGGGGGGCATTTTAAAGCTTTTTGGGTTTTCCACCATGATGTCTGTCAATCTATATGAAGTAAAGATCTGTAAAAATACCATTATGGGTTTTCATATTTATTTTTCCTTCACTGATTTCCTTTTTTTTTCTTTATTTTTCCTCTGTAGCTATCAGTCGGACAAACCCAGAGCTGTTTTGTATTCTCCATCTTATATGTCAGGCACCAGGTAATAAAGATCTGTAAACCAAATGCAGAGGCTGTGAAAGCATAATGAAAGGAATAATGCAATTCTGTAGAGCTTTTACTCTCGTTCCTCATGAAAGCACTGCACTTCGTGACAAAAATCTGCCACCTCAACCTTTTCAAACATGGGCTACTCTAGAGAGTTATTACTTTGGTGAGGTGAGGATGTAAGATTGATTTGTATAATATCATACCATGATGACATTGATTCCATTACCAGTATTTATTTTCTAAGCTTTTCCATTTACAGGTCACTTACCTTTTTAAACTGCCACAGCAAATGGAAGGTCTGTGTTCAGTGCCACATCCACAGTGGTACTTGGGCTCCCCCTGTCCCCGGTGTGACACACACCCCCTGCCCAAACTGCACCCAGAGTTTTGCATTATTCTTTCAGATGTGCAATGCTCTGCATTTTGCTACAATTTTCTGAAGCAGTAAGGAAAAAGGGTAGTGTACTAACAAATGTTTTTGTAGGCTCCTAAAACCTACTTTAAATTGATTGAGCAGATTTTTAAAGATCAATACAAGGACCTTTAATGCTCTTCTCCAATTCTGACAAAGGATTAACAGAGACCAACACAAGGCTGAGATTTTGTGTGTTGTTATGTTGATTTTTTTTTCACAGCTGAGCTTTATATCTCCAAACACCAGGGTTTCTAATGCAAATGCTACAGCCCTTCACTGTAGCAACTTAGAGGAGCAATGCTATGATTTTAATAAAGCTGTCAGATTAAGTGACTGCATGGTTACACCATGATATTAATACATGTTCTTAACTGTCAATTAGTTAACTGGCTAATAAAAGGAGCCTAGCTTATAGGATTTCACTAATGAATATAATGCTTTGTTTCTGGGCAAAACATATGCTTTGGATATATAATTAGAAAAAAGCCCCCCTCTCTCTCCCCCATCGAGAGAGCATGTGCAGCTGAATAAAGGAGCTCATTATACCTGCAAGGGGTCAAAGTCTGTGGATCTGTAGCTTATGGTATTATGACAGATTACAAAATCACTCTATTATGTTAGTCAATCTGTTTCCAAGCACAAACTAGCAGGGAGCAGGGCACTAGAACCTCCCAAGCAGGGCACCCTTTGGCTGTTCCCGGCAGTCTTATGATGGGTCAGCTGGCCGTGACACCACCTCTGACAGCTCACATGTCAGACCTTCCCTGCCTGACTTCTGCCTTTGTTGCCGCAGAACCTCTTCACAGACAATCAATCCCTGCTTCAGGTTGCAAAGAGCTCCCAGTAAGAGCTGAAACAAATTTGAGATCCATGTGTAGCTATCACTTGTGCTAATGAAAGGGAAAAGCAGAGCACTTACGCTCCAGCAGACCTCTCCCAGGCTCTCACCTTAAAAAAAAAACAGTAAATAAAAAGTTTTAAAGTAGAAAGGGGAGCATCTAAATAGAAACACCTGGGAATGAAAGCGTTGGGTTCAGCTTTGGTGCATGCATCAGTTTAAAAGGAAAAAAGTAATTCATATGCAGGACAAAGAGATTTCAGACATGATAGAGATCCTGAGAAATATTTGACTTTCCTAATCTTTCAGGGAAATTATTCTGCTGGAAAGTCTTATTCAGTCAACTCAGCATAAAACTTCTTGGTCCCAAGGGAAAGAAAATCCTCTTGTATTTGAGAAATGCAGCCGTATTCAGCACATTCAGCACTGTGGGCACATATATTTCTGACAGACCACAACTTTCTGAGATTCTACTGAAGACAGGTGGTTCCACCACTGCCTTGGGCTGGTTATTTTGCCCTCTCAGCAGTCTGGCAGCTGTGCCAAAGTGAGGAGAGCCCCAGGGCTGCCAATGTGGCATGGAAAGTCTGGGGAGTAAAGCAGAACCAGCAGGCTGGCTTAGGTTGTCCTCAAGGACTGGAACTAACAAAGATTTGTGCCCCATGATCAATTGATTGTGGTGCCCAGGAAGATGCAAAGTCTGACTGCAGCTTTCCCTGCAGCTGGGGCTTGTACAGGCTCTGTCCTCTGGGATTTTGTCATGGCTAACCAACAATGAGGTCAGGCTGCCACCTCTTTGAGGGGTAACTTCTAGGTGATTTCTTTCTTCTCATCAGCAGCCCCTATCATGAAACTTGTAGGAACGCCTGTCTCTTTGTATGTTCTCCCTCAAGTCCAGTTTGATTTAGATTTGCCAAAAGATTACAAATGCAGGAGGTTGTAATTTGCATTCAAACCTCACAAGACACAAGCTTGCTTTCCCCAGGAAGCCAAGCCCAGAATGAGCTTGTCCTATTACTCATTGAGAGCTTTTTTTCCTTGAAATATCATGTAGAGAACACAATTTTAACCATCCCTTGTTTACAACAGCCACTGAGTGTCACTCAGCAACAGCAGCAGCAGCAGCAGCAGCAGCAGCTTCTTGTATGGTTAAGGAGAGATTGATCTTAGGGCTGGTCTCAAAATGAAGGAATGTCCAGTGTTTACCCTGGATTGGAGTTAAGAAGCATTTAAGGAGCTGTTTGGCTCTCCCTGAAGCAGATACAGGGCTCCTGGCTCCTGCAGAGGGGACTGCCCAGACCTCAAGGGATCACAGCAGGAGCTTCAACATCAAACCCACACAATGTCCTTCCTGGAGACACCTGTGCTTGGAGCCAGGTGCCACAGGAAATACAGTGCAGAGAGCATCAGGAGGAGCCACAGCCCCTGGAGGAAAAAGGGTGGCCAAGAAGAGATTTTTGTAGGATTATGTTGGACACCATCCTGCCCCAGCAAGGAGCTGGGCATGGGATCTGACACCCAACCATCCTTTCTCAGCACTTTCCTAGAGCTGCTGGCTTCACTTCCAGAGGTGCCCTTGCAAAAACAGTAACTGAGAAGCTCAGCATAGTCTCACCTTGGGGCAGCTGTGTCTGTGTCTGCTTGAGCAGGGGTGTCAGACCAGAGGTCCCTTCCACCCTCAAGTATTCTGTGATATTTTGAGGAGAACCAGTGTACATTTGACCTATATAACACTATTGAGATGTGGATTAATTTCATAGCCTGCATGGAGTGAGAGCTGTGGTTCTGGAATCAAACCACTACTGGAGGGATGACAGATGAATCTTCAAAGCCACCCTGGGTGCTCACAAGCGAAGGGATGCTCATGGACACAGCTGAAATGCTGCAAGGAGGCACAAGAGGGAAGAACTGGGGATTTATGTGAAAAGTGAGCAGAGGAAGCTGTTTACAGGACCCAGTGAGGAGTTTTTCCCATTCCACAGACTCCAGGATCTGTGCTGGCTGTCCTGTCCTGAGTGGAACACTGCTGAGACACCCAATCCTGAGTGAACCATGCACCTCTAGGAGCTCCTGCTTCCCCTCCACGTGCCTGCCCATTTCAGCAGTGATTTCCTTGGCATTGCAGCTCCCTGGGCTGCCCAGTGGTTCCTGGTCAGTGAGCCCCTGAACTGGCAGCACACGACCATGGGAAGTGACTGTGGTTGTTCTGGGACCCGTAAAATAATCAATGTTAACCTCTCCCATCAAGTTCTTGCTGCATCCTTCCTTGGCTTGCTTGGTCTTTACCAAGCGGTAATGCCATTACCTGTTTGTGGTAATAAACTTCACTGCAGTTGCAAAGCACCCACATAATTTATTTTTTTTTTTTGTTTTCAGTACCCCTCCAAATTAGCAGGAAAATCTCTGAAGTAAAATGAGGATGAAATATTAGACAAGGAAATCTGTTCTTTTCTCCTTGAATCATCAGCTCAGGTAAAGAGATGGAAAAATTCCCTCAACTGAGTTTTGCTGTTATTATAACAAAACCAGAAAGGAACTTCTCCTTTACTGGTGAGAGCCTTTGCTGGCAAAGACCAGGAAATCAAAATTGGTATCTTTGGAACAGTGTGTGGTTTTCAATAAAAATTCCCAAGCTTTTAGAAAAAAAGTGTGGTTTCTTTTCTTATTCATCACCTCAAAAATAGGCAGTCTGTCAGTCTGTTTCTCTTGGAGATAATATCTGTTGTACTTCAGGAGCTAGCTTCTCAAATACATTCACAGGTTTTCATACACATTTGGCCCATTTCAGTGCAGAACATACAGCGTTGCCAGTCATACAAACACCTTGTTAATCCCTGGAGGCTGCATCGAGGCATGGCAAGAGTCAGTTCATGTCCTTGGAGACTGACAGAGTGACATTAGTTTACACTGGGCAATGCTCTGATGTACTGGCTAGCAGCCAAGGAGTTCATGACTTTTATATGTTTCCACAAAAGGCGTTGAAAAGAGCTTTTGATATGGTTATTTGGTGAAAGAGATCAAACGTTTCCCCTTTGTATTAATCCTTTTCATGTTTTCAGTATATAAACTAATTTTTAAAAATCTCATCTTGCAGGTGTTCGAGCACATGGTTTGACAAACACTTATTTGGGGCATATGTGCTACTGGGGAAGCTGCAGAAGAGAAACAGCAAAGGTTTAGGAAAACCCAGCCAGCATAGAAAGCATGAAGAAAAAATGGTGAGTCCTACCCGCAGTGCCAGATTTGGCAGGCACAGTGGAGACAGGCTCCTGGACTAGAGGTGACCCACTATAGCATCTCTTACATTCTTTGATGGGCGTTGCTAATACACAGTCATCACCCCAAAGCCTGTGCCAGGAAGCTACAGATGCCTGGGCTCTGTGTTTCAGCAACACCAGAAATGCATGGATGAAGGCCCCTGGTGCTGCTGCATTGTGCCAGGCTGCTCCCCCAGCCAGGACCCTGCCTGGCCACTCCTGGGCTCCCGCCGGGCTCAGGCTGGCGTGGGTTTGACACTGTGTACAGGGAGCCGGCGGCTCTCCCGCCTGGAGTGGGGCAAGGACAGAAAGGCTCCTTCTTCCACGCGGGCAGGAGGGTTAGCCCAAGGGTCAGGAGAGGCTAAATTCATTTACACACCACTCAGCATTTGTTTTCTGACCTTTGTGAGCCCCAGCCCACACTTGTTTTTATGAGCCTGGCTATTGTACATGAGCCAGGCTTTACTGTTCTTAAAAGCTGTCCCCAAAATGAGATTTACTTCTAAGAAATAACAAAGCCCAGGCAGGCAGTCATACTCTCTTCATCATTCCTGGGGTTTTGATTTCTTTTTAAATGACCTCTAAAATATCTTCCCATTAAAGAAAGGTCTATTTTTAAAATACCAATGTCATTTAATTAGTCATTTTGCACAAGAGGCACATCTGACTGGAATTTATGCTCTTATGTCCCCTTTTGGCAGCATACACATTTTTTTCTACCAGTGAGTAAGATGGGATCTCAGTCTCACATCTAACAATCTCTCTTTTTTCCCCCCTTTTACCTCATCTTCCCTCTCAGATGCTGGAAACAAGCACAGTACACAGTCTGTGCACCCCCATTTCACAGATTGTCTGACTCATGGCACAGGAACTAAGAAGTAATGCACTCTGAAATGTAGAAGGTGCATTTAAGAGGAAAAAGAAATATATATATATATTTAATCTATTTTAGACACTTTCATATGTTACTTCTATTTCTGTCCATGTTGTCTTATGCTTATTGTCCCCTTGCAATGAATTTCCAGTGTAAAAATATGAGAGTTTCATCATGTCAGACCATGAGGATAACTCACAGCTTGGTTTCTGCCCCAATCACATAAAGGATGGTGCTGTTCCTTTACTGAGCTGCTGCAGCTGCATGAGCATAAATTTTCAGGGGAAAAAGAATGTGCAGATTTTGAATCAAAACGTTCAGAAATAGAAACCAGAACAGGGAAGAAAACATGGGTTTGCCCAGTTTAAGTGCCTTCAAGATCTAATAGCTGATTCAGAAGAGCTAGTCCAAGCACAGAGCACATGGGTCACATCTGGCATCCTTGTGCTGAGAGGCCGTGTATCCAAATCCCTGTGATGTGTCCTTTTTGCTTACAGACTTCTAGACATGGCAGCAGCAAAAACATTGAGAAGGTGAGAGATCAGGCAAAGTGAGAGATCAGGCAGAGCATGTCTGTGTGTGCTTTGCTTTTTCCTTGCGGCTACCTACCTATATGTAAGACTGCTGACTGCTGTACATTGAGGCATGTGCTGCAGGGCAGTCATCCCCTCTGGGGATAAACCCCCAAGGCCGAGGGAGAAGCCTGGTCTCCATCCCAGAGCTGTAGTCCCTCTGCATTCTTGTCAGAAAGCACAGGACATGAGGTTTTACTTCTGACCTCTTCCTGCAGAGGTTTGCTTTCACTTGAACAGAAGTACGTGGGCATCTGTATGCATGAGAGGCAGAAATCTGCCTGTTACCAGTCACTGGGGATCAGCTTGTGCACACAATCTCCTAAGGAAAGGGAGAGGGAGGCCCTATAAAGAAACTCGGCATGAGAAGCCCCTTCACCTGCTCCACGTTTGGAGTGGTTCCTCACTACACCCAGCCATTTTGTGAGACAGCCACACACTCCCCAACAAGGCTGGCACACACACGGCTGCTGGGTCAATGCAGCCTCTGCTACACGGCTCATAGAGGATGCAGCTAAATGTCATAAACAGGCAAGCTTGCCTTGACCATGCTAACCAAGAGGCAAGCTAAAAGCCAATGAAATTGTTCCAGAAAAAAAGAAAGAAAAGAAAAGCTTAATCTGAGTAAAAATATAGTCCCTGAGCACTGGCAGGGTCAGGGTCAGGTTGGGTTATGTGTTGTATAAGTCCCCGTTATACAAGCCAAGGCAGGGCAGAGGCTTTCCCAGGGCTATTCAATCCTCCTTTCTCCTGCTCAGTTTCACTGCTGCTCCCTCATTCCTTCCTTCTCACTATCCCTTCTTCTGATACTTGCTTAGACATCAAATAGGTTAGTCCAAGTGCTTCCATCGCTGTGAGTTAGAAGATCACACAAATCACTTCCTCTCAATAAAATATGACTGTGGAAGCTTATGGGTGGGCCTAAAGTTGCTCCTGTGAGTGGCTGCAATAAAGGCAGCTGCTTATCTGTGTAGCAGAAAAAATAAGCTTATTATGCAGAGGGGGCACAGCCTGCTGCAACACAGAGTGACCAGAACCCAGGGGCTAAATGCAAGCATCATTTAGACCTGTGCAGTTCAGACAACAGCAGCAAAGGGTGCAGAGGGGGCTCCTGATTACTGAGAAAAAACCACACAAATATTCCACAGACACAACTGATACTATTCCTGCATTTTAAACCAGCTGCTGAGGACAGTATTTTCCCCTTGAAACATGCATGTTCCTCTCAGGGCATGCCCTCACGTTCACCTTCAGATTCTGTTTTTCCATGAAGAAGTGTCATATCAGTGGCAAATTAATCTTTGCCAACACTCACAAGCCCTTTTTTTGCATCCCAGCACTCACCCTTCAGGCAGATGTTCTGAAAGCATCTTCAGGTTTGTGGGTTTTTTTAAATGGAGCAATGCAAAGTAAGGCTGCTTCCCTTAACAGACTTCCAGAGTGCATTTGCTCCTCCAGAAAGAGCTTCCTTCAATCCCTCAACTCTCTCATTACCAGATAAATTTTGATTCTGTGTTCTGATCACCTGGACAAAAGCAGCACTCACCAGAAATAACATGCACTTTCTGGAGTGAGGACCACCACCTGCATTTGGAAATCTACTCCAGCACAGTACAAATGCACTACATTTTTTTATAATTTCTACATGTTTAAGTAATTGCTCTCAACTCAGCACACATCTGCAATACTTTGAAAGCCATTTCTCTGGTTTTGATACTCTGACTCCAAGACCCCAAAAAAACTGCTGAAACGTGTTGGCAACTCATCATAATCTTCCAAAGAAAAAGAAACATAACATTGTACTGCAAACAGAAAATCCATTGCAATTTTGAGAACTATGGAGAATATACAGATGCCCTGGCAAATACAACTTCCTTCTTAATCAACAAGAAGGGAAGGTAATTATCTAAAGAATTTTTTCATGACATAGGGAAAGGACAAACAGTAATCTAAACCCAGCTGAAGTTTGCCACTGTAGCAGGAAGAGAAGACACACCATTTTAGCTGGAAACTGGAGAGCTTAAACTTTTCAGACCTGGCCAGTGCTCTAAAAGAGAGCAGACTTTCTATTATACATTACACAATACCAGATAGGTGAAAAATACCTGCACTCTTCCTTCCCTGTCTCCTCTACAGACTCCTTTGAAAACCTCCTGTCTTTACCACATCTATCTTGGGACTCTTCCTTGCAAAGCCAAGATGCCAGCTCCTTGCAGTCTGTTTTTGATGCAACAGAGTAAATTGCTATTCTTTGAAATGCTTGAAAAAAGTTTTTTGAATGAAGTCCAAAGGAATATTCTGATTGCCAGTGGCTGTTCTCTCTGTCTTAACCTAGATCAGTTTGACATAAGCCATTTATTTCATGGTTAACCCCGGAAAAATCCTGCAGGGAGCATAAATTTGTGCATTAATCCTGCTCACCAGTTTGATTCCACTGAGATTTGGATGAAGGAGGTGCCATGTTGCAACTCTCAAACTCATATTTACTATTTCAAATGCTTTAACCAAAAATCTTTCTGGAAGCCTTCTGTGACTCTCACACCACCTCGTTGTTGCAGAGGAGAGAAAGTCACACCACTTTAAGTGCTGAGCATTACAGTGAAACATAAAGCAGCATTAAAGTTGCTCCGTGCTTAATGCTGCGGTTTAAGCAGCTAATCTTGTTTCGGTTGAATGGCATGTTCATTACAGCAAATAAATCAGTAACGTGTAGGATTATTGAAGAGGAAAGACATATTAAACCAGTTTAGGGCATCATATTGATTTTTCAATATTTTTTTTTAGTGTCCGATTTAGCTTGGCGTTTTTCAACAGTCAGCTCTAATAAACGTTTGTATAGCACAGATTAAGCAGGTGGGAACGCTGCCCAGAAAGAGTATTATGAATAACTTAATGCACTAGTTTAATTGCAGCAATCCATGATACTTACTGTGCTGGCACCAGAGGGGAATTTTCAGTATTAAAAGTTAAAAATTCAACTGAGCGACTAGCGAGTATCTTTCTTTTATTAATTATTTGAAAAAAAAATCCATTATTTTGACTTCAGATTGGAGCAGAGGAAGATTAATAACTAATTATTGTTAAAAAATAATTAGCATTTACTTGACATAACTTTGCCTCTCTGACACTGCAAAACATTACAGCAGCATCCCTGCTGTCCTTGTGCTCTGTCAGCCCTATTCTGCTCAGTCCCCTTTGTAAACGTGATACACAGAAGTGAAAAAGCCCAAGCCTAGCTCGCACCTCAGCAACAGGCTCCTTCCAAAGCTATCCTATAGAGTATCCCCATATTCCTTCCCCACAGCGCCAGTTCCCTGGCACTATCCTTGCCAGGGACAGGGCTGGCAAGCATATCTGAACTATCCACTAGTTCAGAGCACATGCTGGAGGAAACCAGTTTGGAGTAGCACCAACTTCCCAGCAGAGCAAAGCATTGAAGCTGCAGCCGTAGCAGAAGATGCTGGTCTGACGGCTCCCTAAGCCCACACCCAGTCCTGCGTACAGACCACGGCAGGAACACTCTGGAAGACCAGCACAGATGCTGGTAACCTTTTCCAAGTGCAGGTGCTTGATACACATATCACACAACTCATTGCCGTCACTGAGCACATCAATTCCCGTTTTCTTCCTTTCCATGTTATTTTTGCCTTAGATGAGATTAGGACCTCCAAGATAGCAACTGCACTTCAACTCTCAGCACAACACAAGGCTATTGTTGCACATAAGTCATCCTGGCAGCCTCCAGCAAGTAGCAACAGACACCCATCAAAATGCTGGGAGAAGCAACACTCCAAAGAAGCTGCAGAATTTACTGGCTCTGCTCTTCCAACATGTAACTTTGCACACTAGCAAAGATACAGAATGAGCATCCTGCACAAACTTAATGAAGCTCAGGCTAAAAAAGCTTACATCAGTCCCAGAGGGAAAATTCACAATGAAATATGAGCAAAAATTGGTAAGTTACCCATACATTCTGATTAGGAGTACAGTGATTTTGCTAATCATACAGCTTATCATTCCAGAGAAACTCTATATTCAGGGCACGAAAACTAAGGTAGAAATTAGCAGAAACACAAGATTTGACAGTACTTGATTAACTGGACAGAAAGCACCAGAAACAAAACATTAGGAAACTGAAGCCATTTTGTGATTATAGCAGTTATTTAATGAAGATGTAAAAAGCAGCCATTGCACAAAAAAAAAAGTATCTATTTTGGTTTCTTTTAAAGAAGCCCTTGTTTACTGCTAAACAGGAGTCCTCATTCAGCTCAAATGAGAACAGGAGCTTTGCAAAGAACCTTTGAACCAGGATTATTTCAATATCATCACACCATGCAGGTACCCTCCCAGAAGAAAGCAGTTGCTTTTAAAATAACTCAGAAGCAAGTCCCTGTTGTCATGCCCCTGCTCACCCCCCCAGCTCTGGCCTGTGCAGGCAGCGCAGCTGCACATGCCACCACAGACCAGCGGGGACTCAGAATTGAGGCTGGGGACTGGATACAGTGCAGGATGGATGGTACGGGATACAGAAGGGATGCATACAGTGCAGCTGAGCCCACCAAGAAGCCAGAGCATCCCCCTCCCAGTTCAGCTGCAGTCAACGTCCCATTCATACCCTCTTTTCTCAGGATCTTTCAACTACCTGTGCACTCCAGCAGCCTCTCTGTGTGTGCTTGCAGACCTCCATTTCCACACTCAATTACTCTCTGAACCTCTGCTCTTCGCATTAGCCCTTCTCCTGTGCCAATTCCCTTTCAAGCTTCTCTCCCAAGCACCCAGGCAGCCAGAACCACACCTGCATTGCCATTTCCCCCGCCTTCCTGGAATTCCCTTGCAAGGGACACGCCGAGATTTAAATTTGCCTTTGCGCTGCTCCCATCCCACCACTAGAGCACAAGGCTCCTGCCATCAGGCGAGACAGCCGACTGTCTCCATGGTGAGGCACTGCACTGCTGCTTTTGGAACCTCGCAGCCCAGCAGCGATCCAACTCCGTGCCTGCTACCCAAAGCTTCCCTCCAAAGACAGCGAGTTATCCCCACCAGCCTTATTTATGCACACCCACCCCAGAAACGCAGTTGCAGCTAACACGAGCCTTTCCATAGACTCCAGGAGGCTGTGAGAGAGCTGAAACTCCACCCTCCCCGCGGTTGCTGCTCTGTCATTCAGCACAGCACTGCTTTGAAAACATCTTTCTGATGCTGCTGTCCTGCAAACAGCAGAATGAAGAAAGATACGCAGGTGCTTCTGAACACAAACCCAGAACAGCAGCAATATAAAACTACTATTTGATGAAGCAATTAAGTAACCACACTGTCTACTGTCCATTGACAATCTTTATTAGAGCTGACTTTGCACATTTAGAGGTTTCCTAGTAAGTATAAATATGAATCAAAGTGCTACCCCACAGTAAGAAATCTTTATTTCCACCAAAAAAAAATTACAAACAACCAGTATTTCAAAGTTTATGCTATTCAATATATATAATACCGAAAAGGCAAAAAATAAAGTGAAATACTAGCAGCAAAAAAGAATTCTATTTCTCTTTCAACAGTCTGTGTGCTTCCACATTTCTCTAGCAAATAGAGTATAAAGAGAATTCAATCAATTTATATATGAAATATCCTACCAAAAATATAACACTGTGTAAAGAAAGTTAACAGTAGAAAGTTCGGGGGGGGGGGGGGGGCGGGAGGAGAGGAAGGAAAAAAAAAGAGAAAATAGTAGATGTAATATTAAAAATCTCAAGTGTAAACTTTGCTGCTGCTTTAAAATCAAAAACAACAAAAGTCACATGAGTATTTCCGTTTGGCTTAGGAGCCAGGAAAATAAGAAAAGCTGATTTTTTTTTTAAAGTGCTTAACCACCATATCCAAAAGTAATGACTTTCAGACCTACTTAACATGAATGTGCTCAAAAAGCCACCGCTTACAGTATAAAAGCTGTCATTCTGAAATGCTGCACATACAAACTGGCTTTATCTGCACGAATGAAAGATTCCTTTGAACAGCTCTCAATCATATGATGTCCCAAATCAATGTAATGCTATTAGAGCAGGCAGCTGAATAAGTACCAGAAAGTTGAAGTTTAAGAATAATAGATATAAAAAATATTTTTTTTCTTAAAAGGCAGCATATGCCTCTCCCAGCCGAATGAAGGTACCTTTATGTAATAACCAAAACACAGTTTTATATTATTGTTGTAAACTACCTAAAACAAAGTGACTGCTGATCTAGTAATTCACATGTTAAACAGAAGGAGATAGATACTTCTTACTCATAAAACACAAAAAGGCAAAATGTGGGTGGGATCAATTGCTAACACAGTATTTTACTTATTATTAAACATACTGTTTAATAAACTTGTTAAACTTGACTTCAAAAACCTACATTATGTCCTAACAGAAAAAAAAACCCAAAAAATCAAGAAAACCAATGATTTGAAGAGCTTTAGGACTGTTTTGTTACACTGTTATATATTTATTTGAGCCTTAGTGCAAAGGAAAATTTCAACATTATAGGCTCCACAGCAAATCAAATACATACAACTATTTCATGGGGCATTTTGACAGACATCAGACACAGATCCCAAGAGAAATTTAATTTTTTTAGCTGTAATGACCATTTTTTTAATGACCATGTGTTAGAAAACACATTTAAAAGTTGGAGCAAAGACTCTGGCATTCATTAACCTCAGGCACAGCTATAAATAATTTCAACCTCACCACTCTCCCAAATCAGAAATACAATAAACAAACTGAACTGCCGCTATTGCTGCAGCCATTGAATTGTGCCCACAGCCTGACAACAGCACTACCCATCCCCACAGTTATTGCACGAATTTCTCCATCAGCTTTGGAGGTCTGCAAGCTTAATTTGTTTACCTCCATCTATTTCACAGGAATAATATTTTTAAACCATTTCTTGAAGGTCACCAATTCCCAACACAGTATATTAATGTTCTTCAGAGCAGTTTTTAAGTTAGAGAACTCACTGATTCACTTACTGCTAAAACACATTACCTAGAAAACACAACTTTTACCCTACAAAGTTCCTGTAAACACCTCTGTATTAAGCCACAGCAAGCTCTAGACCAGGAAATTTAGCATCTCCAGTGACTTGACTTTACCTCACTTCCCCTCTACAAAAACATAAAATACCCCCAAAATATTAGAATTAAAAAGGAAAGGAATTGGCATAATAAACAGAGAGTGAACCATTGTTACCCAAGCAGATCTGTAAAATAAACCTCTGAAAATGTAACATTTGAAAAGCAATGATTTTAGTGGTTAAAGGGTGCAAAGGACTAAATATGCCACCAGTTTGAGAGAGAACAGAATACTGTAGCCATCAACAATTACTATTCAAGTCCAGCACTGGCAGTTGTGCTGCTTTTGTTGCCATTTTAGACACTATATATTACCACTTTCTCTGCATATTTCATGCCTCTTTTTTTTTTAACAGATGCCAGCAGCATGACTTTCCAGTGGTATAAAAAAGATGGGAACTTTTTCTTTTTTTAAGGGTTCCTTCCATCCCAAGTCTGAATATTATGTGGAATTAAGAATACTGTTTTAAGCAGAAACATCAAACATTATTTCAAGTTTCTGCCTATCAAAATCACCTCAAAAAGATTCAAAATCTCAGGTTTTTGTGAAACAAATATAGGAAAATACCATGCAAGGAAAGTGTAGCTATTCTATTGATATGAAGTACAAAAGCATAGAAACAGAAAAACACCAGCTTCAGCCTGCGACTGAAAAAAACCCACCACAGATTTTTCGAAACCAGAGTCCATACAGTGTCACACAGCCCTGCCTTGTCATGTTTGTTAATATCCTCGCTTAGAAGTCAGACAGCATTTTGTTTAACTTGTGTTGCTCTGTATCATTACACTAAACCATAATTAACTCCTCTTTTGTGCCGGCCTCATTCCAACACAATTGTACCCACTGTATACCAGCAGCAGTTCTCAGGTTTTGTTTTGCAGCTCAGCTGTATTTTTCTTGGATGTTCACAAGACTGGCATTTGACTGGATGCGCTTGGCTAGAAAGGGAAAAATTATATGAAAATTAAACACAAAGAATTCCACAAAACTAGTCTCTCCACTCCCTCTATTTATCTGACACAGACTTGCAAACAGCTTTCTGTTCACGTCCAGAAACTTTAATGAAAAGATATGGCTGAAGCTCTTTACTGCCCTTCTTCAGGGGACAGCAGCAGACTAATAGTTGCTATTAGCGCCGTCAGCACAGCTGCAGGCAGATCTGGCTGGGCCCCCTCTCCCACATGAGCCAAGCAAATCCCTGGCACCACCCAAGTCCAACAGTGAAATGCCAACACCGCCACTTACGCAAAATGAGTATCCGTTTCTTCTGCTTTGAGTGAAGGAAGCTACTAAGATAAAAAACGATAGGTAGGAAAAGAATAAAGGATGAAACTGCAATCACTGGGACTGTATCACTGCAGGGAAGAGAACAGTTGAAAGTCCTGCTCCAAAGCTTCCGAGTGATGTTCATCTAAAAGGAAAACATAAGCAAGCCATGAAAGCAAGCACATGTATTTTTTCTGTGCAGCATGGCATGGCAAACACTCACGCCTCAAGACATGTAAGTGCTCAAATATCACCTCAGAAAACAGCACTTGAATAGATCTTCCCCCATAAGCAAGCAAATCCCTGGAAATGTTGAGACAATTTAGACAGAGCCAAGATGTCACATCAAAACTTTTACAAGCATCAAAAACATAACTACACTCAGATACGTGTTGACACTGCCACACGCCTGTTTCCCAGAGAGCTCACTGACAGTCTGGGGGGACAGAGCTAATCCAATATTTTTGATGAGCACTCCTCCAGCCGTGCCACTTAAAACCCCACGATATACCAAAGAGTATATCCCAAACATATGTCATCATGGCTGAGGATCCCTACAAGCAGGTGCTGTAATAAGGAATCAATTAATACACCAGCTAGAACAATAGCAGTAAAACTTCACATTAAAAGCCAGAAGATTAAGAGATTTTTTTTTTTTTAATCTATCTGCTTCACAGCAACAAGAAAGCGCAGCTACTCAAACTGGAATGCACTCGGGAGATCAGGAGCTTCAGTCATGCTCCTGCTGCACTGCCTGAGGACAGGACCCAGCAAGACAGCCCCAAGCACCTCCCACCATGGGACAGCAGCCTCCCAAAGGCACTGCTGCCCATACTGCCCCATGCCCAAAGGGAAAGGCAATCCCTAGTAAGACAAGCACAAATGGCTCAGATGAATAAAGCCCCCTGTGACAAAGCCTCCCTGCTGAATATTAACCAACGCTTACTGCATCTTCCACGTCGATACACAAGTGTGCGGAGTGCTCGGACTCGCCACCTTGCCTGTTCACCCTCTGCAAGTGGTTGTACAGGTCATTCAACTTTGTGTAGGTTTCATTGCAGTTTTTACACACTTCTGTGTAGTTATTTGGTGACAGATCAATGGCTTGCCCCTAGGGTTATAAAACACTGAATGAATGACAGTTTAAGGCAATAAAAAAAAAATTGGTTTGATTTTTTAAGTTGCTACTGCTGAGCTACATTGACAGGGACAGACTGCGCCATACTAAGCAATCCTTTTCATCTGTGGCCTTCAGCACTCCATGAATGCAATACAAGACACTTGAAAACAAAACTAGAACCTCTGAAGATATTTCAACCCAAATGGCTGTACCAGTTACCCACTGACCACTGGGTTAAGTTCTAGTTTAATAACTCAAAATTTCCAATAGGCCAGTCCACACTGCCCCAGACCAAATGTGCCTATAAAGGCACATTTCCTAGAAAACATTAATAAAAGAGCAGACAGTTTCCTCAGATTGTCCCATGCCCATTGGAGTAAACCAATTTTACTACTGAATGATCCTGAAATCTGGCCAGTTTCTGACTGAAATGCAATATGCAGTTTCGTAGGCTATATAGGGCATTTTCTATGAGGACAATTACCACATTTATTTCACTAAGGAATTTATATTGTCTTTGCAATATGGTCAACCTTTATCTGCTTGTAATTTTAATAGTCAAAAGAAATGTTACAACAGTTTAAGGTAGCTAGTCTTTCTGTACTAGCCCATATTATCAAAACGATATTTAAAGATTGAATTTCTATGTAAAAAAGACAACAATTCTACAAAGCATTACAGCATACAGACATGCTAGTTTTCATTACATAATTATCAACTATTGTGAATTCAGAAATTCTGATGTGAAGTAGCATTGCAATTACATACAAAATGAAGGCAAGGTGAGTATCAATTAGAATTAATTTTAGACACTCAATCTGTAAACAAGTGCATTTTACAGATCATTGATTTATCTGCCCACAATTCATAAACTCGGCTGCAGTTTATTTGCCTAGTCTGCATCTGCAGTTTATTCAGCATAAATAAAATTTTGGTAGCAGTTAGAGGATTTAGTGCTTCTCTTAAATACACAGCATAAATACCTGAAGATTATGTTCAAAACATGTCAGAGATTTATTGAATAAATCCAGGAATTCTTCAGTAGAATTTGATAATCCCTCACTGTTATTCTTTAAACAATCTGTTGAAGAGAAAGAAAAACATTGGGATATTCTAATTTCTAACATTTCCACAGCCAGAGAGCCCCAGATACTCCACTCCTGCAAAAAGAGCTCTCGACTATAAAGGACAGGTCTAGTCAACATTGCGGTTTCCTTATCTGCCTGCCATTGATATCTCAGACCTGCTGACCTAACGCTCCATCAAGAACACATCTCAGAATTAATTGGCCTTGATTAACTGAAAGATGAAGACTATCATCAAGAGCCTTCTGAAGAGGGGGCCTGAATTATCTTTGGACTTTGAAATAAAACAAGACATTACTTTTATTTTCCAGCCCGCAAATCTGGCTTTGCCCAGCAACAGTAACAGCCATTTTGTGGAAGCAGGAGCACCAGCAGTGGAGATGAAATGGAGAGCACCCAGGAAACAGCTAGACCATGAACACAATAGCAGAAATCACAGTGTAATTTTGATTCTTTAAGGAAAATGCTGAACTTTTTACCAGCTTTGAGGGAAGCTCTGGGGTTTCCCTCACAGTCATGGGCTCAATCCCATGTTACTGCTTCCATCTATCCTACCCGACTTTAGGTGCTCTAATCAGCCAGACCTTTAAAAACAACTGTATTTGGGGAATTTAGGAGTTCAGCAACAGCACCGCGAGAGAAAGCCAACATCTTAGAAAATTCTCCTGAAAGCAGTAAGCACCATCAGTAGTTTTCCAACAGACTACTGCCCTCAGATTTTGGCCGTACAAAGAAAACACTCTCGGAGTGGCTATAGCTCAGGATTTGTGTGTTATCTGCTGGCTGCATTCAAAGAAGCACCTACAATTCTGATCTGTGCAAATTTTAGGGGCTACGTCATCACAGTAGCACGGAAGCTACAGAATGAGTCACGTACTTGCACAGTTGGCTGCCTCCCAGGTTTCGTTGAAGAACTCCGAAAGAGTCACAACCATCTGCAGCCTGTCTGAGGTCAAGATGCTTTTGGCACAATTGTGGCTCTCAGAAGAATTCTAGATACAAAAGGAAACAAGAAGAGAAGCAAGCAAGTGTTAAAAATACGAAGGGAAAATTTTGAAATGTCTTTTAGACAAGCACATCTAAAACAATTGCAACATATCACATCAATATTTCTAGAAAAGGCAGAGCAGAAGTGATGGAACAAAAATCTTTTGATCCTCCAATTCATACTGTGAGCAAACCGCACACCGTCTGCAGATCTACTAGGGCTGCATGCAAGTCAGTCAAAAATAAATGGCAAAAAAACCCAAAAACAAGCACACAGACAGGACCTTCTCTGCCAGGTGGCTCACATTCATCCATTCCTGGGCCACTGCCCCAGGAGCCAGTTCAAAGCATGTGCAGTCAGAAAACAGGACAGGGTTGTTCTTGTTCCACAGAAGGAATAGTTGAAGGAGCTGAACCAACAGACTGGCCTCAAACAAACCAAAATCAAGCAGAAACAGCCTCCAAAACCACTGCACTAACATACAGTATCAGCAGCAAACATCCCCCCAGTGCAGCAACACCAGGAACAGAGTCCTCTGCGGGGCAGTGTCCGTGCTCACTTCCCCAAGCCTGTGACTAGGCCAGGCTCTCGTCCTCTCCAGACACAGGTATCAAGCTCATCTGTCTTAGTGAGCCCTTCGGTGCACCCCATCCTCAAAGTAGGGTCTGCCACAACTCTCACAGCAATTTTTTCTCTGGACCAAGTTCATAAAAAATGCACAGTGACTGTAAAAGCAGCTGCAGAATAAACAGGAAGTGTTCCGATCAGAATTCAGATACAGAACCATGGCCTCCAGTCAGCTGACTCCTGTGCTCTCGCTCCTCGTGTCTGGCTGCTAAATTGACTTAAGCACTTCTCAAAATTGCCAGAGCTGCCAAAAGCCTCTTTGATAAGTGACATGGGACATAGAAAAAATAATCTCTTTAATAAGAAACTTGTTCCTTACAGTGCTTTACAAGAGATCCAGTTTCTGCCTCTCTTTCTTAAAAAGGCGGGGGGGTTAAATAAGAACTTTCCCTTGGAGGCTCAACTGCAGAAGTCAAATATTGCCACATCTGGTAACTCCCACATTCACCCACTTTCATTTCTACTAAATTACAGATATGCAAGAATGTTGTTTATGCAGGAAACTCTGGCTGCTTCACAAAGGCTGTGAAGCTTCCTCACCATCTGGGCTCAAGAGCAGGAAAAAGCACTTTACCAAAGCTGAATCACATAGACCTAAATCATTCCTTAAAGTTTGCCTAATGGATTCTTTAATTAGCCTGGTGAGGAGGATTTTACATTTCAGAGATGCCCAAAACTTAAACTGGCTGTTCCTGTCACGTTGCATGCTAACTATTGCTACGATAGAAACATCAGATACCTGATTAATTGTAATCATGGACTGAGGTTGCAAGAGGCCAACTCCTTTATTTACTTGGTTAGTTAACCCACACACAGAACGAAAGCCAACAGATGTGCCTGCCAGACCGCATTGTGGACCAGTCCTCCCAGGCTGCTAGTACTCAAGCACAGCAGCTGTAATGAGTTCATACATATTCTAAGTACTGGAATATGTTTGGCAACCTAGTCCTAGCCAAAATATCATGGTAAAAGCACCCAGGAGAATTACACACTGAATTTCTCACTTTCACACTACCTAGTCACTGGTGTGTAACAGCTTCTGTAAAAGAAACAAATAGAACAGACTACAAATTTGCAAACAACAAAGGAGACCAGTGGCTACATATGTGCCCTGAAGAGGACAATTACCAAGGGAACATGCATGCATTCTTCTAATATAAGCACTGGGGTGGTGAGGGGAAACAGGAAAACAACCCAAAACACTATCCTAAAGCGATACTCACACTTCTCTAATGAGAGGAAACTGTGCAGTGAAATGGTTTGCAGGACACTGTGGCACCTGTTTATCACCTGGGCTTGAAGAGTAACAAATTTTTCTTCTGAATGGCAATTCTAAATCTTAAAATTCAGAAACCGCAAGACTGAAAGCACAATCCAGGGTACACACTGCTATAAACTTGCTCTTTGTCTGTCCTCCTACCAGAGCACCCACGTTTAGCCATCTTCACAGAACAAAGGTTCTTTGATCTGATCCACTAATGTCATCCTCACATCGTCCCAGGAACTAACTTTTGCAAATAGATCAACTGGATAAGAACACACAAAAGAAGCCATGATCCAGGCCCAACACTAAGAAATTGGGAGGGGGGGGACACACACAAAACAAAGCACGATCAAAGTCTGGAGGATGTAAACAGAAGACCCAACTTCAGTCAAAGTTCTCCCACCAGCAGGGTGCACTGACTCCAGCCAGTGCTCAGGCTCTCTAGTTTGCTGCCGCATACTCCCATCAGCTGTGAAGCCAAGAGCACTGTGACATGGCTCCTCACAAGCTGATGTGCCTCACTCGCCACAGCTTCACATATCATCAATTTTCCGAGAAGTGCCAAGCAGCCAAGCTATAGCAGTGTTCCCTATTAGTACTAAGGCACCTGTGAGCCAGAGCACTGCTTCAGCCACTGCTACATCAGCAAGAACAACTCAAGTCTTTCCACCCACACAGCTCTCTCTGCAGGTGGAGCCACTCGCCCCCAGCCATGCCAGGAGCTGGCTGCACGGACCGTGCCACAACAGAGCTTCAGGAGGCGGCCGTCACTGGCACCAGCGCTTCCCAAACACCCCCAGGCTCCGCCGAACCGCCCTGAGCACCCCGGCGAGGCTTTCAGCCTGCCTTCCCGAGGATCCCACGGCCACCTGACGTGCTCCGGCACCGAACTCACACGCCTGGAAGCCTCAAGGAAAGGAGCCAGGCCCCCAGCCCGCCCCGGCAGGCACGCACCCCGCCCGCCCCCACGGACGCACCCCAACGGCGCGGGCGATGCTGCCGTACTGAGCGAGCAGGCGGCGGTAGTGGCCGTGGCAGCCCTGGCACAGCCGCACCGGGCGGGCTCGCCGGCCCAGGCAGTCCGTCAGCGCCGCGCTGCCCTCCGCGAAGGCGGCCAGGAGGCTGCGGCACTCGGGCTCCAGCTCGGGCAGGTCGCCGGGCAGCCCCGCGCTCCACAGCTCCTCCGCCAGCTCTTCCGCCAGCTCCAGCGCCGGGGTCTGGCGCAGCCCCGCGGCGGCGGCGAGGCCGAGGAGGGCGAGCGCCAGGGCCGGCAGCAGCACCCGGCGGAGGCACCGCGGCGGCGCCATGGCGGCCGCGCCGAGGAACCGGAAGCGCCGCGCCGGGAAAGAGCCGGCCCCCGCCGCGGGGCGCCGCCGCTGATTGGCCGAGATGGGGAAGGGCCGGGGCAAGGGCGGGGTAAGGGGCGGGGCCTAAGCCTCGGGTGGGCGGGGCCTAATCCTCGGGTGGGCGGGGCGGGGCTCATCCCACGCGCTCATCCCGGGAGTGGCGCGGGCTCGTCCCGGGACACGGTGCTGGGGTGTCCCCAGTGCCGGCAGGGTGTGCGGCCTGTACCTGTACCTGTACCTGTACCTGTACCTGCCCGCGGGATGTTCCTGCCTCGGACGCATCCTGCTCCCCGGGGAGCGCGGTTTCTGTCCCGTGCGTTTCATCCAGGTAACACTCTCTTCATCCGAAAAGGGGTTTTAAGAGTATCTGTCGTGTGGGAAGTGACTTTAAAACATGCTGAAATGCAGCAACAATTTAAGAAAAAAAATCCCCCAGGGAAAGAAATTGTGATGGAGAAATAAACTGCAACTTCCTGCAAAATATTTCCCACTTTTTATCTGAGGCTGGACACCTTTGTTGGTTCGTGGCTCCAAACTTCCCCGTGGTCGCCTCTGTATAAAACCACAGCCACCAAAGAAAAACTCTTCTCAGTGCAGGAGGGGTGAGTAGAGCAGTGAGTGACCTCTCACCGGGGGTTGAAGTGCCAGGCTGTCTGATAACACCTCTCTCTGGCAGGACCTTGCTCCCATGCCTGTCCCATCTGACTCAAGCTCCTTCAACCATTTCCATGGGCTTCTCACCGAGCCTGGGGTTTGTAGCGCTCTGGTGAGACACACATCAGAGAGACAAAGCAGGGTCCCGTGATTCCATAGTATGGTGCCTTCGGGAATAACAGAGCCAAGCAGGAATGGCCCCATCCATTTTTTTGCAGCTGATTCAGTGCTGCACACATGGCAGTGGTGATGGAACACAGTGCTGGCTGGCAGTGCCGTGACAGTTTTGGCAGCTGCAGAGAGTTCAGGACTGTTTGAAGTGGCTCCCAGAACAACCAGTTGCACCCAGCTCCACCAGCACCATGTCACCTGGCCCACCTGGCGCTGGCTTGTGCCAATCATGCAGTAAACGTCACAGCATGGAAATATCCAAGGTAGGTTTGTGAAAACACAGAAGTAAAGGTGGTGATAAAGATGCCATCAGTAAGTGAAGAGCACCCAACAGAGAACATCTGGCTTCTCTGAGTGTCAGTTCTCTGAACGCCTGAGTTCTGAAGAGCTGGCTTCCAAAGAAATTAATGAAAAGAAATGAATGAAAATAAATGAAAACCACGTCATGAGTATGACGCAGAGAAAAGTGGGAGTGTGGTCAAAAATGCACTATGTTGCCTGTACTTGCAAATGACCATGGCGAGGGCCCTGGTCTGGGTGCCGGCCCTTCCCTGTGCCCTGCTGCCCAGTCTCCAGGCAGGTCCCACAGAGGTTTGCTCCAAGGCCAGGCAATACCTTCCCACACAGCGCCTGTTGGTTTGGGGGCCGCGTCTAGCAAGGCTGCTGCCTGTGGAAGCCTGAGGCTGCTTGGCAGGACGCGAGTGCCCGGGTGGCCCCGGCCAGAGGATTGTCACCTGTCCGTGGCTCCCTAGCAGGGGTGCGGCCAAAGCCCAGAGAAACTCTGGGGCGACAGCGCTGCCGGCACCTGCAGCCCCGAGACGGGGACGGGGCCGCTTGCCGTCCCTAAGCCCCCTCGGGCCAGCGGGCGTCCCCAGAGCCGGGAGGGGAGCGGGGTGTCCCTGCCCCGCGGGGCCCGGGGCTGGGCGGGGGCGGCACGGCCCGGCTGCCCGCATCCCCCCGGGAGAGGGCAGCAGCACTCCCGCGCATCGCCCCTCCGAGGGGCCGCGGGGGCTGCGAGGGGACCTCGGCCCGTCCCACACCGCCCCGACACCGGCGGCATCCCGGGCGAGCGATGGAAACGCGCCCCGGGCCAGGCTCTCGGCATCCTCACCGGGGTTGTCCGTCCCGTGGGTCTGCGGGCACCGGGAGGGACCGGCTGGGGGTCAGAGCTGTGTCTTCATCTTCGCGAGTCAAGGGGGATGCGTTTTCCCACGTCCTGAGAGACTTCAATATTCTCCTGCGAGAGAATGTATTCTTCCTGCGTGTGGAAACTGGTCTTGGCGGGCATGGAGAGGGAAATAAAGAAAAGGAAGAGGGCGAAAGAAGAGTTTTTAAAAAAGAAAAAGGGGAAGGGAGAGAATAAAGAAAAAAAAAATTAAAAACTCAAGAGTTTCAGATGAAATCTCTGAGGCGTAACCAGTTGCTGCAGACCTATAAGAAACATGTCTGGTCGCTAAGTTCTTCTCCTCTTTATCAGTAATAAATGACACTATGAAGCAAGCAATAGAAAGTCACTAACGTTTTCAGCTGTATTTCAGAAGGAGGACTCGAACAAGGCATGGTCTCCTTCTCTGATAATAGATAAATTTGGTTACCAAGCAGAAGCTGGCATTTACACTGAAAACTCAGCTGTCAAGCTCATTCAGTTGATTTTCTTATAGACCAGGTGCCATTGCCTTTCTGCTCAACCCCATCCAAGGGGTTGTACTCACAAGCAGGATTTGGCCTTGGCCAGAAAATCTCAGAAATATTCAAGAATATCAGAAATCTTGTGTGAATATATGCAATTATACTTGAAAACACATCCAAGTGTTTCAATACCTGCCCTGACTACAGGGAAGTGCATTATTCAGCAGAAGGAAGAACCTTTCCTTAAAAGTGCAGCAACTGAACAGAGTAAATGAGTATTGATTTCCTATGCCATCTCGCTGGATCTGAGGAGATGGCAGTGCGAGCCTGGGAAAATGAACAGTTGGAAGTTGTGAACCTGGTTTTCCCCTCTGATTGTCTGTCTCCCTGCTTCCTTCAGTGCTCCTTCTCTTGATTTATGCCACTGTGAGCTGAGAAACAAACTCTTTTCTCAAGTTTTCTTGTTATCTTTGAAGGATGATGGCTTGGATAAAACCTTTACACCAGAGGGCTGAATAAAGAGGAACAGACCATAAATGTCAAGGCAGTGCCAGAAAATTAAGTGATGACTAAGAGTGAAAGGAGTCGGGGAGTGCAATGGCCTCTGGAAGGGAGACTGCGGCAGGCAGCAGCTCAGAGGGCAGGAAGAAACGGAAGAAAAGGGCTCTGCCTCCTTAACCAAAACTTCTGCACAGAAGACAGACTAAGCATCATCTGAAACAGGGGCTGGCAAGAGCAGGGAGGTGTGAGGGTTGTCCACAGAGAGGTATTTCTGGCATTGTGGAAATGGAAATGTTTCTTAACCTTGACCAATTCATTGCAAAAACAGGGATGCTCAACATGAACAAAGGATCAGTGTGTTTTATCTTCTTTGCACAACTATTCCCTGCCTGCGGAAAGCTTTTCTTCCCCCTCTCCATCACAGTCCTGCGTGTCCCTTTTAATTCACGGGGCCATTGTTGGCTTCTTCATGTGCTGGTTGGGGCTGATGTCAAAGCCGAACCATGGGTCACCCGTTTAAATGACTATTTTCCAGATTCCACAGAACATCAGAAAGCGGTCCAGAAAACAGTAGCACATATGTAATTAGTAAAGGGCACACACACGTCTTCATCACACCCATGAGAATGAATTTGTGAGGAAATAAATATGTTAAATAAACTGTCAGTACGTTTAGGCATTTTTGATTAGCTGCTAGTCAAAGTCACCCCGGCAATACCTTAGAGTTGGTCTGAGCAAATTCTTGTTTTCAAAAGATTATGTGAGCTTTGTTTAAAAGCGATTGACAAACACTTGTCCAGCTGCACTGTTTCTGACCAGCCTGAGCCACTGTGCCTGCTAGCACTGTCCAGTTAGAGCATTATTTTTCTATGTGCACAGCAAAGAATATGAAAACCTTCTCACTCAGGGTAAGAAAATAGAGGCACATCTGCACTAAACCATGAAGAATGAGCAAAGTGACTCAAAAGTCAGGAAAACAAAAAGCAGTTGATCACATCCATGTCAGTCCTTAATTCAGAAACCACTAAAATTTATCAGTATATTTGCAAATCAGATGGCAAATCATGCCTCGAGCTCTCAGGAGCAATAGTGTTGCATCAGCTACTTGAAAGTCAGGGAAGATCAGACGCTTGAAAAGTGAAGACACTCAGGAACATCATTCTCTGGGTAAGTACAAGAAACTGCTGTTACCAAGTATAACTTCATCAATGTTAGATTTACAGAAAATGTGTGTCAGTGCCTCATACAAAATGCTTTTTTAGGAATGTTCTGCAAATTGGTTTATTCCCTGAACTGCCAAATGAACAAGGAGACACTAACATCATCACAGTTTTCCAAAGAGCTGTGAGTAGGTCTACTCTGCCGGGCTGTCCTACTCAACTGCATTGTGTTTATCTTGGGCAGCTGTATGGCAAATTGTGAAACAGATTCTTTGCTTGCCTAAGCCAAATCACCACATTCTCACTTTGGAGAATCACGAACCCCCTCCATGTCAGAGTAAGGTTTAGGGTTAAGTTTAGGGTTAGATGCCACCTAGTACATCCAGCTCCTTTTTGTTAGCTGTTCACTTGGGGAGAGGCTGGACTTGCACTTGACATCCTCAAAGGATCACTGGTTATTTTTCTGACCATCACTGTCCACACAGACCTGCTCAGGACTCATTTTCCATATCCACCTGCTCCTGAAGCCTATTGTTGTAGCTTCTGGTGGATACTCAAGCAACCTTTAGCTGGAACAAGCTGGGTGGAGGAGCCCTGGACACTGTCCTGTCCCTGGGGCTGAGTTATCAGAAGGCACTGAAGTGACCTGTGATGGTGAGTCAGAAAGCCAGCAGTAATTTTGCCATTCCCAAACAGATATAGAGAGAACGCTGAGGCAGGCCATCCATCAGCTAACCCTATTCCCTACTTAGCTCCAGCACACTTCTGAAGAGAGAAAACTACCCCACATCTTTGTATGAAGACTTTTTTTTTTTAATAAGCATGTAACAACATAATAGCTTCAGAAATCCTATGTAGTGCCGTATGATCTTTGCTTAGACCTTCAATGTTTACATATAATCCTCTTTATGAATCCAGTACACAGAGAAATGTCAGTTCCATGCACCTGTCAGAGTTTTTACTGTGGAAGGGGGAAAAAAAGAGTACACTGTATTTTTAGAATAATGGCTAGAAAAACAGTAATTGTCAATGGCAGTCATACCAGCCTGTAAAGATACAGCTAGAAGTAAGTTGATGGGTTGGGATTTTTTTTGTTTGCAGTTTTTTTCAGGATGCTGCACTTGAGCAATTGAATTATATCACATTTAAGGTCCTGTGTGGCATTGCCATTTCCTTACTCATATGCATCTAATTAAGTCTTAATTGTGCTGTTCGTTATGAAGTGAAAGAAGAGCTGTTAGACTGGATATTTTTCATGTCAGTAAACCAGGATGATACCAATGAAATAGCTAATGTATAGAAAAATAAAGTATGAAAAAAGACACTTGAAAATAATGTTTAAAACACAGCAGAAAGACTAGAAGCAGCATAATAGTAAAATTACCACAAATAACTTCTTGATCAACACAAATGATATGAAAGCTGTATTCTTTTTATAGCTCGCTGCAGTGTGAATGACTGTCCATGCTCAGAAACACCCAGTGAGCCAAGTTCTGCTCTTAGTTACCCTGTTGTCAGTGTGGTGTCATCCCAGTCGCCTCTTCAGCAGGAAGCAATTCAAAACTGTTCTTCCTTTTTGCACAGATTGTTTCCTGCTACTCGTATATCTCCATTGAATTTCATTAAGCTCCCAAAGCACACGCCTAAAATATGTCTCATAAGGGAAAATGGCTGGGCTTTGACAGACCTTGGGTCTGCTTGTACACCTATCATATTTCACTGCTTGTGTTGCAGCCCCTCTGGGATGAGCCAGTGGAGGACACCCTCCAGAAGCAGGGGTCCTTCCCTCCTGCACACATGTGGCCAGGATTGAAGCAATGGTGCTGGAGCTGACAGGAACATCTGAACTAATCAGCTAAGGGAGAAAGAACATTTTGACAAGTTCAAAATATAAATCTAAATATATTTGTCCTGCTGAGTTCTTTGCTTTACATCTCTTCTTTGAATTGTACCTAGGCACTTCCTTTTACACATGGTAGTAAAAGAGTATCGATTCACTAATAAAATTCCCTAGAAGAAGTTCTCCCTTTCATCTCTGGGTAAACGATCACAGCAAGATGAGCTCTAACAGAAGATAGCATAAACATGGTGGGTTATTTCAATAAATGTATTGGATGTAAGCGCTGATTATCCTACAGAGCTGAAATCTTACCTGAAGTACTCCCCATCTATGTTGATACCAAGAAAAGGAAAAACAAAAACAAAGAATAGTATTCAGCACAATTTTAGGTTACTGTAACAACAAGGTACCTGCTGGTGAAGGGCTGGCAGAGACACCTGTGGAGGGAAAGTTCACTGTGGTGGCATCCTACCGAGCCTCAGCCAGTGCCAGCCACTGCACTGCTGTGAGCTGTGAGGAACTTGGGAAGAGCCAAGCATTGTTCCCACCTGGGGTATGTCACCAACATTTGTCCACTGTGGTTTCCACAAAGGGCCAAATTTACTCGTGTGAATTTTCAAGTCTGTTCAACGAAGTTCATCAAGGTTGTGTGCCTGCGAGCAAGGGAGCATGCTTCGGTCCAGAGGCTGTAAACATAAGAGTACCAGATGGATAGCAGGAACCAACAGGGACCTCCAAAAGGCTACAGGCAATTGAAAACTGGATTAAATTTTGTAAACAATGGCCTTCGCACCTTGCAGTGTTTATCATCACATTTCAGTTCCAGCTTTCTGCTGTGACCTGGAAGTCACTGCTCCTCTTCCAAGGATTCGCACAGAACTTATACAAAAAAACCAAACTGCAATACTTTCTCAGCTGTAAATATCACATGTAATGAATGCAACTTACGGTGCTGGGATGATATTTATGGGCGTTTTATTTGTAATAGGTTCTTTTAATTTTTTTTTCCAATTTAGAGTGGTTTTATTTTAAAAAAATATTCGTTCCACCCCCCCCAAAAAATACTCCAAAACAACAACAACAGAAAAAAACCCACAACCCATTTCCAATCTTAAAACTTATCTAATACTGTCTATTCGATCTTTCATTGCAAGGAGGAACTGTACAAACCTAGCTGCAGGGACAGTGCAGGCAACCTGACCATCCTGGCCACACCATGCCCCTGAAATCTCTGGCTGGCAGGATTTACCTCTAGTCCATATTCAAGGGGACAGTTGCACTGGCTCTTTCCAGCGGCAAAGGACCCCAAGCAAATTTTCAAGAAGGGAAGTTTCAGTGGCAAAGGAGTTGTCAGGCTGTGGGAATCTACAAAAAAAATAGAATTTGACTTTCCTACCTTCCCGCACTGTATTAATTGAAGTGTTTGAAAGAGGAGTTAATTATTCAACGTGAACCTGTCAATTCTTCAGCAGCTTGGCCAAGCCTTTCTCAGCAGCACGGATTTGTGAATGTCTGGGACTGTCTTACGTGAATTGATGTCTCACCGTCTTCCAGCTATTCAGAGCCTGCGTACCTTTGTCCACAAATGATTTTAAAAAATAAGGAACGGGTGATCCCAGGAATTTCCCACGGGATTTTCAGCTTGTTCACTCGCGGTGAAAGCGGGGACGCACACACGCAGAGAGCGGCGAGTCCCGAGCCCCGACTGGGGCCAGCCCCGCTCCGCGAGAGCTCCGTCCCACAGCCGGGCAGGGCTGCAGAGCTCTCCCCGCACGGGTCCTTGTCCCGAGGTGCTGGGCCCGGCGTCGCGCCTGGAGCCCCCGCCCGTGGGAGCGCAGCCGCTCCCCCCCGCAGCCCTCCCGCGCACCTCGGGGCACCGTGGGGCGGGTGGGGGTGGTGAGGATAGGGGACAGTCCACACGGGTGGACAGACGGATGGACAGACTTCAGGTGCGCCCTTCCCCTTGCTCACGGCTCTGTCTCGGCGAGGACAGTGCTGGGGCAACCCCGGGGGCTCAGTTCCACGCAGACCTCTGGAGAGCAGCTGTGGTTTTATTTTTCCTTCAGAGCGCAGAAATACGGAGACCAGATTCGGGGCTTTTTTGCAAGCCAGGTGTTCCCTTACTCACAACCCCTGAACTTGCCACAGGGGAGGCTTACAGAACTCAGCAGAGGAAAGGACAGGAGCCGGTGAAACCCAGCACGCACCCAGGGACCCCCCCGCAGCCTCACGCCCGCGGGAGCCCGGCACACTGCCCCTGTCACAGGTGAGGTGGGCGCCGGGGGGCGTGGGGCTGAGCGGCAGCAGCAACCTGTTGACACCAGCGACCGGACAGGCAAGCTTTCCGGGGCTGGGGGCGGCTTCCCACTCCCCCCAAAACCTCCCACCCTTTTCTTCTGGGCAGGGTAGGGCCGCGGGCACGGCTGGGGAAAGCCCGCTCGGTGCTGCGTCGGGGATCCGGGATATGCCCAGGCTGTCCCGCGCCCCTCGGGTAGGGGTCCTGGGGGGCGGGGGTCCGAGAGCCGGATACAAGCCGGTTTTTTTGGCATGGTGAAGGGGTTGTTTTGAAGAGCGGCCGTGGCTGCAGCCCCGGCGATGGCTTTGGGAGTGATGCCGCCCTCCCGCCCCGCTCCCCCGGGCCCCCCGGCCCTGCCGCCCCCAGCCCCCCGGCTCGCCCCGCCGCCGCCGCCGGGGTCGCCTCCCCTGCCCGGGGCCGCTCTGGGACTCGGCTTTTTGTTATTTTCACGGAGAAGATATTAATTAAAAGAAATACATGATTAAAAAGTAATGAGTTGAATAAAAATTATCTCCGCTCATTTTCTGATTATGTTAATTGTTAAAAACCCTTCAATCACGCTGTTGCAGTCAATGGGTTTTAATGTGAAATTAGTGGGCTCTTGATAACTTACAGTCCAGAATAATCCTGGAGGTTTAGTCATCATTCCTAATAACGAGATGTTACTGAGAACGGAGATTTTACATGATTTTGCCACATTCAGCCCTTCCCCCATGGAAGGGTCTGCCTTTGTGGCACACAACTTCAATTTTCATGCCTACGACTACTTTGTTAGTCTTCCCCTGTGTACTGCTCCATTATACGCCAATTACATATTTTATGTGCCTGTGTGTAGTCTGAATATTTAGGAAAAAACCCACCATGTGTCCGATGTAAGAAAAGAAAAATAAATTTTTGTCCCTCATAGAATTCTAATTTTATTTTATCCATCCAACTCATCTTGGATATTGCAACTCTTCCTTTGCTCTGATTAATTATCTCCCAAAGAGATAAGAACAGGTTTATACTGAAAATATTAGAAGTAATTAAACTCCTAAGGGGGGGAAAGTATTTTCTGCAGCCGTTGGTATTCTACAGGCTTAAATACTACGGGTGGAAATAAATATGGAGAGTTTCTCCCATGGGTGATCGCAAAGAGCCGGGGATTTGTTAACTTCAGCCCGGGGTTCGGAAATGCTGTGAAATCTGCATCTCAGAGAGGGACGAAATGACGGCCCCCAGACCACTCATTAGAGCCAACGTGTTTCTGCCCCAGAAATTGTTTTAAGAGAGGTTTCATTTTCATGCAGATAACTAAATGTACCCTTTTCTCTTCGACAGCTTTGAAAATTTTCACCTAAAAACTTCTCCTCGCACCCACCTAACATTTTAGCTAAAATTTCGAGCACTGACAGCAAGCTGAGTCCTCGCTGGAAGGGAAGAAGGAAGGAAGGAAAGGAGCGGGGAGGAACAGAGGAGCGGCTGCGGAGCAGCGATCCGGGCTGCCAGCCCGGGATGTGCCCGAATTCCTTCGCAGGGGCTGTACCGGCCTCTGGCGAGGAGCCGCCCGGGCCGCCGGGGAGCAGGCTCTGGGAGCCCTGGGGACCCACGGGCAGCCTCCGGGCCCGCTCGGTGCCACTCCCTGAGCTTCAAAAAGGGGAGGGGGAAGAAAGAGGGGGGGAAAGAAAAGAGGGGGAGGAAAAGGCAGCAGCAAAATTGGCGCTCTCTGTTTGTGCCTGTGTGTGCGCGCATACCCACGTATTCCTTCCCCCTGAGACAAAGTGCTGGTGCCGTGCATCCCTCTGTCACTGCAAGGATATCTAATTATTGCTGACAGATAAGAAAAGACGTTTTCGGGCGGACCGAGGGGGCTGGCGAGGGGGGCGGCAGAGTGCGGGGCTCATTCCCGGCCAGCCCTGCACAGATAAGGCGGTGGAAAAGTCTCCGCCACGGCGACCTGGGCTGGTTTAATATTGATCCCCTATTACCGCCGGCGAGGAGCGGGTGTTTGCTGGCCTTGTGGGGAGGAGGGGGTTAGGGTCGGGTCCTGCACACTGCTTCTGGCTCCTCCGGGATGGGGGAAGGCCGGCCGGGATCGGATCCTTAGTGTGCTTCCCCCCACGGGAAGCCGCGGCCAGGGACACCTTCCCGTTTCCCTCTCGTGCCTACCCTCTCCCCGTCCCCGCCCCGAGGCAGCTCCCGAGGGCGTCGGGCCTCGGGGAGGAGGGGGAAGTTTATGTCCTAGTTTGTTGTGAAGGGGAGCGCTCGAGGGGTTGTGGTTTGGTTTGTTGTTGTTTTGGTTTGGGTTTATTTTTTTATTTTTTTTTTACTCGCGCTTCTGGTAAAAAAAGAGCCATTTGTTTACAAAGCCCCACTGCCCCCATCTGAGCCCACCCGGCGGGGCTCCATCAAGGAGCGGGGGGGGATCCCTCCTCGCAGGGCCCCCTCGCCGGTTCATTTCCCTATTTGCATCCGCAGTTAGCTGAAGATCATTTTAATAAATAACAATGAAAGGGGAGCGCATCTAGAGGGCTTGTCGGCAACATTCAAAAGCCAATAGAGTTTATAATTTTACTCTATCATTTCTTATTGATTAGAGTAATCAAGATAAAAAGCTAGCCGGGCTCCGAGAAGTTCAGCGGCATATCATTAAAGATAAGAGTCAGTTAATTCTGGCGCAGGGGTAATGGTGCCGGCGATGAAGAGTTCATTTGCATGAGATGCTGAGCCCCGTAACAAGAGGACAAAAATCACTAATTAGGACTGCAGAGTGTCTCGAGTTCTTCAAGCACCCTTTCGAGATGAGGGATGATGCAAAGCGACCGCACTTTTATGTAAATTCAGGCCAGGACACCGCGACCGGGGTGCTGCTCCCCGGCAGGGATTGCCGAGCGGGGACGGGCCGGGTCCCCGGGGCCTCTCCGGGCTCCGGTGTGCGCGGCCGCCGAGGCACCGAGCCCGCGGGACGCCGGCAGCCCCGAGCAGCTCAGGGAAAACACGGCTGCAGCGAGCGGCGGGTTTGCACTGAAATCTGAGAGGTGGGGGACAGGACAAGAAGGGGCGGAAAAAAGAGTTAAAAAAAAAAAAAAATTTAAACAAAACCGAACCATTTGCTGTGAGGTTTATTCGTCGGTTGAAAAAAAAAAACTGAGTGGGGAAAAAAAAAGCCTGACACCAATGAAAAATAAAAAGTCTTCACTAAGGTACCCTTGAGCCTGCGGGTTGCTAAAAACTAAGGAGAGAGCTCCGCGGCAACCTGCGAGCGGAGTCTTCATCTCTGCGGGCAATGGGGAGCGCCCGCCGCCCCCCACCTCTGAGAGACAAGCTCGGGATCAGCCACTCCCCCCCGCTGCCCGCGGGCTGCCGTAAACCTCCTTCCCCACGGAGCACGAGTGGGACCATCGCCCCCTCCTCTCACCAGAGCTGCTTTCTTCCCCCTTGTCCCCCCTCTTGTCTCGCCCCCTCTCTGACCGCGCAGACAGACCCAATCCCGAGCAAAGCCCCTGAGCTTCGGGCAGCCCTCCGGGGAGGAAGAACACCACACCCCTGGGGCTTTGGGGAAGCTGCCCCCAAAAGCCGGGGGGCCAGCAGCAGGCTGGTGGCTATCGAGTTGTTTACTTGCCCGAAAGGTATCAGCCGCGGGAGGCTTGGCAGCTGGCTGTCAGCGCTAACTTTGCCCCTCGCTTGGCCGGGGAGTAAAGGATTCACGGCCTTCTTTGGGCTAATTGTAGGTGTCAGCGTGGAAAGCGGCAATGTTTGCCGCCTCTCAAAAGTCTCACTGTCTCTCTCGCCCCCCAGCAGCTCCCGGCCGGCCCCGCCGCACACCGCCCTGCCCGCACAGGCAGGACCAGGTGTCCCGCACCCCTCACAGCCACCTCCCGCTCTCTCCCGTGTTCACACCTTTCTCCCTCCACACGTGTCTCTCCTCAGCCGCCCCCGCGGGGCGCGCACCTCCCGCGCACCACAACGATCCGCGGCCTCGCATCCACGGGCGGACACCTCTCTCCCTCTCCGCTCCGCGCACACTCGCGAGCCAGCGCGCACACCCGCGCCTCGCCGTCTCGAGTGCACGGATTCCTCGCATCCCCAAAGCCCCTTTCCGCACACGTGCACCTCTCGGCAGCCCCTTGCACGCCCCAGCACACACGGATGCACATACCCCCCAACTTCCCTGCAAGCTCACCTGCTCACACGCCCTCAGACAGACAGACAGACAGACAGACAGACATACATCCCGCTTCACAAAGCTCCCCCCGCCCCCGACGCCCCCCGTCCCCTCGCACACCCCCTGAGCCGGGGCCCGGGGCCGGTGCGGAGGAGGGTGGCCGCGCTCCTCCCGCCTCGCCTCCCCGGTCCCCAGCTCTTTGGACTTTTGTCTGGCTATGTGGCTGAAGGCTCCTTTCCCCTTGTTCTTCCCATAGAGAATAAAGTCAGTCTGTATTTAATGGTTATGGCGGATGTGAGGAGGATTTGGCAAATGAAGAGGCCTTTTGCTCTAAAATATTGTTCCTTACGTCGTGTGAGTCTACCAACCCACCACGACCCCATATTCTTCTCCGGGTGTCTGACTCGAATGACAAACGAGCTGATTTTTTCAGTACATCGCTGGGAAATGTAGTGAGTGATAATAGAGATTTCTCTTTCATTTTTTACGCTTGACTTGGTTATTGTTGCTTTTCTTTTCCCGTGATTCCTTCTGAGGATTAGCTCTGACTTCCCCACTATTGGCGGTCAAAGTGGCCCAAACTCTGGATGACAATTGATGGGGATCAGGGGATTGCCCATTCTGTGCCTGTAAGAACTGATTTGTGCCAGAGAAACTCATCAAGTATAGGCGAAGAATAAAAAGCATTTGGGGGTAAATGTATTCATTGAGAAGGGTTCTTCCAAATTGCTTCTAAGTTTTCTTAATGAAAAGTAACGCTTGCAGCAATCAACGGCTTTTTGACGGATTACAAACCTGGGTAGGACTATGGGGCTGCATTTAAAAGTGCCCTAGCCTTAGCATGAGGGCAACTTGCTCACAAAAAGTGTAGGAACGAGGGTCAGGCCGCAAAATACAAAGCTGAGGTTTGATGCGTGTAGGAGTAATGAAAGGTGCATTAATTTATTAACATGGTGCGCACAGGAAAAGTGAAAGAACAGCCCGGTGTAAGAAGAATCATTAACTCTCTATCCCAGGGACCCACCCAAGCCTCGCCATTTACATCAAAATAGTTATTGTATCTTCAGAGAGATTAAAAAATCCCTCAGCAGCCACAGTCCGTGTAAAAGGTGGAGGACAGGAGAAAAGAAAAAAAAAGGGAGAGGAGAGGAGAGGAGAGGAGAGGAGAGGAGAGGAGAGGAAAGGAAAGGAAAGGAAAGGAAAGGAAAGGAAAGGAAAGGAAAGGAAAGGAAAGGAAAGGAAAGGAAAGGAAAGGAAAGGAAAGGAAAGGAAAGGAAAGGAAAGGAAAGGAAAGGAAAGGAAAGGAAAGGAAAGGAAAGGAAAGGAAAGGAAAGGAAAACGCGAGAAGAAGGAAAAGAAGGAGGAGAGAAGGTGTCAGCAGAGGTACAGGGCCGGAGAGAAGGTGCAAGGGCGCGACAGCCCGGGCCCGGCCCCGCGGCGGCCCCGCCGAGCCGCTCTGCCCCGCTGCCGCCGGTGCCCCCGGGGCGGTGGGCGCGGGGCGGGCGGGGCCGGTCCGCCGCGGGGCTTTGGGCAGCAGCGGAGGGGCCCCGGGGCCCGGCACCCTCGGCGCCCCTCCCCCTGAAGTGTGGCTTCGGGCGTTTAAACATCGATTTTGTTAATTAGTCTAATCATTAGGGGCCGGGGATAGCGCCCGGCGAGGGGACCGGGCGGGAGGTGGCATCTGCGGGGGGCGCCCGCTTTGTCCCGGGCTGGGTCAGCCCTCGACTGGCCCGGCCCGGCCCGGGCTGCATTTCGCTTTTCGTGGGGCTTTTTTCTTTTTTTCTGTCGTATTTTTCTTAAGCAGTCGAAGGACACAATGAGAACGGCCCCGAAGTGAAAAGGGTAAGGCCGGGAAGGGGAGCCGGGAGGAATCTCCAGTCCTTTCCCGCATTCCCTTCAAACCCGAAAGGCCGGAATATTAACTTTTTTCCCCCTGCATCTTGTCAATGCTATCATGGCTTTGATGGGAGGGTCTTCAAGGTGGCACATTTCTGAACTTAACCCCTTTTCAAACTAACTCTCTACCTCCCTTGTTAGTGCCCAGCTCTGAACTTCTGAAGAGTATTTTTGTGTGAGTCAGGGTTCATTCACTCGGGGGCTTTTGTAGGACTTTCTTCCTTTCAGCCCTCAGTGTGTTACACCAATTAAAGGACGACGTGCTGTAAATGTAATGGGCCGAGCAGTGATTGTTTTTGACAAGCAACAAAACACATAGATCCACCCCTTAGATTAGGCCGTTGAAGGGAGGTTCATGCCGGTCAGTTTACTGAATAGTTCATGAACTGTAATTCTGAGGGCTTGTGTGAAAGAAAATGTCTCTCTCCCTTTCTTTTCTTTTTTTTTTTTTTTTCTTTTCCCCTCTAAAAGAAGAAACACCAAGCATCTAGGGGGAAGGGGATGGCTTGGGAGGGTGAGGGGAGTTGGAGGAGAGCAGAGGTGGCTTTGTCTTGTCATTTAGCAAGAAAAAAAAAAGAAGCTAACAGTCAAGCCACTTTATGTCACTAAACATGTCAGCCTCCTTTGCAGAGATGCTCATCTCCATACATCTTTACAGGGAGCCTCGAGCTCATAACCTGCTACCTGCTCCCATCCACATCAGGTTCAGAGCTCTCTCATAGCTGAATCAGAAGCCTTGATAACTCCAACTTCATTTCACAGGAGGATGAAAATGTGGATTAGAGTTGAACCTTGGAGAAGCATGAAACACAAGAAAAATTCCCATCATATCATGGGCCTGATCCTGTTCCTCTTCAACTCAGCGGATAGAGGGTTCAGAGAAAAGGGAAAATCCTCTATAACATGAACAGGACCTGAGTCAAAATGGTTTGGGAAATGGAAAATGATCCTTTCTCAAATGGCTGAGCGCCAAGGCTTGACTTGTTTATTTAAGTCCAAGCAACTTGGATATTCTCAGGGAAGGGGTAGACAGTCACAGGCTGTGGAAAGATTGGGAATAAAGAGATGGATGCTTCCTCTTAAAAAGGAGCGAATTTCTTCAGCCTTTCCTATGAAAGATTATCCTGAGCATGTCACATTCCCTTTAATCCCAGAGGCATCTGCAGTCCTGCAGCTGCACGGGTACCACGTGTGGGTTTGTGAAGGGAACCACAATAGTTCAGCTCTGTGGAGATGGGTTGGGAGCAGATACAGCACAGAAATGCCTTCAGAGCCCTTTGAGAGAGGGATATGCCTCTGCATGTGACTCCACAGTCAGCCTGTGGGGCGATCCTTGAAAAGTAATCAACCTTGGGGATTGTGATGAAGATATACAACACAATCTGCTCCCCACTTTTGCCAGGCATCATTTCACCCCTGAACTGATAAATTAAATAAATAATTCCTCTTGTGTTCAGATGTGCTGTTTCTCTAGGCATTTTTCATGACTCCCATGCTTCGCTAAATCCCTGTTAATTCCTGTGGGGCCCCAGCAAACCCCAATGACACTTGTGGAAATTACGTGGGCAGCTCTCACTCCAAGATCCAGAATTATTGCCATGCAATAACCAGTTTGGAGCCATCTGAGCCTAGGTAGCAGTGCATAGCATTTTTTTCTAACCCTTCCTTCCTTCAGTTCAATACAATGGGACCTAATTCCCGCAACACTTTTTTTGGATGCAGCAAGTTGTTTACACTGGTAATAAGCTCACTGTATGCGCTGTAAAATTTGTACTTGTTACTGCAGGAGATTAATGAATATGTGAATCACAGCTGAGGAGTTTAACTCTCATTGACTTCATTATGCAGAAGGTATCAGGAAACAAAAAGACACGTGTGCTAGCTCATAAACAGAAGTACATCTCTAATTCCAGTCTGCAGGCCCCAGTAGAGCAGACTTTACATCTGCTCCCCCAAAAGAACAGTGTGCTGCTCATGCTGGCACACAGACCACAGCCATTTGAGGCCACAAATGCCATTGGTGATGGAGACACTGTGTGGCTGATGGGCACATATTAAAAGGGAGATGCCTGACTTGGAGGTGTGAGATCTGCTCCCGAGGGAGGGGGATCAGAATAGGATGCAGGTCAGCAAGTGCCCTGGCAAAGGATAAGATCACTATCTGATCTGTGTGTTTGATTAATGACAGTGCAAAATGCTGCAAAATATTGTGGTATAGACAGAAATACATAAAAAAGACCCCTCCTCTATTTCCCACCCTTCTCAGCAGTAGTGGGAGAAAGCTCCACCTGATAAAATTAAGTGGAGGTATTTCTGCAGACAGAGGCCTCCTGGAGAATTTATTCTTCTTGTTTCTTTCCAGATAGGTCTTTCAAAAAGACTTTGCTGAGGAAAGCTAAGGAAGTTTTCTTTTTCAGGTTGGCAGAGAATATTCAAAGCAGCCAAGCAAAACAAGTTACAAATTTGTAAACATTTCTGTCACGCAAATGGCCCATTCTGGTTGCAGTAGGGCAATTCTCATTTGGGAGAGAAAGCATAACCTGCACAGGGGTTGCCAGCTTTACGTAATGTAGCCGTCCTAAGCTCGTGCCAAACAACCTTTCTGCTATGCCAAACCATCCCAGATTTTGTGTAAATTTATTACACCAAGCACACAGCAGCTGTTTAATTGCAGAGAATTTAGGACAGGAAGTGAAGAATAAATCTGCATCCAATTGAATCCGCAGCATGTAATTATCTGGAGCACAAATGGGTAAATAACTAAAACTAATGTGTCTAGGAAAATAAAAGCACACATATAGACACATATTTGTGTGGGGAATGGAAGTGTGTTTCATTCAAGTAAAATGACTCACTAGCAGCGTTCCCTTGATCTGGCTCCAAGTGTTTGCAGTGTGCCTCTGATTCTCTCCTGAAGAGAGCTACATGACTTCTAAGCACAGTAACTTTTTTCCAGGTGTTACAGCTTACTTTACAGCAGCAGGTCTCATGACCTGATGGCTCAGAATAGTAGGCAGGAGGAAATCAGCCTGTAAATTCATCACAGAAATTAACAGAAGTTTGTGGTGTATGAGACTGGCTATGCTCTCTTCCAAGGAACGAAGAAGAATGACAAAAAGCACCTACTTTCAGCAGTGAAGAAATGACGGTGCTTGTGGCTTCCACAGAACCAGGGAAAATGAGGACAGGGAGACATTAATTTTTATTTATCTCCTCTCAGACAGTACAATATTTTCCCCCTCTTTTTACAATTCTGTACTTTTCCTAAGAAGAACAAAGAAGAAGGAGTCTGGGTGTGTTTTGTGTTTTTTTCAGAAAAGATTTTAATTTTTGCTGATTGCTGTGAAAATTTATATTTGAAAATGAACCAATAGAAAAATGTACATTCAATGAAGGTGGACAGGCTGCAGTAAGCTGCACCCCCCAAAATGTGGGGAAAGTTTTGTGTCTTGCAGATAGATGATTGACAAGCAATGTCAATCTCCTGGGGAGATGGTTTTCAAATCTCCTCCCCAAATAGATGTCGAAAGCACTGTCCTGCTTATCCAAGTTAATACGGTGTGAATACAGCACTGGGTAGCTGCATGCAGCAGGACGGCTGCAGTCTGAAGAATCTGCAACCCACATTTACTCGTAAATGTGGTATCCAGAAAGAGTGCCTACTAATCCACTCCCTGCATTTTCCCTATTCTCCTCTATGCAATTTTCCATCGCTTGCATAACCATTTGGACACCCATGTTAATGCTGTATACCCATTCCCAAAGTTATGAGCCACTTTTGCAATCTTCTCGGCTCTCAATGTTTCTCAAACAACCCACTACAGGGAAAAAAAATTCACTGAACAAATCACACGTATTACTTTGGGTGGAATTGTTTACTAAAGATTTTAATTTTTTTTTTTTTAATGGCAATATTTTTTGGAGATGAAACAAACAGAGAGGATCAAAGCAATTTTTCATTACTGGGTGGCTGAATGATGGTTAGTGAGACTAGAGGAGATTGACTGTTTTGTAGAGAGATTAGCAGAATTCACATTGCCACTGAATGAAAGGTGGAGGAGGCAGAAACCCTAAACAAGTGAATTCAATTACTTATGAAAGGAATAGGGTAAATGAGGATTCTCTCTTTGGGTTTGCTCCAGGAAATATTTCTGAAAAGTTTGTTGAAGAATACCAGTCGTCCAAACCCTAATTTTGCTATTATGTAAAAACTCGTTGCTCCGTGGCAGCTTGTGATTTGGAAACGCTTCCCTTGTTTTGTGTACGCTGTTGGCGCGTCACCTCTTCATTTAATTTCGTTCTCAAATTACACCACCCAGTGCAACTTGTTTGCACATGTGGCAAGGATTTCAAAGGGAATATAAACCTGATCCCAAGCCCACCGGAGTTAAAGAACACATCCTCCTCAGCTTCCCTGGATAGCAGCCCCGGCGGAGGGAGCAGTGAGCCACCTTCACGGGCTGTGGGTGTGATCGCTGCTTCTGGGAGGTTTGCTGTGCTCTGAGCTCTGCCGTGCCCTGGCACAGCCTGAGACAGCCTAGAGTTCACGACCTGGGAAGTTTAGAATTTCAGTTTCTCTGCTATGTGGCAATACTGTAAGCAATATGGCATGATAGGAAATGGCATTTGTTCCATGAGCTGTTAGAGCAAGGTCTGTTGATTAAGAAGCACTATGTGCTCAGTGCAAGCCTCTACCTCTTTTGGGTCTCCCTGGGGCAGGACAGCGCTTCCAGGTATGCAACACTCTCCCCTCTCCCCAATACATTTGAAGGTGCTAAGCACAGAGGGATCCCCGCTCCCCTAGGGCCTCTGGGAACTCCAGAGCAAGGGCTAAGAGCTCAGGCAGTAACCCCTGCAGGGCCAGGTAAGGAGAAGGTTTCCCAATGGCACTTCTTCCCTCTTCCTGATGTACCAGAAGACATTGCTGAATAGCTCAGAGTGGAGAGACATTGATGTTCCTGCGGATGTTCCATCCAAGCAGAGGTTTCCCCTTTCCACGCCTGCTGGGCCCCTGCCATCCCCAGAGCTGTTTTTTAGTGCTGCAAACCTGATATAACCTCATTCCCTTCCTACCTCCCCCCCTGCCTCAATCTGTACCTGTCAGCTTCTGTTCTCTCCCCCGTGGGTGCCTCTGCCCCTCCCAAATCCCCCCAGCTCAAGGGACACAGTTCCATATCTTTGGGCCTACGAAAACCCCCTCCATGGCTTTGGATGCCAAAGAAAAGCCCCTCAGTCTCTTGGCAGTCAGAGTTATTGGATGCATTGCAGAGTAATGCATCATAAATGCATTTTGGTTATGTGGTCTGGAGCTTTAGACTGGGACTTAGATTGATTAGAGCAAGTTAACATTTGAAGATCCATCTCAGCTTTTTTTTTTTTCACTCTCTGGAAAAACAAACAAAATTTTCTTCTTTCCGAGACTGAGATTAAGGTCTTACACACACTGCAGAGCCAGCAGGAGTCAGGAAGGGAGATCTCTCTCTGCAGCAGAGTGTAAGAGAGCTTCCCCAACCAAACATGCAGGGTTGACCTCAGCTGCAGGAGAAGCTGGCAAAGGGTGGCTGTGTAAGGAGCGACCTTTCCAACTATTTCCAAGGTCTGCTCTTGGAGGACACATCTTGCTCTTCTCCCAATGCCCACAGCAAGAAGCAATACCCAGGAAACCAAGTTGTTGGGAAAAGCCACTCCTTTAGTGAAGCAGAAGAGCACAGAGGAGCTGAATCTGCAGCTGGGGGCAGCGGGTGTTGTTCCATGACAGTCAATGAATCTGTGCTGCTCTCTCCCAGCTGATGCTGTGACCTGCAGTCCTCAGCTGTATAATACATGCCATGTACAGCCAAGTACAGACTGTCTTCCTCACTGGGGATGTTCCTGTTTGCAGGAGGAGTTCAGGAGACTGAAAGAAAGCCTTGGGCTCCCTCTTTACACCCCTTCTCTAATGACAGCATTTGCCAATAGATTTTCTATTTCCTCAACATGTTGCATTCAAAACAGAACCTTTGGGAAGTATGTACATTCCTCCAGCATATCTGATCCTGGAGTGGTTTTCAGGACATGCACTGGAAAGCTTTGAACCATGTTATGGAAGCAGAGGGACTATCTTCTCTTCTAGAGTGCCTCTCTTGAGTAGTCTGGCTCAGGGAAATATTTGAAACTGACTTCCAGCAGGCAGCTGGGGCAAGTTGTCTGTAGCACCTTTCTTATTCCAGGGCGTGGGTGTGACTATACTTTCCACTACTTCTCCCACTTGTGGGCAACCTGCCCCTTTGAACTCCTCTTTATTGAGTCTCTGGATTACTTAGATCATTGTTGATATTATATCTTTAACTTCATAAATTAAATATTAAATCTTCACATTGACATAACCTATATATTTTTGATTCAGAGCAGCCTCCCTCCCACCTGCAGGGACCTGCATCTGGGTCCAGAAGGGCTACAAACCCCCTATGGGGTTTTAAAATTGTATCTGCCAAGAAAAAAGAAACCCTAATTCTGAAGCGGTTAAATCTCTCACGCCACTGCAGTTGGTGCTTTCTTACCCAGTTTATATACTGAGTCTGTAATATTGGCAAACCCACAAATAAGGTCTTCGTAGTAAATTCAGAGCCCCACAAAACTCTGCACATCTGTGACTGCCTGGGAAATTGCCCAGTCCTGTGCACAGCCATATTTTCCTTTTTGCTAGAGAAAACTCTCTCTTGCCAGGTTGTGTGTCCATGAGAAGGAGCCCCTTTTCAGAGCAACTCTCATTTCAGGAAGCTCTAGTTCAGTGGTAGCCTTGATCTGATCCCAGGCTGGTTGTAAATGCAGCCTTTCTTACCAGCAGTCTCTGAGTGTGCCCTGAGCCATCTCGGCAGAGCAGACAGGCTGAGAGGGACCTATTTTGCAGCGACTGCTTCCAAGATCACTCAGTGTCAGCCAGAAGGCGGCACTTTCAAGTGCTGCTTACTGACGCAGTAGAAATGCTGTCTCCTGCCTTTCACCCCTGCTCTTTGCTTCCACTGCCACTTGCCAACTCTTCTTAAAACTAAGTATGGAAAGCAGACTGCAATATCCAAGGTGTTATTCTCTCACGGCAGTGGCTGCACCTCCAATGGTGTTACGTCTTTCAGCATGTTCTACTTTGTCCTGAGGCACGCAGTACTGCCTCCTTCACCAGACCTGTGGATGACATCCAAGTCACTGCTGAAGGCACCTTTAGGTCTTCAGTGGTCTGTACAATGCCTTCTCCCCAGACAGTGTGGGGCAGTTTAATGGGTCATTGCCTCTAAAGATGAGCCTTGAGTCTTCATTATGAAGTAGAACAAGTGACTTCGGGACTCAGAGGAGCTATCCTTGATCCCTTACCAGAGGCAGAGCTTCATAGTCTTTTTCATTAACTAGAGTCATTAAAAAGACATCTGACCCAGCACTCCCACTCTCTCTGTTTGCTGCCCATAACTCACAACTGCACAGTCACCATATGTTCTGGCTCTGTTGGTGTTAGCAAGAATTTTGGCTCAACAGAGGACTGCAGCAATTATTGGCCTCCAAATCTACACTGCCTGCAGCCTGGGGGAGTTTCCTTCATATAGCATTTAGCCAGCTTTTCTCTGGCCCAAACAGCACACCACACAAGTGGTGCTGTCCAAGTGGTGTTCTCTTGACAGGAGATGAGCTTGTGCACACCTCAGGGGCTCTGTGACAGAGCCAGCCTGCAGCAAGTGAGGATCATCATGGCATTAGCTTCAAACCTGCACTTCTGCCCCAAAGCAACCTGTTTATGCAGGTGCCACACGTGATGCACAGCAGCATTCACTGCTAAGATTTCCCAGATCTCAAGGCGCATCTCGGATCCTCCTCAGCTTCCTTTCACTGGCAGAGTACAGACCGTGTTGTGACATCTTTTTCTGCTGTAAGCCAGGCCATTCATGCCCTACAGATTGGATATTTTTAGCCAATCTACTTCATCCACACAACACCTGTGACAGTCTAGACCCTGCTGTGGAGATGCTGGCCCCTCCCAAGGCTGTGGAGCAGGCTGCATGGTGCCCAGCACTGCCTCCCCTCACTCCAGCCTGTGCCCACCCACTGACCTGTGTGCTCAGCTGGTCCCGCTGTCCCCAGAGCGGGTGAGCCCTCACACATCTGGCCACGGCCAACCCACCTGCCTGGCAGGGCTGGGGCAGCAGCTCTGACCCTTCTACTGCCTCGTACTTTCAGGTCAATGAGCTGCACCTTTTCCCCTTCAAAGCTGGCCAAGGGCTTTCACTGGGTACCACCAGTTACTCTATTTTGGCCACACTCCAGGTATAGTTATTGTGGCATTTCTCTACCTGCTCCCCTTAAATGAGCAATTAACAGGGCTTAGCAAACATTTCCCCCTTCGCACAAACCAACTCTATCCTTCCTTCTAATCACTCGGAAGTGCTCTCAGGAGGATTCCCATCCCATGTGCAGACTCTTGCCCATACTCACTGTGTCTGCAGCACTGAGCTCCTCTCTCTCTGCCCCGCAGCAATGTCCCCTTTCAGCACACAGCTGCAGCTGAGCCCCGTGACAAATTCCAGCACCTCTCAGAACTGCTCTGGCCTCCTTTCGCTGGTCTTTGCAGGCCAGGCCAAGTCCAGCTGAGTCCCTCTAAACTGGTCCATTGCCAAAGCATCTTGGCAGCCTTTGCTGGAGGTGTGCCAGGAGGGAAGGTTCCTCAGGTTCTTCTCAGCTTGGGTAGATTCTCCCCTTCTCTTCCCTGAGACCCCAGTGAGCCCCAGTCTGCTGGGATGGTTTCTGGCTTTGGAATGTGTGCCCAGTTTGGAACCTAAGCTTTTTTTTTTTTTTTTTTTTCCTGCAGGTAATGTTTCAGGCCTATTTGGTTCCTGGGAAACACTGTTGCTGTCCATCTTCTCTGGCACAAGGGTTCTGGGCATGCCTTCTCAGATCACTCACTGCAATTTTTTTAGCCAGTTTCTTATGTATTGGTACAGTTTGTTTGACTTCTTCCCTTCCTGTTTCTGAAGTTGCGACAGTGTTATAAAGCCAGACAGTAGAAGTCCTCTGACAGCCTGAATTCCACATCAGGTTTCTAACTTTTGCAACTTTCTGATTTCCTTGTGCTGTTGGTATTTTTAGCTTTTTTTAATCCTCACTGCTGTCCTGCTCAGTTAGTAACCTCCAAGCTTGCCAAAGATTCCTTGGCCTCGCCTGTCCCCGGAAAAGCTTCTGGTCCTCAGCCATCTGGTTACTGGTTCCTCATTCATTTATTTTGAACTTGTTCCAGCTTCTGCTGCCCCTAAAAAATTTTACCTCCAGTCTCAGGCCATCTCCTAAGCCTTTCAGCAAAGCCTTCAGATGTTGCTTTAATCCCTTCTGCAAGGTCTCATGCTCTTTTCTTGGGTCTTTAGACCTTATTTTAGTCACTTGTGATAGCCTCCATTTCTGCAGGTTTTGTTCATAGAATTCCACAGGAAGTCTCAGTGCATGGCAGAGCACAGCATTCCTGTTTTCCTTTCTCTACTGGAAACAGCTCATTTGATGTAAACTGGAATTGCATTTGCCTACTTGGCAACCCTCTAACTTCGGAATCTCATGGTCAGAGTGTGGTAAGAGGAGGAACTTTTTTACCCCCTTTTGCATTTCTGTGTAATGAACTTCTGGCTTCAAGCAAATATGCTTCCAATTCACCTTTAAGAATATTTTGTATAATTACAAACCATCTCCATTATATTTATAAAGGCCGTCATCTCCTCATGAATAGTCCTGTCCTTCTCTTTATAGCTAATGCTGCTATATTTTGCATTCAACTATTTGTTAAAAATATAAACCTTCTGTTTCAGGAGTGAAATTCCCTTCCAGCATAGCCCCAGCACAGCCAACTGTCTCCTCTTCTCTAGCCAGCTCCTTTCCCACCTCATAGCTCTCCAGTGATCCTTCATTCCGCCCACAAGGTTTTATGTGCTGGAGTCCCTTCACAAGAAAATGCTTCTGCTTTAGCTGAAGCACTCAGTTTCAAGAAGGAGCCTAACTCAGATGGAGCTGTTCTCCAGATCCTTTATATACTCCAAGGAGGGGAGTAGGCATGTTCAGGGCACAGTTCATCTTACTTTGACATGGGAGTCTGAAACAGGTCAAAAGAGTGAGATTTACAATTGCTCCCCTGCCCACTGTGAATAGAAAAAGACACTCAGGATGTGAAAACAGGAGCAGATGACTAAAGTTAAGTGGAATCATCTACCTTCTAGATACTCAGACTTCCCCTGGAATACCTTCCATGATGATTTTAAAGATGGCAAGGGGAGAAACTGCACAAGCAGCCAAAACCAGGCTCCTGGACATCCAGAGAGCTGCCTCCAGTTTTGACTGGCCTTCTGTTGACTTGTCTCCTGTAACTGATTCCCTCCAATGCCATTTTAAGGAATTTGAGTTAAAAAAAACGGAAGCCACTTTCACGCTCCTCAGTCACTTATAAGGGCTGCAATATAGAATATAGTTATAAAGTAATATTAGTGTGCACAGTTTACCAGCCTTCTCAAAGCTGTATTAACTGTGAAATCACAGTAAAATTGTGTTTGCAGTGACTTTTGTTTGCTTTGCTCCCAGTCACAGCTGCCAAGGGGGAAAAAATATCACATGAAAAATGCAGTAAAATTCCATACCAAGGATACAAATTCAGTCTGCAACTCCGGAACCATCAGCTGAGAAAAAAAGCATCTGTAAGTCATCATTTTCTCTTGATTGTTATGTTTCTTATAGCCACAAGAATCTTCTCCCACACTTGAGATTCGATCTTGCCCATACACCTTCATTAGTAATGCACTGATTACCACTGCTTTTGTACAAATGCTGTTCAATAGTGCTAGAAAATTCATTGCAGAAGTGCTGAAGTTAACACTGACACCAGCTCTCCATCCTCAAAGGAATTTTTAATGTGGGATGTATAGTGATACAAAAATATGTCTGAGCAACAGAGACCCTGCATTGCCCTACCCAGAATAATTTCTGACGCCTCCCAGAGATGCCACCTTAAATTTAGGAAACCGCCTCTAGTCGGAGTCCAAAGCTCTCAAAGCCACAGGACTGCTACTAGAAGACAAAAGGAAGTAGGAAAACATATCAAAATCCAGTGTAACTCTTGAACAGTCTCCACTGCTCCATCATAAAAGAGTAATAGTGTGTGGCACTCTTACAGCACTTTATCTGGGGATCTCAGTGGTTATACAATGGGTGAGTTAGTTTGTCTCTTAGTCTAAACCAGAAAAATGTCCAAAACAGAGCTGTGGGAACACAGTGCTTCTCCAGTTCAAATCACAAGTCTCTAGGAGCTCTTCAATGCATGGAGAAAGCCTTGCTCATGGCATACACCTTGTTCTATCCCTGTGACATGGTTTAACTCCATTTGGCATCTAGTACCATGCAGCCACTCGCTCACACACACACCCCAGTGAGGTGGGGAGGAGAACAGGAAAGAAAGGTAAAACCCATGAGTTGCGATAAGAACAGTTTAATATTGGAATAATAATAATAATAATAATAATAATAAACAATAGTAGTAATGGAAAGGGAGACAACAAAAAGAGAGAGATGCAGGCCAAGACAGGCACATTATATTTAACACAGTTGCTCACCACACACTGACCAACGCCAGCCCATCCCTGAAGCAAAGTCGGCCACTCCCAGACACCTCCCCCAGGTTATCTACTGAGCATGATGTTCTGTGGTATGGAATATCCCCTGGCTAGTTTGGGTCAGCTGTCCTGGCTACGCTCCCTCCTGGCTTCTTCTGTGCCTGCTTGTTGGCAGAGCATGAGAAACTGGAAAGTCCTTGACTTTGGGTAAGCACTACTTAGCAACAGCTAAAACATCAGTGCGATACCAACATTGCTCTCATGTTGAATCCAAACCACAGCACTGTACAAGATACTAGGAAGAAAACTAACTCTGTCCCAGCTTAAACCAGCACACTCCCTTCAGACACAGGAAGGATGCAGAAAAGCCGAGGGTCGCATGGAGCATACCAGGAGCAACTTGGAATTTCTTTGCTACTGTTTCTGTGCTGATACTTATGACATCTTCTGCATACTAAAAGTACGAAGTAAACTTGAATTATTTTATAAGAGGGCTTGAATTGTAATACGCATATGACATATATCTGTATACACATAAATAATATATACATATTATATACATGTATAAATAATACATTGTACAGAAATCTGTAGGCAATAAGGCAGATGTGTGCTCTGTAAATATAAAAACTTGCTTTTTCTTGGAATTTCACGTGCAAATTCTTCTTGATAGAGAAAACCATGCTAATATGAAGAAGCATTTTTACCGGAATTTGAGGTGCAAGATAACTTGTCAGTCTTTTATGGCCTGGAATTGTGCATAGTTTGTCCTGAACACCAGTCAGTTAAAGTATTACTCATCCAATTGTTTTATTTTTAAAATCTTTCTAAGACATTTTGCGTCACTTGCTGCATAGGATATTGTCCTCTAGATATCGAAGCAGCTCTTGATTCCTCATGTTTAAAACCCTGAAACCAATGGCTCCAGGCAATAGTTTCCAGAACACTAGAGCTAGGACAGCATTCTTTAAATGTAAACAGCCTAGATTGTAGTAGCCCTTGTCTTTGCCTTCCTCCCCGGAAGGTGATGGCTTCCCATGTTCAAACAAAACACTTCTTCGGTGCTAGGTCACTTTCTTAGTCTCAACGCTGAACACGCTGGACTCTCTGTAGCCACTGTCCTTGACACATCTTGTTTCAAAGTGTAGGGAAAGTTGTCAAAACTAAACCAGTAAAGATCTCCAGTCAGCCAGTTCTCCCAGTAGGTTAAAAAATATACATGTTAAAATGCCAGGACTGTCTACCATTTCACTTGAAATTCTCCATAGCAACACCACTTTGGTACCGTAGTGGGAAAAAAAGAGTATAAAAAAATCTAAGGTCTACAAAAAAGGCCCTTCAACTTTAAAGCGAATGTATTCTTGGAGAAGTGAAGGGTCTGTTGTGCAGATGGCTGTTTGCTCTCATTGCTGGAAGCAGACACTCTTCAGCGCGGAGGAAAGGGGAGTCAGATAGCGTATTACCATGCAAAAGCAGCGAGCTCTGCCGATGATGACTGCAATATTAACTCCCAGGGCTTCCTGCGGCTGAGAGGCAGCGGCGGCAGCAGCGAGTTTCACTTGCCCCCTGCCCCCCACCCCCAAGCTTCCAGGTTCAATAAAGATTACATCATGGAATAAGTATGCCATGTAAGCCTGAGAATCAAAGCCGTCACAATTGGCGGCTGTTTAACTGTAATGTCGCTGAAACACACACTCCCCCTATGTGCACACACACTTTCCCCCGCACCCCTCCCAGCCCATCCCGAACCCTCCGCGCCTCCTACGATTAAGGGTAGTGTTACTGGGGAGAGGAAAATCTGATCAAAACTGTCGACCGCAAACTGACAATTTTCTATGGATTCAATAAAGGCCACCTTAACGATTTCCCTAATTAATGGATGACATCTTTGGCTGGAGGAGAGGCGCTGTATTCTACTCTGCCTTAGTCTTTGTTAACCTTCTAATTAACTTTCGTAGGTCACCCAGGTCTCCCAAACCTAAAAGTGAAGAGAGCCATTGTGCTAGAAGCAGTAAACTTACTTTTTCTGCCTGGGTACTTAAAAGGGAGAACGATTATAGGCAGGGAAAAATAACTCCATTTAAACTCTTTGTGACTGCGGAGAATGCATAGGTCCCTGCCTTAGAAAATAATTGAAACACCTTTTATACCAATATTTGCATGCATAATATACCAAATTAGCAAATATACCTCTAAATTCAGCTGCAGCTCCAAATTGATTAGGGATTTGGAGGAGTTTGGTTTTTGGGGTTTTTTTGGGGTTGTTTTTTTGTTGGGGTTTTTTTTCTTTTTTTTTTTTTTGGTTGTTTGGGGGTTTTTGTTTTGTTTTTTTGGAGGGTTTTTTTTTTGTTTTTTGTTTGTTTGTTTGTTTGTTTTGGTTTTGGGGCTTTTTTGGTTTTTTTTTTGGAATGCGAACTTCAGTGGGTCAACAAAAGGAATTGGATTTCTTGGGCAAATTGCAACTGCAACAGCCACCAGCTTTTACACGGCATGATCTCCAGCAAAGAGCCTGGGCTAGCAGTACACACACACACACATTCTAACACTATAATATTAGGCCAGATTAATCCCTGTGGTAAGACCATTGAAGTCAATGGAATTGTATCAGAGATGAATTTGGTTCACTGCCTTTTGTGGAATCTAATATGAATTGACCACTGAGCTGGAGGCATCAAAGATGATAAATGCAGCCCTCTTTCAAACAGTCTGATGCAACCCAAAAAAGGGCAGGCAGAAGGCATTTAGGATGGGTGGCCTTTTCTTCTGTCTACAGCTTTCTCAGGGAAATTCTGCCCTCATTCACGCCCATTGACTGAAGTCAATTAAATTATTTTAATAAATTGTAATTAAAATTCACAGTGTACAATGAAAGATTGAAACTTCATAGCACAACTTGACTAATAAACCTGAAGTTAATTGCTTCTTGAAAGTAAAGATTTAGAGTGCTTCTTTGGCTTACAGAAGAGACATGAAATTAATTGTTCCTAGTTTTCTCTACTCAGCAGAGGACAACAGAGCACAGTAGAAGACAGTAATAATTGTTCCCCAATATAAACATACAGATGTACATCCCTGCACAAATATCTGACTATGCAGCCCATATCCTTGGACAGAATGAACTGAGCTTAAAATTTACATTAAAAAAATCTGAAACTGGTTTGGAGACATTTTTGGATTAACTGAGGAAGAAGCCTGATATAGTGATTAAAACAGGCCTGAAAATCAGGCTATCTCCAGACTTATCCTTCACTGCCATTGGCTCACAGTAGAAAATATCAGCTTTGACCCCGATGCAGTTTCTCCCTCTTTAGAGAAGTTATGTGCCAGTGAAGTAGTATTTTAAAAAAACCAAAAAAACAAAAGGCCTTGAACTAATCAGGTGTGAAAGCTGCAGTCATGCAAAATGCAACATGCCTAACCAAAAGTCTGAGTTCTTGAAATTCTTATTTTGATGGTTTGATTCTGCCACCATGCACAAATTCTCTAGTGGAATAATTGGGATATAAGTTGACATCTACCACTCTTTACTCTCCAAACAAGTAGCACAAAGTATCTTAATCATCATCCCAAGGGTCCCTTGATTAGCCTAGAAACATCTTCTCTGTGGACAAACAAGACCCAAATCTCTGAGAAGATTTGAATCCTGTCACCTTTCAAAAATATCCTCAGCTGGACATGCCTTGTACCTTTCTGCCTGCAATGTCCTGAAGGAGGTTTGGCATCGTGTGGGACCGAGTGATAGGGAAAGACGATCAAACTACATGTATGGAATCAAGATACAGAAAAGAAGCAATTCGCCTTCCCTCCCTCTGGAAGTCTCATTGCTGGACAGCTGAAGGACTAATGGAGGCCCAGGGCTCTACCCTGCTCCCACTGAACACCACAACCAGGTAACATTTTACCTGACTGTTCAGAGAAAAGTGATCCCACATCACTGGGTACATACTGCCCTTTATAGCTTATGAAAGCTTTCAGGGTCCCCAGCACCAGGATCTGCCCCAGAAGGAGTATTGGTACTAAAGCAAGAGGTCTTCAGAGAAGGGGATTGCTGTTAAGGTTGTCAGGAAAACTGGATTTGCTCTCAGACCCCGACACAAACCTCCCATGTGACATGGAGCCTGGGGAGTTCATCTCACCCGGATCTTTAATATCCATGTGAAGTTATCTGCACCTGAGCCTGGTGAGACTGGATGCCTTGAGAGTCGATGGGAGGAAAGACATCATACAATTACTGATCAAGAAGTGCTTATTTTGGATGTCTGGTACAGCAAGAATGAACTGTGCTTCAGGAGAGTTTTCACACAATTAACCATGATAAGTCCACATACAAAACTTGAGCATTTGCAGCTGTTAATGCAAATGCATGTCTGTGGGCAGATGAATCCCACCTTCAGTCCTTCTGCACTTCAGTTCCCCATTTGTGAGAAGGAGATAATGATGTTTCCATTCTTCCATTTTCTGCCCATTTTTCCCTCTTAAACCTTAAGGTCCTTAAAGATCTGTCTAGGATTCACCTGTCAGGAAGTGGACAGCAACTTTTAGGGCATCTACTAAGATAGTATTTTTATGAACTAATTAATTTAATCCAAATTCAAAATCTATAATAGATCTGAGAAGTGCATAACAAAAATGGGTTTTTTTTCCTCAGCATAAAGGGAGATTAATATAACCAAGTCCGCAATTTGGATTTTTAAGGTCAAGTAAAACTAATCTCCTCTGTTTGTTTATACAATACCAATCACAACAGAAGGCTCTGATAAAAATAGTTTAGATTTCTTGTAATACTGTTTTAACTGCCCTTGCATCTTAAATAATCCAATGGCTAATTAATTGGGAAAACCTAGTTAACACTCAGTAGAATAAAACATAAGACATTTTTCTCAGTGTCATAGTTTAACCCCAGCTGGCAACCACACAGCTGCTTTCTCACATACACACACACCCACACACCCCTCCCACCAGTGGGACTGGGAAACAGAATCAGAAAGAAAAGTTAAAATCCATGGGTTGAGATAAGAGCAGTTTCATGATTGAAATAAAATATAATTACACTATGATAATAATTGCAAAGAAAAGGGAGACAACAAAAAGTGAAAAATAAAACCCAAGAAAGACAAGTGATGCACAAGACAATTGTTTACCCCTGCTGACCGAGTCCCAGCCCATTCTGGAACTACTACCAGCCGCTCCCGGACAATTCCTCCCAGTTTGTATACAGAGCATGACGTTCCATGGCATGGAATATCCCTTTGGCTAGTTCAAGTCCCCTGCCCTTGTTATGTTCCCTCCCAGCTCCTCGTGCACCTCCTCTTGGCAGAGCATGAGAAACTGAAAAGTCCTTGACTTTGGGTAAGCACTACTTAGCAACAACTAAAACATCAGTGTGTTATCAACATTATTCTCAAACTGAGTCCAAAACACAGTGCTGTACCAGCTACTAGGAAGAAAATTAACTCTGTAACATCCAAAACCAGGACACTCAGTAATGAACATAACAATCTAAAACTTGTTATTTCAAACCAAATGAATGATTTGTGGAAACGTTTCACAGCAAATGGGACACTCATTATTTACCTTCTTGACAGAACACACTGGGTTGTGTGCACCCAGAGCAGGAATTAACTATCTGACTCTGACATTAAAGTCATTTTTCACAGTCTGTGAAAGATGCCTCTCTCCAGTTCAGCCTATCATTTTCCAGAGGAAATTAATTTCTGTCACCAGATAGTGTAGATACTGGTAGTGTGCAGTTTAATTAAAGTATGCTCAAGTGTCATCTAGAAATAACAACAATGTCATACAAATAACCATAAAAAGGATTTATGGACAGAGAGTGTAAACCAAGACACCTAAAATGCATTTCATTTGTCTTGTCACAACAGAAACATGATATTTAGATCAAACTGGTAGAAGTGAAATCTGACATAGCTCGTTGAATCCACTGACTTGGCAATACCGGAGTTAGACCTGAGGCGCTGCAAATGTCCCAACTCCAGTGCTGCTGCCTGGACTAGAAATTCCACCTTGCCACCTTCGCAGCCCTGAGCGGTGTATGGCTTCCCAGCCCAGGAGGCCCATATGGGCTTTCTTAATCCTCTGAACTTTTCTGTGGGTGAGAAGCCCAAGGACTCAACAGAAACAGAGATGTCAGTCCTTGTCCTTCCCAACTTAGAGCGAGCTCAGCTCTCAAAAGTGACCTCACACAAAGCAAAGCAAGGCGGCACATTTGCTGCCTCTTGATGCATACCAAATACGTTTCATTTACAGGAAAAATATAGTGTCTCTTTACCTGCTTCGTGCTCTGGCAGAAGCAGACTGGGCTCTGGGAGGCAGAAGGCCTGAAAAAGCTCTGAAAAATCAACTCTACCTTGTTGCCGAACTTATGCCAGCAGACAGAGTGCCCATGCACGGATCACCTTAGTAAAGTTTCAGTACAACAGATCTGCTTCTCTTAGAAGCCAAAAGCCAACTATACAGCTCTTCAGACAAAAAAAGACAGCACAACTCTCATTTCTATTTCTCCACAGGCATCTGTACAGTGTCAGAACTTTGTACATGAGCTGCACTAGACTTACAGTCTGAGATACAGGAAGGGTGACTGAGCTATTCAGCATTGTCCAGTGGTAGACACGTAGAAAAAGTAAAGACTTTATCCCCAACATAAGGTTTTTTAAGTGCCTCCTGGTTGATATAGGCACCTCTATGTTGATCTTGGGCACTGAAGAGAAAATGCGGAGTGAAAGGAAAGCACTCTGCTCAGTCCTAGTTCAAGAGCCCATTGCTGAACGCTGGACTCTCTGGGTAGGAAGCAAAAATGACGAGCTCAGAAGACAAGTCCATCTGTCCAAGATGCAAATCCACAGACCTGACAAGTTCTGAGGATTCCAAGGGTTTTGTATGGATTAAAAATAAAAAAGAGAATCCATAGATACTTCCCTATCTGCTGTTGTTTCATTTTAAGGGTGTCCTTTATACTTCCCAACTACACCAAATGAATCAGGACCATGAGCTTTGGAAACCTTTATGGCCACAACTCAAACTAGATTAATATGTCAAAATCCCTGGTACATAATGGCACTGCTGTCTCCCCAGTTCTCCTTGCCTCACTGGGAACTCCATTATGTCTGCCAGCTGTGATTCCAGTCCCTTTCTCCTCTTATCTACTGCTTACAGTGTGTTTCTGGTAACCATTCCTTTTCCTCCTCGCTGTTGCTGATTTGGTTTCTCTTGGTGATTTTTTTGGCTCAAGTTCTAAATTAAGAGCTCAACAGAGAGTCACTGACCTCACAGACCTAGCTGTTTCTGTCTTTTACACCTTTTTGCCTTCTCCAGTTACATTTTGGCTACTCTGATTGTCATTTTTTCCCCTCCTTTTTGTCACTCCTGGTGACAAGCTCTTCTTTCAGCTTCCACTGTTGCCCTTCACCATGCACTAACTGCTAACTCTTCCAGCCTCTACCCCACCTTATTTCATCCAGGCACGTGGTCTGTTGAATGTCTCTAGACCCTTGTGTTCATCCTCTGCATCTTTGCATTTATCCTTGGGAAAAAATCCTTTCTTCACCCACTCTCTGCTAGGGTCCCTTCAGCCTCCCCCATCGTCACTCATTCTTTGATTAGCACTTTCTTTCTCCAGACTCACCAGCAGACCCTTTCTATGGATCACCCTCTTCATCTGTTTTCAAATAAGTCTCTGAAGTCTCTGCAAAAACAACCCTCCTCTGCATACCATTATGCCTTTCTCATCTCCTTTACCTCTTTTCCTTTCAAATGACCAGTTTACTCCCATTCTCTTGAACTCACCTCTCTGACACTCAGCAGTCTGGTTTCCAGCCACTTCACTCTGCAGGAATTGCTCTCTCTAAAATCACTAATGATGTCCTTCTAGTCAATTCTAACCGCCTCTTCTCCAGCCCCTTTCCCTTTGATTTTTCCAACACCTTTGACATATCAGACCATTCCTTCCCTTGGAGTTCCCCACAACTCAGCTGCTGTGCTGAAAATTGCCGTCTTTAGTTTTAGAGCTTGGTAGTTGACAGCCAGAATAGGGGCACAATGAAAAGGATAATTCTTTGTATTTTCTTCTGAACACTAATGAAGCTCCTCTTAGGAAACCATGAAAATTTTAAGGGCATACCAAACAGTAAGGAAAACTCCAGCACAGGATTTCTTTGCTTTCTGTAGACCTCCCTGCCAGACTTAATGTATAATACAGGAAATTTCACTTTCATATATTGGGAGTTTCCTTGATGGATTTTTGTAAGGAGGAAGAAAAAGAAGAATAATGAAACTAATCATTTCGCCTTTCTACAGATTTGTTATTTTGTGGCTCTTTCTGTTCACTGGTAAAATCAGAGATGGATTAATTCAGAACTATATACAGATATGTAACACAGACATAAAGAGGATCAGCCTGGGAAGATAGTGGAGTCTTTCCAGTGTCAGGTTAGCCAAAAGTCAAAGAACGTCTAGAGGGTAAAAGCAAATGCAGCGGCACAGCGAAGGTCACAGTCAAAGGTTTGGGGGAGGGGTGTGTGTGGTGTGGTGTTAAATCCTCCAGCTCAGTAGCAAAGCCAGAGGCTCTTTTCAAGTTAAGTTATACTCGCAGATCTGCATGGATAACGTGAACAGATGTTCCTACTGTTTGGCTCTTGCTGCGCCCATTTTTACAAAGATAGTTCTATTTAAAATGTAGACTGAATTAAACCTGTAATTGCTTCATGTGGACCTTAAAATATCAGAAGTTCATGAGCAAAGTGTACAGAGATACAACACACGAGAATTATCATTGACTTCAGAACAAACTGCTGCACTCTGTACTCTTCTGATCTAACTTCAAGCTCTGTTTGCCTCCCTTATTTGCAGCAAAGTCTGCAGCAAAGCCGTGGATGATAAATCACACTGTGTTTTCCATTAAAGTAAGAACAAGTTGCAGAAAACAGTGTTTAAAAAATGAAGGGAATTAACTTTAACTGTTGGATGCCCTACTCCCTCCCCTGTGTGTCAAAGCAATTAGTGAGAGTTAGATCAAAGGATCCACTCTACAGAAAAGGGAGAAATAGAATCCAGTGTGAAATATCCCCCTGCAAAGACAGAATATATGCAAATAAATTGCAGGTAACCTGTAGATCTGATACTATACCACCTCCAGGAGGAGAGGGTCAGCAGTTACATCTGATAATAGCCTCTCTCTTTTATTGGGGATCGCTATTTTCCAAAAGAACAGCTAAATATTGATTAAGTGATACCTTAAATACCACAAGATTATCAAAGCAATTACAGGGATTAACTTCCCAAAATGCTCCAGTATAACCTCAGCTGCAGAAACTGTGCCAACTTGGTAATGGCTATTAACATCTGTATGCACAAGAGTAATCCCCTAGTTTTCTTTCTCTTTTCCTCACTCTCTCTGATTGCTCCTATATATATTATAGTTTTTCTGAGTGCGTGGGGTATAGCTCCTGGAAACCTCATTCTACATTTCCTTGTTTGACCTGCTTGCGGTCAGAGGAAGTCAAAGGTTATTCAAGGAGGACACAAGACGCCTATTTGTGTTACCCACTCCCACATGAGAAAACCTTCCCTGATGGAAGAAGGCAGGAGATTTGCTGGTCATGAAGTCCCACATGAGTACGCTGACTTTGACCATGCTGACTCAGTCTCATTCCCTGACAGCACTATCTACCTAAGGATTGAATGTCCTGCAGACACCTTTCAGAGCAGCATCAGATGGCTGAAGAAGTTTAACTCTACTAAAGAAGAGCTCCTGCTTGGTTCCCGGCACAGTCACAGAGTTCAGGGTCCTTGGTAACTTTCTATTCCCACAGCCCACTCTCATGCTCACATTGATGAGAATGGCTCACTTTTGCTTCCATTTTCCCCTCTTCACTCTTCTCTTAGTGGGAGAAGCAACTTTAAAGCATGGGAGAGACAGACAGAGAGAGCATGACGCCCTATAATCCAACAAGTCAACTTCCCGAGCTCAAACATGAACTGATTTTTTTTTTCTTCCCTCGCCTTATAAAAAAGAAATTGACTTTTGTTTGGAGTTTGTGAAAAGTGGGACTCGGGGCCCAGTCAATGGGGCTCCCCGCAGCGCGGGCTGAGTGGAGCCATCTCGAACCAGTCAGCCGCGGCACCAATTAATCCGCTCTTTGTCACAGCCCCGGCCTCAGCAGCAGCGGCAGCAGTAGCAGCAACACATTTGGCCATTGTTCAGACCTTCATGCAACGGGATTTACCCTTTCAAAGAGGCAGTTTTGTCCCAAAGAGTTCGAGCGGAAGTTTCTCACTGACAATTTGCCCCAAATAGATAGATTTGTCAGCAGCAACCTTTAAAAGCAAAAAGCCATGGAGGAAAAAGGGGAGAAAAAGAAGTGTGGGGGGAAGAGCAAGTGAATCCTTGTCCGTCCGTCTGTCTGTCTGTCTGGAAGCCTGAGCAGGTGGGGTGGGCGCCAGGCCTGAGGTACAGAAGGGCAAAATGGCATTGATGGGGGCTCTTGTTCATCTCAAGGCAGATGTAGCAAGGGAGCTAACAAGCTCCCAGGCTGTTGTATAGCAGCTCTGACTCCTGAAAACCTTTCAGGGAACTTCTTTTACATGGCATTGTCATGCCTGCTACACAGCAATGTGCTAGGCTGGCCAGGGTTTCTCAGCCTCGAATACTCCAACAGCAGCTCAACCCTGAGAGGAACAGGCCTCGTGCCCTATGGTGCTGCCACCAAAATCTGTACTTAAGCTGATGCAAGAATATTTTTGCAAACAGGATTGTGTACCTTTTCCTATGCAGAGTGCAGCGGGGCCCAAGTTCCAGGCGGGAAAAGGTGAAACGAACACACGTGTGTTTCCCACGCTGATGTTTCTGTGCTCCTTACAGGCACAGCCTCCTTTGCACTTCAAGATCTGTTTGCATGGACAGAAAGTCAAACCTGCTCTATTGCAAACTGCAGCTGTTCACAGGCACTGCTCCTGCTCCCACCCTCAGATTGTAGCACTGCCCAGTATCCCTGGCTCACACATGGAACCTGCTCTTCCCCACAAAACTTCCTCCCATACTCCAAAAGCAGAACACAGAAATGTGGAGGAAATTCTCTCCACAGCTTGGATTCCAGCAGATCCACATCCATGCGCAGACGGCCTCTTCCAGCCTTGCTCTCACACTGGAGAACAGCAACTGGGAAGTTCCCAAGCCTGTCAGACTGATCTCTCTTAATAGTACAAATTTAGGAAAAAGTGGAAAAAGACATGCCTACTCTCACTTGTGATTCCACCTTCTGTTAGGCAGGTGGGGAAGTGGGGGTTAGCAGATTCCTCTGAGCACCATGGTGTTGAAAACTGAAAACAGAGCCCTGGTTTTTCCTAGGAAGAGTTGGGAAAGGTTGTTCAGCCAGACATGAGCTGCCCTTTGCATAAGAAAAACCATCATCCAACCACCTAGACAGCAAGTATAGCCTGCTCTTCCCCAGAGGCCTTTGCATGGCAAAAGAGCCAAATTCGTGGGAGAACAAGTGGTTCTGCTGCAGTCTTAGTGCTCATCTGCTGCCATTCAGGCAGTTCGGCTTTCCAAACAAAGCTAAAGAAATCCAGTTCACTCATCTCCTTCAACTATCTGACCAAAAGGAGGGCATGAGAAATGGATGCAAGGCAGCTATATAGCCCTAAAACTTTGAAACGAGCTCTGGAAACTCCATTGCTGGGTGACAGCCGGTCCAGCACTTCTGTCAGACTGTTTTGTCTCGCTGTATCTAAAATGGGGTTTATCTACATTATTCAAAGAACCTCATTGTTTGGGTATTGCCCAGCCCACTGGTGTTTATTTGATGGCCTTCCCAAGGCATTTCCTGAAAGACACAGAGAAATGAAGACCAAGTTCAAACTGACATAAAAAATGTCACCAGCCTGCTTTTTACCCATCAAGTTCTCCTAATCCTGCTTAGACATGCTCTTGGAAAGGGAAAGAGCACAAGTGGAGGCAACCTAATTACAAATCAGCCTGAAGCAGGGGTTGTTCACTATTAGATTAGGTCTATTCCAAGTGATTTGGTTTACAGGCGAACTAGAACACTTTGAGTTAAAACTGAAACTGATCTAAAGGCCTGAGTTAAAACTGAAACTTTGAGCTCCACGCTTCAAGATACACCCACACCAGTGGGCATCACATGTTCTAGGTGGCCTTGACCACAGGGGGCAAAGAGTTGCAGAGCAGCAGCATTCTCAGTCCCAGAAGGCAGATGTAGGACCTAAGACCTTCCCCATTCCCAGAGGAGTTTTAAGAGACCATAAGGGCAGGTGAGTAAGGATGGACACACCTTGCAATGGCACAATGCACTGAGACGAGCTGAAAGTCAAGCAGTGCAATTGCAAATGCATTCAAACACAGCTTTCTCCATATGACATCTCTTCAATGGAGGCCTCACTCCTTCAGCTCTCCTGGAAATGCACACGTAAATTAGCATTTGTTCTTTGCTGGCGTGAAAGGAACAGTTACACCAGGGATAATGGTATTCCTGAGGAAGCTTAGCTGTCCCACCCTTTATTCCCTTAGCATGATTGGCCCCGGTTATCAATCAAGTTGATGGAATTCCCAAGACCAAAACTCTCTTCCTTTAGTAGTAATTTTGCTTATGATTTTCAATAAAAGAGAAGATAATCTACTGGATATGACAGAAAATATTCTACCAGCTACAGTGTGCTTACCATATGCACAGTAAAAAGAACAGAAGATCACATTTTCTCTGTGTGTCAGGTTCTGAATCACATCAACCTCATGCCAGCAAAAGGGCTATCTGGATTTGAGCAACATCAGCCAACACTGACTGCAATGACAATATATACAAAATTTAAATTAGAATCAAACAAATGTTCCTGACAGTACAAAACTGATTGATCAACCACACTGTAGGTTTGTAGCAACTTCCCACGTGTATTTGCAGCCAAATTACAGTATTTGGGTCACTCTTGGGGTTTCCTAAACATCATGATTTACTATGGAGTATAATCTCTGCGCTTGTAGTTGGAATAAAAGCGTTGTTGAGCAATAATCGGCGCATTGGACTTCTACTGCTTTAGCTAAGTGATCTGCCACACAGCTTTGCTTACCAGTGTCAGCACTGCCACAGAACAGAGTAATTATGAATGTAAGCATTACTAGTTGTTATTAATCCACAAGCACCATTCCATGGTGGATTGGCATCCATGACAATCCTCAGTTTTTGATTCAGTACCTCAATACTTTGTGCTCTGTATTGCAGCATGAAGAACAAAGTCACAAGATAAAACTCTGTACTGGGATTCCCGTAACACATTCCCCTGATTTATATTTCTTTAAAAGAGCCATGCTTCATGAAAAAGAGGGACATAGAGATACTGGATCACATCTCACCAGGAAGATACTGTCTCCTATATACAAGCACCTGTAATTCCCTAATATTTATGGTGATACAATGTTTTTGTGACAACTGCAGCAAAATCATATCTGGCAAAATCACCTCAGGGCATGACTAAAAATATCTGCAGTCTCTTTTAAGAGCAGCTAGAGCTCAGAATCCCTGGGTCAGTAGCATCTGAGTGACCCACACTGAAGAAAGCACTCCAGGCACCAGGGTTTGTAAACCACAAATATAAATTGCAAGTTCAAGGAAGTGCATTGTATTTGAATAACGAAATCTTAGTTGAGGACTGACAGGGCTCTTCCACTCAGATGGGCTGCCTAAAACTTTGATTGGTCACGTCACATTTTCAGCTCTCATGCACACCAGCAATCCTGTCAAAGTCAGTTAAACTACTACTTATTTCATATTTATGAGGGAAGACTGTGGGATCAGAATCTGCCTCAGTGGTATGTTTCCACTGCACTACATTTTCTGCTTAGGCAGGAAAGTGCAAATAGCTGCAGGATTAATTTCATTTTACAGAAGAACATGCCAGACCTCTGATTTCCACTTTTCTTAGAGGAAAGAGTGCTAGATTTTGTTACACGGGCTCAGGCCAGTGGTTTCACAAGCTCATCATCTTTCTCTCATCAATGTCTGAAATCTCAAAAGGCAGAAAACTCCAACCAGCCTCAAAACACATTTAGCTAACTGCAGATTGTGCTCCCCTCTGCTTGGACTTGCCACTAATTGCTCTACCTGCAAGGATACTTCTGTGACCTATATTTTATGAAGCAAGAGATAAAGCAAGCCTGTCTATAAATTTCTTAGTCAGTCATTAAAGTGTACATTTCTTCTTAAAAATCTCTCTGCACCAACTGACTCAATACTTCCAAACAGCACTGAATGCGATATGCTGATTCAATGCTGCATCTGGAAGTATTTATTTTTGTTGTTTCTAGATTCATTTCTCAAAATAGATACCACAGATCTGGTCTCCAGCCAAAATCAAGAGATATAGATAAATTGAAATCAATAGAGCTGAGCCATTACATTGCCAGCCAGAAATACAGCCCTTCCTAAGTGCATCCTTTGCTGCCACGAACAGTATTTTTTTGCAGTTGCCTCAAAGGTCAGCTTGTTAATAGGCATCTTCAGCAAAATTGGGGAGGCTAGTCTACTACAGAAATTATTACATTCAAAGGACAATCAATCAGCGTCATAGCTGAGGCAATTCTTTCCTATGCACACACAATTACTTAGAATGTAGCCAGAGCTATTTGTTTACTGTACTGATAAAAAATTTCACAGCATAGCTCCAAGATGTATTTATTCCTTGTAGTCAGAATTCTTTTGCTGACAAATTAAAACTGTTAAAGTAGAGACCAATCTTATTAGAATTTTTGTTTATTGGGTTTATAATATATTTATTTGCCCTCTTATTTGGACCTTTCACTAGTTTTATACAGCTGTGTCTCTGCCAGCTTCAGTATTGATACTGTCTTTTGTGTTCATGTCAGGAAAACTAAAATGAGGCTGTTTCTCTCTAAATTAGATTGCAGCTGTTGCTACATCATTGGCTTATTACGACACTTTGATTTATATCTAACTAGCAAACTAACAAATAAGTCAAGTTACTAACTAGAGCCGCTTTGTTAAGCGCTTGTCTGGCATTGTCTAGATGGGATCAGGTACCAATGTAGGCGTATAAGCCAAGCCTGACATATCCCTTTCAAAGGCATACGTGATTAATGGGGCATTTCATTGCTGCAAGTGAACTCAGGCTTGTTCCACCCCTGAATGCAAGTATTGAGGAGAAGTGCCATGACTTACAATGATACTCTTTCCACAGTTATCTTCCTTAGGTATAATTTTTCCCGTAATTCTTCGCAATGCGAGTGTGCACTTATCAGACGCACATGTGGAAGCAGAGCTATATGGTTTCTGCTGCTTGCAGCCATTAATTTACTTAACCAAGCATGCACATGCACAAGGGAGAAACTCACTGATTTTTCACTGGCATCTGCAGGGAGCACAGGTCTGCCCCAAAGCTTTGCTGGGTAAATTGCCCAGCATGGAGGATGGGCCGAGACTTGCTCAAGCCCAAAAGCTGCCAGAGGTAGCTGGTACATTCATGGTGGGACACCCCAGCATGCAGAGACGGAACATACAGTGCCACCAGTTCATGGAAAGTCATCCCCAGCTGCAGCCAGAAGGTGGTTTTGCTTTACAGAGGAAGCATGAACACGTGGAAATCCTTCTTGCACCAGGAGATAGGGAGTTCTCATGGGACAGACTTCATCAGGTCATCTTTCTGCACCTTAGATTTTCACATTTTGGGAAAAAAAACCTCTTCTGGATTCACCCTGAGAAAATTCACAGCACCAAATTGTGATGTATTTTTGTTTTGTTGTGGGTTTTTTTCAGTTAGCTGGGGCTCTCAGCATGGCCCTGCAGCCCTGGAAGGCACCTGGCCCCAGGGCATCCATGGTGGCTGCCAGGGCAGCTGCCACATCCTCAGCCCCCAGGATCAGCTATGTTGCATTTGTGGTGACATTTAGCCCCAGTCAGCATCTCAGCCCCACACAGACACTTGCCCACTCCCACACAGTGGAACATGGGAGGGAATGGGAAGAGTAAAATTGAGAAAATTTGCAGGCTGAGATAAAGACAGCGTAAAAGGTGAAGCAAAAGCCATGCACGTGAGCAAAGCAAAACAAGGAATTAATTCACTGCTTCCCATGGGCAGGCAGGTGTTCAGCCATTCCCGGGAATGCAGGGCTGCATCACACATAACAGTGACTTGGGAAGGCAAACATCCAAACATCCCCCTGCTTTCTCCACCTTTCTCCACCTTCCCCAGCTTTACATGACGCCATATGGTCTGGAATATCCCTTTAGTGTGTTGGGGTCAGCTGTCCCCGCTGTGTCCCCTCCCAGCTCCTTGCACACCCCCAGTTCCCTCACTGGTGGGATGGTGTGAGAGGCTGAAAAGGCCTTGACTTTGTGTAAACGCTGCTCAGCTGTAATGAAAACATCCCTGTGTTATCAGCACTATTTCCAGCACAAATCCAAAACACAGATCTATGCCAGCTACCATGAAGAAAATTACCTACGTTGGCCAAAACCAGCACAGAGAGATGGCCCAGGCAGGACAAGAGGAAGGCCAATGCCACCATTGCTGGTTGTGCAGGGCCCTCCCGAGCACATTCGTGAGGCAGGGGCTTTGCAAGGAAGACTCAATGCCGCAAGAGAGCTTGTTAAGTGCATTTCCACCACCCACACAGGGAGCAGCCCCAGCTGGGTGCCAAGCATAGCCATGTCACAGAGCAGGAGTGTGGTGGGACAGGCCAGGAGCAGCATGGTCCCGTCAGCGCCTCTCACAGTGACACTGCCCATCCATCTGCCCGCAGGGGGATACAGAAAGGGATTTGTGGTGGTGCCACAATAACACGGACTGTGACCTACAAAGAAGGGAAGGCATTAGAAAGAACTAAACCCTGAAGGTATTTATGCTGCAAGGGTGCTGCTGTACTCAGCTCCCTGCACAGGACTGCCTAGGGCACCAAGGGACATCTCTGGATCTCACCTGGCACATGCACCAAAGGAGGGGAGTGGAGATAGCTTCTCAAGTATCCCAAAGCAAGAGTAACTCAACCTCCAAGGAGAAAATAGCTTTATCCTTTCCCTCCTTATCACCTTTCCAAGATAACAGGTACATTAGATTTGCCTGATGTTGCACACCTACTTCCCATTAAGAGAAACAGATGAAAACAGCACTTCCATATATTCTCCTACTATATCCATACACCTCTGGTGGCTCAAATTTTTTCCTCACCTGACCTTCTTCACTTTTTCCTTTTTTTTTTCTTTTTGTTTGCTGAAGACCTTTTGGCTCCCCATCCAAAAAGCAGGGAAGATAAGCAAGATACAGGCAGATAAAGCAAGATAAATCACATGTTGGATTTTTATTGCTGCTAAGACTCAAAGAAAAGAAAGATACCTGGCAAGAGACCACAGCACAATGCTGAGAAATGTCACCATGCAATGGTGATCAGAGTCCAGTGTCCTGAAGGAGATACACTTGAAAGAGAGCACATGCCATTTCCTGCAGCAGGACTGATAATTATTTGTACTTCCAAGGCACTATGAGGAGACAGTAAATTTCATTGCTATATTAGCATCTTCTGTATATGTATGACTGATTAATAAATAAAATGCTAAATATAATTGTTGTGGCTTAACCCAGCAGACAGCTAAACACCATACAGCTGTTCATTCACTGCCAGCACAGTGGGGTGAGGGAGAGAATAAAAAAAAAAGATAAAACTTGTGGGCTGAGATAAAGGCAGTTTAAAGAAACAGAAAAGGAAGGGAAAATAATAATAATAATGATAAAAGAATATACAATTAAAGTGATGGACAACTGCTCACCACCAACTGACTGATGCCCAGCTAGTCCTCCAGCCATCTTCCCCCAGATTGTTTGTTCAGCATGATGCCATATAGTATGGTATACACCTCTGGCCAGTTTGGGTCAGTTGTTCCAGCAGCATCCCCTCCCAGCTTCTTGCACACCCCCAGCCTACTCTCTGGCAGGGTAGTACGAGAAGCTGAAAAATCTTTGACTTAGTGTAATCACTGCTCAGCAACTAAAACATCATCCTCATCCTAAATCCAAAACACAGCAATATAATAGCTACTATGAAGAAAATTAACTCTACTCCATCAAACACCAGAACAATAGCAGTAAATGTTAAATGGTAATAATGGTAATAATTACAAATACTAAATGTTAACTACAAGTCCCCACCTTTTGGAAGCTGAAATACTTTCCCACCAGATGACCATGGAAACAGCTTTGATAGAGCCTGCAGTGAAAAGCTGGAGGCAGGAGAGAGCTCTTCCCTGTACTCTTGGAAGATGCATCATGCCTTCACTTTCAGGGCTGAGAGATCTCTATCCATCACAGAAACCACAGGAAGGGCTCTGAAGAGACATGGGACAAACCTCAGCTGATGCAGGTTTACAAAGCAACACCAGGCACAATCTGGGGGACAGGGAAGGGCTGATGGTTTGCTCTGTCCTCAGCAACTCACAGTCCCAGCCCACATGCAGAGCCTGCTTTGGGTGCCTGGGATATTTTACTGGAGTTTTGGGTGGAGAGGTGGGTTGTTTGAGCTCTTCTTTTTTTTTCTCTTGGCAGAGCCTGATGCTGTACATGGAGGAGAAAGCCCTGTTTGCATTCAGAACAGTCTCTCTCAGGTGTGTCTGAAACCTGTGGACATGATTTTTGACCATGGTTTGCAGTGTTTTTGTGGTGGCTTCGAGTTTACAACACAAAGAACTGTGGCTGCTGTAGGGCTAGAGATCTGCCTCTCTAGAGCAGGGGATGCCCAGGGCCAGATTTGGGCCCTGCTGTCATTTAATCCTCTTCTTTTTGGCCTTCAGACCTTGCTAATGTAGCATCTCCTTCCCTGTTGCTTTCCACATTGCTCAAGGAGGTGAACCGCTCCCTGCTGCCCTGGAAGCAGATTTGGAGTGAAGATGTCTGCGTTCCCTGATCCACCAGTTTCTTTGCTTTCTGAGATCTCCCTGAGCAACTTCCCAGTCCTCTGGACAGTGTCCCTCAGTGTTAGGCAGGACCAGGCTTGTCCTGATTCAAGGCTTCCTTCTGTGTCGTGGGTGCGCTGGTCTCACAGGGAGCAAAGAGCAGAAAGTCACTGAGATTCCAGTGCCGCCCAGAGTCATGCAGCCCTGCGACACAGGTATGGTGTAGCACAAGAGGAACAACCCGTAACTTGAGATAGAAAGCTGCAAGGATGAAATATGAAGTACAGGAGGATGGGGACGTTCTGTTTGGGAGTGGGCTGAACGCCACGTTCCCCCAGGATCACAGCCAACAAGGGGGAAGTCATCTGCGGTGCATCAACAAGTCACACAAGTGACAGGGACGAGAAAGCAGAGACTGAGCGACAGCAACTGCTGCCCCTGCTCTCTGGTGCCGTTGCCCACCCCAGCTTGCGACGGCAGGAGAGATAGTCTTTCCTTCCTCCCCAGACGCGCACCTCTCACCGTCCTTAGGCTGCTCTAGCAGCTCCCACCTCACAGTTGCCAACAGGAGTGGGAGAGCTCTGCAGCCTTTCGGTGAAACCGGAGCTGCTGAGTTGAGACAGGGTCCCACATCTGGCCCCTCGCCGCCCCGCTGCACCCCGGCTCTGGCCGCGCTCCTGGGACGTTCGGGGCCGGTGGGCTGCTGAGGGGCGGCGAGGTCAGTGGTGCCCGGGGGTCGGTGCAACCCTACGGGGCAAGGGCGGGCTCCTTCAGCTCCGTGCAACAAGTCCCGGCGCCGGGGAGCGGGAGCACAGCCCGCCGTGCGCCTCCCGCAGCCGGCCGGCCCAGCTCCCGCCGTGCCAGCCTCCGGCTCCCGCGGCAGGACGGCGGTCCGGCTGCCCCGCGGGAGGGCTGGAGGCTCGGCCCGGCTCGGCCCGGCTCGGCTCGCAGCCCCGGCCCGCTCCCCGGCCGGCTGCCAGCGCAGCCGCTGCCCGGGCCGGGGCAAGGGCAAGGGCAGGGGCGAACCGCAGGCGGGCTCTACCTCAGCACGGGAAAACGCAAAAGAAACGGGATCTTGATCCGTTCTTTCTGCTTTCCTTTTGTCCCCTGTTTTTCTTTTCTATTTTTTTTCTTCTTCTCCTTTTTTTTTTTTTTTTTTTTTTGGTGGGGGGGGTTGTCCCTTTTTATGACAGCGAGGGCACAAGGCGAGTGAGGAGGCGGAATCGTCTCGGCAGCCGCTGCATTTTGTGTGGAAGCCGCTCGGGGGTTCATTAATATCATTAGCATTTAACCCCCTCCCTGCCCCCTCCCCTTCCCAGCGCGGGGTGACGTCACGCGGCGGCAGGAGTTGGGGGGAAAGCGAGGGAAGCTCAGTGGGCAAGGGGCGTCCCTCTCCCCTCCCCGCCGCTGCCTGTCACAGCCTCTCTGCCGATATTATAGGGGCCGAAGCCTGGAGCTCAAAGCGCGAAGTCAGCCAGTGTAATGAACTTCTGGAAACCTTTCCCTTTTTATACCATTCAGTTTCTGAGAGGCAGAGACTGCCTCCTCTGACGCCTTTTCCCCCCTTCCATTATTTTTCCAGGCTCTGATCTCCCTGCTCGCTGCACCGAGGCGCTCGGCGCAGAGCCCCGCTCCCTATCCTACCTTCTCCTTCGCCTCATTGTTGTCCTGGCTGCTGTGGCTCTCGCTTGCCTTCCAGGAGCGCGGTGGCGAGCACAGTCGCACCCCCAGCACCCTCCCAGGGTCCCGAGAGCATCTACTCGCGGAGGGGCAGCGAGCGGCCGACGACTTTTGGTCACTTCGTTGCTTTTTCTTTTTCCTTTTTTTCTTTTCATTTTGCTCCACTTTTTTTTTTTCCTTTTTTTTCTTTCTTTTTTTTTTTTTTTTTTTCCCCTTTGCCGCGTCCCCGCAGCGTGTCCCCGTCCCTCGGGAGGACATCGCTGGGGGAGCGGGGCTGCGGCGAGGATGTGCCGGCCCCCGCGGCGGAGCCAGCAGTGAGCGCCCAAGGGAGGCACCTGTCCCGCGGAGCAGGGGGGCCCCCGGGGGGGGCCGCACCGCCTCGCCCCGGCGCCGACACTTCGCCCCGAGTTTAGCGACTCACGGGGGCTTCGAGCATGAGCAAGCCGGCGGGATCAACAAGTGGGTAATAACGCGGTGGAGGCTTCGAACAGCCTTTCCGAGACCGGCTGCAGCCTGGCCTGGGGGGCGGGAGGTGGAGGGGAGGGAGAGGAAGGGGAGGGGGGGTTGTGGCTTGGGTTTGCACCCCCCCACACCCCGCGCCCAATTGAAAAAGAAGTGTATATTTCCAACCGGAGAGGCAACGAATATATAGGGTCGGAGTTGCCCCGATGGAGTTTGGGCCTGGGGCTTACAAAAAGCCTCTTTCCAGCTGCGTGCCCCGGCTTTCCGCGCCGGGAACCGGGGCAGAAGCCCGTGGGCAGCGAGCCCCCGGGAAGGCGGCTCGTCCGACGGCGGGGAGGGGGCTCGTCCCGCCGGGACGCGGGCGGTTGCGTGAGGGTCTCCGGTACTGGGACGGAGGGGGGGATGGTTTGGGTTTAAAAGGCATTACGGCGTTGAAACGTGCTGCTTTTCTCACGGACTTTATGCAATCTTCTGCGACATAATAATTTCTTTTTAAGAGTTTGAAACTCCGGTCACTCAATTACACGGAATCGCGTAAGCAACTCAGTTGAAGGAGGATTTAAATGCAATACTTTGCACACCATTCCCAGTTACAACAAATAATCCTGCAACGAGGAAAGCAGAAACAACTTAAAAGTCACATTTTCCTTAATCCTAAATCCATGCACCTCATAACTGGGGAATTTAAAGCATGACTAACCGCTCTTACAGAATGGCTCAATCCGTATAATCCCAATGGGACTTTCGGAGTTTGTAATATGGATGGAGTCAGTAACAAAGGGGGAAAAAATACCCAATCCAATTTAATGTCTGACAAGTGATGGATCGGACAGCTATTTCCTCTGTGCTCCGACAGGCTCCCGGGGTTGCGGAGCGGCAGCAAAGGGAGGCAGAGCCGGGAGGGACCCGCCGCGGTACCTGCCACCGGCCGGCCCCGCCAGCCCCGCGGCCTTCTCCTCGCCGCTGCCCTCCATGATTTTGACCCGAGTCCGCCCTTTGTCCGCGGGGGCCGGGAAGTCGGGGAGGAGGGAGGGGGCGCGGCGGCGAGGCCGAGGGGCAGTCGGGGGCCGCGGTGCGGAGGTCGCGCGTGGAGGAGGCGGCGCGGAGCCCCCGGAGCTGCGGCCGAGCCGCCGCCGCTTCGGCGTCACTGGTTTGTTCTCTTCCTTCGTGGGGCTGAGCGCTGCATCTTTCTGCCCTAGCCCCCCCCCGAGGGGGAAAATAAAATTGTAGTCCAGGTACTAAGGAAGAAGGGGACGGGGAAGGGGACGGGGGCAGCGGCTGAAAAACTTGCGGCGGCCGGGGCTGCTTCGGCCGGCTGCGCTGCCCAGGCTGCCCGGGAAGTGCGAGGCAGCCAGAGCGGGATCGGGCCCGTGGGCAGCCGCGCCGGGACGTTATCGGGGCTCCTGGTAGGCTTCTGAGTGATGAGGAAGGGACAGGAAGGACAGGGCAGCCTCGTCTCCAAAGGACGGCGGAGCTTCTGCCGGAGACATTTTGCGGAGGTGAAAACCCGCCAGGCTGGATCGCGCCTCCGGACCCACGGCGCTGAGCGACCCCCGGCCACCGCCGCCGCTTTCACTGATGACCCCCTGACCCCTGGGGACCTCCCGAGACGGACCCCCAGGCCCGGCTCAGTCAAGCCCCACGGGGATGGGGACACGCGGGGTCTGCTCAGCGCAGGGGCCCGAGCCCAGCCGGCCTCGGCAGCGCGTGTAAAAGCCCGGCCAGCTGTGCCAGGGCCTGGGCGCTCGTCCCGGGGGTCCTGAGGGGCTCCCGGGCAAGGGGGCTGCGTCTTGGCTTTTCTGCCCGCCGGTGGGCGCCCGGCGATGTCAGCTGCCATGTCTGCCTGGGTGGTAACAAGACCCCATCCCGCCGTCCCCCGAGCCCAGACTAACTTCTTTCAACAGCCTCTGATGGTAATTACAGTAATCGGGGCTGCCATATATCCTTTAAGCAATTATGACATACAAAAAAAGCCCCCAAGGACCCCCTGTCGTGGGATGTTCAAAACGGTTTCCCTGCTGAACAGAAATCCCATTTTCTTAGCGCTAAAACTTCTGAGACGAAGCGGTACCTCGGGGAACCGGAGCGCTTTTAAACAGAGTTAATCAGTTATCGCATGACCCCGTGTCAAGCTTACATTTTTCCCTTCCCACCCCCCGCCCTGCCTCTTACCCGTCTACTTATTTCATATTTTGCCCTGCACGAAAGTTTTCTCATAACAGCCCCCGCGGGGCAGGGATGGGGGTTTGGGGGGGTGGAGAGGGGGGGCAGAGCGCGGCCGGGCGGGCTGCGGGACGGGGCGGCTCCGCAGCCGCGCGACGCGGGGGGCTCCAGCCGCTCCCCCCGCCCTGTCCCCCCTCCCGGTCCGCCACCTCGCCGGGGGCCACGGAGCTGAGCAGGCCGGCCACCCTGCTCCGGCGCCTGGAAACGTGGTTATGTGGGTTTGGCGAGGTGCTCCAGGTGCTCGCCGTTTATAGCAGGAACGTGGGGATGTGTAAGGAATATACGGGCCATCTGCTTACATGCATGGTGTGGATACGTACATACATAGTGCATAGGATTGTTTTCCAAAGCGGCTCCCGAACTTAAAATCCATGTGGGGGAAACTAACGCAAGTTTCTCCCGTTTCCACTGGCCGACTTTAGCGTCGGCGGAGCCGAGCCGCCTGCCCCGCACCGCAGGCCGGCCGTGGAAGAGGGCACCCCGCGGCTGCCCGGTGCCCCGGGGGGCGGCGGTCACACGGCGGGCCCGGGTCCGCGGCCGGGGCCCACGGCGGAGGGAAGGGGAGCGGACGGGGGTCCCGGCTCCGGGAGCGGCGGTGGGACGGGGTGCGCGGGGGCAGCGCGGCGGTGCCGGGCTCAGCACCGGGATGCACCACCGCTGCACGTACCGCTTCAGTGTCTCTCCCCCCACCCCCAGCCTGCCCCTCCTCCTCCTCCTCCTCTTCCTTTGTGTGCGTGCGTGTGGATCCTCTCTCTCCCCGTGGATGCTATGGACTGGAGAGGGAAGTCGGGCGCTTTCCCCCGTTTGCATTGTGCGATATCCGAATTCCCATGCTACACTTTTTGACGGGTCACTGGTGCCCCAATAGGCAGGTGGCAAGGAGGGCTTGTAATTACACACTCCCAGAAACCGTGCCTTGGCCTCAGCCCTCCTCACGGGCGCCTACCTGCAGCTCCAAAGCCGCGGTTTGCTCGCAGGCAGTGGGGCGGGGGGGCATCCTTCAGCTGCGCTCCTTATTAATTGCGCAAAAGTTTTCTATTCTTTAACCTCTCTCCCCCCCTCCCACCTTCCCTCCCTCCACCACCCCTCCCTCTCGCAGTCCCTAACCTAATCCCCGTCCCTCTTGCCGTGTTGTGTATAGCAGCTGTCGGTTTTCATTTAGGGGAGAAGCTGGCAGCTTGTGCTCATTCGAGGCAGTCAAACGAGTTTCAATGGGCAAAATCATTAAGTTAACACTTTATCTAATGTCCCTATTGTCTGCCAGCAGGCATTGTCTTAGAGCCTTAGCGTAGACATGTCTGAAAGTATCTCGGACTCCTAAATTCTCTAGGGAGACAGAGGAGCCCCTGCGGCCTGTTTCCATTGCCCCCTCCCGCCCCCCAGCACCACTCCGCACCGCTCCGCACGCTGCCGCTTTCCCCCCTCCAGCCTTCATTCTGACCCACCCGTAGCCGGGGCTCTCCCTGAACTACTTCCAAACAAATACAGTGGCCCCGAGAACTCTCCATTGGGGCTTGGAGACCAGGGTTTGGTGAGAGGGACTAAATTCCTAACTTAAGTTCTGGTTAAAGGGAAGAAGGCTGTTTGAGGCAGAGGGGAAAAAAGAGGAGAGAAGAGAAGAGAAGAGAAGAGAAGAGAAGAGAAGAGAAGAGAAGAGAAGAGAAGAGAAGAGAAGAGAAGAGAAGAGAAGAGAAGAGAAGAGAAGAGAAGAGAAGAGAAGAGAAGAGAAGAGAAGAGAAGAGAAAAAGAATAACAACATTAAATCAAGAAAAAGGAAAAGAATAAGAAAAGAAGGAAAGGGGGGAAAAGGAAAAGGAAAAGAAAAAGAAAAGAAAAAATCAAAGTGAAAAGAAAGAAAACAAGGAAAAGGAAAAGAAAACAAAGAAAATGAAAACGAAAATATGAAAAGAAAAATAAAAGAAAAAATTAAATCAAGAAAAAGAAAAAGAACGAGAAAAAGGAAAAAGGAAAAAGAAAAAGGAAGAGAAGAAGATGATGATGAAAAGAAAGAGGAAAAGAAAGAGGAAAAGAAAGAGGAAAAGAAAAAGAAAAAGAAAAAGAAAAAGAAAAAGAAAAAGAAAAAGAAAAAGAAAAAGAAAAAGAAAAAGAAAAAGAAAAAGAAAAAGAAAAAGAAAAAGAAAAAAGAGAATAGGAAAATAAAAGTAAAAATAAAAAGAAGGAAAGAGAGAAAAATAAAAGAAAAAGAGAGAGCAGAAGAGAGAAGAAATAAACCGGAGAAAAGGCAGAAACCGAGTGGGGTTTTGGCGGGTTTCTTGAACCCGGCTGCAATAGTCTCTGTACAAGTTTTTACATCTCCCTCAGGGCATTTGCAATTCTAGTCAAAACCAGTGCGAAAGCAGCGCCCGGCGAAGCGGGGGCTGCGGGCGAGGCGGAGCGGAGCGGGACGGAGGGCACTGCCCGCCCGCCAGGCTCGCCCGCCCGCTGACTCCTCCGCGCACAAAACGGAGACCGAAAGTTTTGCGGCAGGTTTTGGGGTGAAGACAAAGGCACGCCTTCTCTGCGGCGAAAATCAGCCCCCTTTCGCCAGGGTTAGTAGTGGGGAGAGGAGGTTACTTGGCTTCCCGATCATTTTATTTTGTTTTGGTTTGTTCTGTGCATCTGTCTCCTGACTGCTCTCCTGCCCAGGGAAAGTGCCGTCCTCTGTTTGCCGAGCGCCAGAAAGAGAGAGAAACACAGCCCCCCACCAAAAGCCCCGAATTCCCTCCCCTCCCCCCTCACCCTCACTTCTAGCAGGCAAGACTGCTGCCCCCGCTGCTGTAATCTTCCCTTCCAAAATGGGTCTTGGCGATTATAGAAGATCCAAATAAACGTAGCGGGGCATGAATAATGCTCATTGTAGAAAACTGACACTTGCTCAAGAAAAAGAAAGTTGGCTATAAAATCACTTCATTATTTGCTTGTACTGCGGCTCTGGGGCTAATCCCTCCGGAGGTCAGATTGCTGAGCGCTCTCTCTCTCCCTCTTTCCCTTCTCTGCTTTCAGGTCGCATTTTAGACATCCCTTGCAAAGTGTGTGGGGACCGCAGCTCCGGGAAGCACTATGGGGTTTATGCCTGTGATGGGTGCTCGGGATTTTTCAAGCGGAGCATCAGGAGGAATAGGACCTATGTTTGCAAATCAGGAAACCAGGTACCAGCCGCAGCCCAGCCCCCTCACCGCCTGCATCCCCTACCCTGCATTTCCCCAGGGGCCCACATTGCCCTTGCCCCACCAACAGAGACGCGCAGCAAGCGGCGGCAGCCACGCAGCCTCACCCTCCCTTCCCAGGGGGTCCCGGGCCGAAGCCGAGCGCCGGGTGCCCCTGCCGGCCTCCCCCCGCCACGTCCCCCCGCCGCAGCCCACCGGAGAGGATGGGGGAGATGCACAGGGAGAAAGAGGGACGCGGGCAGGGGGAGGGCACAGCGCCTGGATATGGGAGGACAGAAAGGGGCAGCCCCCCGCCAAGCCTCAGCACAGCCAGGAGATGGACAACCATGGGTTTACACGCCGGCGTGTCGTGCCCGCGCCCAGGCGGAGGCAGCCGCACTCTGCCCAGTCCTGCTCCGGCTGCTCTCCTTTCCACTCCCGGACCGTCCCCGCGGGGATGTGGGGCTGGGAACGCGGAGGGATGCGCGGTGTACTGCAGCGCCCCGAGGGGGCGGCGCCGCCGTCGCTGTCTCGGGTGCTGAAGGCGGCCCGGCCCGCCCCGCCCGGCCCGCCCAGTCCCGGGGCCGAGCACCTGGCCCTGCCCGGCGCCGCGCACGCAGGGGCGGCTCCTTCGCGCCCCTCGCCGCCGCGGGGCCGCGCCTGGGGCCGGCGGGGTGGGCGCGCTGCTGCCCCCGGCCCGACGGCTGGCTGTGTTGCAGGGGGGCTGCCCGGTGGACAAGACGCACAGGAACCAGTGCCGAGCCTGCCGGCTGAAGAAGTGCTTGGAGGTCAACATGAACAAAGATGGTACCTGCTCCCCCTTTCCCGGGGCTGGGGTGGCGGGACAGCAGGAGGGAGCTGCTCTGAACCGCGGAGCGTTCTGTCACTCCGGTGTCTCCTTGCCCCGGCCACGAATGACCCTCCCGTCCCGTGGCAGCCTCAGACGCTTCTCCCCGGACACCTCTTGGGCGGGGGACACGGGGCTGGCCTCAGGAAATTGCAGGGAGGGTGCGAAGCCCGGTCGAGCAGTGCAGGGCACCCAGCGCGGGTCCCCGTGGTGACCCCCTCGCCTCTCTTTGGTGCCCCACAGCGGTGCAGCACGAGCGGGGCCCCCGGACGTCGACGATACGGAAGCAGGTGGCCCTCTACTTCCGCGGGCACAAGGAGGAGAGCGGCGGAGCCCCGCACTTCCCCGCTGCCGCCCTGCCGGCACCCGCCTTCTTCACCGCCGTCTCCCAGCTGGAGCCCCATGGCCTGGAGCTGGCCGCCGTCACGGGCACCCCGGAGAGACAGGCTCTGGTGGGCCTGGCACAGCCCACCCCAAAGGTCAGCCACTGCCCTGGCCCCCGGCAGGCTGCAAACCTCGCTGCTGAGGTTACTGCAACCTGTTAGCTCCTTCCTGCCTCCGGGGTAGGCATGGCAAAGAGCAAGGCTTGAATCTTTGTGCGTTGTGGTGGGGCCTTTTGTCACATCCCTTAAAGCGCTGAAGATACGAGGCGCAAGGCCCTCTGTAGAAGGGGTATGTAGCAGTACCAACTGATAACCTGCTCTGTACAAACCCTGTCTCATATATTCTTACACCGTCATGGTTGCAGAAATGCTCCTCCTGCCTGGAGCCCATCCACAAGTCAGTTTTAAACCTTGTTTCACAAGGAATGCAGTCCCTGTGAGTGAGTTTTCTTCAGCAAAATGCCAATCTCCATAGTGGTGTAGTTCTGAAAGTACTTTGTGTACTGACCAAAGCCTGCAGCTTGTCCCCACAGACACAAAACCCAAACTTGGCTAAGCTGGCTCTCTGCTCTTCTTGGTTGTGACATTTCCTAAGGAGCCCAGTGGAAGCACTGCTGTGGCTCCAACTGCACAGGAATTAGCTGCAAGGTGATGTTTTTAATTAGCCCATTTGCAATGGCATTTTGCATCTTCACAGCATCTAGAAAATCAAAGAAGAAACTGCTTAAATAGTTCTGCATTTTCAGAGCTGGTAGCTTGTCAGAGCCCATCATGAACATGGTCACAACACATAGTTTTACATGGTAATTTTGGAAAATGCTGAATCAGAAATTATTTGGCAAGAAAACATAGCACACACTTGAAAACACAACTCTGTTCAAACCCTACACAGACTCTAGATAGTTACGCTTAGCACTATGCATCTCCTTACAACCTGTTGCAGTCAGGGAGCAAGATGAAAGTTTAGGTTAAATGAATATTTACTGTTTTGCTGAGCAGGGCTCGAATGCTAAATCAGCTTCTGAAGCAAGGTTACAAACTACGTATTTTTAATCAAATTTTTACTCTTCTAACTGCTCTCAGAGGTGTGCTATTGTGTAACAGAGTAAAGCATGACACACCATTTTCGTACATTTTCCCCCCCCGTGATGTAATAATTTAATTGTCCTTTCAACTTCCTTCTCTGAGCAGTTTCGTTAGTACAGGTCATGCACACGGATGAGCAGCAAGGAGCAGTTTGGAGCGAGCCCACTGCAAGCAATGCCCTCTGCTTGCAGAACAGGAGAGTGCACTCTGGATTGGGCATGAGCAGGAGCACTGAATGTAGGGGAGAGGAAGACCAGGCTGCCTTGGTGACACTGTATGAAATGGCTTTATTTTCTTTTTGATATTAGTACCCACACGAAGTCAACGGTACCCCCATGTATCTCTACGAAGTGGCCACCGAATCTGTCTGTGAGTCAGCAGCCAGACTCCTGTTCATGAGCATCAAGTGGGCCAAAAGTGTCCCAGCCTTCTCCACCTTGTCCTTACAAGACCAGGTAAGGCACCGGCAGTGGGAGTGGCATCGGCCTGCCTGCCTGTTAAAGAAGGCTCAGACTTCACGCTGGGTCCCGAACTTCCAGCCCCAGACCTTGAAATCCATAATGGACTTCAGCAGCTCTGAAGTTCAATGCAGAGTTTCAGTCTGTCCCTGAAAACCAGGGACAGTGATTTAGAAAAACCAGGCAGTGATTTAGAAACTGCTTTCCTCCAACTTTTATCTCATGAAGCAAGTGAAAATCAAGCCAGGAAAGAAAAATCTAATATGAAATTAATATTATGGAAGGACAGTGCTAGAGGAGAAATCACTAGGCTGCAGACCAAGCTTAGCATGCCAAAACTGCTTCTCTACTTGTAGGACAACTTTTGCTTCCATAAAATGGAGAGGAGCATCCTACTTTGCTATTTTGGGATGAGAAGTGCTTAGTTAAGCTTATGGCCTCCGGATATGACTGAAGTGGTTTCTGAAGACCATTTCTCCTCTTCCTCTACCACTGCTTCCTCTTCCTCCTCATTCTCTTCCTCCTCCTCCTGTTCCTCCTCCTCCTCTCCTCTCCTCTCAACTGTTTACACAGCCAACATTTTTCCCTATTCACCTTGGCTCACAATTACATCACTATGGTGGAAGCAGTATTTGGCCAGCCCCCAGTATTTTTTACCATTAATTAAAATCTTCCCCAATGTATTTTGCTTTCCTCTGCGAAAATTCACCTTTGTCTTAAGTAAATCATATGTGAACCACACAAGCTGAAACAATTTCTTTATTGCTTGATTCTTGATGAGGACTGTGTGTGCTTTGTATAATGCACCAATTAAAAAAAAAAAAATCAGATAATTGTAAAATGGAAGGGCGGAAATCTACGCAAAGCTCCAATCATAAAAGATATCTAATACTTTGATATGATTGAGCTAATTTACCAAAATGGTAACTAGAAAAACTATGCCTTAGATGTTCCATAGCAGTCATCAGAGGAACTAGTTCCTCTCTGCAGAAGCACATTGTGAGTGTTGCAGTTGATATGCAAATATGTATTTTGAACTAAAAGAAAAGCACTTCTTAGGAAACCAATAGTGTTTTCTACATAGAGGTAAATCATGATGGCCACAATGTGTTATAAAGCTAAGGTATATAAAAATGTACCTTTTCCAGCACCAAACCCATGTTTTGAAATCCTTGCTGTGAAATTGGACAGCAGAGGAATGCTGCTCAGCTCCACCTGCAGTCCTGCTCACCTGCAGTGAGGATGAGGGGAGCAATGAGACAGGGCCTGGGAGGTCACACATGCCATTAGGAAGACAGCAATCCCAGTGTGGCATCCTGCTGCTCCCTAATTGTGTCTTCTGCTGCCACTAATCCTGTGGAGCACTGGGTCTGTCACAGTGAGCAACCAAATAGGCTCAAGAGTCAGGGACAAGAAGCAGGTGCACTGCTCCAGCAGCAGCCCCAGCACACAGGAGGAGACTGGGTCCAGTGATGCCCGCAGGAGGCTCCCTAGGCAAAGGCTTTATTTGACATAATAGGGAAGAGTTTCACACAACATCATCTCTGTTAGTGTGCAGAGGACAAGGTAGCAGGATCTGGGAGCAGGGGAAGTCTCCATGGCACGTGACCAAGTATGCCTCAAACAGCAAGGCCTGTTTATCTGCCATAGACACCACAGTGCTCCCATTAAATACCTCTTACACTTTCATAGGAGGGACTAATGTTAGTGAATAACGTATTAAAAACCCAGCCTTAACATCACTCTCACTTTCTGTACCTCATTGCAAGTCAGCTTCCTCAAAACTCAGAGCTGCTCAGCTCGAAAGCTTTGACTTGGGCCTCTTTCTGCATTATTCCCCTGTCATATTTAGGAGAGCTGGAGAAGAAATAACTCTGATTTTAATCACCTTATTTCATGAATAATCATACAGTTGATTTTTATAACATTGCTATTGCATTATTTAATTTGACAATGGCCCAGCTGTAAATGTCTGCATTTCTCTTTTTGTATCCCTGACATCTGGCTGAGGAGAGTCTAAAATCTTTTCCTGAATTTTGCTCTTTTTTTGTGCTCTTCTAAAAAAAGGCAAGTGCTCTGTAATTACAGGACTCTGGGATGGTTTCATCTTGAAGGCAAGGAAATACATAGAAACCAATTTGATGATAAAACACAAGTCTGAGGATTGCCGTGTCACTTACCTCTGGTAAAACAGAGGCTGTGTCCGTTCCCCAGATTCATACAGGGAAGTCCATCTTGAATTGGAAACCACACAACAAAAAATGCCATGCTTCTAGTTCTGCTGGCCTGCACACCTGCCCACTTTATCTGTGAGACAGCTTGGCCCAATGCAGATCACCAACGAAAGGTCACACTGAGGATGGGGTTGATTAAGAAGCAAAACCCAGTTGTTCAGAAAGCCTGGTATATTTTGTTTCTTTGAAGAAGGAGGGCGGAGTATGACTTCAGCATGAATTATTTTAATTGGTGGTTTTACAGACTTATGCATAGGCATGGAGAAAGCTTTGGCTATTGGAATAGTCTCTTATTTCTAAAGTCTTCTGACTTTAAAGACTTGGTGGGAAAGAAAATATGAAATTGATATCTTTCAGGAACCACCATTCATTACCATTGTGTCTGCATGAATGAATGACAAAAAAAGTTTTACAAAAGCAAATGAAAGGCTGGAAAATCACTTCCTATGTCATACAGACACCTGCACATCCATCAGGTGGGCTTATCCAGAGGAGTGACTGGATTTTTGCTGGCTGCAGTGGTTAGGAAACTTAAGAGCAGATTCATCTGCTCTCAGAAGAAAGCTGAGATAGGCACCACACCCTAGACATAACCCTCCCTGTCTCCATTTCAGACAATAATCTGGGCAGTTTTTGGTACTGTAAAATCTAATCTAAATGTTTCAAACAGCAACTGTATGAGGAGCCAGAAGTGTCACAATTTCCTTAGGTTATGTAGAAGTTCTGCAAAGCACATAGGGCAAAAAGGCATAAAATGGACATAACCCTACAGTGACAAGTTGAAAACAGAGACTGAGCATTTTTCTTTCCATTTAGATTGGAACAGGGTGGTTTAAAACTTGTAATCACAGAATCACAGGAGGGGTCAGGTTGGAAGGGATCACATCTGATCCAACCTCCCTGCTCAAGCAGGGTCATCCTAGAGCACATTGCACAGCATTGTGTCCAGGCGGTTCTTGAGTATCTCCAGTGAGGGAGACACCACAGCTTGTCTGGGCAACCTGTGCCAGTGCTCAGTGCACAGTAAAGCTTTTCCCCATATTCTGGTGCAATTTCCTGTGCATCAGTTTCTGCCCATTGCCTCATGTCCTAGTGGCTGGCAACAAGTAACACTGTCCTGAACAGCAATAGTGTTAAGAGTTTGCAGGTAGATGAAGGATTTACTTTTACTGTATCACCTACTACTTTCATGTATCTGATTCCAAGGAAATCATCATTAATTTGGTACAGCATCTTTTTTTACTTTGTTCTTCCTTACAGACTCTTTACTTAAAATACCCTCCTTCCTCTATTCCTAAGAAGCTAAGCTGCTGATAGTTTCAGGGACCCTAGCAACATCAATGCTTGCAGGTTTTGGGGTTTTGGTTTGGTGGCTCAGTTTTCTTTCTGCATGAGTTTTAGGTAATCTGTTTTCACTGCATGGAGCTGCTAGAAGATACCTGCTGAGCCCACTACAGTTCTCACCCCTTCAAATCTCTCCCACCCTATTGTGTGGCATGAGGTCCCTATAACATGTACATACCACAGCATGCCCTTTGGCCAAGAACTACAGCTGAGCTGGAAGTTCCCCAAGCCTCTCTTAAGAGTTCCTCTGGGCTAACAATTCATAGATGCCCTCAAGACTAAACATGTCTGTTCTGGCTTTGCCAGTCTGCATTTCCAGAAGCCTTGTCTCCTCTTCAGATGCACCACTGCCTCTTCAGGGAAATCATAAGTGTTGCCTCCAAACAGGGAAAAACGCATCCTCCATACAGACATGCAATGTGCAAAAATTGCAGAGAACCAGCAATGCTGTCAGCGTAGGTGCCTGGGTATTCACATCCCTGAAAGGAAACAGCTCTTAGTGCCTAGAATTTCTGAGCGATTTTAAGCAAAAAAGCAGAAAAACAGGTGACACTGAAACTGTACGTGTCCAGATGACGTCTAAAGACTTGCTTAGTAAGGAAGAGGTTATAAGATGCATGTGTGCTCTAAAGCAGTGCTCCCTACACTGATGCAGGATGTTGTCCAGGCTTTTTTTCACAAAATTCTGCCTTTCCAAGGGAAAGGAGCATAATCCCCAGAAAGCAAGAAAAAAAGCACTCATCCAACCTGTCCTAGAACTAGCACTATGTAAGTGCTGAGGGAGAGGAGAAAAGAACCCATACCATGTCGAGAAAGTAAGTGTGCTCATGTTGTGAGCAAATGCTCTGGGGAAAGTGTTCTCACTCTCTCTTCCCTTTTGGTCCACAACACAGTGCACAGTGAGCCAACGTCAGTGTTTTTCTACAATGCATAGACTTATTTCTAGACACCTTCTCAAAAGGCTAAGAGAAGAGCTAATGAATGCTGTGGGGGAAATACCATGACAGGCATTTAAAGTAGTTTTTAAAATAACAGAAATTTACATATTTAAATTGTTGATAAATCTATAAATTATACACTATGTTATATTGTACATCTATTGTATGACAGCTGATGCTTTTGGAAGATGCTTGGAGAGAACTGTTTGTTCTAGGAATAGCACAATGGGCCATTCCAGTTGATGCTAACACTCTACTGGCTGTATCTGGTAAGAATTGCACAATTTAATGACTTTGTTACAAAAATTACCATAAAAATACATTACTGAAAAAAGAACAACATGTAAAGAATAACAAATTCCTACTGAACAATAGAGCATACCTGTCATTTATAAATCTATATTTAAATGCAAATAATGTTGTTTTGTTGTATTCATGACTGCTTGCATTGTCATTTAAATGCAAATTACTGTGTTTGTTATCATCCAAGAGAAGATTTTATATTAACTTTCATTCAATATAGTCAGTTTACATGGAACCAGATAGACAAGTGTGACAATAGAGAGGATATTGATACAGAGGATTTTGTCAGAAATCAATATAAAATGAAGCAAATGCCTTTAATATTATTTATTTCATCTGTTTCTGTTTCAGGCATGAACGGTGACAATACAGATTCTCAGAAGCTGAATAAAATTATTTCAGAAATACAGGCTTTACAGGAGGTTGTGGCTAGATTTAGACAACTTCGGCTAGATGCTACTGAATTTGCCTGTCTCAAATGCATTGTCACTTTTAAAGCTGGTAAGCAGAAAGAATCTCTTGCTCATCTGGTCTGATAACTATGAGGTTGCTACTTTAAAGCAAAAATTATGTTTTAAACCAGGCATAGCTTTGTATCTCCTTGTAGGTTTTCCGGTATTGAATTCCAATAATCATTGCTGCATTTTGAAAGGCTGACAGTGGAGTGCTGGGGAACTAATGGGAACATTTAATTTCCATTGATAGCACTAGCTGAACTGTTTTGACCCACCCAAGAGTCAAGCTGAACTAGTAACTGATCTGCTTTCCAGTGCCCACACACAGTGGTTCTGAACTGAGGAGTTTCCGAAATGCTGCCGCCATAGCAGCCCTTCAAGACGAAGCCCAGCTCACCCTGAACAGCTACATTCATACCAGGTCAGTGGTGACTTCTGTCAGTGCTTCTGGCAGGTGTAGGGGTAAAATCCTGCTCTCATTGCACGGAAGGTGGCATTTGCACTGACTGAAATGGGGACCAGGGTCTTATAGAGTATACATTGGCTGTCAGCCTGCTGGGATTTGGCATTTCCTGGTGAAATAGAACCATAGAAAATGTTGGAAAGGACCCTTAAAATCATCCAGTCCAACCATTACCCTAACACTGTGAAGTCCATCGTTAAATCATGCTCCCAAGTGCCACAGCTACACATCTTTTAAATACCTTCAGGGATGGTGACTGTGCAGTCTGTTCCAATGCTTGACAACCTTTTCAGGAAAGAAATTTTTCCTAATATCCAAACAAAATCTTTGGTGCAACTTCAGGCCATTTCCTCTTGTTCCTATCACTTGTTACTGGAGAAGGGACCAAAACCCACCTCACCACAATTTCCTTTCAGGTAGAGAGTGATGAAGTCTCTTCTGAGCCTCCTTTTCTTCAGACTAAACAACCTTCACTCCCTCAGCTGTTGCTATAGACCCTTAACCAGCTTTGCTGCTCCTCTTTGGGTGTGCTCCAGCACCTCAGTGTTTTTAAACAAACAGAAAAAAGCTAAAAGGAGAGCTCTTCCTCTGGGAGGTGATACCGGCTGCACAGCAGATTGCTGTTCTGAGGGCTGCATTTTCCTCTACATTCCATTCAATCAAATACCACTAAAAGTGATGCTCAAAACATTGCATCTCAGACCAGTATGATTCTTTTTCAGCCATGATCTCCAGTTCTCATATAATCTCCTCCATTTTGCAGACACAGAAGTCAGGATACAAGGAACTTAAGTGGCTCTTCCAAGATGCTACCCTGAGTTTGTGCTCAGGTGGAAATGAAAACCCCAGAATCTGTGAATCCCATTGTGGTGCCACAGCAAAGTTCTTTAGTTGCAGTGGAGGTCTGTGAGATTACAACAGATGGAGCAGTGGAAATTTTTATATAAACTTTTCCTTCCGAAACTTAGATTTCCTGTCATAAGTAGCTCTGTCAGGCAGAAGACCTGTCAGTATCAGAGACTCGATGGTAGCGTTCTCTGAAGTACTTCTATTAGTCTACAGGGAATGGCCTGCCCTGGGGATGGAAGTAAAAATGAAAACTCCATCCAGTTACAGCTGCTTCAGAGCAAAAAGAGTAACTGCTGCATAGAAGCCTCTTCCTGTTCTTAGGGAAGATTGATTCTTTTCCATGAAGATTGCTCCCTGGAGACCCTGAGACAGGGTCTGTTGGAGAGAGAAGCCAGGGAGGAATACATAGCCACAGTTTCCCTTCCAAGCATGACAACTTTTCCACAGGATTTGTGTGTTGCTGGAAGTATTGAGATACTGTGCTACCCAGTAGATGTTGTAAACAATATTTTTTACAAGGGAAAAGTGCAGTCCACTGACAGGGCTCTCACTTAGACTCCATTGTGAGAGGGCTCTCAGCCTGTGTGTTTCATCCTCAGGCTTGAATTTATCCTCCTGCCAGTGTCACAGCAGTACCTGCCCTTTGATCTCAGTGGAGTCGCTCTCAACAGGATGCAAGGAAGGGCAGTCTGCAGAAGCAGCGTGTTTCTCCAAAAAACCTACTCTTTCCTTTAGGGTGACCACTGTAAGCAGAAGTTTGAGAATCACTGGTGTAAAGTCAGCATAAGCACAGCCAGAAATGCACATCCTAGGCTGTGTTGGCTTCAAAAGCTGGGAGAAAGGATGGAAAATATCCTCACATTACCTCACATAAACACAGCTTAACAAAAATTTTCCTTACAAATGTCAATTGGTATTCAATATATCTGCCAACCAAAGGGAGTAAACTGATTACCATGACAATCCAGCTAGGTTTAAACTGTGATATAAATGACAGAGTAGTTATTACAAGTCCAACTCTTCCCTGAACTGCATCAAGAACATTGTTGTTGATTGAGGGACATATCAGAGCAGGTCTGGTCTCTGCATTGCTACTGCTCTAGGGGAATAAACAAAGGAGCTAAATAAAACTCAGAAACCTTTTCCTATATTCTGCTGACTGTCACAGAAAGTTTTCCTTGGAGACAACCTTCTTGCTCACATGAGTACAAAACACAGGGTTTTGGCACAGGTAGCACCACCTGTACAATTTAGTAAATACTGGTCTTTTGCTATAAGATAAAGTACTTCCTTTGACAAAATACTTTTAAACTTCAATAACATTGTTTTTCTCTCTGTCTCCCAGGTATCCCACACAACCCTGTCGTTTCGGAAAACTTCTATTGCTTTTACCAGCTTTACGTTCAATTAGTCCATCTACAATAGAAGAAGTGTTTTTCAAAAAGACCATTGGGAATGTACCAATTACAAGACTGCTTTCAGATATGTACAAATCCAGTGACATATAAATTACCTTAAAATAAACAATCAGGATGGACAGTTTGAGAAGAACTTTTATCTATGGAGAATAAGCCTCAACTAACAAAATCTACAGGAAGCATAAGCCTGGGAATGTTTAGTCCTTAAACTCATTGACAAAAAATACTCCAGTAGATATGATTCTGCTGCTCTGAACAGAGTGATTTAGATCATGGAGAGAATGCTTTGTTCTACAGAAAAAGTGAAAGTGGTTGGAATTTGGCTGCTATTCCTGTTACTACAGGATGGAGGCAATTCAGATGCCAGTCATAGTTAACAAAGACTCTGCTATTCTCTCATTTAACTGGCAGATCTGAGACAAAATGTGAAAGAAGGTACTTTAGTTTGTTCAGTATTTGGAACCGGGTGACCAAACTTGGCTTCTGTTGTAACACAAGATGTGGTGGCCTTCAGAATTGTTTTAAAAGTAGCCTATGTTGGGAAAATGTTTTTAAGACGATAGGCAACATTTGAGACCAAGTTACCAAAACATTGCTTCTGCTATAATACATCATGAAGTGGCCTTCAGAACTGATTAAAAGGTAGCTTATGACGGCAGCTCCATTCTTCCTACAAAATGAACTGGTGATCTTTGACGCGGATGTCACCACAATTTGTTTGGTTAACATCTCAAAGACAGAAGAGCTTTATACATTTCCTCCCCGACCTTCCCTCTTTCCACACACAGACAGACATACATTCACACACACACACACACACACACACCTGAAAAGAGACAAGTCAAGAAAGGAAGACTAAAACAGCAAAACCAAATACAATGGAGATGACCGCTTCAGTGACCTGCTGGCTGTCCCGTTGGCACAGTGCTGAAACCAAAGGCAACGGTGGCCAAACTCTTTGTCGATGAGATGTGCAGAGAAATGAAATTACTATTAAAAAAAAATCAATGGAAGGAATTTTATTTCAAAGAAATAAAGGTTGTTGACTGATACAATGCTAACAATTTCCAAAAGTCTCCAATGCCTTTTTAGAAAACTCCAGGTTCTAATTTTGAAGCCTTGTTCACCTACATCCTCTCACACACAAAAACGTTATAAGCTGCTTATTTGATGTACGAAAAATGTAGAAAAAAAACATTTAAAGATAGCTGCTGTACTTTTCAAAATTTGATTTGTTATTAGGAACTAGCACTGAGAAAGATCAGCACTTGGACTATCATAGAATGAGTAAAACTTTTCCTGTACAAAGTGGATTAACCGATTTGTGAAGTTAAAAAGTTGTACTCATTGTATTTACAAAGAATAAAAATATATTGAATTTAAATTACTTTCCACTGTTCTTTTAATCATTGTCCTTAATCAGCTTCTTTCACTGTCCCCTAGTTACCAGGGAATAAAAACATTCTCTACTAAAATGGATTGCCTTAGATTCTGTGGAGTATCCATCATCAGAGGTTTTAAAAAACAGGATAGACAAACATTAAAGGAGTAGCTTAGGTGATCCTGCCTTGTGAGATCCTGCATAGAACTATTTTCTGTAATCCAAATAAATACCAGCTGCGAGGTTTCTTTCTCAAGGTGACATATAGCTTTTTCTAGGATACAACACTAAGTGCATCAGAGGTCTACCCCAGTATGTGCCTTCTGTTGCATGTTGTTACGATTTTTAGTATTGGTGAATTGTGCAGCTAACGAAAGGTGATGAGTACAAAAGCACTGCTTCAACTAAAAAGACAGGTTTTATTAAGGTGTCTAACTGCATAATTACACCAAAAAAAGAGGGAAACAACTCCCAATCAACAGAATAAGTTGGCAATAGTAGGAAATGTGTTGTTCATATGGCAATGAGTAACCGAAGAGCCATGCATGCTAAAATGACAGGTGGAAATGTACTGTGTGTATTGATGGCTCACTGCTTTGCAGTGTCAAGGAATACAGGTCACAAGTGAAATCCTAGCTCTGTTGACTTCCAAGCTCAAAAATCTCACATGTTTCAGAAGTCAAAGTTTAACCCCAGCTCTCTTCCATTTGCAGTCTGCTGGGCCTCACATTCTATCTTTTCCAAGACAGTCAGACCATAAATACACAAGATGAGTCACAGACTGTGGGACCTTAAAACATCTTCTATACAAACGAGCTCAGACCACTTGAGAATGCACTCACCACAGGGCACAGTACATTCTTGGAAAGAAACCAACAAACACTTTATAATCCATTCTTCTTGCACCTTCAACCATTTTCTGCTCCCTACACTAAAAAGAACATGATAGGGCAGAAAAATCAATTGTGGTTCTCCTCTCCATGACAATTCCGTTTATGAGCTAACGAAGCTGAAGCCAGTGCTGCACAGAACCTATTACAGAACATTCATTTCAGTAAGATTCATGCTGCTGTCCCAGAGCAGCAGTAAACATGAACTGCATCCACCCTGCTAGGCAACCACGCAGTCACACTGCTGTTTGCTGTAGTCCTGGTCCCTTCCTCACCCAGGCTAGAGGACAAAACAGAGCATACTGGCAAAGCAGGCAGGGCACTGGGACCACACCCATAGCTCATCCTCTTACCTGCAAGACTTAGCCCAGCTGCAGAGCAGACTCACAAGCTGGGAACAATGCCCAGATCCCTGTGGTTTAGGCACAGCTAATCTCAGACTATGTCTTGCTCCCACTACTGCAGATTGCACAGAAGCAGAACCAGTTACACTACACTAGAACTAGGTTCTCTAGCTAGCCTTGAAGGACTAAAGGCCAGATGAGATCCCGGAGTGCTGTGCAAATGCCCTGTAATTCTAACAGACTAATGCTCCAAAGTCCTCACTTTGGAAATAGGAATACTTTCACATCAAGCATGCAGCTTTTCACTCTTCAGCTTAAACATTCTGGTTTTTTTAATGGTAAATGATACAGATTGTGTCATCTTTTATGTTTAAGATGTGGCATTTCCTTTGATTTCTGAAAGAAGCTTCTCTCAGAAAATAACATTTGAGATAAGAAAAATAAAAACTTACTCTGTATCTAAACCTACATAATGAAACTTCATATACATTTAACCCTTCTTTCCCCTTTTTCAAGAGAAACTCAGGTTTTAGGGGTGATTCAACAAGGACAGGGAATTTTGGAAATGATTTTACATTATCAAAAACATTTTGAAAAGCAACAGTCCTGGGCTGCAAACAGACTGTCGATTTTGGTCCTTGGTTTTGTGAATAGAATGGTTAGAGAGAATCAGCACAGTCTTAGTTAAGTTTGAGGTGGAAAGAGCAATTATTCAAACTTCTACCTATTCAGTGTAACTAATCACTAGAACTACATGTAGTCCAGGCAGCCACCACTGCTTTGTCAGTTCAGTCTTTAACATTCAGATTTCCGTAACTGAGGTTAATGGCCTTAGTTAAAAGAGGCTACTAACTTTGCCAGCAAGTTTGTAAGATGGTCTTTACAGAGATAAGTGTCATAAGAAGGAAAAAAGCAGCAGAGCTGAGTCTAAGCCAACATGTAGTTACCAAATAGCACAAAACACTAGAGCAGATTGCTATTAGAGCATTCTGGAATCTGGTTTCAAGAGCATCTGAATAGGTAACTTCCATATCACATTTGGAAGACTAAGGAAGCTTCTCTAGCTCACTTCCTTCTTGTGTAAAAGACAACTTCAGCAGTACTGCCTGTGAACTGCAGTTCAGCCATCCAGCACCTGCATCGCACCAGTGGTCAAACAAGCACGATGCTACAACTTATCCCTCCTTTAGTGCTCAGGGAAGTGGTCTATTATGATCACATTTTACAGCAGACTTGTATGACTTCATGTTCATTCTATGTGTAGAGCAGAGCTACTTTAACCCAGGAATGATATTACAATATAGGTTATGTCAACATTTCTTTCTCTATAGGATGGCATAGTTTTCACTAGCTAGTTGAAGCTAGGTAGATGCTTCTCATACCAAGTAGAAAGGTACTCTTGTCCCAAAGTTATTAAAGTCACAGATCTGTTGACTGCCTACCATGAATGGTATTCCAATTCTGGCTTCACAACACAGGAACAGTCCTTAATACCTTTATATGTTCTTTAACACCTGCAGAATGAGTGCCAGCATCTAAGGGTACTTAGTAATACCAAAATACATTGTGGAAGAGCATCACAGCAAGGCTGTAACACTAGTTCACTTTGTACAGTCAAGCCCCTCCTCCTCAGAAAGCATGAGACACTCGACGCTCAAGGTCAAGACTGACAAAACATTTGAAGTGCATTTTCACTTTTATTTCAAAACTTTAGACAAGTTACTTTAGTATATAAATTTGATTTTTTCCTCTTACAGAATATAAAGATAATTCCCTCATTACTTCAGTATAAAGTGTTTTACAAGCTTGAAGACAATTGCATAAGTGTTTCTCATACAGGATATCAGAAATAAAGCAGTCTTTCTACAGACGTTCGGACAGGTGACTACCTCAGAAACAGTATAGCAGTTTAGTCAAATACAAGTGAACATGTGACACTACAGTTGTGAAAGTTCAAGTAAGGCCAAGTCAGTAAACATTGTTAAGTCATTGCAAATAATAGTGGAAAGGTTTGTGAGACATTGCAAGGGGTGGATGGTTTCATAGCATAATACTCTTAAATCAAGGGTTCAGAGGGATTTAGCTAGAAGACAAGTGAGTTCTTAAATGCTATAAAGCATATGCAAAGACCAAGCAGTGTACTGGTGTTAGTGGAGACTTCGTGCCTGTTCATCCTCAGCATGCTAAGACAAACTACAACCTCTTAAAACCAAGCATAAGAACCACTAATGTTTGAGAAGATGCTTTTAGAATTCAAGTATGTCTTATTTTGGATGGTGTGTAGTTTTTATCTATTACTTCATCTTGTAAGAACATGTGAAGACAACGCTCATTCTGTGCCAGTGGGTGGCCTGCAACCCTGGAGAGGAAAAAAACAAGCATTAGTGTGAACCAACTGAGCCTCTTGCCAGCTATCCAGAAGATCAAGGTTTTGTACCAATAACCTATTGTTCTGTACTTGGGCATAGATCCCACTTTCACTTCACTGTGGCCAACTAGAATGTTGTCTAGCAGCAAGACGTCACACTCCTCCAGATGAAGTTAGTCCATAGGAACCCTGAGCTACCTCTGATCACTTGGAAGCATATTACATCATCATCTGTCACCTGCAATTGATGGAACTGTCCAAGTAAGTGCTCACTCTAGCTTTAGGAAATATAGAGCTAAGAAAGACGAGTGGATTTTTTTTTAGAGGTCTTGACATCTTTGCCACAGGATACCCTTCTAAAGGCCACTTATCCCCTCAGTTGTCAGTGTCACTGAGCAGCAGCTTGTCCTGGCAGAGCTGAAGCCTGGCTCCAGCAGGGAGTGCAAAGTCTTCTGAAGGCTTGGGCACTGCAGTGGGCTTGGGCTTGGGCAGTGACTCCCCGGGGTCAGTGTCATGGCCTGTATGGGCAGCACTGCCCACAGCCAGGGGGTACTGCCCCTTCTGCTCATTGCACATGTGGTAGCTTTCAAACACAGCAGACACCAGCATCTCTACTGTAGATTTAGGTTTGTTCCACATATAAACTGAAAACCCATCCTTTTAACAGTAAAGGAGCTGAAATTGAATTAGGAGACACTCACAAACTTGGAAAAAAATCACAAGGTCCTGCATTTGAACCCTTAAAATACCATACAGACTCCTGTGTAGGCAAAAATCCGAAAGAATCGGATACCTGAAAGGTCATCACTTATGGACATAAATACCTAATGCAGTTTGGTCTTAAAAAAATTACATCCAGTTTGGTCAATCAAGACCAACTTCTTCCGTTAGGAGAGAAAGTCCCCAGCCGTCCTAAGGGCAGCTTGTATAAGCCTTGAGGCCTCTGTATCTGTCAGAACACTTCTACCTGTAATGGAAGGTATCTGGCTGAACACATGTAATGCATAGTCAGCTCCAATGGCTCCGCACCACTTCCAAGCTGGTTTAATCTCTACTGTGCACCTTTTCCAAATGTACCTATTAGTGTTTATTTCACCAGAGGATATTCTCACTTGTCACTACTCACTTGTCATTGAGGGTGACCTATAATGAGGAAGCTGAGCTCTCCTATTCAGTATTGATGGATTATTTCAAGTGCAGTTATAAAACCTATCCATCTTGCCAAGTTCCAGTAAATGGCCAGCAGTCTCAAGCACTAGTTCACAAGGATGACAGGCTAGATTAACTAGTTTGAACTTCTTAACCCCATCAGAATGAAGTTACTGGTGTTAAAATTCAAGGAAAAGATACACAGGAGACGATGAGGAAGCAGCATATTTCTTCTCCTTTTCAAGAAGGCTTGAAAATTGGTGGCTGAATTGCAAGACTAGATCTGATCTCTGATTCAGCTCTTGGCTTCACAGGAATACTTCATTTTGAATTGGCTTTCCCTCAATATTTTTCACCAAGGTGACCCTTACACATAGCAGCTGCTACTTCAAGAATTTTCATGTGTCTCAAAGTCAGTTTGAGGCAGACAAGAGTGTTGAGACATAACCACCCTTGTGAATGTGACAGTATGTAGTATTGATGGTGGTGCTAGCAAACTGGCCCAAGAGAGCTGACTCAAGTAAGCTGCACTGGTGTGATTCAGATTTTACACCTAGAGGGACAAATCTTCCAAACAACATCCATCTCACACTCCCAGATATCAAGAACTGGCATTGGTGTACCAAGATTTTTTGTTCCAGTGGTATCAGTTATCTGAGGGACTCTTTAATTCTAGAAGCAAAGTTCAGCTTTGAGAGTGCAGTAATGTGAATGTACTGTGCAAAGGACCTTCAGGTCAAAGTTCACTAGTGCCCAGAGTACTTGGTAGAATCCTTAAACCTTTTACATGGTTCAAAACTTTAGTAATATTTGCTTAATGAGTTGGTCATGCCATTAGAATAAACTGATGAGTTAAATAGCTACAAATTGTGCCTGGAAAGCCTTATTCCAGATGAATTTTGCCACTGCATCCATATCTACATTAATCTCCTTTTATGTTTCAAAGGAAGAAAAATTAACCAAGAAGTCTTACACTTCCACAAAATCAATTTATTACTTGCAGTAGGACTGAAAAATGGATACCCATAAACTGGCCATTCCATTTCTGTCAGCTATATGGAGTTTTTCAGAGAGTCAAGGTAAGATGACAGTTTCACACCAGCTGTTGCAGAACACCAATAGCCCTCTTCCACGCATATTGCTAGACTCAGCATACAAAACTTTCAATAAGCGCACTTCTTCCCCATTTAAGACAGAATTCCAAGACTGCATGGATAAAGGTTGTACTTTACAGTCATGACTGCCTTGATTTTACAGCATTAGAAAAACCCAAACACATTCCATCTTATTATTGGATGCCTTGGAAGTTCATTCCACTTAGCTTTGAACAGCAAAAAGAGCAGTCTGAAGCATTTTACCTGCTCAGAACCATTAGCAATACTTCTAAATTGAGCTAAGAAGAAAGCATGTGAAGAAAAACTTTTGAGATTTCCTATGGTCGCACTTACTTGTACAAGACACACAGTTTTAGTGAACTAGTCACTTGCAACTCCAAGACACATGCCTGAACTAACAGTAACTGACAAGTACATTTTCGTAAGTTCTGGTATAACTCACAGGCATCTTCTGTTCCTGTTAAAATAGCATTACTATTGAACAAGCTTAGAATGGCAGTGGAACTGACAGGCTTGAACTCTCTGAGGGAGCAGTCCCAAATCCAGCTGGTCTGAACAACATTGATTTTAGAGACCAGAAGAGCTGGTTAACTGACAACACTCCTTACACACTGGATCCACACTGTTAAAGAGATTAAACCAGCTATACAGGTCAGTGTACAGACAGTGGTTAGTAGTGTCAGATGGTAGAAAAAGAATCATAAGACTTTGTCATTATAATTTCTGCTCACCCTTTAAAAGGCAGTGACAAAATCCAAAGTGTCCATTTCAAACTACGTGTGCATACCACGAGTAGTGTTTTTACATCTTCAAAAAGATTCTCAGGATGATTACAAAAAATATGCATCATTACACAAGCTCATAATACCTCACATCTGCAATCAAAGTAAACTGCTGCAAGCCCACTGTAAGATCTATTGTTCACCCAGTTGGAGGATACCTTTCCAGAAATTATAAAGTAGAACTATTTTGAACACTGTAATTTTAGTAGCAATTTGCATAAATTAACGACAACACTAACAGTCATTTCAGCTGTTCAGGTAAGCACTAAGATATCCAAAATAAACACTGGATGAGTAATGTTAGTATGTCCTACTGCAAGATTATGTGAAAGTTAATATTCTGAACCTAGTGCAGTTACCATCCTTAAGAGGATTAGTAGCTTTAATTCAATTTTCCAGGGCTGAGCTCCAGGTTTGTCTCTAAATAACTAGACCAAACACTTACTTGTTTATGAATTGTTCAAGGGCCTGCTTCCTTTCCTCTATAAAGGAATCATCAAATATACCATCATCTCCTCGGAAGGGGAGCTGACGGAGAAGAGCTTTTCCCGGTAGAGGTGGTACCACAACCTGAAAGATTTACAGAAGTGTCCTTAAGTGCAGCCTGTAAGCAAGTTCATCCACCTCTTCTTCCTAGAAGACCCAACTCATCAGTCACATTCCTAGTGAGGTAATAACACATGAGCAGAGAAGAACAGTACCTGCCCACAGAGGTAAGCTGAATTCAAGTAGTTTAACCCTGAATTAACTCAAAACCATTAAAACAGAAAGCCTCTGGCATTGCAGCATTGAGGCTTGATAAAAAGACTGACACACTGGTTTATTTCTGGGCATTTTCAACCAAAGTATCTGCTTTATATGATACATGCTTTATAACATAGTGATAACATTTCAGCATCATGACTCTTTGTATGCCTATGAAGACTTGTATATTTACCTTTCACTTTACTCACCTTGCTTTCTCTTTCTAGCTCATTCCTTAGCCATTCAAAGTCACTATATCTTCTTCTGACTGTAGATTCTTTCAGTTTGAAGATAGGTAGATTTGTCTGAAAACAAGAACACAAGCTATTGATTGAACAGATTAGAAGTTTTGATAAGCAGAAGCAAGAACCAAGCTGTTAAGTTATGCATTAGTTCCATTTAAGCAACAACAACAGTATTGACAAACACTCAAGATACAGAAATAGAGATAAGGCTCTAAGCTACATGAGTAAGCTGTGTCTTTAACTGCATAGCTATGAACCTCATTTATATGCCATGCAAATCACTGGTATTATGTCATCATATCACCAAGCAGGATATCTGATTTGCCAGCCACTTGAGATGTTTCTAAGGTTGCATAAGCATTTGCTATTCTTACTGTCTCAGGAGCTGGATTCCCAATATGTACAAAATTGGAGGTGGGGAGGGAAGGGGGAACAAAGCCGTGTTCCACACAGACTTCTCTTACTGCATTCAAGGCAATGTTTCAGGTATCAGCATAGGACATCAACCAAACTTCCTGTACTTTTCTACTCCCTGATACAACATGGCCTCCAACATCTTTAAAGGCAAAACCTGTAAGACTTACAGTCAATCCATCCAGGACTAATGAAGATTTGATAGCACAAGCTGCCAAGTTTGGGTAGCTCCAAAGAAGCCAACGAGGCTGAGGTGCATTACAACATTCAGTGGTGAGGAGACCAGACTGTTTGACTACAGAATTAAACCATGTAAAACATGATTAGGGAGAACTTTGCTGCACAGGCTAGGAGGCAACACTCAAACCTAACACCCTTGAAAGGGACATCAAATGGGAGTAAGGCTACAATGCTGCACAAGACCATGTTAAATACACAGGTACTGCTATACAAGTCCTTATAGTAACTTGTGTGAGAGCCTGTATTACTTCTGTTCATTCTGGGGGCACAATGTTATCCCACTTTTGCAATCCAATTTGCATGTTATTTTAAAAGTAGACACTGAGAGGGTCCTCTCCTAATGACATCCTGGCTAGAGCACTACAAAAATGCTCCTAGGAGTTATGCCCTCCTAAAAGTAAGACCATGAGCCTGTCATTACCATACACAACCAGAAGTCACAGAATAATGCCTACAGTTGTCAGACTGCATATTCACTGACAGTCTTAGTACACTTTTAAAGACTGCTCTCGAGGATCACCCTAGGAAGCTGATATTCACATGGGACTACAGTTACCTCCAGTTTTCCTGTTGGCAGATGCACAGTAGTCATTCTCAGCTACTGCCTTTTACTTTTTGTTGGTATTTTATTTTTATCTCATAGGCCATCTAACTCAGGATCTAGTCACAGTTTGAGTGGATACCTCTGTACAATATCATTTGTATGATGTTATGCTTAAGCTATCACTGGAGAATACTTTTGGCTGCTCAAAACAGGTTTAATTGCAGAGATATTTTTCCTGCACTAGGCAGGTCTGTGACTATGGGTCATTGCATTGCTGCCAGCCAGTAACGAGTTTCTGGCTGTTACACAAAAGTACTTGGTAAGTTAGTTTTGTACTTTCACATTATGCAAGTTAGTTCATAATTTACAAGTGATGAAGTATAGAACAGTATTTTATTATGGTATCTTATTGCTAAATGTTTAAAAGCATTCAAACTCTCTTTCCCAGGTAAAATATTGTTGATTGTGCTAGCAACTAATAATAAAATTGAATTTAAGACTTACATCAGAAGTCAGGCTTTATAAATAAATACTCCTATCTTGAGGATAAGAATACTCCACTCAAGAGTGAATATAGTTAGATCTCCCAGAGTGCATGAAGGAGATTCCCAGAAGTTAAGTACTGGATTATTTTCCTCTGATTTCAGCTATTGTTTTTTTAACCAAGTTCACCATTACACATTACAACATCAACTATTTGTCAGTGTCTCAGGTAGAAAGTCCCTTAAAATATTTAACATATAGGTTCTCACCTGCAGCAAATACTAATTTCTCCTCTCAAGTTACCAAAAGAGGGATTAGGACTGGATAAAAGCAGCTAAAAAACAATGCATTCCCAGGTCTCCAGGAACTCTTTTCATGCTTCCAGGCATGAAGTCTATAAAGTTAATCGCTAAACAACATATCAGGCTTACAGGTACAATATGGGGATAGAAGTGCCAATTGAACTCATTTTACCCTCCACATTCCCTTTTGAACTTTTGACATGCTAGCCCAGCTATCAAGTTGGAGAAAAGGACAGAGTCCTTTGCTTTCCTTGTGAGTTGAAAAATCTTCTCAAATTTTGATCATAAGCATCAGAAATGTGCAGACTGAAAAGCATGTCAAAAGGAATTCACTAAATTAAATGTCTTATGAGTCACAACTTGACAACTATATGCTACAAGAAAGTACATGTTCACTGGGCCTTGGTCTGAATATGAACTAGAGGTATCTGTTGAGATCAATTTCTAAACCTCATGTTTCTTAAAACGCAGAAACTGCAGCAATTGTCCTTCTTCTAGAAGCAAGTATTCATACAGCAGTGTTCTTCAGGTAAGCAGCTGTTAGGAAGGATCTATTTAAAATGCAATTTGAGAGTCCTGTTTTATACTGTTTAACCTATTTACATCTCAGGTCCCTATTTTTAATTCAGGCTACATGCACATCTGAAGTTACTGTGTGGGCCTTTGTCACTAAGGATTATTGCCCTGTTTGAGCAGACCACCCTTTCCTTCAGTAGGATGGGCTTCTGCATGTCCTACCGCCTCCATCTCCCATGGATAGACAGTTTTCATTAAACAAGCCGGACAGCTCCTGAAGCACGGAGTTTCATTGGACAAGAATTTGGTAGAAGAAGACAATCCTAAAAAGTCAACAGAAACTTTCATTTTCTATTAAAGTGTCAGTTCAAGATCATGCAGGCTATCAAAAATACTATGTTCTCCTTGACATTTTAAGTTGCCTTATCCTTGTTTAGTCACTAAGGTGCCAACAGCTATTCTGAGCACTGCCAGTGCTTTGTTCGTCTGCTAGAACAAAAACAAGAGTAAGGCACAAAAACTGAAGTCAGGCTAGTTTCATTTTTACAAGCATTTCTGCCCATGCTCATTCAGCATTATAATGTCAGCTTTCTGGCCTGCTGATCTGCAAAGTCTACTATCACAAAACTCATGACCCAATTGGAACAGCCCCTGGTGCACAGCTCATTCCTGTGATAAGTTCAGCATAATTTCCACAGCAATTGTTTCTTCAGCAGTGTAATAATTATACCATTTATTGGAAAAAAAATTCACCAGCTTCCTAGTCCAAAATCATGCTGCTTAACAGATTGAATGCAAGCCCTCAACCTGAAAGGGTTATGCATCACCCAAGACATTAGACAAATGAAAGTCACTAGTCAGAATTGCAGATAAAGCATTATTGCAGAAGGACAAACAAACCAGTTCTGCAGAAGTCCCACACAGCCCAAAATCCTAAGACATAGAAAGATGCTAAGTCAAGACAGATTTTGTGTAGCACTGTCTCTTTATTAGACTGTATGTAGACACCATAAGGCTTTCTCTGGCTACGGTCAGTCTGTATTCTGCTGGAGCAGTTAATGGCCAGCCAGGACACAGGAATAAATATTGTCAAAACTGGTGCCAAGTTACATTACATAATTAAACAACAGGTGACAAACTCAGATCCTTAGGTCACTCCTGCATTTCTCCACTCAGATGCCAAACAAGTTTCTACAGTCATTTGGCTAGTGCTCAACAAACTAGTAAGGGAAAGCAGTGGTTCATTGCTAACAGACTTCAGGTCAAAATCTGTGTTCACAGTAAGCATGTTTATTCAGCTACATTTATGTTACCATAACATATTCAGCTTCAAGTCCAACTCTAAGCTCAGGAGATTCCCAGTTCACCTCAGAAGCAAATGACAGTCCTAAGACAGTAGCTTAGATAATCAGGTAACAGGCTTCCAGCTCTTACTACAGTCACTCCCCAAGCTATGACCAATTAGAAGTTGAAAAATTGTTTCTGTATGCAAGTGAAGAGAATTTCACAAGCAGAATGCAAGCAGTTCGAGTACTAGTCATTATTGTCTATTCAGCTCCAGATACACAGTTATCCAATGCAGCCATTCCAGTAAACTACCTTAAATGCAGGAGGAAAACTAGAGTAATTCATTAGTTTATAATTAGTTTTCAATAATACAATAATTCTAAGTATTTTTAAGTCTTAGTTTTTAGACTAGCTTATCCACTGAGTGGAAAAAGCATTGCAAATTCATTTCCAGACATAAACCAAATGCAAATAGCATTTGGGCTCCTTCAAAGAGCATGCTGACACTCCACAAGATTGTATGACACTGCAGCCCAGTCCATCCCCACAATAGCAGAAACTCCCCAGATGTTGCTGTTCAGCATAGTTTGAGGTAAATTTGGTTCATTTCTTCATCTGCCACCATAACACCCAGCAGCAGCACTACACTGCCCATGTCTCCCATGCCTAACAGACTGAGAATAAAGCTGCACTATTGTCACAGCACCTACTTTGATGTCATCTTTTCAAGTAGGTTATGGTAGCCTTGAGAGAACTCTATTTCCATTAAAACAGAGTGAAAGAAAGCACATAGCTCACTTTTGATAAAAGTTTGTGGCTTTGACTCTCAGAAGATAAATTCAAGCATCTTGACTGTCTCATACAAGCTGTAATTTTTGTCAAGAGCCTACACTCCTTGGCTACATTTACAGTCAATGGGAGCTCTGGGGTATGACAGTAAGTAGCATTCAGGGTAGATAAAAAAATGTATTATGATTTTCTTAATGCAAGAGCCTGTTGTCCTTTAGTACAAGAAACTGGCTCCAGCAGTCTACTGTTATTGCAGAAACCTTGCCAGTGGTTTGTTTCCTTCCCGACTTGACATAACCAGTTACCTCTCAATTTCCTACAATTATAGAAAACAAAAAAGAAGGAAAACATGCTCTAAACTTCAGCTTCTAGAAGTTTAGATTTTTGTTGGGTACATTACTGGAGGAAAGCTTATTTTCTCATTGCAAAATGTCAGACTAGAGATAGTTATTTTTCTAACTTTTCATCAGTCCTTTTCATCAAAACAGAGTTCTACCTTCCCTTTTCTCCACTTGTTGTCCATATCTAATAAATGTACATCATATTAAAAAAAAATAAAGTTAATAGAACACTGAAAAATCTGACCATAAAATTTTAAAACAATGCTGACTTAAACTATACCAAGAACTTTGGATCCTCCCACTCTGCAGTACTGGAGCTATGGAGACAGGACATTTTCTACCTTGAGGACAAAGGCAGTGAAATCCTAATAGCTACACGACAGAGAATCACGATCAGTCTTTAGACAAGAATTAACCTCCACCAAAGCCAATGCTTTGAGTCCAGAGCTGCTCTCTGAAAAATGAGCATAGGGATTTCTGTATTTTTGCCAAAAAGCATCTATCATCACTTGATCAAGTTCAACATCATAAACAGCTGAATTATGGTGTGCCATGGTCAAAAGACTCTATATAGGGTGAGTCAAGAAAAAAAACCAGATTGCTTAGTGATTCTTTATTCTTCAGGTGCTTCCATGTTCAGAAGGCAAAGATAAAAATAGGAGTCTGCTTTAAGGACATGTTTGGACAAAGACTTACAACACCCAGATAAAACTAGTAACTCTAGATCTGGGTTAGCAAGCCAAAGCCTCCTGTGAAATACCAAATATTCATTTGAAAGAGAAGGGATTGCTACCTTTACACAATTCAAGGTATAACAGCCATATGGCTCTGGTTTGACCTACTGTAATGTTCATACTCACTCCTCATTAGGAATGACTCAAAAGGGATCACATTAAGTTGATGTTTTTGCATCATTACTGACAGCTATCAGCTACAGTGAAATGGGGATAAAAAAATTTCAGTGAATTGCTGAAGTTGCTAATTTTTTATCAGGAACTAAAGCTTTTATATGCTTTGTGAGCTAGAGATAGTCCAGTATCCCTATACATCAAACACACAAGAAAAGAAAGCAGCAAATGTGTTGGTTTTGCTTAGCCCAGTTTTTGCTAGTGGATGGGGAGGGGGGCACAAAGATGGCTCCTTTGTGTTCTGTGTGAATGTTCTGGAAGTTTTTCACCATGTCCAGCAGAGCCAATCTCTGATAGCTCTGACGATAATGGACATGCTGCTGGCCAAGCCTGGGTCAATTAGAGATGTTAGTTATGCCTCTGTGATAACATACTTAAGAAAAAATCAAAACAATGTGAGCACGCACCTCTTTTTAGCCAGAGGAGGAGAAGGAGGTGAGAATATGTGAGGGAAAACAACATGGAGGCACCAAGGTCAGTAGAGAAGGAGGGGTAGGAGGTGCTCCCGGAGCTGAAATTCCACTGCCAGCCGCAGTGATGACCATGGCGAAGCTGGTTGTCCCCCTGCAGCCCATGGGGTCCATGGGGGTGCAGAGATCCACCCCCAGTCCGTGGGGAGGTGCCCACGCCACAGCAGGTGGATGCTTGGAGTAAGCTGTGATCCAGTGGGAGTCCCAGTGGGGAGAAAGGCCTTGCTCCTGAGATGGAACAGCCTGGCCTCAGAGGTCTGCACCCTGTGGACGAAAGACTCATGTTGCAGCAGATTTGGGTGGGCTGCTGCTCGTGAGATTTGGACCCAGGCCAAAGAAGTTTGCAGAGGGCCGTCTCCCGTGGGAGGGACCCATGGCTACACAAAGGACAACTCCTCTCCCTGAGCAGTGGAAGAAAATCTCAGTGATGGACTGACCAAACCCCCATACCCTGTCCCCCTGTGCTGCTGGGGGGGGAAGAGGGAGGGGGGTGAGCAGAGAAATGTTGTCCTAAGAGCTTATTTTTACTTCTGATTATCTTCCTCTGACTCTGTTTAGGGTTAGGTTAGCAATAAATCACTTTGCAACATTAAGCTTTCAGCCTGTTTTGCCCTTAGCGCATCTTTCTCCCGACTCCTTAACTCATGAGCCGGAGTGAGAGAGTGTGTGTGTGTGTGTGTGTGTGTGTGTGTGTGTGTGTTAACAATTTTTTTCCCCTCTCCTCTGCACAGCTCTGGCAGGGGAGAGCAGAGAGAGCAGATGTCTTAGGTGCCTGGCACTTGGCCAGGGTCAAACCACAACATTAAGTTAACTAGTTTAAAAGTGAGTCTACTAAGTAGCAAAAAGTCCTCTTCCTATTTCCAGTTTTACTGGAGCAGTAACACTCACATTCTTAAGTGGCCACTAAAAGCCACAGAAAGGCTTCTAACTCCTGTTCATTAATTTGCAGCATATCTTAACAGTTAGAGTGTGCTACATTTTAGGCCCATAGAAACAATCTCTGAAGCTTTTTTTCCCAGGTCTAGAGGTGGTTTCAAACCATTTTATATATAGCTTCATTTTCTTCTGGATTTTAGAGTAAAGCTGCTATATACTAACTTACAGTTACACTTTCAAATAGGCTTTGTGGCCAACACAAACTATACTGCCATATGGGAGAAACTTCTGGGGCATAACACAGATTTTGAATTGGATTCTTAAGAAATAGCCACAGAAGGAACATTTCATAGACCTGTCTTCAGTTGGTAAAACACTTGTTTTTATACCTTGACTAGAAGGTTAGGGCTTCTCCATTCTTTTTAGGTTAGAAGTTACAGCAATGATAACAGCTTCAGACCCTTCACTCAGTGCTACAGCTTCATAGGGTATCTGGATTATGTACTTGTTAAAACAGCCCCAGTAGTGCAACTGGCATTGCTTCACCAAGTGAAAAAGCTTTAAATAAAATACTTCCCTCACTGTTATAAGACATAAACCTCTGCTACATCATTTTTTTTCCCAGATGAAAAGCAGCAGAGACTGGACTGCTCTAAAGTTCAAGCTGACACTTTTCCAGCAAGCCATCTAAAAATAAGCACGTATCAAAACTCCCTGGCATCACATGCCTACCTGGATTACAGCCATCTGTCCTACAAAGATTAGTCATTGTTCCATTTGATTTGGTCTGTTCTGCACTGTACTAGAGTGCAATCTCAAAACATGACAATCAAGGCCTGTACTGTATGCAGTGAAATAAAAGGAGTGCAAGTCACCAGTTAAACTAATATACTAATAAGAAGCATTATTCAGAGACTTGGTTATTTTATTTACACAGTAACAGATATCAATGCCAAACTACTTCAGTACCTTTGGGCCTGCCTCCTGGACCCAATTTAATTACAAACCCCTACAGAAAAAAAAAAAAAAACAGCTGCTCAGAGTAAATCCACTTTCCTTGCTTTGGGAATTTCTTTCCTCTAAGCCATTCCACTTCTCTGTCTCCCTAGTGAGTGTCCTTGGAAATTCTTAGCCTTCCAGTCATCCTTTTCCAAATTCCTGCTTGAAGGAACAGTTAATGTTTGTAAAGGTGCAGTACCTGGGCTGTAGAACAGAAAAAAAGTCACCTGAATCACTGCATTTTATTCATTGTAGAGTAGTCTGAAATATCTAACTGGTAGCAGTGTCTAGAATGGGTTTTTAAAGCATCATTTACAACAATTAGAGCTGACTTGCAGTGTTATGCAAGATTTGCAGTAGTAGAGAAATAGAGAATTACTGCTGATTATGCATCCCTAAACACATTCACACTTAGTCAGTGTTTAGTCATGGCTCCACCACAAGCTTCAACTATTAAACCGTACAATGCTGAAGTCAACTACAGGAAGGGCAGATTTGATTCTTTTCATGGTGGGGGAAGAATCTGTAGCTTCAAACCCTGCCAAACATAAAGGACAGGAGATTTGGTACCATTCAAGGACAGAACATTTCAAAAACATATCCATCAGATCAAGAGCACCAATTTGCAAAACATGGCACAAGACAAGTGCTTCCTGAGCAAGTTACACTTTCAGTTCATTTTTCATCTGATACTGACTTGATTTGATCATAGCAGTCAGACTCCAACCAGCCACAAGTCAGACTACTATAAACATGCTGAAATGTTTATTGTACCCAAACTAGGTCTTGAAAAAATTGGTTAAGGGGAGAACAGGACTTTCAAAAGCAGCTCAAGTTCAGCAGTAGTTGAATCAACTTCCCCAATCTTTTGAAACCAATACTATTCTTAACACTGTAGGCACTTCATAGCCTGAGTATTCATTTCCTTCCCCACACTGGACCTACACAGTCAAGCACCTCTGCAGGTCTACAGAAGTCTTTCTGCAGAAGATACAGGAAACCTGACTGGTGCCCTAAAGAGCATTGATACCACCCAACTCTTGCATTTCATGATATCTGGAAGCACAGCAAGACATTTCCTTTCTATACCTCAAGACAAGCCACTGCACTACAGAATCACAAAAAACTAAGGTATACCTTGGTGCCAAGTTTAATAATACTGATTAGAGGCAACAAGTCATTGAACATTAAAGAACAGAATTAAGATGACAAAGGCTTTTCATTTGGCTTTGGTTTGATGAAAAAGAATTCTTTAACTACTTAGACTAATAACTCCTATAGACAGTATTTTATTATAGTTCTAACTGTCAGTTTGAAAATCAAGACTTCTCTGCAAGTTCTCACTAACAGCAAACAGATGATTTAACCTTTTAGTCTAGGTGACAAACCCAACCAAAATGAGCAGCACAGAAGCCACTTTTATTTCTACAGAAACAAAAACAGATGAAATAGTGTTAATAGTTTATTTCCAGATCACTGAATATTCTGAGTTCGAAGGGAGCCACAAGGATCATGAAGTCCAACACTTAAGTGAACAGCCCATACAGGGATTGAACCCACAAGCTTGGTGTTATTAGCACTGTGCTCTAACTAACTGAGCTATTCTCAGAGTTGCCAAACGGATATTTCCCAAAATGTAGCAAGTTCCTGGATACCCATATACTTTGTTGACAGTATTCTAACCAAAGTGCTTATCTCCTATGGCACTACCTTTATACTGGGTGTATGGCTCTGACATGTGTCATCAGTCACCAGATCAGAGTCAGCTTGTAAAGCTTAAGTCTTGTCTTCTTAAAGGATTTAACAACTGAAGCTATTGCACAGAATCTGCTTGAGCAAAGACCTTCCTTTTGACCCACTTATCAAGAAAACTATGTCTCTACTACAGTAGAAGACAAATGATACCTGGAACCGGGTTGAGGACTGTAGACACATGCTGTAGAATGATAATATGACAATTGTAATTTGTTCTGTGTTTGCTTCCTGGAATTCAGAGAGGACTGGCTTATAGCCCATAAACAGTAACAGGTATTTGCATGCCCTCATTCAAGACTGTTAACTTGAACAAGCCCACCCTGAAAATTTTTAGCAAGAAGGAGGGAAGAGCTAATAAGGACTTATGAGAAACAGCATGTACCGAGAACCTGACTTCCGGTTCACAGTTTTCCTCAAGAAATAAGGGTAATGAAGTAGTTTATTACTTTAGCAGGCAGTCTAGTTGACTATGCTAGTTTTAAATGCTGCACAGTCACCATGTTGTGATCATCCTGATACACTTAGATGAGATGAGTACTTTATCAAGTTTTATTTCACTAGAAGAAGTACTTGGAGCTTTACACCCTACTGCATTATTCTTGGTTTAGCTCACCCTAAGCCTTCAGGCACAAAGGACACCTCAGAAAGGTACAAACACACTGCCTGATGCTGCTGATGGAAAGCAAATTCGCAAATACCCTGTCAAAAACACGACCAACTCAAATTTGCTACTTCAGCACTGCAGGGTAGCATTTTCTATCACTTATTTCTGAGCAAGACATTTGACTTTCATTGCTAGGCTGCACTGTAGTGGCACACTGCCACATTGTGTGCCTTATAGTGGTTGCTACAGTGGAAAGCTTTCTGTCATCACCTTGTCCAGCTTGCCAAGAACAGACTGTCATTTAATGCAAGTTCAGGCTCAGAGGGTCAATACTTTGGCCAACTGTCCGTCTGTGAAGTAAGGTGCCTGGCTAGAAGTGCTGCATAGGGTCTACCTGCAGCACCACTCTTCAAACTCTTTTAATGCTTGTCAAAGCACCCTGCATTTACCCTAACACACAACCACCCTGCACAGAGACACTCACTGAGACAAATCTTTCTAAGTTCCAAAATATTACTGACTTGCTTACACAGTAGCGTACTGCTGAGCAGTCTACCCAAAACTTTAGAGTTCCCCATTAGGCTTTCCAACTTCCACTAGAATTTGATGAGCACAGCATTACAAGAACTAAAGCATGAAGTTGCTCCACTTGCTGCTTTCCAGACAACAGATATGCTTCAACTGCAGTACCAGTAGAAAGCTTGCCAATAAAAGCTTTGGGGAAACTCTGCAGTATTTCTCACACATAAGTTTTTCAAGATACTTTTTATCAGATATCAGTTCAAGAGTCTGCTAGCAAGCTCAGTCTTTCCAAAAACCCCCAAAAGTTCAGCTTTGAGATTCAAAGATAGAATTACAGAGTCTGTAAACACCATGACAATGGTACAAGTCTAATTGCCCAAACGCAAACTTGAATTTCAGTGTCCTCTGTGACAATGTTTCTGGCTTAGAATGATCTCCAGCTGTAACATGAGGCTGCTGTCCTTCAGCTTTCACCAGAATTTGGCAGCAATTAAGCCATCCATTTCTGCACACTTAACATTTTACTGTTGGTGTTACTTGAAGACACAGCTCTCCAGATATGACACAGGTAACTCACACCATCTTCTCAAGTTTGTTCTGCTGCTACCACCAGCACTGCTGGGGGAAACTGCACATCACTTGCTACTTTCTTACTTTCTGTAACCACAAGCAGTTGTCAAACCACAAACGCCGGTTGTCAAACCATTGTCAGCCACACTCCAACAAGCGGCTTATGGTACTAGGCCAATCTTTCACAAATACAATACCACAGCAATTCAAGTTTGAATTCTTCTGTGCTGATATTTGCATATTAGTGACATGGTCCATGTTCTGCTGAGAAGCATTTAATTGATACAAGTTTAGACAGTGAACATAATTCTGCATGACTTGTATTACCTGCTCTGTAGCCTTCCAGCACACAGAGACATAAAACTCAATTTTACAGTTCATGGTTGCTGTGAACTATGTGTACAGCAGTGCACAACTGGAAAGAGAATGATCATACTTTATAAGAGACAGTCCTGTATATAGGCATGTGCAGATGCGAGCAAGGAGGGTGGAGGATGCAATGTTTACATAGTAGTCAGACTGGGAGGAAGAACAGAGGAAGGTCACAGTACTATCACAGTGTACGTTTGTTCAAATCGTTCTTGGTCTTCATTACAACAAGAATCCAGACTTTTCTACCCCAAACAGCAGGCGGGCTAAGACTAACCTGTCTCAAAACCAGTTTTTCTGCTTTCCTTTCTCATTAAGAACTTCAGTTGAGTATTTTTTAAATTGTTATTATTTTTTAATCACAGAAAATTTGACCTAATTCCCAATACCATATCATGATTAAGTCCCTTTTGTATCATCTTCCCTGGATACAGCAATTCCAAATGCTCAGTCTCATGGAAAGAAACGTCATCAGGAACTTAAGGTGCAAATACTTTCCAGCAAGGTAGAATTACATCTTTCTTCTAAGTGGATTGCTTGGGTTCCGATAAGGGCAGTCCAATGCAACACAAATCTGCACGTTCTAGTTTGTCCTCACACAGAGGCCAAATGTAGGCTACAAGCATGTTAGTTTATTCTTCCTGCCCCTTTGACACATCCTGAAACACAGGACTAGGTACTGAACACAACAATTTAATAGCATCATAAATAAAGAAGTATCCTCCCTAGTAGCTTTAGATTTCAGCTGGTTTTGCTTTTTTAAGTAAGGTTACACTAATCTGGGGACTTAGACCTTTAAAAGCAGAAAAATCCACACAAGGTTAAGTCTTGTTTGATGACTTTTAGTGACCAAGCCAGCAACCCTCAGCTGTATCCTTCCCTGTTGTGAAGAACTCATATTGCAGACAATGTGTGCAGGGAGTCAATGAAGCTTCCCCTTTATTACTATATTACTATTACTATAACTGACCAGATTCAATCAGCTGTAACAGAGTAAAGCTATACAAAGTAGCAGACTCAAAACTATAGCCCACCTCCCCCATCTCTAAGACATCGGCTCTCTCAACACAGCTTATTTCTGGCAACGTAGACGAAAAATGGTTCCCTGCCTCAAGTCCCTACTAGTCACAGGCAAAGACTATGCTGTAGACAATGCATTTTTTGACCATTCCTCTGGGCCCTGTTTATGAAACTAGAAATGCCAGGGAACACAGTAATGACTTCACATAGCTTTTCTCAAGCTCAAGACTACTAGCCTTTGGGGTAAGTCAGTGAACACAACCCTTCCAGCTAGGAAGGATTCTAGTGTTACTAAGAAGTATTTGACAGCAGCACATCGTTATAAACAGCCCTATTTATCTGGCACTACAATTTTATTTCAGGTACAAAAGAAAACAGGAAGCCCTCCCCCGTACACACGCACCTTATCACTTCAGCTGACTCTGATCTAGCCTGTGTGCCCACTAGACTTATTTACACCTTTTCTATGTACTTTTTGAGGCCGCTGGAATCCTGAACTTGACCTCCTCCTTAGGGCAGACCCACCCATATTACTCCATATCAGAGAGCTGAGAGTTTGCCCTTCTTTATTTACCTGGAGACAGACAAGCAATTGCTCACCGTACAGCAGTATTTCAATCTGAGGACAAGCTGCACACAGCAGAGCCGAAAGAGCACTTGTCCTTTGGTTATATGAATTATCGCCTTAAGCTATCAGGAGCCCGTCACAGAGTTATCAACCCCAGGCCGAGGATGGAGAGTCCACTGCGGCTCTACCACCGCCTCCAAGTGCCGCGCACCGCAGTAGATGTGACACGCTCCTAAAGGACAAGGCGGCGGGAGCCCGTCACCGCCACCCCGGCCAGACCCGGCCGACACGAGGGCCCGACACCGCCAACCCGGCTCCCGGGACGGGCCGGCACTGCCTCACCTTGACGCGGATCTCGTAGGTGGTGAAGCGGCCGCGGCCCACCCCGACCGTCTGCGGGTTGCCCACGTCAATCTCCAGGAAGTTGCTGGGCGGCCCGTAGGCGTCGTTGAGGTTCTGAGGCTTGCTGATCAGCCGCCGGGTGTCCGCGATCGTCTCGGCCATGGCGGAGCGGGCGCCTTCTCCCCTGAGCCAGCGACCGAGCCCCGAGCGCCGCTGCCGCCGCCACCCGCGCTGCCCGACCGCCCGCCCCGCGCACAGCTGACTGCCCGGCAACGCGCACCCGCGACCGTCGTCCGCGCCCGCGCCCGCAGGGCAGGCTGGGCAATGTAGTTCTCGAGCGCCGCTCCGCTCGCTCACTCCTGGCGCGGCCGTCTGCCTTCTGAACTACACATCCCGGCGGGCTCTGGGGGCGTGGCGCGCTGGCCGAGGGAGCTGGTTTGTCGGGCCCGCCCGCCCCCTCGGCTGGGTGCGGACGGCGGCGGTGGGGCTTGTGGGGGCATGGCTCGGCTCTTCCCGCAGATTCCCATCCTTCGGGGAATGAATAGACTGGGTGGGAAATGCTGTAGATGCAAGGTGTTAAGCAAAAGGAATCAGCCCAGTGCAAACGCAGGGTGGAGGAAATACCCACCAAAAGCTTTGTGTTGAAAACAAAGTCTTAATTCACTGACCCAAGCTGCAATCAAGGCGACGGTGTTGTCTGTAGTAGCCTTAAACTTCTACAAACTTACTGCAATTTTCACAAATGATAGACATTTAATAATAATATTACCAACGGAACCAGATTTTATGTCCTCATAGCTGGCAAAGCTAAAGACTTCATAAAGAACAGGAAAGGAAAATTGCATTTACAGAGTGAGTTATTAAAATAACTTGAGAGACAAGGAGAGAATGAGAGAAAGCGAGAAGCAGAGCTGACAAAATTATCCCCTTCCATGACACAAGATCTTTATTTCTCATCTGATTAAGCAGGTAGTGTGTTACAAAAAAAGAAACATTTCCCAAAGTAGTGCAATGTTTACCCTCTTGATGCACGTAGAACCTCAGTGAATAGAAATTATATTAATCCACTATTATTTCTAAATTACTCTATCATCTTGGAGGACTTAGAGTTTTGGGGGGTTTTTTTATATCTGTTGAAAGAACCCCTCCAATGATTAAATGCATATATAATTTTCCTTCCTTATTTTCTTATGAAAGAGTTCTAGTGGTGTTCCATTACTATCCAGGTAGAATGAGACTGTGTGAAAACTAGTGATATTTTCTCCAAAAGTCTATGTAGGCAGTAGGATAAATGGCAGGCTACCCACAAATCGCATCAGAGAGACTCAAAGTTAACATCTGGCAAGTGTAGTTAGCTGTTGTCTGTGTTAATAAAACGGTAATCAGAAAGCAGAGATGATCCCAAGGTACAAAAATAGTTAATCCCCATAACCAGTATACCATGGGTGGTTTGCTTGGTAACTTTTCTATGAATTTCCTTGACATCACTCCTTCAGTGTTATTTCTCCCACTTACTAGTGCACCTTCCATTCTTTTCTCTAATAGCTGCCAACTATTCACTTTCTAAACAGAAATTAAGCTGACAAGAGTCTTACAAAGCAGCAGTGAAGGGAGCCTTACCTGAGTTACACTAGTTATTAAACTGGTCATGCAGCAATGCACGAAAAAACTCATTAATTCTCCTGAGATTACACATGCATCTGGATAAGCTTTTGTTTGTTACACAACCTATGCTGCTGCATCTGACTGCAAATGAGAAGAAGAAATAGAGCACTTGTGTTGTCGTAACTATAATATGTTGTCTGTCTCCTGGCCAAGCCTGGTTTCGTTATCTGTTCAAAGCAACAAAAAAGTGTCCAGTACTGTACATTCGGGAAGATCCTGAATCTGTGATGAATTAATAATTTGTTTGCATGCTGGGTAAATAGTAAGACTGAGGCTTAAGCTGAATGCTTTTCTCACAGCACATCATCTCAGCACCACTATTCTGTCTGCTTTTCCTGTCAGGGGTGACTGGTGGTGGAGAGCCTTGTGGAGGCTATAGGGAGTGACTGTTTCAGTGCTCACTTGTCAACAGCATTGATATATAAAGGGGTTGCAGTAATTTGATGAGGTCTCCCATCTCTGTTTTTTCCACTGAAGTCAAATACAACTCCTCTGACCTGGGAGACAAAGGGGAAGACGCCCAGCTTCATGACTAGCGTCCCCCTTACATCACATGAAAGCATAAATGCCACACTGGCTAATGAGGCAAGGAGAAGGAATGAAGGTAAGGGAAAAGCAAAGTCCTCCGAGTCTCTTTGTTTCCTTCCAATCCTCAGGAAATGCATTTGTTTACTTTGAATTGTGTTCCAGGGTTGGTTTTTTTTTTGGGGGGGGGAGGTTTGTGATCATGAGACTGGAGTTATGTTATCTGTAGTTGTTTATTCTTGCTAGAAAAGTTCTTTTCTCAGCATGAAGGTGAGCATAAACTCAGAAAAGAAAGTTTTAATTCTGTTTCTGACAGGCACTTTGGGCCAAATTTCCAATCTGGAGGAAGAGAGGTCAGCTGTGTTTGTAGGTTCAAAGATTAGATCAAGCATTTAGAGTTGGACTCAATGATTCTGCTGGGTCCCTTCCAACTCAGCATATTCTGTGATACCAGTGAAAATCCTAGTGAACCTAAATTCTTCAACAATCAGGTACTCACCAATTTGTTATTATGCCTTGTTTGTTCCTCTATGACAAAAAGATTTTCTGGCATAACTTCAAGTGGCAAAATGGATACCAGAGTCTTACAGCATGGACCCATTGAAGCAGGTATTAATGGATGATTACTTCTGGAATTTTGTATAGTAATACTTCTCCAGTAGTTTTTTGCTTCTTTCTTCATTTTGTAAAAGAAAGAGTCACATTTAACAGGAAGGGAAACCAAATCTCTCCATTATCCAGTTAGGACTCTCCAGCCTTTCTGACAAGTGCCCAGGTTAGCACATTTTAGACAACACAGGCATATTTTGTCAGAACTTGTGGGGAATGCTGACTCAGGAGAAGGCAAAACCCACAAGGCAGTGAACTAATTGTGAAATGCCTTGTGTGGAAAAATGACTTCCTGATCCCTGCAGTAGCTGCCAGTGCTTTGAAACATGGTGTTCAATGTCTGCATTGTGCTTCTGCCTGCAAGAGAATAATATTAAGCTTCTAAATATAATTTGTAATATCTACATTTATGTGTATATATACACCCATATACTGTGAGCGCCTATTCTGAGAGATACTGAATAGTGCCTGTGTAGCTGAAAAACTCCAATGAATTTCTAACACATTGAGCTCTTTGAGCTGACTGAGATGCAAACTGTAAACAGATAGTGAAAATGGCTGTAAGTCCATAATTTTGAGAGCATTTATGCAGTTTTATTAACCTGATGCTTTATAAGCAATGTAGACTTTTAACAGCGTATTTGACTGTCTCAAAATAGATGAGGTTAACATCAAGTCTACCCCAGACTGTTTTGACATAATCCCTGGAAAATGATTTTAGATGGAAAGTGTGTTGATGAAAACTACCCACAAAATCCGTTTTCATAGAGTAGGCTGAATGGTCACTTCTATATCAAAAGTACCTTTGTGTTTGGGAACCAAAGATATTTCCCATGGTGGGAATATCTTGGAGCCTTGCAGTCAGGTAAACCCAGCCCTCTTTCTGCAGAAACTTGGAAAGTTTCTGGCAGAAACCCAAAGATTCTTGGACACATCCATCCCCCTAGGATTCAGCACCAAATTTCTAAAAGCAGTGCAGTTATACCACTAGAGGCCCAAGGAGATATCTGGAGTGGTTTGGTTTTACCTGTCGTTTTTATTCCTCTTTTATTCCTGTTACAGACCACTTTTGGCTAGCTAGCAGACTAAAAATGCAGCAGGGTTGAACAAGTGCCAACTTAATTTCTATACAGTTTCAATGCCACATTTTTGAAGGTGAGCAAAGGCACAGGTACAGGGAATGAAGGGTACAAATGTACTATAGAATGGATCTATACCTGTTAAGGGACATTAACCATATTAATCTACAGAAATGTACTTGAAAGTCCTGTTTGTTTAGGTTAACAGCAAAACTTGGTTTTACCACGTGCTTACAGCCAAAGGACAGTGAGTTCCTGGGATGTGCAATCCAGTACATTTCAGCTGGCAAGTATATAGAAGGTTCATAGCATCGCAGAGGGTTTATTCATTTAGGTAGAAGATGTCCAAATAGATCCAAATGAGAAGTTTTTCTATGCTGCCTTGTATAGCAAGGTTAAGAAAAAAACAGTGACAATTTAAATAAATCAGATGTTTTTGCTGAAGATTATACTGTCATTTTCTCCAATTATTCTTGACATTTCACCCATTCATATTGTGATCTGAGTTAATAATGGAAGAAAACCCAGCTCTTGTTGCCTTGTTTATTCTTTGTTCTCAAGGAGATAAGCTGTTTATAAAGATAACTTATTTGTTATTTAAATCACTTTTATGGAATTTGTTTGTTTCCTTGTTTGAGTTTCTAAATATATTGCAACAATTGTGATGCATCTTTGAGATGTCTATTCAATTCACAGTGATTTGTACTGGAATTCATTCCTAAATGGGCACAGGTGTTGATAGCTATAATATGCTGGAATGAGTCAAAACCAATAAATGCCCAATAAAGGAAAGATGAAAGAAAATGCACTGAAAACAGCTCTTTTAGGATGTGATAAATAGGCACTTTAATTCACTACTTAATTAGGTATATAGCGCTGAAGATGTGTCTGGAGCAACTACGTATTTTAAACAGCTGAACATGTTAGAGTGTAACTTCAATCACTGCTAATATTTTCAAGATCATAAACATTATTTTTAGAATTAGCAAGACTATTCAGGATACAATAACTTTTGTTTGCAAGCTGTTCTATAGTTCCCTAAAGCAACATTTTCCAATACTTTTGTAAAAAAAAGTTCGTTGATAGTCTATGAAAACTACTTGCTCGCTTTCTCATATTGCACAGAAATTTAATGCTAGAATAAGATATAGGAATTCTGATGTTGCAAAACCAAAAGTCAGTTTAAGCACTTCCTTTGTGCTTTACCAGGAATAGACACTTTGTTATCTATTTCTTACACAATGCACTCTTCAGGCAGTATCGCCTGAAGCCCCATCCTGACCTTTGGGTGCATTTGTGGTGGGAATGACAGGCCGGCCAATGAACAGGGGAGTGTTGTGGTTGGTGATTCCTGAGTGCCAGTGCCTTTCCCTTGGAGTGCAGGCTTTTTGCATTGTGTCTTCTGTCAAAAGAACTTTGTAGTTGCAGTGGAGGTGCTTGGATAAGGCGGTCACCTCCTACCAAAGGAGGAAGGTGGTCAGCATTCTCCCGAGGAGTTCTCAGGAATCCCACAGGGGTATCTGAACTGCTACCAAAGATAAGGTTTACTGTGTGCTAAGCAGACACTGATACTAAATCAGCCTCTAGGATTTTCATTATCTTCAGAGAAATCTGCTTTTGTGCTAACATATCTTGTTGTATTTTAAATATATGTTAATAGGGATAAAAGTGATACTGATAGACATAAAACTGATACTGCTGATGTGCAAATAGGTTGTAACTCTGGCCAGGGATATTTGTCCTTAATATTTTACAAATATCTGACTGTAGTAATTTATCGTCCATGTTTTTAAAGATAAAAGCAAATAGCACAAGGTAGAAATTATAAAAAAATGCAAATTCAGTTGGTAAAACTCCCTGATGACAGCTGTGGCACCCAATACAGGCATGGTGCAGCAAGATACAAATTACAGTCACAGAATAGTGAAGGTTGGAAGGGACCTCTGGAGATCACCTAGTCCATGGCAGTGTCACCTATAACAGGTGACACAGGAACGCGTCTAGGTGGGTTTTGAATGTCGCTGGAGAGGGAGAATCCATTACCTCACTGGGCAGCCTATTCCAGTGCTCTGCCGTCCTCAGTGTAAAGAAGCTCTTCCTCGTGTTGAGGTGGACAAGGAAGTTGTCTGGAAACTGGAGTACATGGGTAGGGCGGTAAGGTGCAGTGTGCAGCTCCGGGTGGGTCTGGAAAGCGGATTAGTACCGAGTGTCTGGAGTGGCTGTGTGGGGAGTGCAGCCCTGGGCAAGCAGGCGGGTGGGCTCCCCAGGGGCTGACCCACTGCCTGCGGTGCCCTTTGGGGGGCAAAGACAGGGGAGGGAGCCAGGGACCGGCAAAGGACCTGGGAGGTGCTGGTCAGCAGCAGCTGAAATGACCCAGTGTGTGCCCAGGTGGCCAAGAAGGGCAGTGGCATGCCGGCCTCTGTCAGCAATAGTGTGGCCAGCAGGACCAGGGCAGTGACTGTCCCCCTGTACTCGGCACTGGTGATGCCACACCTCAAACCCTGTGTTTGGTTATGGGCCCCTATAGAAGGACAAGAAGGACATTGAGGTGCTGGAGCGAATCCAGGGAAGGGCAATGAAGCTAGTGAAGGGTCTGGAGCACACGTCCTGTGAGGAGCGGCTGAGGAACCTGGGGTTGTTTAGCCTGGAGAAAAGGAGGCTCAGGGGTGACCTTACTGCTCTCTACAGCTCCCTGAGAGAGCAATGACATGAGTGTCGGCCTCCTCCCAGGCAAGAAGTGACAGGATGAGAAGACACAACCTCCAGCTGCACCGGGGGAGGTTCAGGACATCAGGAGGAATTTCTACACAGAAAGGGTGATTAGATACTGGAATGTATTGCCCGAGGAGGTGGTGGAGTCACCATCCCTGGAGGTTTTTGAGAAAGACTGGACGTGGCACTTAATGCCATGGTCTAGTTGACATGGGGGTGTTAGGTCATACGGTGGACGCGATGATTTCAGAGGTTTTTCCCAATCTGTGATTCCGTGACCCAGGCGGGAACGGCTTGCCCAGCACTGGCCGCGCCCGGGCTCCCCCAGAGCGCCGCGGGACTCCATTTCCCAGCGCGCCCCGCGCCTCGCCGCCGCGGCCGGGCCGGGAACATGGCGGCCCTCGTGTCGCCCTTGACTACTGCGCGCTGCCTGCTGCGGGCTCTGGGGCGCCGCGCCCGCCTGCTCCCGCCGCACAGAGGTCAGTGCCGCCGCCACGGCTCTCCGGGGCTCGCTGGGCCCGGGCGGGCGACAGGCTGCTGGGGCACCGCAAAGGGAGGGCACCGAGGAGCGGTCGCAGGAGCCGGTGCGTCTCTCCCCGTCCCCGTCGTGCCGCGGGTCTGTCCCCGGCGGAGGGGAGGTGGGTGCCCGTGCCGGGAGGGGCAGACGGCAACCCCGGGACACCCACACTCCCTGCCGCTCTTCCATGACCTCCCGGTGTCCTCGCATTCCCCGGCCCGGGCTTGTCCGCGACCCAACCCCGGAGGGGACCCGCCTGCCGGGGTGGCGCCGGGAGTCGGCCCCGGTCCCCTGGGGGACCCGCGAAAGAGGCCCGCGGCTTCCCGAGTTTGTGGTGCCGCTTGCCCCTGGGAAATAGGGCTTCGCTGCGCTGCCTGGTTCAGGCCTTGCGGCTGCACCGGGCGCTCGGCGAGCGCTCCGGTGGCTGCCAGCGCTGTGGCCGGGCTCTAGGGCGTCTAAGGGAGTCTTTTCCCTTAAACACCCTCCGGTGAATAGCGAGCCACAGCTGTGCTCCGTCTTCACAGCCTTGCTTTGAAAGTCAGTTCAGTACACAGATTTATGGGGTTTTGTTAACTCGAGGGTTAGGTTAGGAGCAGAGGTCTTTTTTCTTTAGTGAGAGCTCTTCGTCCTTTGCCAGTCTGGCAAAAGTGTGAGATTTCAGCTGGTGACAGGTGGGTCCCAGGATTGATAATGTTCACATCCACACATTATGTTGTGATTGTACAGTATTTATACATCCTAAGAAAAATAGATAAGCACTGCAGTTAGTACTATGGTTGTGTGTGTTTTATTTTATATTGCACAAACACTTGCACTCTATATAGTTTGTTTTTTATAACCAACATACTAGCATTTAGAAAAAGTTGTCAGAGCAAATCCAGTGGCTTTCATAGTTTTTCAGTTTGCATGTTAAAGATAAGGTAGTCCTTGTGTTTGTTGTTTGAGGACATCACGCTGCAGGCATGGGCAGCCATCACTGAACTGATTTATAATCTTGGTTTGATGACCACTGGTTTGTAGTATTTCCTTTGTTTTTGTGATTTGCTTCCCACCGTTTTGTACCTTCTCCTTAATTAAAAGACCTGACAAGTAGTACCTGTGTAAAGTTCCAACTTCACTGATACACTTCTCATCTTTCCCTGCTTTCATTTGTAGGTGGGGTTGTTAAATGGGGTGTGCATGGAAAAAAATACAAGTAATCTTCTTTCAGAATAATGTATCAGGCATTTATGCGAAAAGCAGGATTCTAGTTCCACCTCATGTTTCTTTAGAAGATTAAATACTATTTCCTATGCTGCCTGAATGAATGGCCTGCAGGAATGCTTTAGCCTTCAGTGATTCATTTAAGGTCTCATATAATGAGACAAAAGTGCAAGTCCTCATCCTTATGTCTTAGCTGCAAACTGCTTCTTCTGGTTTGAACTACTAATTTCAGCAACTGTAGGGCTTTTATGAATTTTACGTGATATTGGCCAAAATTTTCAATTTGTGCAGATAACTTAATGTGTGTTTGCCCCCCTAATACCATTGGTTTGATTCTGATTTTTTAAGCTTTCTGTTAAGCACTGGAAAGTAAATAATTTTTTTCAGATTGCCTCCTTTTACATTCTTGTCATTAATCATTGTACAATATTTTGAAAGGTACAATTGTTTATTATAGGACTATAAATGTATTTTTAGCTTTATATCCAGCACATGATCTCTTTCCCAATAAGTTTATATGACAAGTCTTTGTTCTTCTGCAGCTTTATGCATGTGTTTAACTTTAACACATGTGTAATTTATCTAAATCCTTATATATTGTGGGGCAATTTACCTGTTTGAGACTGATCCTGCAAAACCTGCGTATATATCTAATAAAAGATGAGACAAGAGGACATTATTATTGTTTGCATGAGAAAAAATTCCTTTCTGATCTTTTTCTACCTTTACTCCTTTTTTCACGCAGGAAAATAACCTTTGGAGCTACAAGACCATACCATTGCCCTTCCTCCTCATTGTGGTGTCATCTAAGAAGGAAAGACTTTGCAGCAGTTCTGTTATCAGCTTAATCTTGACTTTAGGAAGGTCTCTAATACCACCATCTGTCTGTTGATGAAAGTGCCCTCTGACTTCCAAGTCCTCTTTTTCTGTCATGGCAGTTGTGTTTCATAGGGAGTTTTAGCAGCTTTACACTGAGAGTTTCAAGGTTTGAAGCAGTTTGGCTTCATTGTGACCCAAACTAAAATTCTGAACGTCATCTTGGATTATTGAAAACATGACAGTTTTTAAAAGTTGGTTTCTGTTACTTTTTTTTTTCTCCTCTCCCCACACAAATTCCAGTGTTTGTGAAAAACTCTCGAGACAGATTGTGCTGGCAGAGCAGAAATGAAACAGATGTGATCCTTGTACCTTGCATTAACACTGATTTAGCAGAAACCATTCCAGCTTCTTGATTATGACTGTCAGCAAAGGTGGCAGTTGGGTGACTTTGGGATGCTTAATTTTGGTGCGGTTGTAACCTACATGAGTTTGGTTTAGATGCAGTTCTTGCATTGGTTGGAAATACTCTTTAAGACAAACAGTAATTAACCATTACAGCAAAATGGAAGGGGGAAAATGTTAATTCTCTGTCTCTTATCTTGGTTACCCTTCTGTGCTCTCAGCCTCTTGGCTGCTGTCAGGATCATTTCTGATATGCCACAACCCAACTTCCATTTCGGTTTGTCTTCTTGCATGAATAGCTCTAGTGCTTGCCTCAACTGTGACTGTTGCTTTCATAAGCTGTGTTATTGGAATTCATGTGCCTTCTTCTGTGTCATCTCAGACATCGGTTCTAGGTTTACTGAATATGTCTTAAGTCCCTCACTTGAAAGAAATTTTTTATAATTCCAGATTGGCATTTTTTAGTAAGTTTTATTTGCCTTGGTGAGATTTTCCCCTTTGATTTCTTTCTTTTTTTTTGGTCTGTCACAGTAGGTCTTCACTGCAGCTGTGTTTGTGATCCTTGTATGGACAAGCAGGAAGGCAAATGCAGAGAGCTAGTTTTATGGTTTGAAGTGAGATTATACTTACATATGTATGTTTTGGGAACAGGAATTTAGGAAGAAATTGTACTTTGGTGTCAAATCTAAAGAAGCAGCGAATGTCAGTGTAAATGTGGTAGCATCCAACACTGTCCTGCACCCTGAATGTGGGAAAAATAGGTTATGGATAAACATATGTCCGGTGTTACACAGTTTTGTGTAAAACTAAATGAACAGTGAACTGATGCTGTGCTTTTCTGTAGTTATATCTAGAACACTGCATAGGTGTAGAAGGTGCTTTTTCAGGGTATGACACTTAAAAATATCAGAAGGGAGCTAATAAAAATTGAGTAGCAGTTTCTGTAATACAAAGATTAGGTAAAGAAACAGTAAGAGATAAATGAAAACCCATATTTTGCAATATGGAGAAGAGGGCTGTAGGACTACAATTAGTGCACCGAATCATACGTGATTCCTATAGTTGAGTGATTGACTTTGCAACCTGTTCCACAAAATGCAGGTTAGAATCGAAAGTGCACATTTTTTTTCTGTCTCTTAGCATAATTTATCACTTGTATTGCTACTTTCTGTTGACTTATCTCTAAAACCCCCACATGCTCTTCAGTAGCATCTGCTTTTGTTTTGCAGCTACAGGTGTGAGTTATCACTTAACCAGTTACTGGGTGTCTCCTGGTAGTGTGCTGCAGTGTACCCCCATCATATTTAAATGCCAGTGTTCAGTATTATTTTAGGAGAGCAGTGAGTAATCTGTGCTAGGACACTCTGTGGCCGCTTGGGCATAGTCTCCATCTCTGTCACCTGTTAATGACAGAGTATTTCTTCCACTTCCAGGATGATTACCTGTGTGACCATGTAACCTGAGACAAGCCCATGCTTCTGGGCAGTCCTACTGGTGTGCTTTGTCCATGGCCAGGAAGATCGTGAGCCACAAACCCTTTCTTAACCCCTAAATTAGCTTATTTTTTTTCCCTTCAATCCTGTGGTAAGCAGTAGAAACTTGTGGATTTATAGGTCTAAGGGGACACATTGGAACTCTTGGAGCCATCAACTTCTACGTGTTGCAAAGGCACAGATAGTTCAGAGGTATGGATCACAGGACTGAAGTTGACTTTATTTGGGAGTGGAATGGTGGAAAACAAGATGAAAAGATTTTGAGAGATCATCTGAGCTGCCTGGTCTAGTGGAAGGTGTCCCTGCCCATGGCAGGAGTGTTAGATCTGGATGATACTTCAGCTCCCTTCCAACTCAAGCTATTCTATAATAGTGTGATCTATGCCTTTTCCCCTTCCCTGTAGAGGCAGGTTTTGCTGACCTGTTCCTGACAGATTTTCATCAAACTTATTTTTAAAATTCACCCTACATCATTGTCAGTTTTACAGCTTCTAGACTATTAATTTATTTCACTACCTTAGTTACAGTTATTAAGATATCTGTATAAGTACCGTTTCCTTTCATTTCTTAGTACCCTGGATGTATCCGGAGACAGTGATATGGTTTTCATCTCTACAGGTTTTACTCAAGTTTTTGCAATAACAGACTTTGAACTTAACTTTCTTTATGTGATCTCTTTAGATAGGGATGATATAATTACTCTTAATTCAAGGCAGTAGCTCAGTTCCTTCAGGACCAAGAGAATTTGGTGCAGTTATTGGCTGCAGATATAAAGAGTGTCTTTTTATGGAGGAACTATTACTTGCAGTAAATAAACATAATTTTATCTAATAGTTCAGTTTTATCCTTCTCTTCTAATATTCTATCTTTCTTGTAACTATTTAAAACTCTTTTTGTGCCTTTTATGGCATCTTTGGGGGTTTTGACCCATATTTTAAAGAATAGTCCTTTAAATCTCCATTGGTTCATGCTTCTCGTAACATATGATGTGAAAATTGGAAAGTGTCTTCCAGGGCAGACTATACCAGTGCTGCATAGAGCAGGGTTGCTTTTTTTTCCCCATGTGTATTTATATTGGAGTACTGCTGTTTATTTTAGTTTAGTTTATTTTTTCCTCTAATAATGCTGTGATATTATCTCATTGTCAGTTTGTGACAGCCCTTGGATCCTTTTTTGCAGGGGTACTCTTTAGCTGGTCATTCCCCATCTCCTGAGTTAGTTACTTCCTCTAAATAACATGCTTTGTCCCTGTTGAATTGCATCCTATTTGTATTAGATTATTTGTCCAGTTGGTCAGAATTTACTTTCCTTCCGGAGTGTCTGCAGCCCTCTCCCAGTTTTCTATTGTTTGCGTTCCCAGTCCGTGTACTTTATTTTGCTATATTATGGCATGGATGGAAACTCAGGGTTGCACCAAGATGAGATCCTGAGCCCTCTCTGAAACTCTACTGCTGATATACACCTAGTTTAACTGTAGTAATTATTCATTACATATAATTTTTCCCTTTTTCCTTTTTTTAAAATTTTCTTAGATTTATTGAATCTTACCTGCCTTCAGTGAGACCTCAAAGAAAGTTGTTAGAGGTCATTGTGTTGCTTGGGAAATTTACCTAAAGTATTTAGGAGTGGATTTCCTTAGAGCTCACAGGGTTAAAAATACCTAACTATGTAGTCTTTGACACATATTTTCCCTACACTCAAATTTATTTCTTTTATCATTGCTACAAATAGTGTTTTTCTTTATTATACTTAACCTGTTAAACGACAGTGGAAGCAAAGAAGATATTTAACAGCTTTTCAGTGTGTGCCATTGTTTCTGATCTTAATGATTTGGCAAACTTTCTTTGTAATCTTGTACATTCTTTCCTTTCCTGGTTATGTCTTGTTTTATGTCTAGCAATTCTGACTTTTTAAATTTCTTGTTTCTGACAGTATTCCTACCTGGGCTTGTCCCTGTCTCTTCTAGGCAGAAGATAATGCCAGCAGATCAGACTGTGGCATTGCAGGACTTCACAGCTATTGCCTCGCTTAGTGTGGTGTTTGAGTCTTTCAACTTCCTTACAGAATTCCTGGTTTGGTCTCTTCTTTGTTGACTTTTAAATACTTTCTGAAGTTTTACTAAAAGATTATCTATTTGGAGAAATGCACTTTGGAATTTTTAAATGGTTTAACCCCAGTTCAGAAAAAGAAAGGTCCAAACTTCTCTTGCAACAACTCATCCAAATCTTACCAACTCTCTAGCTGGACTTCTTAGAGTGTTTGCTTGTTAATAAAAAAAAGAATGTTAAAACATACTGCTAGAGTAAAGTTAGAAATGGAGTTAATGAAAAATGAAGGGGTAACCAGTGCTTGTATAGGTAAGTCATGTCTATATGTCTTTGTGTAAACTGTTAGGAATGTGTGGTGTTTATAAGGAGATGCTTTTCAAAACTTCTCTATTAATTGGCTGCTTTTATTTTTACAGCCTACACAGCTCAGGCAGATGAGAAGACAGGCCCTGGTACTCCTACAGATGCTCATGCCAGAGCCTTACTGGTTTGCAATGGACCTTTAGAACATTACGAGTTTCTGATTAAGGAGGAAGAGCTGAAGAATGATGAGCAGCAAAGAAGAGTTGTGCAGCACCTGCAGAAATTGCATGAGAGCCTTAAAGGCTACAGCATTGATTCAAAAAATGTTCTTTCAAAGGTGAGGTTTATAATGATAAAAATATTTTTTGCAAATGCATCTTTCCAGATATATCATTCTTCATGTTTCCATCTCTCTTCGTTCTTTTTTGGCTTGTTAATTCCAGTGGCACTCCAGAAGTAACCAAATTAAATATTATTGAAACAATTCTGTAGGAAAATCTGATTCTGTAGAAAATCTAAATCAGATATGTCCACTGCCTGCCTTGTCATTTGGCTATAGAAGGGAGGGGCCTAAACCAGGTTTTAATTCTGGAGCACTGGTATTATACATGTGTTTGCATTACATTAACTGAACACTGATGTTTTGTGTTCTAACAGATATTCCACAAATAATTACATGTTGTAATATTTATCAAACATGACTTTTAAAAACAATTCTTTTCCATGTTGCTATTTTGCAGATCTGCACTCTTGTGTTTTTGGGGACATCACAATTTCTTTTCAAAGGATTTACCAAAGTTTAGACATTCCCTGTTGCACAGTGCCACAGCAATCATAGTGCCTTAGTGTTAGTAAGGCTGTTAGCCTGCTGTTGCATCTCTGTAACTTTTCACTGAAGCTCTTGACACAATGTTTTCCAGATTCTCTGTGACAGCATTTTCTGTGTCTTGTTTTTATGCTGTTATTCTCAGATTGCTGCTCTGGTGGCCTTGCACCTGCAAATATTGATAGCACTGGTATGGCACGTTCTCATGGGAAGCAACTAGAATTGGTTTGGGAATTCCCCACTCAGCTTTCCTTGCCTCTTGTTTTGTAGATTTGAGTTTATATCCCAGAAAATCAAATGTAGTGCCCAGCAAAGGAGATTATACATTTGTTCCTTGCTAAATATTGGGCAATCATAGATGTGTGCAAAAGCTGAATGCCCAGTGAATGTGCTTCATTTGCACCTGATGAACATATTCCAGTCAGCACAGCTATAAGCTATGGCCAGGGGAAACAACGAGAGTAGGGTGTTTGACTAAGTCAGATGATAAAAGTATAGTGCTGGGGAAAAAGCGTGGCAAAATACACATTGCTGTCTCATCTGCACTTTCCCAGCCAGCCCTGGAGAGACTTCCTGCCCCTAGGAAGAGGGAAACTGTTAGTGTTTTCCCAGCTAGACTCTGAGTGTTTTTCTTTTGCTTTCTCTTTTTCTCTTGCACAACTTTTGGGGTTTTTTTTTTGTCAAAAGTAGCTTTAACATTTATAGTCAATGGCTACCATCATTTGTAGTCCTTGCTAACAAATCTCCATGTCAGCCTTTCTCAGCATTCATTACACAACACTCCTCATCTTATGGGCATAAATCTGAATATGCAACTCTATTGAACTGGTTACCTAACCATCCCAAATTGTTCTGTTACCGAGCACAAATACTGTATTTTGTTTGCAGGGCAAGACTAAGTGATGTAGCATGAGATCAGGGGAGCCAAAGCCTAGAGGGCCCAAGTGCCTTTAAATGGCATGTTGTCCTATGGCCTTCAGGCACCAAATGACAAGTTAACTATTCTAAGGCTCTTGTGATGGGTATTAGCTTCAAGGTGTGAAAAAGTAGAGAAGAGATCAAGTGTTATACTTGTAAATGGGGCTGTGTCAAATAGGCAAGAAAGTAGCAGGGTGCAGAGCATTAGGACACACACCTGCCTATCAGTCTGCTTTCAACATCCCCTGAATGCCTGAAACTCGGATATGTAGCTGGAGATCATGTATTTGCTGGTCATATTCTTGAGTGGAAATGCCATAAATGTGTTCCTGCCTCCTGATGGAAGGAAGCAGACTAAGCACCTAGGAAAGAACTTTTTATTTAGAAGAAACCTGACTGGGAAATAATTCCATGAAATAAAAGTCAGGCACTCTGGAAGGAAACAACTCAGAAATACACGAAACAAAGTCCTAAGGCAAGACTGTTCCTAAAGGGCAATGAATGTGTCTTTGGAAGTTCTGTTCTGAAAGCAGTTGACCCCATTGTCCTCATGGGTCCCTTTCAAATCAGCTTTAAACATGATGTTTGGCCGTGTGATCCTCTGAAATCCCGGCCAACCCAAATTATTCAATGATTCTAGCTCTGATGTGGGAATTGGAGCCAAACAATGGTTTGGGGTATATTTTTGCCTTCTCTTGCAGTTGGTTCAGGTCATCACATTACTTAACCTTTTTACTTTAGGGATTTCTTTAGGTAAAATTATTAAAAACAAAAGCAGTGTCAAAACGATAGATGTAGCCTGAAAACTGTATGTTTAACACTAATGTTGTGTGTGGGTGTATGCCTGTGGATTCATGTTGTCTTGATGGATTTGTGGGCTAACTCTTGAGTCTAAACCAGTCTCCTGATTCAGTTTGGGCAAGTACAAAATGAAAAATAGAAACTTCCTTTTTTCAAATTGCTTATTTCATATCTTTGGTATCCAGAGCAGTATGGCAGCATGCCTGAATGCAAACCTTTTTTGCTTAAGTGTAAGGAGACAAAGCTGGATTCAGCTTGCTAAACTACTTCTTTAATTTGAATCTTAGTCTGTTAACCAGTGTCTTCTATCTTGTGAGGATCCTGGATGGGAAAAGCTGTTGGGTTACGTTTCCGGTCTTTTTCATATGTCTGGGTTTCTTTTTAGTCTTTGGTGTTGGTCTTACAATCTTTTAACTTGCCTATCTCAGAATTGTCTTACTGTATCTGGACTGTGAAAGAAGTAATTCAAAAGGGAGCCAGTTATCAGGTTTGCTCCTGTAATTTCTTTTTACACAAATGCCAGACTTTTATTAATTTACATTTTATTTAGAAAAAATATTATGACGAAGGCATTGACCTTACAGTCAAACCTGAGGATCAGTAGGCTAGAGCATTTTGATCTTTTCTGGTAAGATATTTTGGGTATTTGGATATTAAGTTCTAAAAGCATTGCCTTGGAGAATAATTTTGAGAGCTTACTTGTGTTAACTGGAGTGCTCCAGATCATTGTTAGTTGTTAGAGCAGGTGTTTTGTAATGGCTTTGTAGGTCAAGCATTATGTGGGTTTGTTGTTTACTGATTCTTTGATTGGGAAGTGTGAATAGAGAAGAAAGCTTGTGTTGCAGAGTACCAATCTCACTCTATTTAGGAAATGTGATGCTACGTTGTTCCTGTGTAACAGAGCTAATTGCAGAAAAGCCAGACCAACACTCTCTTACTTAAATGCCATTTATTACTTGAGATTGTGTTTTTCACTAGTTCCTTTAAAGCATTCCACTTCTTCATTTAACATTGCTTTAATCTTAAACCACCTTTTAAAAATTATTGCATGACTCACTGATGGAACTAATGCTCCAGTCAGTGAGAAGCAGCTGAAGAACTACTTGCTATTAGGGTAAATGTTGCAGTTTGAGGTTTTTCTTCTAGAGTTGGATATTTCTATGGAATTCTTAAGATTGATAACCAGGTTGAGCACTGTAGTGCTGTGCCATACATCAAAACCCCAGAAAAGGAGGAGAGCAGTGACTTTTGCATAAATCTGTCAGTGCTGGTTTGTGTAATTAAATGAAATCATGACTCAGGGTGGGGTCACAACAGCTTTGTTTCTTTGCTGCTATCTTTGACGAGGTAATTTGCCAGTTCAAACGGAGCTCCCTTTGAGATAAAATGAAGCCAAACACTATAGTTTAAATTCTTGTGCAGGCCAGGCTTTGCTTCAGCAAAGTTGTAATCAACATCTTAATGAAGGTTTCCCCAGAATAAGTCACAAATGTGACTAGGTAGTTGGTAAAATCATATGCTTATCATATGTTTGCATCTGTTGAGGAGTTTCCTAAGTAAGCAAAATACTTGGTTTTCTCTTACGGACTTTCAGTGTAGCAATGCTGCTGCAGACTTGGTTCAATTAGAACTAAGGCTTTTCATGGCAAGAAGAGGTGGTGGTGAGTACTGCTGTCTGGAGTTGACCTGGGCTGAATAGGATTTGTGTATGTTTATGGGTGGAATTTGTTCATGTGCCCAGTAGAAGGCTTCTCCAGGAAATAGTAATGATACAGGGCATAAGTAAATCCTGTATTTGTGAATAACTCATTGGCATTCTCCTCTCATGGAGGCTGGATACTTTGTAACTTTGAATACACTCATGTTTTTGTGATAAAACAATTGGATTTGCTTTCTGTTTTGTACTTAGTGAGGTTTTAGTAGATGTAAATGAAACAAATTGATGTATTTTAAATTAATTAAGAATTTATTTTGAAAAAATAAAATACTTTATCAGTTATCCTTAGTATTTTGTAGGCTGACTTCTTGCTTTTTCAGGAAGTTTCTAGCAACTTGAATAGCCCACCTTTAGTATAAAATCTCCTGTATTGAGAAGAAATTAATCTACTGGCAGCTTTTCCAAAATAAAATAAAAACAAAAACCAGTGGTGCTTGACATTCAAGTGTGCTTATTTTTCCTGGCTCTGTCATTGAAGACAATGTGTTTGAGAGGTTACAGTGAAGAAAATGGGGTGGTGGAAGAGAAGCCTCTGTCAGCCTCTCCTGTAGTCTGATATTCCTTGTTTTATTGCCTGATTTCTTCAGTGACAGAATGTCGAAAATAGCAGTTATTCCAGAAATAGAAACTTCTTGCACTTCTGAACTATTACAAGAATGGTCTGCTTTGGTTTTAGCTTTGTTCTTCTTCTGTCACTTTTTATCTAAATAGTTTTATTCACTAGAATATGGCAAAAGTAGGATTAGGGAACAAATATTTATATCAGATACAATAGAAGCCTTTCAGTTTTTTGTCCAAAACACTTGTGTTACCTCACAGGCCAAACCTTTCTGAAATGAGTAGTCTAGGGGCACACACACACAGGCACACCATGACACCAGCCTTTTTCTTCATGATAATAAAACTCCCTATTTTGTTATGATGTAGGTTTTTTGGGGCATCAGCTTAGAATGAATCTCAGGGGAAAAAACAATTAGTCTTGCTGCCAACCAAGTAGGCTTCTGTTTTTCAAAATTACTCCTCAAATTTGAACAAGGACTTTGATCTTCAACTTGGTGAAAGCATGGCCTTGTATGTTGAGATATTTTGAAATCCTCTGAATTGAAGTTCAAGGCCGTAAGAGTTTGCATAGCCATTTCAGATCTCCAGCTTTTCAAAATAATACCAATTGGGACATCTTAAGAGTTGTTGAGTTGCTGTACTAATGACTTGAAATAAGCTCAATTATAAGTGAGGTCATGTTTTGAAAAGAGGTATGAACAATAGTAAACACCATTCAAGACCTTGAAAATGTCTTCAGCTACAACAGCAGCCAAAAAGGAGGCCTGAAAGAGTGGGAGAAAGAGGCAGTTTTGTTAGTGTTTAAAAAAAAATAAAAATCTGCTGTTGGGAGACTTGTCTCTTGAATTTTGCATATTTTAATTAACCATCTTAATATTGAGATGCATTTTCACTTAAAAGTTTTTCCAGTCAGGGTGTAAATGTTCACAGGAAATGAGTTGCTTTCTTCTGGTGTCTGAGTATAGGAGAAGGTGGGAAGACGTTGCACGTTACTAAAGATATTTTCCCCTTCAAACTCAAATTTTGTGCGTCACTTAATATCTTTGGGTTAGTATCTCTTAAATATTAACTTTAACATCCTTAAATATTACCATTGTTGCAAAAGAAACATATTGTCAACAAATTGAGCATTATTATACTGAGACCCCAAATGTACCTCAGGATAATATGGAAATGTGCAAGGAGAAGCTCATTAGTTTAGTCTTCCTATATTTCCTACTTTTCTGTCTTTCCTGCCTGAAGTAGACTGTCCTTATTTTAGGGTGATTGGAGGATCTTCTGCATTAGATCTCCCCCCTCCTTCTTGCAGTGTGTTTGAATAGAACCAAGAGCAGTCTTCTGTTTTCTTTGCTCCCACATGCCATTGACTTTCCTGACTGCTTGCTGTGCTTTAAATTGAACCAAGAACATTGATGGGATTTTATCAGCAATCCTAGTGGAAGTTGCCCTTTTTCTTAGACAACTTCCAGGCTTCTGAAGATGCATTAGAACAATTTAAAAAAAAAAAAAAAAAAAAAGTTTTATGATCATGCAAAATGGCTTGAGACTGGTACGATGTCTGAGTTTTCAGTATTAAAAATCTACTGATCAAGTTCTACTTTTTTGAAATAAAATGTATGTTAAGAAAAAAACCAAAGCAACCCAAGAAAATAAAAACAAATTCTTAGAGTTACACAATATCTGACAGGACTGAGGAAGTCATTATCCTAAAGCTGTCAATAGTGTGCTGTTTGTCAGAAGTGTATGTAAAATATTCCTGCAAACTTCTTTAATTGCAGAGACAGGACAAGAGGTTTTCTGACATTTGGTTTGGTTTTGGAGATGATCAGCTTCAGCAAATATGTTTGGATCTGCCTCAGTATCCATCCTTTTTAGCAATCAAATATTGCTAAAAAATTGCTGTCTTCAAGTGGAAATTAATTTCATTTTTTAAATTAAACAAAAGTTGATTTAGACTTTTGCAGAGTCCAAGCCATTATATTTATTTCCTTTAGTCAAAACCAATTTTTCTCTAACATGTTATCTAGATAGAAGTATGCCTAAAGAGAATATTAAGACAGTTAAATGTAATTAATAAAACTTTACAATTAAAAAATTGGTATAAAAATGTAGGCATTAATATTTGTTCTGGTTATATAACCTTTGCAAAAACAGGTAAAGCTGTGCTCTACACATTGATTTGTTTTTCTAACTTTGTGTCATTCCTTGTGAAACTGCAAATCACATTAATACAACCTTCCTGTATAATAAATTGAATGTGATAGTCTTTTATATTGTTAAAATGATTGTTGTTAATATAAAATTAAACCCAAAGAAATTTGTTTGAAAGTCTCTCATTTGGATTTTTTTCTGTTTCTCCTTTTCTCCTGTAACTTTGAGCATCAGTAGTTTTATTGAGTGCAAGCTCTTAAAAAGTGTACACACTGAAAAATATTCAACAATTAAATTCTTACAATGCTTTCAAAGTACTAGCAAATAGTTGCAGCCTTGTCAATTAATGGAATAGTTTCCAAACATCTGAAACCCTTTCCAGCCACAGATTGATACAAATTTTTGATTACCCTATTAATCGAGATATAAATTAAATCTCAAAGGGGCTCTTATGTAAGAGCCATGCTTGCATATTTTCTGAGTGAGCTGGTACTATAGAACCGAGATATTACCTTTCTACTTTTTGGTTATGCATTTTCTTTCATATTTAATTAGTGTTTTGTATTGACTCCTCCATTTCTTTAACATGGCACTGTATTTTGAAAAAGTGCTTTAGATTCAAGTTGTTTAGCAATTACCCAGCTCCAAATGAGACCACAGGGTTGCAATTTTAATTTTCCTCTGTGTTGGCTCAGTCCATAGTGCTCTGAAAGTAGAGCACTTTAAAATAAGCGAATACTCTTCTGCAGTGTTTTTTGTGGATGTCAATTCAGTTTCATGGATTTGATTGAATTTTGTTAAGATCTCCAGTTTTTTAGAAACTGTTTCTTTTTAGAATTATACTTGGAAGTGGCTATGCACAGTACTGGGGGAAGGAGAAAGAGGACTATTTAAAATCGAAAGTCTTGGCATTACTGGAAGTTTTTCCATGAAAATATATACTTGAGTAAAATAGAATAAGCCGTCAGGTGTTGTAATATATGTCCTGAATAATATTAAAGAATTTAAAAATTTTAAACAGTATTCATTCCAGATAAAAGTAACTCACTTGAAAAAATGGTTAATAAAAGGCATACTTTGAAAAGATTTTTTTAATATGTTTATACATATACAGACAAATGCATGTGTATATAGGTACATATTTTTACTGTGACTCCATTGACTTTAATCATGTTTAAACCAGAGATGATTCTGTGTTTAATATTCAAAGCTGAGAGAAAGAGGATGTACAATGTTCATGGGCTTTTCAGTATTGATTTTCTAAATCCTAATAGTTTATCTCTTTAACAGACCTGCTCTAATAAGTATTTAGTGCACATATCTATGAATAGTACAATACTGCTTAACTTTATATCCTTTTTTTCTAGGACTTTTTGCTCAAATGGCTTAATGAGGGAAAGGATTTGTTTTGATGATGGTAGATTTGGAAACATTAAATCATTTTGTGTGTTCTGATAAAAAGGCATGTGTGCTAGGACTGGGGATGGGGATGTTTTCACAATGATCTGAAAAAACCCTGAAAACTCAAATCCCAAGCCTTGCATGTGTGTTTTGCTTTTTATACAGAATTTCTACAAACACAATGATAACACTACTTACTAATTCTGAGCTAATGATTTATTCAAGGTTGCACTTTGCTATCTACTGCTACTGTTGTGGTTAAGTGTAGCTACTTTCTTACTTTACCACAGCCATGTGCTTGTTTTTATTTTACCCCATATCTATATTTACTCCTTTTCTCTTGACTTGCAGCTCTTTGCCAAAACCAAACCCCCAAGAGGTCTTTATGTCTATGGAGATGTTGGTAAGTTTCATTTGCATCCAATGGAATTTTCTCTAAATGCATCTCTATTCAAATTCTGAAGTGTCTAAAGGCTTTATGTAGCTTTATTGGTTTAATGAATTTTACAGGATTCATTTTCTTCCACATTATGATGTTATTTAATATAATTGCCCTCTGAATACTGGAACCTGTTTTGCTTGGCCACATTACTCTGTGTAGTTGTTTTCAGTGTTACCCGTTCACTAATATTTAAGTATGCAATTTAAGAATTTGGGAAGTAATTGTGGGAGAGAATTCATATATTCTAATTGCAACAGTGCAGAATGAAAACATACTTGCTTTCCAAAGGAAATACTATCATGTTTTATGGATGTGTGGAGAGTAGTTTGTGCAACCTTTGGGCAATCTCTGTATGAATAAAAATTTTAAACCAGAAAAATAAAAATGCATTTATTCCAAGTTTTTGAACAGAAAACAGAACTGTTCCTCACAGCGGTCTGGTCTTGTACTTACTCTGTGGAAAATTACAGTTTCATTAGTGCCAAGCTAACAAACAATCATTACTGTAATCAGTACATACTGCTCTTAAATTAACTACCTGTTGAGTGTTTTTTATTGTTCTTATTTGAAGGCACAGGAAAGACAATGGTGATGGACATGTTCTATTCTCACTTAGAAGTAGAAAGGAAAAAGAGAGTCCATTTTCATGGCTTCATGTTGGATGTACACCAGAGTAAGTGCAGACACAGGTATTGGCAAGAATATTATGAAGTACAGTATCTATTAAAAAGTCTGTCTTATATTCATATTAATCACTGTAATTTTATTTAAATATTTAAGCATAGAGAAAAGTAAAAAAATTAGGGGAAAATTAAAGCATTTTAGCATTGTCTAGCATACCAGCATAGATATTAATTGCATATTATTTCTCAAGCATCTTTTTGAAAGAAAATAATATATACCTGACTGTATAAATAACTCAACTGTATTGTTTAGAATGAAATCGTTAACTAAATGTTTTCCAGGTACTAATTAGCTCACATGAAATCTGAAGAAGGCAATTGCTTAAACTGAAAATGTTTTAGCAATTTGAAAAGGTTGAACTCAATCTGTATTTTGAATAAGCAATAACTAAATCAGAAAATGCCAAGGAGAATGGGAACTATTCTGGCTGACTAACTTAGTAAAACTGTCAGTAATTTAGAAGAAAAAAGTAATAGAAAGAAGTTCATCCTAAGTTTCAGAAAATTTTCTGATCAGCTCAATAAGGTACTTTGTTTTGTCAGAGATGCTGTTCTAGATATTTTAAAACTTGCTTCTGTTTCTAAATTCTATGACCTTATAATACTGTCAAATTGTTAACTATTGCTGTGTTTTACAAGTGTTGTGACAGCTGCATTTTTCTTGGGAAGCTTTCACTGGTGTAAATAACTCAAGCCACTTTTTAGTGCCCACTTTTCTATCATTGCTGGGTCACTCTTGAGATTTTCTGATTCCATTTCTTGTCCTTTGTGCTTAATCTTAACAAAGGTAACTTCATTCTGCAGGATCTTTTTTTTCTGAATGTTTGTTTTTAGTCAGATGCAATACAATCCATGAGACAGTAAAGTATGGATTTGATAATCTTACCTTGTGCCAATATCATCATCTTCACATTTTGAAGTATAGCTATGTTGCTATGTCTGCGTTCTTTTAGATAAATGCATTCTAAGAATACCTTCAGAGCAAGATAAAACTGTAAGTTGTATCAGTTTATAGAAGATAAAGTATAGGTACATAGCATTCAAGACGTTTTTGATTTTTGTTTTACATATTTCTAAACAAAATACGAATTGCAAAATATGTGAGCTTTTAACTTCTGTGGAGGTGGTTGAAAAGCGTTTTACCCTCTTGAAACTGGATTAAGTTTGAAGTTTTCTTATTTTTACTGGACCAGTTTGCTTTTTATTTGTTAGCTAAATAATTTTGTTCTTCCTATCTTAGAAAAAGAAATAAGAAATATTTGTTCTTTTCTGTTTTATTGTCTAAGGAATACATCGCCTGAAGCAGAACTTGCCAAAGAGAAAAGCAGGATTTATGGCCAAGTCATATGACCCAATTGCACCAGTGGCAGAGGAAATAAGCAAAGAGGCTGCTCTCCTGTGTTTTGATGAGTTTCAGGTAAGAGATTACTCCTTCACTTCAAGGGAAACTTCATAAAATTACTTTTGATCTTAAAATACGATACTTGTTACTGCTAATACAGCATTTGAATCACTGGTCAGTCACGAACTGTAGTTGAATAGTAGAAGTCACTTCACCGTTTTGAAGATGGTGGTGTTTGGGTTGGTTTTTTTCCACAGTAGATAAGGTGCAGGTTGCGGTGTAAGTCCCCTTAGTGTTTTTGTTTACCAGTCCAGTCACTGATCATACAAGGAGGTATTAGAATTTGTCTAGAGGCTCATGAATAAATACTTCAGGGCAGGGACCATCATCCTGTACTGAGTCTGTACACTGCCACCTGATACTTGTTTGCCACTGATCTTTGCTGTAGTTCTTTTCAACAAATACTCTGAATGTGATAAAAGGATTTTAAGAAACTTCTATTGAATTAAATGTGAAAATTAAAAATAAGCTTATAAAATTATCTTTGTCCAAGCTAACTTGATTGTTTCATTTGTTTTACAGAGCTTGTGAATTTTAAGGGCATGTCACAAACTTAAATGTAAAATTCTTTATAAAATTGTTTAATAAAAAAGCTAGAGGTATCTGGCAGCTTTAACCAGCTGAGATTTTTTTTCATTCAGAGAGAAAATGCAGAACAAGATAAGAACAGATCCCTTTTCTCAAATCACCAATAGTAAAATAATCTATTAACTGTAAATTGTCTGTTATGGTCTTAAATTAACACATTTCTGAAGTGGATGGAGCAGTTTATATCTCCTAGCTATTATTTTGCAAACCTGCACACCTGAGGAAATAACTTTCCTCAGGTTTATGGTTGGCGCACATGAAGGGAATTTTAGTCAAGTAATAGTTGTTTTTACTTTAAGTTTCTCTTGCATTTTTCAAGCAGGGGTGGTCATTTGATCTATAGTTTCAGAATGTGTGGGGTGATTGCAATTGCTGCTGTATGGTAATTTAATTTGTGCTCTGTCGAGTGAATATGATTATGCTGAGCTTCCGGAACTTGAGCATAAAATCTAAATAGAGAGACAATTGTTCTTACACTGTGAAGAAATGGGAAAGTTTGGGGAGGAAAGTGTTAACTGTCATAGCATTAAAAGCTCAAATGGTACAAAGAGGCTGTGCCATGTATTAGTGTAAATACCCGCTTTTCTGTATAAATGCTCACTGCTTTCGTGTTCCAGTATTGCGGTGTTTCCAGACTGTCTGTCATGTTTCCACATTTTAAAGGGAGAGACTGTGGTATTTTTTGTTCCCAAGTTGATTGCCTGCTCCCCCTGCTGACTTGCTTGAGGTACACCAATGACTTCAGCTGTAAAAATCGTCTGGTTTTGTTGGACTGTCACAGTTGGGAAATTAATACAAGAACTATACTTTAAAATCTGTTTCCAAGACTTGGCATTAATATGTGAATTTTTAAAATCTACTTGTTCCGGGTGTACTAATTTTGTAAATTCATAGATTTCTAAATGGCCGGATTTCTTGACTGATTTTCTGTAACATGGAACTCTACACAGGTTTTGCGTATTGAAGAGGAGTTCCAGCTTTCTGAAATTTTGCAGAAGGCACTGAATTTGGGATAAGAAACCCTTCTGCTTAAATAATCATAAAGTTGTGCAGTGTCTGGAAGGGCAGCTCACATGGTGACACAATTAACATTAATAATAAGGAACTGTATTTAATTCAGGGTGTTTGCAGCTCATTTCTGCAGTGGAGATCATGGCTTTACTTCACTGCAGTCTGATTTAGTCATATTTAAAGAACTTCTAGATTAAAATGAAACTGAAAAGAGCTGCAGGCTCAGAACATACACTGCTCTGACTTGTGGACAAAGCAATTCTCTGTTTTGACAGATGAAAAGTGGGGTTGCTTTGGCAAAGTAATTGTGTGTGGAGGGAACATCAGATAACTATTGAGATTTGTGTTAAATGCTTCAAGTTGCTTTCAGATGCCTGCTGAACAAAAAAAAAAGATAATAAGTTGAACTTAATTATTTATTTATCTTAAGAACAGAGACGGGAATGAGTGATATTGTAAACAGGGACAGCAAAACATATTGTTAATGCTTATATTTCAGAGGAAACCAATTGCAAAACTTCAGAAGACAAAAGCGTTGCTGAGGTTGCATTTCCTCATTGGCAATGGGCTAAAGCAAAACAGAAGTATTCTGAAGTGAATCTTCCTGCAAAGCCCAGAGAACTGTTAAGCAAGTGGACAAGTGACTTATTGATGCAGAAAAATATTTCAGTACTTCTTTTAGAAATAATTTTCTGTATTCCAAGGTATTGTTGTATTTTTTTTAAAAAATACTGTTTTGATGGTTCCTTGTGCAAAAACTATGTGATGGCCAGGACCTCAGTGATGGCACTTTGCTTCTGTGTTTGTCCATTTCAAAGTAGGATTTTGTCAGCATCTGCCTGAGCCCCAGGCTGTCAGGTTATTAAAGCATTGCGGTCTCTTACTGATCTTAGTCTTACAGTTTATTGGAAATATTAGTCTTTTTTTAATCGCAAGAGTCTTAAGCCATTCTAAAAATGTCTTAATTTTGAAGAAAACCCCTAAAATTAAGACATTTGTAATTATGTTTGAGAACACAGGGTTGGCTAGCAGTGACCAAATAACTGTACACAGGTAATTAGAAGTCCTAATTTTGGCGCGGGACTGTAACCTATGTTAGTATTGATAATGAAAACAGAGTCCCTCCTTGGGAAGCTGAGTGATCATGCAGTGTTAGTCTTAAGGTACCAATGGTACCATTTGGACTGCAAAAGTGAACTAACAATTGAGGGAGTTTTTACTAACCTGCATTCTATTAAAAGCCTCTAATAAAAATTAGGCTCTTATTTTTGTGCTAATACTAATTGCTGATAATACATGCTTATGTTTGTCATTCATTACATGGAACTGTACCAATCAGTGGCTGACTGAGTCTCAGGCACTTACACATGTAAATTAACTATTAGTCTAGTGTCTTTCCTTTTTTTTCTTTTTTCTCTTAAATGCTAATGAAATTTCTCCATTCTCTCCTCTAGCAGGCTCTCCTTATTGTTAATTTGTAGCCTTTGCTTTTATTATCAGTTGCAATAAATGCTGGATACAGTAAAAAAGTGAGAACTTAAAATCCTTTAGTTACTGTCTTCTACCTGCTTTACCTTGTAGAAATTTTTTTGTTTATCCTAAAGTGTACTAGATGAAAAGAGCTCATATTTGCATCCTGGTCCTCAAAATGGCTCTTGCTTTTTGACAGAACTTTCAAGAGGGTTTTGTTGGTTTTTGTTGTTTCATTTTGATTTATATTTTTCTTTCCCTTTTTTTGTAATGGAGCTCAGAATTCTGCATCAAATAACAGTTCTCATTAGTAAGAGAATGTTACTGGGGTTTTTTTGGTGAGCATTAATATTCTTTCATTCCCTGTTTTCTAAAGGTAGCATGCATTGTAGTACTATTAAACAAAAAGGTTTGTAACAAAATTACTTCCATAATATATTTTTAAAACTTGGCTTTTAAGTGGACTTTGTGGTACAAGAAATTCAGTTACTCCTAAGATGCACATCTATAGTGCATCCTTGTGTGTCTTGTTTTTTTAGGAATGGGAGAAGTGACTAAATTTTAGTATCCAGAAGAAATATATTATTGATAAGTGAAACACAAGCAGGTATATTAAACGTATAGTACAATAATGAATTACTATATAATTTTTTAATATCAGATCTTAGTGAGCAGAGATGTGCAAATCTGAGGGGTGTGTTACAGATTGTATAAAAGTTTGGTTTCTAAAAAGGAAAAAAATGCCTTATTAAGGCATTCCTAGAACAAAATGGAAGAAATCTTAAGGAAACTAGTGTTTATATAGGAAACTAGTGTTTATATATGGATCATTAAGAACATTATTGCTTTGAAACTACCTGCCAGAAATGTATCCTAAATGTTTTACTGTGTCTAATATAGAATGATCTTTTTTTTTTCTGCCCAGAGAAGTCATTTAGAAATGGGAGAATGACGGGGGGTGGAAGGGTGTGGAGTAGAAGAAAAAATTATACTGGTTAAAATCTTTCTGCATATGTACTACTATTACAGCATACACATCTCAGGTGGTAAAAGTACAGCAATCTGTCAATCTCTTGTGTAATGGATATGTATAACTCCGAGCATGCCACCACTGGTTTATTTCCTCAGAACTGGGGTCTGTTTTGGCAAGTCAAAATGCAACAAGTGTCTTTATAATAACCCCAGGGACTGCAGGAGAATCAAGTGTAACGATCATAAAGGTGGTTTATGTGTTAAGATGGTGAAATCCTGTAAAATATGAATTGCTGTTTTTTCAGAAAAACTTCATAATTTTTTTTGTTTTTACAGCATTGTTCCTGTATCCTTTTATTTCTTGGTACTATAAAGCAAATTTGTTAAGCTAAAACTGAGATACTTAAAGAAATTTTAATGGCTTATCTTTTAGTAATTTTTTCTTCCTTACAGCTCCCCAGTATCAGTTGTCCTACGCATTTTTGTTTTTCATTCGTGTTTTATGCCTGAAGGTTAGAAGAGGCTGACTGTGCTGGAAGTGACTGCCTGCCTTTTGATTATTCATGGACAGTAATAGAAGGCACTTAAAAAGAACAATGAAATTGCTTATTTTTGTGATGGGCCATCTGTTGAATTGTTTTTTGCAACAATCACACAATAGTATCTATGTCATATCATTCTATTTTCAACAGCAGCTGATTATGTATAGTTGGCTACTTGTCTTTATTTCTGAAGTCCCATGACCATTTAAATTCACCTCTGCAAACCTTTGCCTCAAAGGTAATAGAAATGTAAAACAGCCAGTGTGTATTTTCTTTCTGTCTTCTGGTTTTTTTCATGTTGTTCCTAATTAAGTAGGCTCTTAAATGTTTAGGTCTGTTCTCTGTGTCTCCCACCTGTAGTTTTATAATAGAAGTTAACATTGAATCATTTAGCAATTGGTAAAGAAATGGTGGAGTTCCGTAATAAAGAGTGGGCAAGTTTTGAAAGACTGTGGTACATTCACTGCTTATTAATTATCTCTTTTATTTTTTTCCTCACCAAGCAATAATTAGAATCTTTTTCCATGGCTTTCACTAACAAGCATTTTCCTAGCTACAAAGCCACTTGCAGATCTATTGCCGCAGAAGCTGAAAGCAAGATAAAACAAATGTGTTGTCTTCTCAGGTCACTGACATTGCTGATGCCATGATTCTGAAGCAGCTTTTTGAAAATCTCTTCCAAAATGGGGTTGTCGTTGTGGCAACATCTAACAGGCCGCCAGAAGGTAAAAACAAACATTCTACCAGTATTACTCAAATCCAATGAATCTCAGTATCTTACAAAACAATTGTATTTATGTCATACCGTATTTAATACTAATGAACTCTCCAGTCTGCAAGAATCAGAGATATTCCAGCTTGTCCCCTGCTTTTTCTTGTTCTTAAGGAAGAAGGGTTTTTCACTAAATCTTACACCTCCTTTATCTCAAACTCAGTGTTCCTTCCTCCACCACTCTCAAAACCTTCATCTTTTCTGATCTCCTCTACTCCATCCAAACCAATGAGAGGCTATTTGTGGTCAGGGCAGTTGAGGAGGGGTAAAATACCACCTGTTTTGAATGTGGTTAAGGATAGGAAAAGATCATATCCTGCAGAAGAGAGGGGAAATGAGATCACGTTCCTTCCCAGTTTCTAACTCAGAAACTTGCAGGCTTGGTCCACCAGCTTGAAAGAGAGCCACTTACCACTTATCATTCTTAGATTCTTACAACCTGGTTTGAGGGAGTTACTTAAGTGTAGAGTTGTTTCCAATTCTTACTCTTTTTTCAGAGTGACTAGTCACTTCTAGTGACTAGCTAAGTAGATCCTTCTAAGAAGTCCCCAAATTTGTGTGAGTTTTAACCAAGCAGTAACTGTAATTTTTTGTAGAGGAGAAAACTGTTTGTATTGTATAGCATTAGCAGTTAGCATAATGCATAAACTTTTATGTCACTTCAGATTGATTAATTTCAGATATTGAAGACTTACTGTAACTATTAACCGTAACTGACATTTTCATACCCAAATTAATTGAGTAAAAGACAATCGCTAAAGATATGCAATTGTACAATGAACCTTATCTTAGCAAAAAATAAAAAAAGCCCAAGCAAAAAACCCCACCCAAATGTTTTTATTAGGGGAGAAAATAATTTTCCATCGGTTTGTTTTCCTTTTTTTGAGCAAACAAGATGAAATCTTGTAACTACTGTAGTTGGGTTAACTGCAGATAGATTGAATGCTGGTGTTTTACTCACTTGAGAGCCATTCTTGTATTTTTTGAAGCACTGCTCTTTAAATTTCTGGAGAATTTTTTGTCATATCTTGAGGATTGTAGCCAGCATTTTAAATGAAGGTATAATTTTGTGACCTTTATTGTTGTATGGGTGTTTTTAATGCATATTAAGTCATTGTATCAACCTGAAAGACATCCACCTCTATTAAGTACCCCAGAGAATGTCAAGAACAGCATCTCCAAAACTGAGCTGTTACAGTCCCAGTGTTTGGAAAGAGAGTTGGGTTAGTGTAATATGCCACATCGAGGTTTAAGACTGAATGGAGAAATTTGTTTCTTGTAGATACAAAGGGGAAAAATGCCTTTTTCTTTAGAGAGCAGATGTGGCCAGCTCCTGACCATTAGTGATACACATAACTGTGTTGAATTCCTGCCCCAGGGGAATGTGAGGGGAAATACTGAGATTGTATTTGAGGAGTCCTGGCTTCATGTCTCCACCAAAATTACTGTTTATTTTTCTGATTCTCATGGAATAGAGACATGATACAAAGCTCAGAGCCCTGTTAACTAGAAGAACTAATGGGAGTAGCTGTCTTACACTACTGTTACATGTTCACTAATTTTGGCAAGTAAATATGCAATTGACTTATATATTTGTAACAAATGTATAACCATCCTGATTTGCTGAGTTGGGAATGAGCATGATACATGGCTCCCTACAACTTTGTTAGTCATTGGGGTATGGAATTGTCTTTACTGGTAGTTTTTCTAAATGCTTCTGTGTACATATCCAATTTTGTGAAAACCATTCTGTAGGTGCCCTGTTGGTGTCTCATGCATGCAGTATCTTCTGTCCACTGTGAGGTGTTGGTAAAGCATAAAAGCTTTAGTGTAGCTGTAGCCTTCAGGCCTTATGGGGAATATAAGGTATAATCATAACCTGGCATGTGCTTTGTGTGGAATTTTGGTGATATCTCTGCCAGCTGTCTGTATTCTCTTATTCATTCCTTCCATCAGTCATAGGTGCTATACTATCTTTTTATAAGGCTTCTGAATATTAATGAAACCGAACAGCTCATCATACAATTTCAAGTGATTATGTTTTCAAAGAAATCATTCTGTTATAAACTTGTTGGGCAGTTGGATAGTTTCCAGAGAAGAAAAAAATTATGTTGTATAAATATATAGAGGTAAGATGAAAAATGCTGCTTTGCAGTTTGTTTTCGTTAATTTGTATTTTGTTTGATGATGTAGATACGCATTTTGTTACATAATATACTATTTTTTTTCTTTATTCAGCTGTATTTTTAGCAACTTTGCCTAAGTTTACATATTAATTTTATTTTCAATTTTTTGGTTTTAGGGGTGGTGACCCTTTTTTCTTGCTTTGGAAAATGGGGTGTACCTGGCAGAATTGCTAGAAGATAAAGTGTACCACAGTACACTGAAAAAGAATGATGCTGATTTTGTAGACTCAAATAGCGTATTTTCAGTTTTTGTGTGGTTTTTGCCCTCTGCCAAATACTTGGGTTTAGCAGTTGCAGAGTTTGGCCTTACAATCTATACCAATGTATATCCAGCATTGCAAATATTTTTTTATACCCTTACTTTAAAACTCTAATTTCTCCTACTAGAATCAGTTATGTATCATTAGAGATCTAAGTAGTTTTTTTGCTCCCTGCCCTTTTCAGACTTCCTCAGGATGTTCCTTTCTTCCTTAAGATTGTATTGAATTTTCATACAGTAAATGAAGAGAAAGTGATTTTAGCTCTCCTTTTCTGTCTTTTGTTCCTCCTCCTGTCTCTGACAACACTGAGTTTTATTTGCTAGACTAGAAGACAAGCTGGTGTTATTAAGACTAAGTAGCAAAATGGTACTGATTTCCTTTCTTTCAGATCTCTATAAAAATGGTCTTCAGAGGGCTAATTTTGTACCATTCATTGCTGTGCTGAAGGTAAGGAGAGCCACTTGTTCAATGCTTTTCAGGTTTGCCTGCTTTATTAATAATTTTGTAGAAGATTTGTAGAGGATTGCTTTGATTCAAGTTTCCAGATTATATACATGTATCTGCTGTAACTATTTAGAGATAACTAATTGAAGGTAAGGTAAGAAGGGACTTTTTCCTTCTGGAATCAACGTGTTTTGAAAGCTGGACTTTCTTAGCATGACAAAAAGGTCTCTTTTTGACTAAGGCAGCAGAATGTGTTTGGATAAAAAGTTCCTCCCTGGTGCTTGTCTGCTATGTAACATAGTGTCCCTCTAATGTTTACACTGTGTTGCACTTGTGGATATCTTACATTTATAATGCTAGAAAAGCTTGCTGTGTCTTTGATGTAAGGAAAGTAGTGTTTGTTCTGTACCCCTCAATTACCTTGTTTCTGGGTCTTTCCCACGTGTAAGTAGTTTTTGAATGGCTGTTTGTGAGGCTTCATGTAATGTTCAACAAGCAGCAGCTCTGAAGCAAGCTTCCTTCAGTCTGCATGTTGCAGTGTGGCAGGTCAAAAACTCTAATTGTTTCATTTAAATTAGAAAATGGAGGATCCTTCCTCTGTGTGAATAACACAATCAGCACTTATTTTGCTTTTAAAAAGACCATACACTGAAATGACACTTTTAAGTTCTGGACAAGTTGAAGATACTTTTCTTTCACAAGCTACAATTGTATTGTTATGTTTTAGAGGGCTAACCTACAGCTCTCATTGACATAATATGTAAAATGGAAATAACAGCATTTCCCTACCTCACAGAGGTATTGCTAGAATAAATACATTAATAATGTTAACTATTTTGGTATCTAGGATAAAAGAATTGTAAGGTAGAGTTTAGGTAGGTTTAGCTTTATAATAGGAGATTTGGAATTACTGAATAAATGCATTATTTGGATGTTTCTGCTCAGGTGGTCAGCAGTAAAGCAGCTGACAGTGACTTGCATTTTTAGTGGGCCCTTTCGGAATCATAAGATTGCTTAATTGCCTAAGTACCTTTGAAAATCCCATCCAATGTTGACATTTGTATAATTACTAGGTTTCAAAGTTAATATGCCATTGACATGACTGTGGCACTCCTGTGCATCTCAGAATGGCTATGTATGAAGTCGGGGAGGTCACCATTGAGAGTGGTTCTTACCTGGATGGCTTTAGAAAAGTAAGGAACATAAATGAACAACCACTTCCATTTCAGATTCTTGAAAAGGGTTTATTCCATAGCTGGCTGCATTGGCTGAGAGCTCCCAGTCATAGAGTATTTTCAAGAATACAAGTAGTTTGATATCCATTTGCTCTTTGAAAACCAGCAACCATGGCAAATAATTCTTTTCTATATGTCTTTGTTGACTCTTAGTTTTATCCCTGATAAATGTAAGGCTATTTCATTTCACTGATCATCAGGCTTTAAGAATACCTATCATGTATGCTTATTTATAGTTTCCTTTTTTCTCTTTTTAACTAGCTGAATTTTAAAGAAAGTGGAATGTAATTTATGCATCTGAACACCTCATCAGGACTGGGAAAGTAATCAAAATTTTTTAGAAGGGACCATATAAAACGCTGAGAGAAGCACTAAAGGTGGCTTGGTCTAGAGAATGGAGTAGTGCGAAAACAAACAAGTAGCGCAACCCAGACTAGAGGTAGATGAATATTATCATCAAAATAAATGGAGAAGCAAATTTTAACGGTATTTACAAGGGGCTCTCTAAAATTCTGGATTTCTGTTGTTGTTCTTTTTCCCAGCACCTTTGTGTTTTAACACTGCTCTAAATATATGTGCCTTCAGTGTCACTTTAATAAATATTACCAATGTAACATTATTCTTTCCCAAAGACATAATAACCAAAAGGTGGATCAGAGGAAGCTTATCCACAAAATGCTTCTCTGACCCTGGTTGGAAAGTGGAAGGGTAATAGCATGGTGTTAAAATTATTAATTAAAAAGTGTCAAAATCTACATTTTTAATTCAGCACAGCAGAAGTTGGCATTTAAAAGGCACGTTGAAATGTATTCTAGAGTAAGATTTTAACAATTGACCTTTACGTTACAAAGGTGTGGATAGAATTAGCGTGATACGCTGGCTTTGCTGGTTTGAGAAATGCAGATTTAGGCCTCCCAATATGTGTAGAATCTGTGTGATGGCATAGGTATAAACTGATAAAGTAGCTTCTGCCTCAGCTGTGCATAATTTGGTGACTAGGAAATGCAAATGTGATTTCTTCTAGGATTTTGTGTGAAGATATGAAGGAAAATGCTACATTGCTTCCTTCCAAATGTTTGATTTACTATCTTCTCAACCTTTACCTCACTCCAAGGCATGTGTGTCTGTGGTAATGTCAGTCTCATCTGACCTGTCCCCTGGTGCTGGCTTCAACAACTGGGACTAACTCCTGTGTTAGTTTTGTCTGGGCTCAGAGCTTCCCAGAGGGCTTATGTTTGGAATTTAGTGGGGGTGAATAGGTGGGTTGGTTTTGTTTGGTTTTTTTTCAGTCATTAACTTTTATAATCATAACTCTTAAAATAAGACTTGAGCACTAAAAGTAATTCAAGTTCAACCCAGTAGTTTCAAATTCCTTTAAATGTGTGGAATGAATGGAAAGTATTGGCAGTATATTTCTGTGAAGAGATGCTTCACTTGAATTAGATTTCAGGCTCTTTTCATTCCTCATAAGTGGAACACATAGTTTCTAGATACCTGGATAACTATTATACAAATAGTATTGTGTTTGTATAATACGATACAATACAACTTTTCTTGTCTTCAAATGATCAAAAGTAATGTTTTCTTCTCTCGATCTAGAGTTACCCGTGTTCATCCTCAATTCTGTTTTTATTTTCTTCAGTCTATGTAATTCCAGTATCTGTGTTTGAGTTCCTATTTCTTACAAAGATAACTGCAAACCAATTTCTGTGGAATAAGCAAAAGAATGAAATAGCACTCTAGGGAAGATACAATTATCTTCCAAAATTTGTCCATATTGTCTTTCAAGGTGGTTGATTACTGAAGACAAGTGATTGTTGTGTGAGGTTGCAAGTGAAAAGTTCCAAATTTTAGGGCCACATGAATGCTTCAGGTCCTGTAGGTGGTGGCCACATAAAAGCTGCAGATTTGTGTCATTGGGCAGGTCAGTAACACCACTGGCAGCTTCTTCTGCCCTGTGTGTGTTCCCTGTTCAATTCTGAGCTTATCCCAGTATTCTCTTCTTTTGAAATATTAAATAGTTTGAGATGTGTTTTTTCAGCGATTCTTTAATCCTGTAACTCAAAGGGGTAGTTTTTATAAATGGGAAAACTCTGAATTGATCAGTTTGTCGTCGTGGCTATGATTCTTTGGTACACAGTATTCCTTATGAAAGGGTTTAGTTTCTGCAACGGATAAGAGCGCTTCTTCAATCCATGAAATTTTACAAAGATAGAGCTTTACAGAGATAAGAAGTATTAGGAAGAAAAATCTTCTAATTCTATAATTGTAATTAGATTCAGTCCCTTCTGATTGAGCTTTTAATCTTGCAGGATCTCTTACTGAACATTTTAAAGTGTGTGGAACTCCTATGTGATTTTTTTTTTAAAGACAGTTCTTGAAAAAAACATTCATTGCTCACAGTTACTTTGTTTAAATGCTTAGAGCAGAAATACTTCAAAAATTGTTACTCTCAACCGAAAAGAAATATACAAATTTTCTAAATGTTTTTAAACTGATGTACAAATAAAGCTATGTATCTTGGAATCACAGAATTGTTAAGGTTGGAAAAGACCTTGAAGATTAAACCCATCACTGCCAAGTCCACCTCTAAACCATGTTCCCAAGTGTCACATCTACACATCTTTCCTCCAGGGATGGTGTCTCAGTCACTTCCCTGGGCAGCCTGCTCCAATGCTTGTCAAACCCTTTTCCTAAAGAAATTTTAATCCCAAGTCTTTTTTTGCTGTGGAGCTTTCCAGCCACTCTGCTCCCAGCCTGTGGCACTGCCTGGGGTTGTTGGGAGCCAAGTGCAGGACCCAGCACTTGGCCTTGTAGAACCTCATGGTTCTGGCCTTGGACCATCAATTCAGCCTGTCCAGGTCCCTCTGCAGAGCCTTCCTGCCCTCCAGCAGATCAACATTGCACTAAACTTTAGCAACTTGATGTAAGATATTATATGAGGCTCTTGGAGAAAAAAAAAAGAGGAAGTGTGCTTTAATTTACTGTTTTGACAGTAATTTTAGCAACTTTTTAACTTCTGCAGACATTTAATGAAGACACTTATATCAACCCTCAACTGTTCTGGAATCCTGACTCTAATTCAGTGGCTAGTTCAGTGCTTCATTCTCTGGAAAATTGGGAAGGGAAGCTCCTCAAAACAATTTGCTGTGTAGAGTCTGTAACTTCAGCGAGTAGTTCTTGAACTTTTAAAGGTTTCCTGGAAGTGTAGCATGAAGCTTTAAAATGTCAAACTGTGTTGAAATACCAAGTATGTAACTTCCATGGTTTTCTTCATGCAATAGACTTGCACTACACTAAATTCTAACTGAAAGTCCGAAAATTTTAGGGCCTTTCGTACTCTGAGTATACCTTTAAAAGGCACAATTTTGGACAAAAAATGTTTGGCTTTGGCTATCTGCCTTTTGCTTTGAGCGAAGAGGAGGAATCAGCCAGAAATCCAGTGTCAGTAGGACATGAAATTACTGTCAGCATCTTTTTTTTCCTTCTTATTTTTTTTTCCTTCTGCTATTAGGAACCAAATATTTTTTTATTTTAAAATTGTTTGGTTAAAATTAGTTTTAACAGTAAGCATTGTATACTCCGCTCAAATAGATGGCAATGCATTATTTATACACTGTATTGCCCTGTCTTTCTTTAAATTGGTTAATGATTATTTATTTAGTATGTTGCTGACTATGGTTTTAATTAAAATAGACCCTTTCTTACAAAGCAAGAAATTGAGGAATTTAGAAGTATTTTCACTTTTCAATAGCTTAGTTTGAGAATGTGAAAAATACTTGTTTAAATAAAAATTTGGAGCTGCTGCTAAGGAAATTGTGGGAGTTAGTTTTGTACAAAGGCATTTGGTAGATATAAAATGTCTTTGATGGTGCAGTCAGCTTTTGTCCAACCACCTGTGTGAGAAATGCAGGGATTTGTTGAGTGGCGGATCTGCCTCTCTCCTCCCCCCTCTCCCAAAAAAGTCATCTCCTTGATGAAATTGATTTGTCAGTTTGTTCCAGTCTAATGGTGTGATAGCCCAGCAGCTTTCAGTATGTTGAATAGTTAAAACCTGCTTTTGAGGTCAGTGTCAGCCACTCTGACCCCTGTGAACTGTCACCTGAGTCAGAATTGCAGGGATTAGGCCTTTGATATTGTGATGGCTTCGCCTATCAATTGACTTTTTCATTACTGAAGATGTTGGGCCTTTTGTTTCCCTTCTTAGTATGTAACCAAGCAAACTCCGAAGTAGAAGGAGCATTTGTTCTTGTTCTCTCTCTGTGCAAGTAATAGAAGTACTCATCTTTTGTGAAGTGTACCTAATTAAACAGAAAAAATAAAAATAGCAAATACAGCATGATTGCAAGTATTTTTGTGCTGAACATCAATATAATTTCTGGGTAATTTTAGTTTGATAACTTTGTAAGACTATCAAGTAATAGAATGTTGTATATAAAAAGTAAGGTGTCAGATTAGAAGCTACCAATCCCTTCTGCATTCAGCATTCTAAGCCTCTGTGTGTGTGTGTGTGTTAAATTTAAACACAAGGGTTATTTGAATTCTGTAGCTCAGAGCATGTATCTGTTACAATATTTTATAATGTACCTATTACTTTTTTGTGTTCTCAAGGGATGAACTGTTCAGTTTGTTTACCTTTTACGTCTGTCTTAGACACTTCCTCCCAGACAGTTTATTTAGATGCAGATCAAAACTTTATCTTAGGATGAAATAGTTGCTACTGTAGCTCTGTGCCAGGCTTCCTGCCTTCTCCCTTTCTTTAATTGTTAGCATTTCCTGAGCTCTTGCTTGGTTTGTTTGCTCCTTGATTAAAATGAGTAAATGAACGCATATCATAGATATGGAATAGTTGATTCCTGCTGTATCAGGGTAAATTAGTCTAATTACACGTGGCAGTTCTGTTTGCTTGTGATGTAATGTGAAATGAGGTCCTGCCTCCCCCCAAAAAGCCCGAGCCAATTAATAAAGCTTTTAAGCTCTTTGTCACAGGCCACCGTGGAGGTCTGCAGAGAAGAACTTTAATCCAATAAACATTTCATTTAGATCATGAAAAGAAAGCATGAGGAGAAGCTCCTACAAGAGAGGGTGTTACCAGCAATTCTTGTTGTGAAGAGATGTGAGGAATTTGCCAAATTAACCAAGAGGCCTTCATATTTAACACATAAATGTGTCAAAACTAATAATAGAATAATTTAATTTGAGTTGAACCTTATATTGTTAAAATTCTAAGAAGCCACAACTGTTTTCTTCAAAGACTTTGCTGTTGAGTTGGATGGACAGGGCAAGGGGAGGTTGTGAGAAACCCAGATAGCAAATAACACTGGCCGAAGCTGGTGGAAAGGCGAAAAAAAAAGGAATAGATAATTAGGTGTAATTAGCGTGTATGAATTGTTGTCTCCCTGCCCTTGGCTTGAATAAATTTCAGAGAAAAAAAACCCTAGTGGCAAAACCCTTTGATGTAAGAAGAGTCATTGTGGTTTGGCAGCATAAAGGCAGTGTTTTATACTTCTTACATAATGGTTGTGATACAGAAAGAGTGAATGGACCCTGCACCCCCCAGCCTGCTTTACAGCAAGGACTTTTGGATTCCCTTGAAACAAAATGCATCAGAAGTTTTCAGTTGTGGGTAATGAGGTAGTGGACCTCATCAGAGCTAAGCGTAAGCCATCTTTAGCCTTTGTTTAGATCTTAATCGCGTTTTTTTTTATTATTCTGGGAAATTCAGTTTTGTAAATCAAGACTACTTTTTTTTTTACTTTTTTTTTTTTCCCTGCCTGCCAACAGTTCTGGCAGGAGCAAAGGCTAATACTGGGAAAAGAAATACAAATCAAATGTTAAAAAGAAAAACAACAGCATAAAAGAAATCTAGACAAATAACTTCATCCAGGCTATAATTCCAGTGAAGTACATGTATTGGGGTGAATTTGACCCTTAGCTTATGAAACATCATGTTATAAATTCAGCATGAACTCTTGGCATTTCTTTTTCACAGAGTGTCACAGCTTGCTTATTAGGAGATTGAAAGTTACAGTCATTACTGGTCCTTTAGCAAAACTGGGTGTTATGCAGTGATTTGTGGTTTGCAGGTGGGGTTTTTTCTTTTGTATTTATTCTTATTCTGCAAGGAAGATTTTTTCCTAAGTGATGTGAAATAGGGAGCACTGTTCAGTGTAATTCTTAGTGCATGGAAGTTTACTCTGCCATTCTTCTGTTCTCTGACTGAAAAAAGGAGAGGCTACTTGTCTCCGAGCCGGCACAGCCACATCTGTACCTCCTGAATTCTTTCACTTTTGTCTGAATATCTGAAATACTATTCACAGAACAGTACGTTTTAAGAGTCTCTCTTTTTATTCATGCACCATTATTTTACAAGTTAATTGTCTATTTTTCCTCTTCTTAGGGGGTGGCTGATTTGTAGCTAGACATTAAAATAAGTTATTGAAAAGTTGTACAATAGATCGTATGTTCCTTGTGGCAGCAAGAATAGTGGGGTTTCTTAGTTGTTAAAGTTTTGAAGGCTGTAATGTAAACTGGTGCAACTTCCACTGAATGAATTTTGCCTCTCAGTTTATCTCTGCTAAACTCTTCAGTTTAAAGTTTAAATATTCTTGTCACAAGTATAAGGAAAAGATTGATTGAAAAAGTTCTATTTGGCGGTATTTCTTTTCCCAGATCTTTGTGTTCTAGGTCTGTTGAAAAATAATTCACAACTAAAATGTTTTTTATCCCAAATCAACTTGAGAATGATTACTTTCCTTGATATTGTACAGGATTCTTGGATGACATTTAGAAAGTTTTCCTTAAAATTTTTCTTGTGGCTCTTCGAGGGTTTTTTTTGTTTAGTTTTTTTACAGTGTCTGCAATTGGGATAAGCATAAAGTAGCTGAGGCTATTGTAACAATTTCCCATATTTCATTATTGCAGAAGAATATAGGGGAGAAGACTGTAAAAAAAACTTAGTTAACCCTGTAAAGCATTGCGCTGTTTTGTAGAGCAAATAGCCTTTTCTACTTGAAGTTAATTTGGTCTGTGAAAGGCAATACCTGAATACCATGTAAGATAAGTAATTATTCCTGATTGTAATGTTGGGGTTTTTTTCAGGTATAGGTCACAGGAAATTCAGTTAGGGTAGAGCATGTACAAAGCTAAGAAATATGCAGATTTTCTGTTGTAAGATTGTGTAAAAATTATTTACAGTTAATACTTGCACAAAGGTTAGAAAGGTTGATGAAGTGATATTTCGTTTTGCTTTACTATTCACTGCATGTCAGAATGTAATTATGACTGATTCATGAAACTGTCTTAGCAATGAACCATCTTTATTAAAATGCTGATCAAGAAAAGAGCTGACAGTAATAAAGAATAGAACACTTTAGTCTTGTTGCTTTTGAATGATTGCTAATTACCCCAGAGGTCATGTATAGTGCTTATGAGGATTCATTGACATTTTCCTTAAAGTCTACTGTTTCAGCAACATCTGAAAAAGGAGACAAAAACTATATGCACATCCAACAATGCTTAGACCAAGTTTTTCTCCACCACCAAATACCTGATGATTCCCTTTCTCCTTCCTCCTCCCTCCGAGTACATCTCATTCCCATGGATTAATGTAGCAAAGTTAGGAGTTAGGAGTAGAAAGTTAGGAGCGTTACAAACTTGTTTAATTTCCTTTTTTTTTTTTTTTTTTTTTTTTTTTTGTATTTTTTTTTTTTTTTGTACTTTTTTGTTTTCAAGTAAGGCAAAAGGATAAAAGGAGCAGCCCTTTAAAGGTCCTGCACCTGTACCTTGCATGCTCATGACTAACAGTGTGGTTGATCTCCTTGTAGAGCCGCACTGGAGAGGAAACTGCACTTAGCCTTGAACACTTCTCTCAGCAGGCTGTGGACAGACGTGTCCAGCTTGTGAGTCACAGCGGGACCAGATTCACATTGTGAAATTTCACATTCTGGTGATTGTCACATGCTGGTGACTTTGAGAGTACACCGAAGTTAAAACCTGTGGGTGTGCTTTGTATGGCAGCAATAATTTTTCATTACATACTACGTTTTTGCTTAAGATGATTCTTGTTCTATCACAGTTATGGAAAATGCCAGTTGTAACGGTATCCTTTGGATCGAGAAACCTTTTCTTGAAATTGCTTAAGGAGAAACCTTTTCTTGAAATTACTTAAGGAAGAATTTTAAGAAAGAAAAAATAATATTCTATTTGATAGTCTAACACTGTATGAAGTCAAATAATGAAAAATAAAAATGGTTAAGTCTAATGAGCTTTGTTTATCTGAGGAACTCTTTCTCTGTTGTTGGCAGGTGACTCTCATCACGTGTCTACATGTGTGATGTGGGAGAGTTTTTCCCTCTTAGGGTGAATGTAAATGTATGAGAAGAATGATTGCAAATGAACAATCTAATTATTTTCTGATTTGCTGGAGGAAGGGAGTATTAGTGATCCCATGTATTGTTAATGGAGACCAAATCAGAAGACGCATTTGAAAATGAGGGTGAGACCTATGTGAAAATTATGATTCCTTTTCCTCAGAAAGAGTGGCTGGAAGTTGCACTTCTTAGATAGGCATAGTTACTAATAGGAGTTTTAATGTGTTTGTTCAGAGGCCAAGAGTATTAATTGTGCAGGTTTGCCTGTCTGGGGATAGAACTATACTCTTCTTTGCTCATGTGGAGAACATATTTGATACTGCACATGCAGTGCTGCCACTGTATTTTCAGGTGTCTGATTTGACCCAGGTGTGAAAGGCTGTGGAAACTCAGCAGGTGTGGGAATTAAGGTGATGATCCTCCTAAGCTGAAGCACTCTTGTCTCTCTGTTCCCCTACACCTTCTCTCGAGGTCCTTAGATGGGTGGATTTGACAGCTAAGTGCTAATCTGAGCACTCCAGTTAGTTCTTTGGCTGTTGATTAGGATTCTGTGATTAGTTTGTCTATTCTTGTGGTCTAATAAGATGATTTGTATGTTGTTTTTTGGTTTTCTTTTTTGTAATGCCATTAAAATTCAGAGCACAGCATGGTAATTGGGTTGACTTAAGGTGATCTTCAATAAGATTAAGAAATATCTACTCACCTGCATTATCAAGTGTCATTAGCTGATCACAATATTTGAGCTATTCTGTCTAAAGGTGGTTTGTGTCTTGAGTTGAGCCTTGACGCTTTATCTTTTCTTCTCTGTAATACATAGTTTTTATGTCACTGAGTGGAAATAAGTGCATGCATATGCTGTATTTTTAACTTACTAATTGCGTTTTCAATTCTGTAATTGTATTTGTTCTTTGTATACATAAATACATAAATGACTTGAAAATAAATTGTATGACTAATTAATTTTATGCATTTGAATTGAATAGGGTAAGTCAGACTTTAAATATCTCAATAGAATAGAAAATCTGCTGGAAATTGTGGATGATTCCACTGGATTGACTGTAGCTTCAATATTAAGTATTTATTTCAAAAGAAGTTTAGCCCAAAATGAAATTTGAAAATTTAAGACTCCATCTTAAGAAATGGAAGCCAATTGTTACAGTTGTGGGTTTGACAATTAAGTGCTAACAATCTGAGCACTCCAGTTAGTTCTTTGGCTGTTGATTAGGATTCCATGGTGATTAGTGAGTGTGAGAATGCAATCACATCCGTAGGGTTTAATCAGTCCAGTGCTGGATAAAGCAGTCCAAAGATTGAGGGAGTAGAACTTTTATATGTAGTCTTAGTAGGGATCTTCCCCATGGTGTAAGAAGCTGAAGGGTAAAACGTAGAAAAGCCTACCTTTCCACCCCTCCCCAAACCTCCAGGATTTAAAAATTATAATACTGATTTTTTTAGTACCATAATGCAGGAGAATAATGTTTCCAATGCCTTTGAAGGGGAGAGAAGATGCGTGGTGGTACTCACATAGGCACCCTTTCTGATGTTCAGTATTTCATTCTTACACTGGTGAGCAAGTTTTGTTTTTCCATACCATGCAACCCATGTATCTGGTTTTCCTTTTTGCAAATCTAGTATTTTGAGTGTTTAGCTTGGACATATACATTATTTTGGTGTGCATTATTTTCTTTTGTTACATGTTCTGATTATACACTACCTTTTTAACATTTAAAGCATTTGTCTTAAAAAACTATTTCTAAATATGAATATTTTTCTTTCTGCCTTCCTGTGAAGCAGATACATGAATGTTTATGTGTACAGAAACAAAGAACCATGATGGGTACCCTTACTGACAATGAAACCCCAAAAGGAAAAGCTTTTGGATCTCTGCTAAACACATAACTTCTCTGTGACCTTTCTGACCGAGCAAAGGTGGCCGTGTGCTGCATCTCCCTTTAGAACTATCTGCAAGGGTACATTCTTACCTCAGAGAAGAGATGGCATTGTTATTGGCTGGCAGTGCAAGCAATTCTCCTAGTGCTGCCCTTCGGTTCACTGCTGCTGCTTATCACACCTTTTCTCTACTACGCAGAGCTCAGTTTGTGTAAATACCATTGCCCACTTCCGTTTGGTGGTTTGGGCTTTTTTGGTTATGTTATTTTCCATTAGCACCTGTGCATCTGTACTCGTCATATTCACATAAGGAAACGTTGTTCCTACCCTGCAAAGCTTATAATCTAACTGCAGGAATCATGTTTTAAAGGGATGTTTTCTGAGAGCATGTTGCAATGCAGATTATGATGTTTGAGTTTCATGGCAGGAGCTGTTCATTTTATGTACATTTATACAATGATAAATAGGTGTGGGTGAGCTTTGAAGTGTCTCAGTGAAAATAATTAGCAATGAGCATGGATAGACACATTAACCTGTAGAAGGGTTAGGAAATTCCTGTGACTCTTTTATTTGTATTTGAAATATGATCTCTAAATGGCATGGGTACCTTTCTGAGCTGACCATCACTCCAGAGAGGCCAAACCGATCAATTAATTAGGAATATCCAAGGAGTAAAATGCCAAATGTTTTCAAAAGGGTATTTCTCAGTTCTTATTAGCTGTCCCCTGCTTTTATGCTTACACTGTGTATTACAGAAAACTGCTGTACATCAGAATTCTGGTTTTTCATTTTGTTTATATTTGGTTCAGTTGACTTTTGCCTCCTAAGAAAGCAAAAAATCACTAGGATTGTATTAACTGTATTTTATAGATCTCTGAACAGGATTCTACTATTACCTTTCTGGCTGAAAGGTCCTATATCTAGCAGGTTTTTTAGAAATAAACTGTATCATGTTATATAATATTAGAATCAATTACAGCACATCATTACAGACACACAATCAAAGATTATAGGAAAATAAATACCTCTGTTAGGCAATGTTTGTAACTTAAAAGGGGCCCAAAAACATAAATAAATTTTTGAACATGCAAGGTCTTCTTAACTAGAGTCACTAATGATAGTGTTTTTCCCTGAATAGTGATAGTACTAATTACTTCAAAGAAAGAGAAAAGAGAAGAAAAAAAAAGGCATCTTCTTTGTAGCTGTATTGGTAGTATTTACATCTTCAGTTCCATGGTTTTTACCTCCAAAACTCATTCAGTGTATTGTTAAATCATAGAGTCATAAAAGGCTGATGGTGCATTTAAGGGTTGACAAGTTTGTAAGTGGAACACAAGTAGACTAAAATAGTGTAGCACTGAGCACCCATTTCTGTTTCATCAAGCTGCAGTGACCCGCACAGTATAGCCCAGTGCAAATCTGTATCTGAGTGCACAGGACACCTGCTTGTCATTAGCAGCTGAGCCTCCAGCACCAGTGTAAATATCAGGGAACAAATTTACACCAGCTACAGTGTTCAAGTGTGCTTTTTTTTCTTTCAGCCTGCCATAACCACGAAATACTCTCAAAGATACGTAGTTCTGTGTTCACTCTTCACTATATGCAACACAACAGTCTGAGGGAGCAGTAGTTTATAAATCCATCTTGAAGGTCAAAGACATGAGGCTGAATTCATGTAAAATTGCCCATCTCTTGTTTCCAGGAAAAAACAAACCAAAATGAGTAACAGTATTACTAAATATGTGAGTATCGAAAGTTAATCTAAGCAATCTCATAGTCCTTAAAGCTGTAGTAGTAATCTGTGGGGGTTTTCCCCTACTAACATAAAGAAAATAGTACTTAAGCTAATCTACTACTTTGGAAAAATAAACCATTAGGTGGAAAGATGCTGGCAAAGAAAAGCTAAGTGCACTAGCTTTGCTATGAAATTTCAGTAATCTTCCTTCTAGCCTTGGCTGACAGACTGATGCTGAAGAAAAGCTTAAACATCCTCCCTCCCTTGTGCATATTATTACATGCCTCTGGAACTTTTTTCTTCTGCTCTGTTATTCTCTTTCTTTGTGAGCTCTCAGGAAAAGAAAGGGAATAGATTATAATAATATTGTAGCACCAATGCTATTGTGTTTGCAGTAGCCTTAGTCCAAGATAATGATTTGATTAGCATGGCTTTTTCACTTACTGGAATTAAAGATACATGGATTTTCCTGGGATTCTGTGCTTTCAGGATGATTTTTTTTCACCTTCTTTCTTCAGCTGTATGTCTTTGCAGAGAAGTTGGAAGTTTAAAGTAGGTATAGAGCCTTCACTAATAGCCAAGGGCAAAAAATTAGTGCAATGAGTCATCACAGTAATTCCTGCAGATATTTGTGATCTACGTGTCCTATGCAATGCATTTGTTCAAAAGGGCCATTGTTCCTTAAATCACTGATGATAGTTCTTCTAAATTTTTCCCTGCAATGTAGTTGCTATAAATGAGGTTTGACATTTCCAGTTTTGTTATTTGAATGACCTCAAGGAGGCTTTGAAAAATTCGAACATGTGGAATATGAAATGCTTAACAAGAATATTAAAGATAAACCAATAGTTCGTGGTGCAGTGAAGAAGCAGAGTGATTTAGTGGATTCTAGCAAACTGCAGAATTTAATTGGTGTTGAATTACATTAAAAAAGTTTTATTGCTTTAATTAAATTGTTGATAGATCTGTATTTTCTAAAATACTAAAACTTTTCCTCTCTTTCTTGTATAGTTTATTTTGCTTCTTGATATAAATAATACCCACAAGTTGCATGTGTTGAAAGTAGTCAGAAGAAATTAGCAGAGCTATTCCCTTTGCCAGGCTGGAAAAGTCTTGATCCCACTGATACTAGTGAGAATTTTGCTCTCAGCCTCTGGCCTTGAATCAAAGAAAGCACCCTTTAGTACAGCTGGATTTGAGTTTTCTAACAGAAGCAATTATTGTCACTGCTCAGGGACATCTGTATCACACTTAGAATCTTACAGGTTGTTTAAAGGGGTGCAAAAAAGATCCTCTTCTGTGTTAATTCAGACATTGCAAAAATGAAATAAAATCTTCTTGATATAGAGCTTTGTTTATTCCCCCCTTGTCCATTTTGCAGCAAAACTTGGTGTGGTTCATATATTTGATATTTGAGTAATAAAATCTTTACTCTTCATAGTAGAAGGAAAAGATACAATTATTTTTAGGTTATAAAATAGAAGTAGTTTCACAAGTTGCTAGAATTTGTTTGTGCTCTGTTAAACTTCTAGTGCTCCTAGTTTTGTATTTCAAAATGTATGTATATTAATGTGGAAATAATTATTTTTGCAGCAGAGTAGTGCCTAGAGAAAATGAGTAATAGGCACCTTCATTTCATTCCATGTGCTTGCAATCAATATTAATTTTTTAGTTAATGGACTTGTGATGGACTTTTTTGTTTTGAATATGTGAATGATTTTCACCTTTTCTCTTTGCTTTGATAATTGAGAATGAGACTTCAGTTTTTTGATCTTGAATTTCAGTTTTGCAGATGATATTCATGCTGATGGTTTATCACAGCAGTGTGTCTTCTCTGTATCACAGACAATAGTAAATACAGCTTTGGCTCGAGGAAAGCTATTCTTTTTTTTGTCTCTGTAGAAATACTGCAGCACAGTCCAGCTTGATTCTGGAATAGACTACAGGAAACGAGTGCTTCCAGCTGCTGGAAAACTTTACTACCTGTAAGTTTATCCATGATACTGCATTTGCTCTCTTTTTCCTTCTTATTAGCCAATAATTTCCTAGTCAATGGGAAATGAAAAATGTATAGTAGAATTAGCAGGGTGTGACTTTTCCTTTCTTTGCCTTCTGGTCCATTTTGTTCAGCAAACCGCCTTCCATTATGCCTTGATATTAACTTCATTAAAGTACATTTTCAGTATCCACACTACCATCATTTATAATGTGTGACTGAATAAAACCTAATTAGATTTTTTGGGGAGGTGTGGTGTTTGGAGAACTGAAGTGACAGATGGTTAGAAAGTAATGAATATCCTCTTGTGAGAGATTGCACAATTCTCTTATAATAGAAGAACATCCTTATTGTATTTAAGTAATTAAGTATTTATAGAAATCCAATGACAAGGATTCATTTAATTTTGGGTGTTTCCAATGCTGTGGATTAAAACCCCCAACACCCTTCTGTTTTGACAGATTGTTTCTGTTTATCATGACAAAATTTCTTTAGCACTTTATATTCGCAAATGTATTTATTTTAAAATATATTCACAGTTGTGTTTATGGTTGCAGCATAAATCTGCCTAATAGAAACATCCTTTTTAATACTTCGAAACCTTTGCAAGGCAAGTATTTTTCTGCCTTGTATTCTCTCTTGTAATATTATTTAATCAGTGACAACCTGAACAAAGCAGACTAGAGTAGCTTAGTATTATATTTATAACTGTTGCACCTTTAAAATACTGACTTAAAAACCATGTTTTCATTAAGAAAGGTGGAGTATTTTCATTGCTGTGACAGGTGTTTGAAACCAAGTATGTCGATGGTACTTTTTAATGAAGTTAGATGTTTTAGTTGTTTGCCTGGAAGGAGGAATACTGCTTGGTAGAATTTCAACTGGTAACTCTTCCTGCTTTTGAAAGGAAATGACAGAATTTCACACATGGAAAACAGGTCCAATGCAGGCTCTGTGTCCTTAAACTGTGACTGTATGAACTTGAGAAAAGTAGCTCTTGTTCTGTATTCTTGCCTGGCTCCACTTTCTCTGAGCTTTGTTGTGCCTGCTCAGAAGTACTTTTTGAAGCCACCACTGATACCTGAGTGTTGCTCATCATGGCCATTGTTGTGATTGCTGCTGTCCCTGCTTCCTGTGCCTGCTGCACTCTGTGACTTTCTGTTGCACTCTTGTGGAGAGCACCTGCCATATTCTTTTCTCACTGTCCATAGTCTGAAGAAAGGAAAAGGATGTTTATGGTTTCTAGCAGGTAATAAGCTAAATATGGTGCCTGTGGCATCAGCTCTGTGAGGAGAAGAAATACAAAGTTCCAGGAGTAGTATCCAGCCAAAATATGTCATTGTGTTCTGCTGTAAAACTTGTGATCAAGTGAATGGCAGAGATTGGCAATAATTCTGTCTTATGTTCTCTTACTGAAAAGATGTTGGTTACCTGCAGAACTTGATGTGTAAATCATTAGGAAGCAGTGGGGGAAAAAATATTTAAAACCCCCCATAACTGCCAGTTAGGTACTTATTTCCTTGTCCTTTTCCTTTTCTGTCCTTTCTCATTCACTGTTCTATTCAAACTGGTTCACTGGAGCTTTCAACCCTGTAGAACTAGCTTCGTGTGGGGGGATTCCTTTTGTTTGGTTTGTTTTAAAATTAGGTACTGTACAGTATTTTGCTACCAATTTTGGAAATTTAATTAGCAGTACTGCCCCCCAGAGAAAATGTTCTTGTCCAACATATTTATGTTTTTCTATTAATGGCTATAGTACCATTTTCACATTTTTTAAAGAATCCTCTTGATGCTTCGTATTTTGTGTATCTTGTCTTCATTTAAAATATGTAACTGAGCATTACTTAAAGCTGTTTCCTACTCATCTGAGAGCAGTCAGTGTAACTCGATTACAAGATGCCTGATCAAAGCAATTTCATTGTTCTCAGTTTCAGGTATCTATTTTCAAAACAAACTTTCTTGGCAATTAGGTGCAAACATCCACCTTAAAATCATATTCAGCTGTTTCTTCTGGTAGCCTTTCCATCGAAATCTCTGATACTGATATGCATTCACATGCACATCCTCTCGATTATACATATATGCATACATACACACACACGCTCTTTATCCCCTTTTATGGCCTTTTTTTTCTGGTGTTGTTTGTTCTTTTTTGTTTATCATTTTGTCAGAGGAGTGCATCACACCAGTATCAATGTTGAGAGAAACTTCTAGAATTTTATGTAACCTCCTAGTCGGAAAAGGTTTTTTAATGTCTTTGAAATGTCACTTGTAGAAGTTTGTGGTGGTTTTTTTTTTCCCCCAAATTCTTTGTATCTACAAGGTTTGTTATTGTTAAGCTTGAGCTAAAAAGTAGTTACTTCAGTTCTACTGTTAACATTTCTAAGGTGATTAACACCTAGTGAACAGGAGAGTATTTGTTTAACTTCGTTTGTCGCTTAAGAGGATGTCTAGTACTGTGTGAAGCAGTGTAGCTGGAGTGCATCAAGATCTATAAAATAAGACTTTTCGCACCAAGAGATTATACAAACTTCAGTGAAACATTATATATGCTAGTTCTAGTTTGTTGTCTACCATAACATTAATTTACTATTCTCAGCTAGAAATCTTATCTATCTATCTATTCATCTTCAAGAATAAAACACTGTAGGGTCAGTTCTCTTATCTATTCATTGATTAAAAAAAGGTCTCCGATTGGACTGATTTTTTAATTATTGTGGCCCAGACGATGAATGTAAACTTTATTCAGCTAACAGCACAGATACTTTGCATTTTCTCTATCTATGGTTGATCTTTTCCCAAGCAGTATTAGGAACAGAGACTGGGAAACTGCTAAAATTGCTAGTGCAGAGATCATGCTGGTATTTTGAATTTCACAGTTTAATTTTGCAAGTTGTTTGATCAATACAGTCGGTTGACTTGACACCCCCCCACCCCCAAGAAAGAAGAAAAATCTGCTTCAACATTTAATTTCACAAAGTCCCCTCTCAGAAATTTCAAAGGATTCTTCTTTAGGTGCTTGACTGCCTTGCCTTGCCTTGTCTATTTGCTCTTATTTTGCATGCGAGATAGAGCCAGAAGCCTTTTTTCTCATTGTGTACACATAGTGTTAATGGATCTGCTCTGCCTGTATTGCCTCATTACTGGAAACAGCTCAAAACACAGAAGTCTTTCAGTGTATGCAAATAAGGCAGAATCATCTACCTGAGAGTTAATATTCTCTACTTTTAAGTGTATTCTAAATGTAATGTTTGTATTTAGAGCATAACATCCTGTTCTCTTTTTTTTTTTTAAATGGGCAAAAAGCTAAGCAGGCTCAGGCAGCTGTTTGATGTTGGCTTCAAGTGTTATTAATTTCATATTCTATTATTCTTTTCACTGTAGCACAAGTGAAGCTGATGTGGAGGCTGTCATGGATAAGTTGTTTGATGAGCTGGCTCAGAAACAAAATGATTGTACGTAAGTTAATTTCTCTTGAAAGAGAATACATTTAGAACACAATGCCCAATCTCCACTGACCAATTAATAAGTTCCATTGCTGTATATGGGTTGATGCCACACTCAAGTGGCAGTCATTGTATCAGCATTTTGTCTAATTTATGTGTTGAATCATGTGCTATTATTCATGAAGCTATGCATTTCCTATCTGTAAGAGATGAATTTTATAGTAATTATCCAGAGAAGATTGAGTCTTTGTTCATGTTCCCATAGTAACTAGACCAAGGATTCTAAAAGTGCAAGGCAGAGAGCTGAGGCTGAATAAAGCGTGTGGAACCATTGCAGACTTCACGTTTGAAGAGCTGTGCGACAGAGTGAGTACCCAGTCCAATCTAGATCAGTTAATGCTCAGACTTTTCACAGTTAAAAAAAAATTTAAATCACACAAACTTGCTATTTTCCCAAGTTGCACTAAAATAAAAAGGCTTTTTTCTTTTAATTTGATTACCAGAAATATTTTGAATTTAACAGGAAAACCCACCCCCCCCTCAAAAGAACCACAATATTTTATTTTTTTTTAATGATATAGTAAATTCACACTTAGGTGTATCACAAATTGTCTTCAAAAATCCTACTACAATATATGCCTAGCCTAACATCTTTGCTGGTATATGAGTGGTGATAACATATCAATATGTAAATAGCAGTCAAATACTCTTTTTATAATCCTTTTTATAATATTTTTATAATAATTTGTAAGAAGGGGTTTCAGTTTGATGCTCAAGCAAAGGAGTAGTGATCCTGGCACCACTAGAGTAACACTGCTATTGCATGCTTTGGTTTCAGCTATGCTTACAGGGAACATTTAATCCCAGGCCTTCTCAAAATATGCCAGATTTTGCTAAATACTGCCACATTCTCTGCTTAAACATATTTGTATTTGACCTCCAGTGGGTTGGAAGACAGTTCCCCAGGAGTTGCATTGTACTTCAGTGATCTCTGTACTGATGTCTGAAGTTATTGTTAAATGATCACAGCCCTAAACTGGGCCAAAAGCACTTTTGATTCATGATGGTGACCAGTCTTTTGGTGATAACATTATGCTTTCACTTCCTTGCAGCTACCGAGTTGGTAACAATTTGGACAGAAATTTCACTGGTTATGGTTCAGACTGTAGGTTTTAGACTGTTGGTTTTCAGTTTCAGAAAAAACAAATAAGCCATTTGTAAGAATGGAGGTATGTCACGGGTGGAACAGCTTGCTTTTCACTAGAAGGTTTCAGACTTTTTCTGCCTTGTGCCTCTGAAAGAATCAGGAGCCTATGCTGTCAGCAAATACTAGTAAAATTCTTCAGTCCAGTAAGTGCTTTATGTACTTAAAAGAGATGATAAGTTGCTTCTAAGTAGAAGTGCTCTGGACATGTCAGTGGTCTGAAGGTTCTCATCCTGTTCAAGAATTATTTGGGGTTCAGATCATCTTGGCATAATGGAGCTGCGGGTCTTGGCTTACACTCAGAGCAAGTAAAGAGATTCCTTATGAAATGCTAATCATTGTTTAACAGTATTGTTCTTACATGGATTGCCCAGGACTTAGGAAGTCTTTCTGTCTCAATTCATATACCTTCTGCAGATATGTCATAGTAGTCTCTAATGGCAAAATTACATGCTTTAAACTAAAGCAACATGGCAGTAAATGGTGTTCTTTTAAGAACTTCCTCAGTCATTGCTGATTTTTCTCTTCAGATCACTATATTACATGTTGATAAGGGGTATCATTGTGCTCTCTTCATAGGTAGAAAAGTACACTTCTGAACTTCAGAATTGCCCATTAAATTCGGATGAATGGCCAGAGTTACCTCCACTGTGACATTTTTCATGACTGTAAACTTTTGCAGCGATTCACAGCAATGGTATACAATTCCCCTTGATATAAGCTGCATTGAGGACCTTGCCTGCCCCGTTGCTCTGTTTGCCTGCCCTGATGCCATTAACATCTGCTAAAAGGCAAAATTCAAAAGAGGAAAAATTCAGCAGTCAAGCTATGAAACCACGTTCCTTTTCTTCATGAATTATTTTAAATTTTGATGGAAAAACATACACATACAGTGTCTTTTAAACAGAGTGGGAAATTGCTCCCACTCATGTCACCGAAGACATGGGGAGGATCCAGAAGAGTGCACTGGTAGTTTATAGCAAAAAATAACCCAAAATGAGGAGGCATTCAACATGACAGGAAATATAAAGTCATTAATGTATATTCCAGTAAGCTGGCTAATAGTGGGAATGATTTGTTGAGGGATAAAGCAGAAATCTGTAGGGGACATACCAACAAGGTATTTGCTATTTCTTGTGCAGCCAAATGGCAGATAAGTTGACAGGTATCATAAGTGCTACTATTTAAAAAAGGGAAGTAGAAAGCTGAAAAAGACATAATGAAAAGCAAGATTGACAAAAGAAAATACTGGAGGGAATTTTTTGGATTTGCAAGGAGTGAATCTGTAGGTGTCTTTGTGCAGGACATGGGGACAAAATTCCATGGGAAAGCGGATTGTACGAAGGGATGCGGGGCAGGAAATCTTCCTCATTGGAGCCTGTTGCGACCAGGGAGGAGCTTAATTTACAGCTCAAGCAAAGCCTCCAGGTAGATAAATGAAATTTAAATTTGGTGTTGTAGGAGCTCATTAAACTTATAACAGAATTGAAAACAAGATTTGCAGTTGGTTTTATATCAGTTTTAAAACCTGGCGACAAGCATGATAAATGGGAAATTCTCATTAATGGCAAAAAATGAGAGATAATTGCTATTGTTGAAACGTTGTGAGACAATTCATAAAATAATAATACAGAATCAGTGCTTACAGCCTACTTAAGGACAGAGTGGCTAAAAGAGGTTGAAAACAGTGTGTAACATTAAAGGTACTGGTACCTGCCTTAAAGTTAATTAATACAAGGTTCTTGAGTACATGTCAATCAGTCGACTAATTAACAAACCCAGAAGGATAGTACTCATAGGGATCTGTTGCAAATGGAGAATAAGGTGAATTTCTTCTTTAGCACTTGGCTATTAAAAGCGTAAAAAGAAAATACACCGTTGGATGTTATGCTGTAGATGAAACACGGGAAAAGGTGAAATGTAAGTAGCCTGAAAATTGCAAATGATAATTTTCTAGCATAAAATGTACTACTAAAATTTTCTAGCATAACATGTACTACTAAAATTTTCTAGCATAAAATAAAAAGCCAGTACAAGATCATTTGGTTGAAGCGTACAGTCATGAATTCATCTAGAAATTTGCATTGTGTGGGAACAATCTTAATTTTCTAACATTTGATGAAACCAAAAGATTCTTCCAAACAGTGAAGTTGAATATTTGAGTGTTCAGGAAGAGTAGATTTCAAAAGCATAAGAGAAGTGTGACTAACTGGAAAAGGAAGTGTAAACAACAACAAAAAGAGCAATACAAAAAAAACCAGGAAGGACTCTTTGAAGAGGAAGATAGTAAAAGTATTTCCTGTGTCACTGTTGAGACAGAACCAAATAATATCAAATGAATGGTAACTAGTTATGAAGTGCAGGAGGATTATAAAATAAAGGTCATGGGCAAATATGTCCATTCAGATAAAAGACTTGTTAAATAAAATGGGAGTTTTGATGGTTTGTATTATCTGACTGTTAATGGCTTGTTCTTAGCTGGTGATGGATGAACTTTTAATAATGATGTGGAAAAAGGGAAAGGTTTTGCAAAAAATACTTGTTGTAGGTGAAGAAGAGTTTCACTAAAGGATAGTGAAATAATTTTCAGCCTGTAAATAGTTAACATATGTTACAAATAGTCTGCAAATACATTTTGTATCATTGGAGTCCTGGAAAACTAGGCTGAGATCTCTGACTAGTTTTTTATTTTTGTTAAATGTTGGAGTGCAAGAGAAATTCCACATCACTTGAAGAATGCTCTAGGTATCAATATTAAAAACCAAACAAGTAAAATTCACACATGCATATGGTGACGGGTGGAACTGCAGGCTGTTGGTCAGATTTTAGTTCAGGGAGGGTAATGGAGAAGCTGATTCTGGATGCATAGAGTGGATGACTAAAGAATGGAAATTAAATTAATTCTCTGGTCTCCCTGATTTCATAGGAAGGATTGAGTTTTGAAGATGGTGTTCTTATTAGGAAATTGGCATTATGCAGTCTCAAGAAAGTATTTGTTAAATGGATTGCTAAGCTAGTTAACTATCCTGTAAAAAGAATTATTGCTGAAGGTTTGTTGAGTGTAGCATTTCTAATGAGCACATTTTTATACTAAGCCCAGTATAACAGTTCTTTTCCACAGGAGTTTTGAATGTAACATAAAAGCCAGTACAAACTTGATGTAAATATGGATTACTCTGTGTATGGGGGGAGGAGCAATGAAGACAAGAATGCTGTGCACAATTAATTTCTTATCAGAACTGATATTTTGGGGAAAGGCAAACACAGAGGCTCCTTTTACTGTGTGTTAGGTCAAAACTGGATGTCATTTTAGGAGGAGGTGTTTTTGTTTGAGCTGAGTACTAGTTCTAAGGCTTAGCTGTCTCTATAATGCAGGAGCTTGAAGTATCTCGTGATCTTTTCTGGTTTTAAATTGTCTGAAATTAGGGATGTGAGGGAGTCAGGGTCCCTGTTGCCTGTTGGCATCTGCCCCTGCACATGCAGTGAACAAGTTCAGCAGCCAGCAGGGGAATGTGCCCAGTCCACCTTGAGGGGATAACCAGCTCTTTTTCCCCTCGTACTGCTGGGAGCAGGCAATACTTCATCTACAATCAATCTGTGCAGTCAGTTCAGACAGAGTTTTTTCAAGGCTTGTAACTTCCTTGGATTTGAGGGGGATTTAGGACATTTTGCTCATACCAAACAGCCTGTCTTCCAAATTTGACATGCCTGGTCCACATCATGGAAGTACTTACAACTTACAATATTATCTTGGACTTGCAGTATTATTTTTTGAGTTTTCTGAAACTGTTTTGTACCGCTGCTCCTGTGGGTGTTGGTAATCCTTGCAGCATGAGTGGGCAACATTGTACTCAAAACTTGGTTAATTGATTCCTTTAACCTATCCATTACCTTTAAGGGTTCCAGAAAAAAGAGTAAGTTTTGCAAGAATCAACATGTGAAAAGATAGATGCTTTTGCTATACTGGAGAAATAGTTTATCACTGAAGTGACTCAGCTTTCCATCGCTGCAATATGTCTTCTAGTCTGGTCTTGGGTAACTATTACGGTGCATTCCAAGGGATAAATATCCAGACCTAAAAATCTGCATTTGTTGGTGTAGGATTAAGGGAGATGTGTTTGAAATTTCTCAGATAATTATTTAGTGATTTTTGTAATACAATATTTCATGTGAGCAGCCTGTAAAATCTCTTCAAATTCACTTATGTTTCCATCAAAATTCTGTTTTAAGGGGAAATATTTAAACATTTTCTACTTTGATATCACGTAATTTCATGGGATGTCAGGTAATACATAATAGATGAAAACAGTAAATCAGCAATTCGTAACCTGATACTATTTGTAACATCTTCTACCTTAAGTAGAATTTTCATAATAGCTGCTTATTAATAAATAACTGGAGACCTTGGGAGTTAGAGTCAATGCCTTTCTGGTATTACAGTATTTCTTTTCTTGTTTCATATGTTAGCATCAAACTTTTTCATGTCAAGAATATAGAGAGTTATTTCTGTCTAAAATAATGCATCAGATACTGGTAATTACTGGCTGTGCATTAATGTTTATAAAAATAAAATGCAAAGAATATATTGTATGCAATGCTGATATGACATGCAGTTGACTTGCTAAGCTATTGTGTGCACCGATTTGTAAATCATAGTTTCCCAGCTGAGGATAATCCCAAGTTTTAGCTAATTCAGTTAATAGCAAATTCATACACTTAGCTTTTTTTTTCTTTACTAGCTGTGTGAACATGTGGAAAACCAACAAAAAACTGGATGAGAGGATACTGATCTATTTTGGTTGCTTTAAAGCAAAATGAGAAGCAGGTTTTCAGACCTGACAGTCCAGGAGGGTCTATGTGGCAGTGTGGCATGTGGTAGTCTTTGTCATGGGCATGAAGCAGTTAAACCTCCTCAATAGAATGGAGCCCTGGGAATGTGCTTCTCCAGTGTAATCAGCCAGGAGGACTCTGCTTGGTTTTCCTCAAAATGTTTGTTATTGTGTCACCTTTTCCAAGGCCACGTAAAATGTAGCCTATCGCCTATGGGAGGCTGGGACAGGCATCAGGCAGAATACGGACATACAGTTCCCAAATTTTAATGTTAACATTGACTTTTCCCATTCTTTGGGGCCTTTAATTTCTTTCTGCCAGTTTCTCCATCTATACAATGAGGGATGCATTATCAATGGAGGTAGATTCTTGCAAAACATAATTAGTTAATTTGTTAAGTGTGCGAATGAAAGATCATCAGATACCTTTTAAAATAAAATGTACATATTAACTTCGGTTTAAAATCCCTATACACACACACACATATATATATATACACATATATACATGCAATTGTGCAAATATAAGTCATATCCCATTTTAGTGTATTTATACATGAAGGACAGTGTTCATTACACCTTAGAAAAAATCACCCTCTGCCAGTGCTGTTCCTTCACTTCCCTTTTGAAATTTTGCTTGAAAACCTGTGATTGTGACAGTTTGGCTTGAAATGTGATCTGGTCTAAGTAAGGCAGACAGCAGTGTACATTCTGTGTAATCCTCCATGGTGCCCAGGGAGTCGGGAGATGCCGAGTTGCTCAGTGCTGCCTTTCCAGGGGCTCCCCTGCCTTGTGCGCAGCAGCTGCTGCCCTCTGCCGGGAACGCCGCCTGCGGACTGCTCAGCCACGGGAGCCTGCTCCTCACAAAGGCTCACAAAGTTGCTTTGCTTCATGGATCCTGAAGGCTTTCCATTAGCTAATGCAATATATCCTTTCATCCGACTGCCCAGTACCAATGAATGTAGTGTCTTAATGTGATACGGTCCATTAGCAAACATGCAATAGTGTCAGAACTATGAAAATAAATTTAATACCAGTATTTGTGTTGTAAAAGGTTATTTACTGTGGGTTTTTTCCTAGTAGTTATTTAGTGTTTCTGAAGTTGGCAAGATAGAATTTTTGTGTAGATTAGCACAACAAATAAGTGGTGAACAGTTTCTGTTAGGTTGTTGTTTCATTGCAGTAGGCACACTGTACAGACCAGGAGGAAGATGCAGCTCTGAACTTGAACAGCTTGCACTTCAAAAGGAAAGATGTAACTAAGCTTTAAAAAAAAAAAGAAAAAAGCCAACATTTTCAAATGCATCAAGTGATTTAGAAATGCAAGTGTCTGTTTTTAAGTTAGCTGAATGTCTGCCCTAAGTGATGACATAACTCAGCTGCATTTGCAGTTTAATTATTCTGAACAGTTTTGAGGGAACTATCTTCATTAAAAGCTGCCGAATGTATCCACAGTATAATTTGGTGTCATCTTTAGGATTGTAGGATTGTCAGGTATAGTTGTGAATAAACATACCATGGGTACACACTATTTTCAGTAACCTTTTAGAATCATAGTTTTCTTTAGTTTGTGATCTTAGTCTTATTCCTAAGAGATCATCCTTTCCATCTTAAGCTCTAGACTGTGAGCTCTGTCTTTTATTAACTACATTTGCTTTAAGAATTTAATCAGTTTCCCTACCCCCCAAAAAAACTTGCCTTATCTAATTCATGAGTATGTTTTCTAAAATAAACCCAGGAAACTTACTTCAGGTGGAAATACTGTAATACAGTAAAATTGCTAGTCAAACCTCCCTTCTGTTTTATATTTTATGTATACCAGAGCTTAATTTTTAGAAAGCACACCCTTCAGTGAAAGCTGCATAAACCTCGAGTGTTTAGATGTTATACTTTATAGACCAGGGAATACAAGATTTTTGAAGCTGACTGTAGTTTTAAGGGTTTGCCTTTTTAGTTTTATTTTTTGTTTCTTAAATTCCTGAATGAACTTCCATCTCGTTTTTCAAAGGTTTGTTGATCATGGTTTTGAAATCTTAACAGGAAGTATAAATATTTAAATAGATTTATAAATTTTTTAAGCCTTAACTATTTTTGGCAACCATTTCATTGATAAATGCTATACTTTAGAGCTGAAACTGGAAATTTAGCAGTGAGGGCTTTTGGAGCAGAAACATGCTTTTTGCTATTCTTCCAGTATTCAGCCAGCTTTGAGCATATTGTTTAAAAATAAATTAATGAATAGAACTGGAACTTACAAGCATCTTCTTAAGCAGAAGAGCAAAGATCTGAAACAACTTCCCGCTGTGAGAAATGTGGCTAAAAAACACTTGCTGTAAGAACAAGCAAAATTACTTCTTAACAGTATTCTGTGGTGAGATAACCTGAGATAGCAAGGGGTTGTGCTTGATCCAGAAAATATCTTCAACTTCAGCATTTACAGATCTTAGATTCCTGCTCTCCTGGTTGGAACTAGATGATCTTTAAGATATCTTCCAACCCAAACTGTTCTAGGATTTGCACTGCCATAAGTATCTTTAATTTTTTTAACCAAGTCAGCCATGCCCTACCTCTTCCCATTTTTATTTAAACTTCAGCATGCTGCTGCATCACATAAAATGCCTTGGGTTTTTCTGTTCCTTCCTTGGAATTATGATCTTAACATATTATCTCAGTGCTCTGTTTTATCAGCCTCAGTGCTCTGTTTTATGAGCCTCACTAGTGATAGTGTGTTGTTCATTTGGAAACAACGGAGCTTTATATTTTTTTGTTTACACTTAATGATTAAGTTGTTAATATTCTCTGGTCTTAAACTGTGTTTTGGTTATAGGAAGTTTTGGAGAGTTAAGAGTGTCTGCACGAAATTGTAGTTACTGTCAATCACGAGTCTTTGGGATTGGCCAGAACTGGCCCTGGAATATCTTGCAACATCAACAAAAAGTACATATTCTCTTGAGATGACATACCCTTTTCTATCATATGCAAAATATGCTGTATTCTTCAGACAGTCTCTAAAAGGTGTGATACTGGGCCACTGATGAGTCAACAAAGAAAAAAGATGCTTTATACTATAATTAAACAGACTATATAATAGAAACAGGAGACAACTAACGCTCAGAACAGTCCACAGAGAGCTCCAGATAATAAACATCCTACTTGAACTGAGATGATGATAGCTGAAAATGCATTAAGTAGACAGAGAAACAAAAACAAATGAAGGTGAGAACTCAGTCAAGCAGGCTGGAGTAAACACTGTGTCAGGAGTGTAGCCCATGTTAGTGCTAATGCATTTTGCATTAGTAAGATGCCTATAAAATACTGACTCTTGGCATCAGAGCTAATCACAAAGATCCATGACAGTTTTACAGTATATAGACATGCAGGAACAATAATACCACAAAGAAGATTCTTACCAGTTAATGTTTTGAGAGTTTTAAAAATAATATTATAGCATGTGAAAGACTTGGTAACATGGTAAATCACAATTGTTACATAAATGTCTTATTATTCTGAAGTTGGGTTTTGATCAATAACTGATGAAACAAAAGGGATCAGACAGTACCAGAAACACACACCAAATGAAGTTATTTTTAGAACGCTTTTCAGAGGATGAGATTAATCAGGCTAAACTTTTAGTAAGAGGATTACATATATATGTATCAATATTAGGAGGATTTGTGGCTTCATTAGCAACTTCAGAGGAAGAAATACCTTCATGTATGCTACTGACTAAAGTGAAGTACTTTCTGTGACTGGTTGAGATTCACAACATAAATTTCAGCCCTGGAGGGTTATACAGAAGACAGTGCTGTGTGTCTAAAATCATGTGCCGCCAGTCTTGTTTCCTAGTCTGAGCTGCTGTTGTTGGCAGTCGGGATCCAGACCGTGCTTGCTGCAAGGTGAGGGAAAAAGGGACAGAAGGCAATACCAGGAAGGTGAGGGGAGGGCTGTTGGCTGCTGGAACAGCAGAAATCTGCTCCTTTGTGGAGCTTCTGCACAGCCAGAGCCTCTAGCAATGGTGCAGTCTGGCCTTGAACCCATTCCCTGACTCTGTTCTTGTGGCAGAGTTGGTATGTGGGTGCTTGTGCCAGCCTCATGCCAGGTTTAGAAGGGTCAGGATGCCCCCACATCGATATCTCCTGCATTTGGAGCATTTTGAGTTAGCTGGTGGGTAAGAGCAGCTTTGAAGGAATTACAGGCAGCATGGAAACTGGACCAATAGCAAGGTTAGAGGTATACAAAAAAAGGGCTTTATTCTATCCCCACACCACTTGCAAATTTGCTGGTGGTTCATTCTTTTTACACTGAACAGGGCAGAAGAAAATTAGAGGACTTCCCAAGACAGGAGTAAGTCATGTTGGAAATAAGATTAAAAGCTTTGTCTTTCATCTCCAGGACTGTTTCTAAACTCCAAAAGCAGAGAGTTGGAGAACTCCTCTTTGTAAGGGACTACAGCTGGTGTCAACCATATGTAACAGCAGAATATCTGACTCAGCATTTCAGTTGTGTCTCACCAGACTTGAGTCTTGCCAGGGAGGTACCAAATGTACTCTGTTAAAGTACTCATGTGCTGCCAGGCTCAAATATTTCTGAGCATAAGATTTGGAGTCTCCAAAGGCACCCTTCTGCTAACATTTATAGAATATTATCACTTAGTGTTGGTGTAGGTGTTTCAGAAGTTCTTGTTACAGCTCGAAATGATCTGCCTTTTATGCCCTTAATTAGAGGAATTCTTGAATTGCTTGCTTTTTGCACTGCTGAAGTAGATTGAATTCCTGTTTGACTGTGATAAAGATGCATATTGTAACCTTCTAAGAACTGTGGTTTTATGTCTGTATGAAAAGTAATATAAGCATTACACCTTCCATTCTTCCCATCTGAAATGCATTAGCTTTATTTTTGTCTTCCACCTGTTTCTTCCCTCTGACTGCCCAGGTTTTTAATTTTCCACTTTGGATATCTACCAAGGTACCCACCAAGTTCTTAGCTGTATAGCTCATCAGTTGGGTGCTTCAGTGGGCTTTTGCCCACTTTGCAAAAGTTTGTATGCTTTAATTTTTAGTTATCTATTTATTTATTTATTTTAGGAATCAGCTTTTAATATTTGATACTTTGTATTTGAGATGAAGAGGGTATATTTGTATGGTTTATGTGAGAAAGTGAATCATATTGCGGCAGGGTAGAATAATTCCTCAGGGTTTTGGGTTTCAGCAGAAGAGTGCTTGGGCTCTTCATGTGATAAAAGAATGGATCAGCATAGCAGTGATGTCTGTAATTTCTTACCTAAGGGGAGATATGAGAAGTTCTTACCTTTCTCATGTACAGCAAGATCACTGCTGTTGTCCCTCGCAGGTACTCATCACACAGGTATACTTGATCTTCTCTCTGTTTAACAGTACTCCAGTCCTAAGTATGGAAGAAAATTACCCTTACGTAAACTATTTGCTTATCACTAATCTTAAAATCTCCAGCAGCATCCTGGTTGTGTTGCTTTCAGTGTTCCCATTGTTTTCTTTTACACTTGATACTCTGGCTCTCCAGATAGTATCACTTGTATCTGATGGCAAGGTGTCCAGTGGGTTAGCTCTGTGTTGTTTCCATCAGTTCCTTTTGCTTTCCTTGAACCTTTTCCTGCTTTATTTCATCAGAACATTTTGAGTTCAGCTACTCTGGTTTATCCAGATGGGATGTTGTTTTTACCAAAGATGATGTGTGAAGCTTTGCTGGTGGCCCTTGTGATGATGTGTTTTTTGGTTTCTGATTAGTAAGTCCATAGTAGTGACTAGGGGACTGAAATGCAGGGAGAAAATAAGCAGTACATATAATTCTGAGGGGAGGATATAGCATATACTGCTCTTAAATACTGCTGAAAACAATTGGAAGTTTTTGTAATAATTCTTTTCCATAGATGCTACGGGGAAGTTACATGCTTGGGAATGGGAAAGCAGGGTGATGCAAGAGACTGCAAATGGGAGAGGAGAGCAGGCTGAGAGTGAGGGACTTTAATACCTGCCTGGAAGGTTAGCTTATTCCCGTAAATTTTCAGAAGAATTTTTGGAATGCCATCAGGGCTTCTCTCTCCTCTGCTTGTGTAGAGACCATTTCTACAAGTTTTTTATTCTAGCCTCTAAACAAAACCCAAAGTCCTGTTCATGGGCAGCTTAAATTAATAATTGCTTAATATAACTTCTTGCAGAAGGGTTCTAGTTAAGAAGTTAAATGTGGCCTACAGCAAATTCATCTTAACAATTTCAGTTAGAGAAAATACTTTGTTTTTATTGGTTTTGATAGCAGTACTGCAGTGTTTTATAACATTATTATACTGTTGGTACAGCACATAGTACATTTCATTAGCTGGGAAGGGAGTTGTGACCATGCAAAATGCTGCTGAACTTGCTCTCTGCAGTAGTTGCAGACAAGACTATGAAGTATTTGCACAACTGAAACTGATGGAACGAGTTCAGGAGTACAAATTTTAATAGCTCATGATAAAGTTCTGCCTGTGGTACTGATAGGATAGATCTTGCAGGAAAAAATACCTTCCATATAATGAAAAAGTAATTTTAGAGGAATGCACTTGAATGAGCTACTACTATTTGCGCATATTTTCTGTTGGTGGTTTAGATACAGAAAGAGAAACTAATGAGTTCATCTTGAAGATTTTTATTTCATCATTACAGGAGAAACCATGACCAAAGGAACTGCTGCAAAATTGTATTTTTGTCTCTTTCCTCTTGCTTTCAGTACTTAAAACGTAAGGTATTTATTCAGTCTGGGTTAGTTCTGGGTGAACTAAATAGAGGTCTGCTTAGGATTTAGTAACTAGCCTACAAATTTGCATTTAAAAAAATCTTCTTGCTGGAAAGCATCCTAATAGCTATTTAAATTATTTATGCTTTAGGTTGAAATCACATCTCTTCTTCTATGGATTATTGTTTATAGTGATTATTTTATTTGAGGTTGTCAGAGAGAGATCATAATGCTGTCTGGGTGCAGAAGAGCCACATTTTTAACTCTCACTGTTCATGTAAAATGAGTAGTATGAATGACCACATAGGTACCCACATGTACCTATGTCCCTAAGGGCAACCGAGCATTTCTCAAGCAAGATACAAAGGAATAAAACTAAGAATATTATCTGGACTTTACGTCTCTCTTCTGTTATTGTAGTATATCAAGATACAGTGTTTATGTGTCATTCTATCATGAGTTTCCATTTCTTATGGTTTGTTTTGTTTCAGCCTCTTGGAGCCAGCGACTATTTGGAAATATCAAAGCATTTTGACACAGTGTTTGTTCGTGACATACCACTTCTTACTATAGCAAAAAGGACACAAACTCGTCGTTTCATTACTCTTATTGATACCTTTTATGAGCATAAGGTGAGAACCAAGCCTTTCCTGTATGCATAGGAATAATATTGGGAGTCCTAAAACCTGACTGTTACATTTGGTTTGAAGAAAGGCTTTCTGTAGTAATGGTTTGGAAAACATAAGCAGAATGAACTAGCGCTGCAAAGAAACATCATTCCAGCTTCACCAGAAAAAATGGTTCCATTGCAATAAAGGCAAATAAATAGGGGTTTTTTTTGTTTTGTTTTCTGTGAGTATTAAGCATGAGCATAAATATGAGCCTGAGCTCATTTGCCTTTCTTGAATGGAGATGTTCTTTCCTAACCCAGGAAAACAACAGAAGCCATGTCATTATTTTAATAATGAAAGATTGTGCTGCCAACTGTGCTGGAGTGAATTGAAGTTTTTTAGATTTTAATCTGTATGGGCAGTTGGTCAGGAATCAGTGCCTTTTTGATCAGAAAGGAGTTAATAGCGCAGTTACATCATAAAGTTTAAAGGAAACTGTCACTGTAGGCTTTACATTAGATTGCAGAATTGCTTATGGAATAATAATGATAAATTCAGCACTTCATGTGGATTTACAGAGATTTCAATCATGGAAGCAAAAATCAGCATAACTAAAACAAAGGGAAATTCCTGTTTAAGGTGGGTTTTTTTTTTAAAGTGATGGAAGATATGAAATCCTATCTTACATGTGATGATATTTGCACACACTTAAGTATTTATGCAGTTGGGAAATGCCAGTTGAGGTTGGTTCTTATCAAGAATGTTCTGGCATTGGTTGTTGAGCAGAAAGGCCCCAACTCAGCAAGGTATTGAACTAACTCAGTGTATGAGTAGTCTCATTCAAATTGGCCAGATTCAAATCAGTCAGGTTCTTTATGCTTTGTGATTTGAAAATGGACATTTGCTAAGAGAATATACTAATATTAAACTAATGTGTTAGAAGTAGTGGGACGATCTGCTCTGTGTTTGTGCTGCCATTAAGAATTGCAAGCAGTCACTTTCTATTACTTCCTCCATAGGAAAAATGCAAGTGTTAAACTCCCATCAAAAGTAATTGGGAAAAATATCTGGGTATATTTGTGGATACCTGTCCACAATGTAAACATCTTGCCTGCAGGCTCTCTTTAAAAGACTCCGTCTGTAGTATTATTTCAAGTCTGTCTTCACTGCAGCCCACCAGAGATACCACCTCTGACTGCACATTGTATCTCTTCCCAGCAGACATGAAAACAGCATCATTGTTGTTACTAGCAAATAACTTCTACTGCAGTAGCACAGATGAAGGCAAGAAAGGCTCCACTCAGCCTTCTGGGAAATTTGGAATTTAGGTGTTCTTGAAATAGTATAGTGTATCTACCTACTGAGAGGACTCTCACTTTGGGTGAAAAGTAAGCATTGGTTACTGTACAGCTGTTATTTTAGAAAGTAAACTTTATGGTGAACTCATTGCCTGTGTAGCAGGTATTCTGAGTATTTGATAGCACAGTTTTTCTGTTCTCTGAGTAAAAGTTCCATCAATTGTTATTGAGGAAAAGATCCCGTAAGGTTAATATTCCAACTGACTAAGTCAGGTAAATCTGTAACAGCAGTGCTAATAAGAGAAAGGAAAACACTGGGGAAAAAACACCAAGGTTTTAATTTGAAGTTTGCTTTGCATAGATTGTGTATTTTGTCCTATTCCTGTAAAGCCCAAGTGATGATGGTGTTGCCTATTTTCCTCCTCTCAGGTGCGTATTATCTGTTCTGCGGCAGCTCCTCTCCAAAGCTTGTTCCTGGTGGAACATGGCAGTGGTGAACTGCAGGACAACAGAGTATTGATGGATGATTTGGACTTGAGTCAGGTACATGATTTTAACATCATCTCCCTTTTGTAACAAAATTGGGTTTAGTCTCATAATTGCAGCAGCATTTTAGGAAGGGGGATCAAGATAACATTTAACTAATGATTTGCTGCTTTTTCTGCAGTGTATCTCTCACTGATAATTACATGTTGTGCTACTTATTCATAGTCAAAGAAAATGTCACAATATATAGAACCATTTTGTGTAAGTTTTAGGGTCATTCTTTATCTGTTTAGTCATGTATGAAAATGCTGATTTAAGTTTAGTTCCTACATTTAAAATACAGAAATAAAAGATGGTTGTTCTACCTCTTCCTAGACTATAGAACAGCCTCACAAGTCCTCACAAACAGTACTAGTTTGCATGTTGCTTATTCTGTTTTTCTTTTTTCCTATAGTTTAGTTATTGTTAATTTGTTTAAATTGGTGTACAATTAGTCAACAAAAAAGGGAAAATAGATAGTTAACCTGTCATTGTGTTGTTTTAAAACCAAATTATTCTTTTTGCTATATTCCTTCAGAGAATTACCTAGCTGAAATAGGTGCTTTTCTTTAATTTTTGGAGATTAATTTTAATTTTTTGGTGCCATGCTGCAGTCTTGTTTTGTCAAAGCCTGTAAAGCACTGAGCCTTAGGAGTTAGACAGGATGCACTTCAGTACGGCCATGTGTCTCACAGTTCTCTGGTACTGTTTTTGTGTATTGCTGTAGGATTCTGCCAAAGGACTCTCCATGTTTACAGGAGAAGAAGAAGTCTTTGCCTTTCAGCGTACTCTCTCACGGCTCACAGAAATGCAAACTGAACAGTACTGGAATGATGGGGACAGAAGCAAAAAAACATAATTGCAAGTTGAATGAAATCATCAAGAAGTAAAATTACAGCATGAAATCACCAAAAAAATTGGAAAGGCTTCAGAAAAGCATTTGGAAGCTTTTTAGCACAACTGAAATAATAATTGCACTTTATCATCTGGACAGTGTTTTCTTTCATCAATTGTTTTTTGAGTTTAAGACATGAGGTCTCAGTTATTTTTCTGTACCACTGGTGTGTGGATATGTGAAATTTTGCCTTCATTTGTTCTTCTTCAAACCTGTCTGGATGTCTGAATCCATACAGTGGTGGTGAATGGAGTTACACCCAGCTGGTGTCTGGTTACTAGTAGGGTTCTCCAGGGCTCAGTGTTGGGGCCAGCCCTCCTTAGTATTTATATCTATGATCTGGGCAAGGGGATCAAGTGCACCCTCAGTAAGTTCACAGATGACACCAAGCTGGGTGGGAGTGTTGACCAGCCTGGGAGTGGGAAGGCTCTGCAGAGGATCTGGACAGGCTGGGCTGATGCCAATTGTGTGAGGTTCAGCAAGACCAAGGGCCGAGTCCTACCCTTGGGTCACAACAACCCCAGGCAGCGCTACAGGCTGGGGCAGAGTGGCTGGAAAGCTGCTCAGTGGAAAAGGACCTGGGGGTGCTGGTGACAGCAGCTGAACGTGAGCCAGCTGTGCCCAGGTGGCCAAGAAGGACAATGGCATCCTGGCCTGGATCAGCAATAGTGTGGCCAGCAGGACCAGGGCAGTGATTGTCCCTCAGTACTCAGCACTGGTGAGGACACACCTTGAATCCTGTGTTCAGTTTTGGGACTCTCACTAAAGGAAGAGCATTGAGATGCCGGAGTGTGTCCAGAGAAGGGCAATGCAGCTGGTCTGGAGCACAAGTCCTGTGAGGAGCAGATGAGGGACCTGGATTTGTTTAGCCTGGAGAAAAGGAGGTTCAGGGGTGACCTTACTGCTCTCTACAACCACCTGAAAGGAGTTTGTAGCCAGGTGAGGATCAGTCTCTTCTCCCAGGCAACCAGTGACAGGACAAGAGGACATAGCCTCAAGCTGCTCCAGGGGAGGTTCAGGCTGGACATCAGGAAGAATTTCTTCACTGAAAGAGTTGTCCAGCACTGGAACAGGCTGCCCAGGGAGGTGGTGGAGTCATCATCTCTGGAAGTGTTCAAGAAATTACTGAACTTGGCACTTACTGTTGTGGTTTATTTGATAGGGTGACGTTTGGACAAAAGTTGGACTTGATCTTGGAGGTTTTTTCCAATCTTAATGATTCTCTAAAATACAACTTTGATGTTCAGGAAGTTTAATGGGATTAGAATTTTTCTGGAGAATTGGTCTACAGACAAAGTTACTGGGCTATGCAGAGTCATTTTTGAAGTGGGCACTTCATTGTTTATGCACTGCTTCTATCATAAACAATGCAGCTTGCACAAAAGAAAAATCAAATGCTTTAAGAACCTCCTCATAGTGTCCATGCTAGAATCCTGGAACTCCTCTGTAGTGTGTTCTGGTGGGTTAGTTAGTTTGTTTGTTTGTTTGTTTGTTTTTTCTATTCTCTGAATCTAGCCATCTGCTGACTTTCAGGCTCTAGGAGTTTTCTGTAATCAGACTGTTGCTCAGTACAGGTAAGGTACTTGAAGCTGCACAGGATTAAGATCTAAGTAATGGATGGGAAAAGAGACCATGATAAGACAGGGTAACAAATAAGTGAAAATTAATACTCTTCCTAAATTTTGAGGTTCTTGCAAGCCTGGATATGCTGCCTCTACACCAGTGACATCTCTACCCTGAAATTTCTTAGGCTTCTTCTATACCAAACCTTCCACTGCTGCTAACACACCTGCCCTGATCCGGGGATGTAGTGCCACAGTAGTACTGAGGCAACTCATCATGTTACCATAGGAATGTGTTTTATGGAAAAGATAGGATAGTAACTGATACCTCAGGACACATCACCCATCCTGATGTTTGTAGCTGGAAACTTTTTTAGTTAAAGATGCAGTGGTGTCATTCTTGATTTTAATCTAACTGAAACAAAACATGGTATTGCGTGTACTAGCTTATTGTGTATTTTTATAAACAGTCATTTTAATAGCATATATAGAAACTTAGAGTAGGAAAAAACATCTTGATGGACTGAAAAGATTGCCCTCATTTCTTAGGGAGGAGATATGTAACACACTGTCCCCAACTTTGAGAGGTTTTTTTTGATTTTGCAACATGACCTTTTTGTCTGTTACCAAATTGTCTCAATCATTCCCCCATCACGGTTACAAAAAGCTTCTGAAAGGGCCTTCTGGGCAGCAGCGAGGGCTGGAGAGGTCCTGTGCACTTACTTTTCCTATGGAGTCACATCCTCAAGTTTGGTTTTCTGTACTGATCCCTTCTGTTTGTCCTGGAAGTAACTTACACTGGCTATACCCATTCTTCAAATAATTTTTAAAGCCTATATTTATAGTTTGCAACTCATGGAACTGTGTTATTATTCCCACAAAGGTAACTACCATGGAGAATTTTAATGCATATTTATGAAAACTCTAATCAGAATACCTTGCTTATACTTAAGAATATCCAAATAATTGGTGTGTGCTTTCAGAGATTTGAATTAGGTTTCTCAACAGAGGGACTATTGACATTGATGCATGTGTGTCTGTATATACAAACACATATGTATATTTAATTTATACATGTATATATAAACCCAGATAAAACTAATATATATAATTTAAATGTGTATGTTTCTGTATTTATACATGGCACTCTATACTTATCAGCGTAGGACTGTGCTGATAACTCTCCTGAAGCTTCAGCCTTGATGTTTTTTGATCCTAGCATTCAAATACCTCCTGCCTTGTCTGAACCAGAATGTGTTATGGGAAAATGGGAGATGGTGGTAGATAACGTAAGGTACTTTGCATCTGGATATTTATTTACATTCTTTTAAAAACTATTTATATGTTTAGCCTGTGTGTCCTCTGTCAGGTGGTGCAGGGGAAGTGTGTAATCTTGCGGAGCACAGATGACATGTCTGGGATGTGTGAGAGAGGAGGTCCTGGCAGATTCTGCATTCCCACAGAGACTGTCTCAGGCTAGGGAATTGAGGTGTTTCTACATGGCCTGTGTGGGTGATGACCAAGCTCCTTTAACCAGGGAATCCCTGTTTGTGTTCAAATTGGTGCTGCTTTGCCAGTTGGTATTTAAGGCTTTTCTGCAGTCTGAGTGCACACCCCAAACTCAGATACCCCAGGTTTTTGGAAGCTCCTAAATGCAGTGGGACTGATGTACCACTGAAAGCCTCTGAGGACATAGGTGAGCTCTGTCAAAACACAGGAGGGAAGTTCCCAAAAGCTCCAGAGCCAGCACCCCTTCCGGGACATATTGCTGAATAAAAGCATAGTGCAGTCTTTCCTTGCCCAGCAAGGAAGTTGTTTGTTGGCAGTCACTGATAGGTACCAGCAATAATCAAAGAAAAGAAATGGGGAAGATTCCAGAAGTGTTTTGAGGCTGAAAACAAGAAAAGTTGCCTAAATCACTGTGCTGGATTTGTGATTGTGCTGCAGAGGGACATTTGCCACTTTTGGGTCCTCCGGAGAATTTGATTAGACCAGTTTGTAAGCCAGCCCAGGTGCCACGGCAGAGGGCCCTCCCCGGTAACCACAGAAGCAGCACATTTATGCCCATCTACCTCCCTGAAGAAAGTGAGGCCTTGTTTGCTTATTTAATAATGCTGTGGCATATATAAAGTCTCTTTCCAGTGCTGAGCTGGGGGTGCTGCTTCTGGGGTCAGACAACTTCCAGGCAAGTGGTGCTGGCCAGAACCTGTCACCGGACACCATGGAAATGGATCAGTGGTTATGTTGGGACTATTAACAGTGATTATGTTGTGCCCCAGGGTGCTGGGCCACCTGTGCTCCCAGCTGTCCTGTCCCCTGCTGCCTGGCCTGCTCCTGCTGCTCTGAGACAGCAACAGCCTATGACTTTTTATTCTCACATTAAGCCGTTGTATTTGCCAAAACCTAAACACTGAGATGCCTGTGAGTAAATTATGTACGCTCCATAATGGCCTTAAAAATTGCTGGATTTATGCTGGACACTTCTATCCCAAGTTCAAGTTCTGGCTTTTTAGGGTTTTTTTTAACTTGTGAATTCATGTCATCTCAGGTCTGCAACAAGTTTTTATTTCCTTTAGTCATTCAGCAAACATTATTGACAAGTTATTTTTAAAGGTCCTTTCAAGTGACGTTTGTTGATGTGGTATGATACTTTGCTGTCATAGGAAGTAAAATCCTTGGGATTATGGACCATGTGAAACACTTCATGTTTTCTAAAGGTCACGTCCTGGCTGAGAATCTCTCAACAAACTTCTTTCAAATACTTAATTATTGACCAAGGAATATTCACAATGCCCAAAAATTAATTTTTTTTTTTTATTTTTTTTTTTTTTTGGGCAATTCTGTCTTTCAGAGTTACTGGTTTTCAGTATTTGTTACTGTGCAGATTGCGGGAACAATTGCTGGTCTTTGCTCTGAAAAGGAAAACCATTAATGACTTTTTTTTTTTTAGTAAAGGCGTTTGTGATGACACAATAGCTGGATAGATCTCACCTATTTTGCAGCAATCTAAAATGAAAAAAAGTAACTGACCAGGTTTCAAACAGTGCCCAGCACAGTCACCAGCCATCTCACAAGGAGGAAGAACAGTCTCTCCATCAAGACCTGGCTAACAGAATTAAGAGTCTGGATTTTTCTTTCTGCAATTGCCTGGATCTGAATACACCTGGTGCCTCAGTTTCCCTGTTGATAAAATGGGAATGATGTTACTTTCTTACTTGCTAACTCTGGAGTGCTGCCAGACTTCCCTCATTAATATTCTAAGATGCTTGCTGAGGCTCTGGGATGAAAATACTTCAGTAAAGTATGTAAATAGTACAAAAAAAAATTTAGCTACTCAGAGTGGATTAGTCTCCTTGTTTGGGTTACAGAATTAATGTCATCCAATAAACACCACATGCCTCTTCGTAGTGATTTTGTTTTAAATAATGCATTTATTTTAAGAATCTATTTAAAGAAAAAAAACCTGACGTTTGTGATTAAAACCATAAACCATTTGTGTAGTTTTCCTTTTACTTGTAATGACAAATTTCCTATATGATTCAGAACAACCTTAGATCCTATACATGTGAAATACAGTGGCTTTGTAAATTCTGCTGGGATTTTCCTTGTATATAGAGAATATTTTTTGAAATACATCATTTTGAAACTAATATATAACAAACTGAACACTGTCAAATCCTTCTGTTATTTGAGAAGAATTTATCTTGTAATAAAGAAAAATTAATAAATCCAGATTTTATAAACATGTCACTTATTTATGCTTCTTTTAGGTATGTGTTCTGAATAGACAGACCCACTGTTAATTAGAATCATAGAATGTTAAGGGGTTGAAATGGACCTTTAATATCATCTAGTCCCAAGCTCCCCTGCCATGGACAGGGACACCTCCCACTAGACCAGGTTGCTCAAGGCCTTATCCAACCTGTCTGGGAACACTGCCAAGGATGGGGCATCCACAGCTGCTCTGGGAAACCTGTTCCAGTGCCTCACCACCCTTATGGTAAAGAATTTATTCCTAATCACCACTCTAAGCCCTACCTCTTTCAGTTTAAAGCCATTCCCCCTTGTCCTGTCACTATGTGCCCTTGTAAAAAGTCCCCCGCCAGGTCTCTTGCAGCCCCCTTTAGGTGTTGGAAGGCTTCTGTAAGGTCTCCCTGGAGTCTTCTCCAGGCTGAACAACCCCAGTTCTCTCAGCCTGTCTCCCTCCATAGGAGAGATGCTCCAGCCCTTTGTTCTTCAGTACTTGGTGTGATTGTTTTTTCTTAAATCTCTCTATCCAGGGGGCAAACCTGGACTGGCAGCACTGCCAGTTTCTGGGCACGTGGTTGCCTATACAAGCTGTAGCCATTGCCCTACACATGGTTCGCCTTTTGGGTAGGGGTATCCAGGCTTGTCAGAAAGTTCCTCCTCCAGAGGCAGTTTAGACTTGCCTGCCTCCAGTTACTGCTGCCAGCAGCCCTAATTTTTGGGTTTGGAACCCTTTTTTCCACGTCTCAGTCTCTTTTCTCCAACAACTTGAGGGTGACACAAAATAGCTGTGTGCAAACCTCAATTAAAGTGCTTTTTTCCCACTGTAATTTGGGATTCTTACTGTTCAAGATGTGCTTTTGCTGTCAGCCAATTAGTTCCATGGTTAGTTGTTACAGGTTTTGCGCAGCTTGGAAAATTGCCTCTGGAAGCAGTTAGTTAACGTGCAGGCTGGCAGAGAACCCCCACACTGAAGGGCTGGGAGGGTCTGAGCACCACTTAGTGTTGAGAACAGGAGAACAAGGCTCCAGCATGGCACTTCTCCATGGATACCAGTGGCAGACAGCAAGCAGTGTTTCACAGTTCTGGCTTGAGAAGACAGTGGTGTAAAATTTTTTAGGAGGAGTTAGATTTTGGGACTATTTCTATCCTTTCTACTGAGAACACTCCATTTTCCCTTTTCTCACACAGAGTTGTGAAGGAAGTACCCTCAACAAGGGTTGCATGCCTTGACACTCAGGTAAGCACTGGACCCTTCTCCAGACCAATTTAAGATCCTGTTTTTCCTTGAAATGTCCTGCAGCAGTGAGCCATCAGGGTCTAATTAGAAATTTTGCTCAAAAAAAAGCGCTTTTGGTTTGCTGTGTGTTCTGAAATACTTCAAGAACAGGTGCTGCCAATCCTCCCTTGCAGCTTTGTTTGTTCAGTGGATGTTTCTCTTGTGTTGCCCTGATCCATTTCCTCTCAGAGATGAGCAATCCCCAACATGTCTATCTCTTGTCAGTGAAGATTGCTGCTCATCCTGGGATACTCAATCTCCTTCTCTTGTTCTGTAACCTCATTGCTGATGTTGGAGCACAGGTTTTTGTGTCTTGGCTTCCCGAGATCCCTGGGCTAAAGAGTTTCCTGCTGCTTGGCTTTGGGCCTCAGGAGCTCTGGCACATACGAAATACAGGGCGTGGGGTCTGGGGGTGCACCCAGGACCCTGAAGAATGGGAGATATTTCTGATCCTTGGGTTTGGGGCACTGACTGCTTTTGCCTCTGTGTCTGCCCAGAAGGGGGACTTGCAGTGGCAGTCCCTAGTGTGAGAGGAGGGAGGATGGAGCAGATGGAGGATGCAGGCCACTTGCTCCCTCTCCAGCCTTCTGCATTCTCCACATATTTGTAAAACAACTGTTGTTTTAAACTGAATTGATTTCTAAGAGAGCCATTAAAATACAGAAATGCTTCCCACTGACCTAGTACTCTGCATTCATGTTGGTAAAATTTTGGATGTGTTTCTGTAGTCCTCCCGCCAGTTCTTTGTCAGGGTGAAGGGTTTAGTTGGCTCTGTTAATCCACTCTCTAGCTGAAATTGTTCATTTAAATCGTTATAAAAATCCACTCTTTTCCAATGCGAATCCTATATTCCGAGATTCGAGTACTGCTGCCAGTGCAAAGACTTCAAATTCTCTGAGTGCAACCACACTATGTCATTCCAAAGCCAAATTGCAAACACTTATCCACAATTCCCCTTACTCAGCTTTAAGCTAATTTTTCCAGCAGGCAACAATGGCCATAAAAGTATAGGGAAAGATTATTACAAGAGCTTAAGAAATGGTTAACCAATTTCTTCACCAGCTGTGGGATAATTCTACCACATTCTCTTATTGCAAGAAGCAAAACCTTTAGTTCTGTTACTTAATAGATTTTTAGCCCATGGTTCTTCAGTGTCATAGTAATTAAGTGCAATCACAGCCACTGAAAGATGAAGCATGGAACAAAAGATCAAGTGATTGTTTAAGCTGAAGTCAACTGAATGAGGAAAAGTAAGCTCACCGAAACAAAGAAAACATCTTTGAGTGCTCTGGACTTTTACAGTTAGCAAAGGTAAACACACCTGTGTAACTTTTTCTACCTGCAGTGATGGACAATGTTCAGGTCACAACACGATGTGTTGGGTGGTGAGGTTTGTTCCTGCAGGCCTGTTAAGAGTATCACTCATGTTTGGTCTTTCCTGTAGCTGAGGTATGATGTGCCCAGCAACACTTCCCTGCTAATGGAGGTTCAAACACTGCAAACAGCTAACGAAGTTCCTTGGTGGGCAGGGGGAGCAAAGTTGCTTGAAAACACAGGCAGAGGACCAGTCTCCTCCAGTTGCAGTTGGTATCTCCCAAAAAGTAACATTTCAGAGGCCAGTGGAGAGAGGAGCAATTACTGTCCAGCAAAATTACAATCTGAATGGGCTGCCATTTTCAGCGCTTCGCTAGGATGGCTGTGATTGCTATAGAAACTTCTGAAAGTGAGACAGAGAGGTTTTCCAGCACTGGAAATTGCGAATGGAGAAGGTTAGACTGGGTGCAAAGCCCATTCAGTCAGGCAGCTGCCAACTGAGCCTCTTTGCCAAGTAGATTGTAGGAAATGCTGATTAAAATGTCCATGGAATGCACCAGGCAAATTAAATTTCAGTCACAGCCGCTTGGGCAGTTTCAGTAGGCAGACAGCTCCAGCCTGTGGTGCATCTGGTCTCACTCTTCCCCAGTGGCCTCTCCCACAGCCACCTGCCCCTCATGCACAGGTACCACAGTGATGCTGCAGCAGTGATGCTGCGGCTGTGGTAGTCTAAGGAACATGGGTGAGATGAGGTTTGTGGGGAAAGGTGGTAGTGACTGGTCTAGTAAAGGATGTCTGTGGGGGAAAAAAAGCCAGACATCATTCCAGGTAAGTGAGCAGTGTCCTTCCCTACTCCAGCTTTGACACTTCTCCCAGGGCACAAGCCCAGGAGATGGGGGCTCCTGCCACATTCACCTTCCTGTGACTGGGCTGGCACCCCCAGTCTATCTCCCCCACCCAACTCTGTGCTGGCATACAAACAGGACTGCTGTCTTTGAACACTGCTTGCCAATCCCTTCCCCTCCAAATAGCCCACAGTGGACAGCTGAAACTGTTCCTTTGGGGCAGAACAGCTGGCAGTACAGCCAAAAGCCTGCCACAATACCAGGAGAAAGGGCTAAGCCTGTGGGTGGCGTTGGTCCTTGGAACTTCCCCTTTTCCACCTCTTCAGCAGCTTAGACAAGCCCCTGAAAACCCCTCCCACAGTCCATCCTGCCCAGCTTTGGCTGGACACTGAGGTGCAGCTGTACGTCCAGTAATGTTTCTTCTTAAGAAGATGCTCTGACCTCCTTTCCATGCCCCACTCCCCAGTCCTTTCATCTGTGCTGGGGGAGGGTTTAATATCTTTTTGTGTTCATTGCTGGCCTTGGTAAAACAGCTTGTCACCCTTCTGCCAGCAGGCTGGCAGCAGTTATTCCAGTGCCTTGCTCCCCACCGATCCCCTAAAGGAATGTTGGTATTAGTAGGTTTTATCACCATCATTGTTTCATTTCCTTCTCTTTCGTGTCTCTCCTCAGCCTCCTTTGATTTAACTCCAGGCTGTCAGGCAGGTAAGCGCAGGCACAGGTAATGCTGTGACACTGTCACACAGCCATTTCCCTTCTCCTCCACAAGCTGGGTGCAGCTGGTGTGCCAGCCTTGGGCAGCTTCAGTGCTGTGCCCCCCTGTGTCCCTTCATGACAGATCCACTTGGGATAGTTGCTTTTCCAGTCATGCTTGGCTTTGAGGCAAAACAATAAAACCACTTTGTGAAGCAAAGGAATTTCTTACCTACCTATATTGCAGTTTCCAAAGGATTTCCATGGGCTGTGCTTGGGAAAAATGTTTGCATATAAGAACACAAAATTATATGGCCTGCATAAATAAAAGCAATGAGATTTGTCTTGCAGCATAATGATGAATGATGTCACACTTATCAAATCCATTAAATGTTTGTTATACGGATTTTTTTTCTTCCAGAAGAAAAAAAAAAGCCCTTTTGGTAGTGAATATAATTGGTAATTTGGTCTGGTTGTGATTCTGTTCATTTACAGTTCGTCAATGCAAAGTTCTTTAAAAGTCAGAGTGACTTTATCCTGTGCTCTCAGAGCACCTGAGGACAAACATCAAGACATCTGTTCAAGCCAGTGCCTGTCACTGCTTGTACAGCTTTTTTATATACATTGGTTATTTGTTTTACTAACACCAAGCTGTTGCAGTACTGTGTATGTATACATATTCTATGTACTCAAGGAGCTATGAATGGGTTCCGCAGTCCTTGTGGCCTATAACTGCTCCCATAGCCATGAGTTAAGACTTGGCTAACAGATGCTAATCTGTCAATTCTTGAACAATTCAGGAAATTAGTTATTGACATAATGGAGAAATTATCTGAGTGTATTACAGCAACCCATACTTGAGGACACCTCTGTCTGCTAGGGTTGACCTCAATAATTAACAGCCTTACCCAATGCCCCAGAGGTGCTTTATAAGGCAGGAGGCTGAAGGTTAAATAGCTTCTGTGCATCAGATGTGCTCATTACACCAGTATGTCTATAATGGCTTTTCTGAAGCCACAGCAGCTTGTTAATTGATTGTTCTCATTTCACAGTCTTTCCAGGGGTCCCCTGTACCATTACAAAGCTGTGCCCTTGTCCTTGCCAGATTCCCTTTTCCTGCTCAGCCTGAGAACTAGTGTCCCCTCTCTGAACAGGGCCTTCCACCCCTTTGCTTGCCCTTGGTCAGCTGTACAGTGCTGCTTGGGCATCCTCCATCCCACTCTTCCACCTCAGCTCCTCCTTCTGTGAGACTCACAGGCTTGACAGCCAGCTGCCTCCTATTTAACCATCTGCCTCCACAGCATAACATCCAGCCAGCCCTGCAGTTCTCCTTGGTTTGGCCCAGGGTTTATTTAACTCAAGGTTTTCCAAAATGAGGCAGCGATGATGAATCAAAAGCTAGGTGTCATAAGTGACTTGGTGTGGAAGAGGAACAAGGTTTGCAAGGAGAGCACAGCCAACTGGTAAACCACCACTCATCGCTCACAGCCAGCATGGATTCCTAAGGGGAAGGTCCCGCTCATCAAACTTCATTTTACAACAAGGGAACCCATCTAGCTGATCAAGGGAATCCCATTGATGCAATCTTTTTGAATTTCAGTAAAGTTTTCAAGAGAGTCTCTCACAGTACTCTTTTGGACAAAATGTCGAGCACACAGCTGGGTACGCACATCATGCCACGGGTGAGTAACTGATTCACGGGTCAGGCACAAAAGGTTATAGAGAGTGGGGTGACATCAGGCTGGTGACCTGTCCTGGAACTGATGGGGTTCCACAGGGCTTCATCCTCGGCCCTCTGCTCTTCAACATCTTCATAAATGACTCGGATGCAGAATTTGAAGGGATACTGGGTAAGTTTACCAATGATACTAAAGTGGGACCAGTTGTTGATGCCCTCAAGGGCAGAGAGGCCCTGCAGAGAGACCTCAACAAATCAGAGGACTGGGCCATCACCAACCATATGAAGTTCAACAAGGGAAAGAGCCAGATTCTGGACCTGGGATGGGGCAACCCTGGATCTGTGGACAGACTGGGGGATGAAAGGCTGGAAAGCAGTTCTGTAGAAAGGGGAAGAGGAGGGGCAGGCACTGATCTCTTCTCTGTGGTGACCAGTGACAAGACCTGAGGGAATGGCCTGAAGTTGTGGCAGGGGAGGTTTGGGTTGGATATTAGGAAAAGGTTTTTTCCCTAGAGGGTGGTTGGGTGCTGGCACAGGCTCCCCAGGGAAGTGGTCATAACATCAATCTGACAGAGTTCAAGAAGCATTGGGACAATGCTCTCAGGCACAAGGTGTGATTCTTGGGGTGGTGCCGTGCAGGGTGAGGAGTTGGACTTGGACAATCCTGAGGGGTCCCTTCCAATACAGCATATTCTATGATTCTGTGATTCTATGACCTGCTTCTCTGATCAACTGCTACAGCTGGAAATAGAAAAACTTTCAGGGCTGAGAACACCTTTGCCAGCTCATTTGGAGCTGAAGCTATTGAGCCATTAATGCCACAAACTCCTGCCTATATCCTAAGTAAGAAATGAGCTTCAAAAGTCTCAGCCTCTGGGTCAAAATCCTCCAATGTATTTAGGTACTTGACTAGGGTGGAATATGGGTGCCTACAAAAGAGAATCTGAACTTTAGTACTTCCTGTCTTTCAAATGGAAAGATGACTGAATTTTTGTTTTGTATATTAACAGGTTAAGCAGAGGGTAAAAGCAGGGGAAAGTGCGTTTCAGCAGAGCTTCGCATTTCTTGGCTTAAAACAGACACAAGCTCCCATCTTCCTATTACCTTCACTCCACAGCTCTGCCATGGAAGAGGGGATTCCCCCTTGCACGGGGGGATGCACGAAGCCCTGTTGTGCTACAGGTTCTGGGGAGATTTTACTGTTGCAGTCAGGCTGAGATGCTCCTGATGAAAGGAGAAGTTAGGGAAGCTGTCAGGATTTGTGGCTCCCTCTCCTCCTTGGTGCATCTACCATCAGTGACAACAGACAAGTTCAATGCTGTATTTCAAGTGAATTGAGGCACCGGTGTTCCATAAGCCAGGCAACACAGAGAGCCCAGGCTAAGACAGGACAAACAGTAAATTAGAAAAGACTGACTGAGAAAGGAAAGCTAGCCCCTAGTTTTGTAGGAATACTTTTGTACTTGGGCGCATCATACGCCACCATCTGGCTCCACCGTGTGCTGGGATCACTCCTCTTGCCTCAGGGGAGGGAAAATTTTGTTCCTCACCCTTTCCTAGAGGAGCGTGCAAGCACTTGCATCCTTCACCAGGCTGTTGTAGTAGTGCCAAGCAAGCAATTTCTCATCAACCACGCTCATTGTTTCTGCAATTCAGTGGCACTTCTAGTCGAAATGCCTTCTCTGTTCTTTGCTCGTCTTCTCCAGTGTGCGCACATGCTGGCCTCTCTGATGGTAAAAAAAATTGCAGGCTGGGGCTATGAAATCCTAGGTTGGCAAGGATTTGTGGGGATACCTGTCCTTATGATAGGAGGAGTCATCCGGACAGCCCGGGTTCCCCACGAGACTTGCACCTGGCTCGGGCTGTGGAAACACATCCCCTCACTCTGCTATCAGCCACTTGCCAGTGATAAAAGGGAATGCCTGCCTTAGGACAGTGCTTCCGGCTTTCTCCTTCTCTTGTTTGTAAAATTATAGAATCGGAATCACAGAACAGTTTGGGATGGAAGTGACTTTAAAGTTCCAAACCCCCTGGCATGGGCAGGGACACCTTCCACTAGACCAGGCTGCTCAGAGCCCCACCCAACCCGGTCTTGAACACTTCCAGGGATGGGACATCCGCAGCTTCTCTGGGCAACCTGTTCCTGTGCCAATTGTCTTCCATATTCTAAATGTGCCCTGGAAAAGTCCCGTTAAAGCCCCAGCGCGGCGGGGTTGTGCTGAGGGCGGCCTGCAAGGCGGGCAGAGCCCACAAGATGGCGGGCGCGCTCCGCGGCCCGGCGGCGGCGGCGCGGGGAGCGGCCTGGCGAGGAGAGGGTAAAAATACACCTCAGACTGTCACCGCCAGGCTGAGAACAAAGCCGGGCAAGTACACCGTGCTAGCCTGGGCTGAGATCCCTTTCAGAAAGTTTAGTTTGGAGCAGAGAAGACTGAGAGGCGATCCCATTCATGCATAGATATATCTCAAAGGTAGGTGCCAAGAGGATGGTGCCAGATTATTTTCGGTGGTGCCCAGCAACCAGATGAGGAGCAATGGACATAAACTAAAACACAGTAAGTTCCTCCTCAACATGAGGAAGAACTTCTTTACGTCACTGGAACAGGCTACTCATGAAGGTTGTGGAGTGTCCCTCTCTGGAGATATTCCAAACACACCTGGACATGTCCTTGTGTCACCTGCTCTAGGTGAGCCTGCCTTGGGAGAGCACTCCGACTGGATGATCTCCAGAGGCCCCTTCCAACCCAAAAAATTCTGTGAAGTGCTGAAAAAAAAATGGAGACATTAAACACCCACACCCCAGCGTGGCATACAGCCCTGTATCAGGCAGGGCAGACACAAAAATGGGGGCCAGAGGGGTCTGAGGGGCTGCAGAGTGGCTGCTGGACAGGGGTGTGTGGGGCAGGTGGGCAGCAGAGCCTCCTGCAGGACAGGGATGACCTGACCTTTACCATGACACAGGTTTATGTTTTTAATACACAACCAGTCAATTATAACTTGGTTTTGGGAAGCAAGGGCTTCCTTGAAATGGGAGCTGCCTTGTATCACAGAATCACAGAATAAGCTAAGTTGGAAGAGACCTTCAAGGATCATCAAGTCGAGCTCCTGGCCCTACACAGGACCATCCTCAAGAACCACACCATGTCCCCAAGAGTACTGTCCAAACACTTCTTGACCTGTCTTGGTCCTGTGACCCTTTTCACGTTGCTTGATCCTATCCCAGCCTTCTCCCCATGGCAAGATGCTGCCTTGCAGTGGCTCAAGCTGAATCCTCCTGGTCACTGCACCTGCAGGATCCTTCGGTGCAGGGTACAGGCCATGTGTGCTCCTGAGCGAAGCCACAGGCAGGGGCCCAAAAAGCCCTTGGAAAGCTTCTGCATGGCTACCGTGTGACTTTACAGGCAGGCATAGCTCCACCTAGATCCCGGTCTCCAGCCCACTCTTTTTAGCATGTATTTGGCAGTGTGTTGCCTAGGTGATGGAAGGCTGTCTCCACCCTGGAGTGCAGAAGTTCTTGGTGGAGGTCATTGCTGCCCCTGCATGTGAGGACTTTTTGGCAAGTGGAGCTGGTAGTGCCACCTGTGCCTGGGATTTAAGTAATTCTGGCATGCTCATTGCACATACAGGTGGTCTTATGAGAAAGGGAGACTAACACAACTTCAGGCGCAGCTGTGAATTCCCCACATTCAAGGGCAGCTGTGTTGATGAGTTGCTCTCTGTATCTCAGTGAAAAAATCTCTCTATTGTGGTTGCCTTCTGCTGGGATCCTGTTCTCAAAAAGTCACAATACCTGGAACAGACTTAGAGGAGACTGGCTTTTGAACAAGCCTGAAACCCCAATGCTCTGAAATCTGGAGCACTTCTAGGATTTGGCTTATGAGGGGTTCCTCAAAAAAGCCCCCATGACTATGCTTTTATAAAAAAAGATGGCCCTTGCTTGGGCTTACTGTGGTTAAGAGCTTCAAGAAGCTCCCTGGTCCTGTCCTGACACCCCTTCATCATCAGTGTCTCCTCTTCCTCCTCCTCCTCCCACAGGGTTCAGCTTGCAGAAATCCTATCCACTGACAACATCCTAGGGGAATGTACAGACTGCATCCTCTCCAAAAATATGAGCAAAGAAACTAGAAGGTACTAGAGGGGATGGGTCAGCCTCTGTTTAACATTTCATGGGTTGTTGTTTGGTTAGGGTTTGTTAAAATTATTTTGTTGTTTGTTTTTGTCATGAGAGCAGCTCTTGTCTGCTTGGTCTTCTCCATGTGATTTCCCCTTCCAGGCTCATACCTCTGTTGATTGGTGCAAGCAGCTCCTTGTACAGCCAGGTTCTGTTCTTCTGAGGCACCAAACTTTCCCCTCATAAAGTACAAGCACCCCACGTGGTACTCAGGGAATCAGGCATTTCAATGCTCAGTGTTCTCGCATACTTAAGTACCTTTTAGGCTGTATTTCTTAATCCTCAAGCTTTAAAAAGATGCTAAATTCAAGTGGAAAATATAGACGAACTTGTTAAAAATTGGTCCCTCTGTGGCTTGCCTAAAGGAAGAAATTATATTGAGATTTTTTCAAGTCAAACTACTGCACAAACACATTGAAGGGAGGTATATGAGAAGAGACTTTTCCTGGAAAACTTCACTCCTGTAGAGATTTGCTGGAACAGAAGTCTGGTGGTATACACAAAAAGATACAAGAAAGATTATTGGTCCATTTAGAGTGAAGAAGAAACAAGGAAAAAAAATCAGCTCCAATCAAGCATGCCAGAGCATAACCCTCTCTGCAGATCTCTTCTCATAACAGTCCAAGCCCATGAAAGAACTTGCATCAATAGATGCTGAAGCCTACTGAAGGCCTTTAATGCAGCAAGTCAATGAACTTTGATGGAGCTGACTTTTCTGGAAAGTCAGCTGGATTGCCAGGGTAACCACATCACAAAAGGATGCAGGATGGAATGATACAGACATTTGCTAAAAAGTTCTATGGGCATGACAAAATTAAATGAAACTGGATGTCCTAGAAAACAGTTTTCACATTCATCATGTCTCTTGGCTGGATTCCACAGCATTACAGAAACATTTCTACAAGAATTGATTAATTTTCACATTCTGGGCCCTGGAGAGCTTCCCATGCTGCTCAAAATAGGTAGGTTTTTTCGAGTACAGGCTGAGCCAGCTGGGCAGGGCCAACATCCTTCAGTTACACATTACCAGGCATATGACCGAATCCTGCATCAACAAGCTGAAAGGAAAGAGAGTAAAAGGACTATCTGCTTATTTTACCCACATTTAGCAGCAGGATATGCATACAAAAGCAGATGAACTGGGGGGACAACAGTAAGCTAATCTGAGACAGAGAACAAAGCTAAATCTTTTTCTGACACAAAGAATAACCTTCATCTGGCCAATAACTAAACAAATGGATCCAGGCTATAGGGTAAGGTCAAAAGCAACATTCTCCCAGAGTTTTCAAGGCGTTTTAGACTCATAGGTCCAGTTCAGCCTAAAAGATGGGTTCTTCAGTACTGAAACTGAATGTTTATTAAAGTCTGGGTTAGCTCCTGCCTAGGTCTGTTTGCAGATCCAGTCTTTGCATACAAGAGCAGTCGCTGCAGGACTTCACCTGATGCCTGACAAAGCCATTTCCATTGCTCCAGCCAAAACCTTATTCTTTTTACATCCTCTGTATTTTCCTGTGCTGGAGCTCTTTGCTCACGCAGATACTTCTACTGCTTTCCAGAGGTACAGAGGCTTCAGGAGAACTGGCTGGAAAACTGTCTGCATGTCCTCCAAAAATCCCCCAAACCTAAAACAAACAAATAAACCAAATCAAACAACCCCCTGCAACATTTCTTATTCTTCAAAGATCTGTTGGGGTATTTTTTTTTCCACATAAAAATAAGTTCAGGACTCTCACTTACTATTTGGACATCTCAGTTCAAAACCCTGCTCCACCTCTAACTTACCTGTTCTAGAGAGTCTATGAACCACGTTAATGGTTTGTGAGTGTTGACAACAGCATGACAACTGGAAAATGACTCCACCCCTTCATTTCATACAAACATAGAATGGCTTGGGTTGGAAGGAACCTTAAAGATCATCCAGTTACAGCTACCCTGCCATGGGCAGGGACACCTTTCACTGGATTAGGTTGCTTCAAGCCCCATCCAACCTGGCCTTAAACACTTCCAGGGATGGGACATCCACAGCTTCTCCGGACAACCTGTTCCAGTATCTCACCACCCTCACAGTAAAGAATTTCTCCCTAATATCTAATCTAGACCTATCCTCTTTGAGCTTAAAACTGTTCCCCCTTGTCTTATCACTACAAGTAAAAAGCCTCCCTCCCTCATTTTTATAAGCACCCTTTAAGTACTGAAACGCTGCAATGAGGTCTTCCTGTAGCCTTCACTACTCCATCAAGAGAACAGCAATCCCAGCTCACTCAGCCTGTGTGGGCAGGAGAGGTGCTCCATCCCTTGGGTCATCTTCGTGGCCTCCTGTGGGCTCAGTCTAACAGGCCCACATCTTTCCTGTGCTGGGATCCCCGGAGCTGATGCAGCACTCCAGGTGGGGCCTCAGGAGAGCAGAGTAGAGGGGCAGAATCACCTCCGGTGACCTGCTGGCCACACCTCTTGATGCAGCCCAGGATGTGTTTGGCTTTCTGGGCTGCAAGTACACAAGTGGCTCATGTCCAGCTTTTCATCCATGAGAACCCCGAAGTCCTTCTCCATGGGGCTGCCATGAGTTCTTCTTCCAGTCTGTACTTATGTCTGACCCAGCTGCAGCACCTTGCACTTGTTGAACCTCACGAGGATCTCATGGGTCCACTTCTCCAGTTTGTCCAGGTTCCCCTAGATGGCATCCCTTCCCTCTTTGTGTAAACTGCACCATTTAGCTTTGCGTCATCTGCAAACTTGCTGAGGGTGCACTTGGTCCCACTGTCATTGATAAAAGATACTAAAGAGTCAGAGCCTCAAGGGACACCACTCAGCACCAGCCTCTACTTAGACACAGAGTCTTTGACCACAACTCTCTGGCTGCATCCATCCAGTCAATGCCTTATCCACCAAACAGTTCAGCTTTCAAATCCATGTGTCTCCAATTGGAAGATAGGGATGCTGTGTGGAAATATTTTGGCTTGTTTCATCTCTGACTTTGTCCATAATTACCCTTTGGAACAAGGAGAAGCAAGCAAACTTGTCTTAGGGCTTGAGAGAATAAAATACTTGCATCATCCCTGGCAGTTAGGGAATAAGCAGGAAAGCACTGGGACCCCAGAAAAGGCAACAGGAGATGAGAAATTCTTGATTTCCACCACCAGCTGGTTTTCTGGAAAAGAAGCCTTGTTTTTAAAAGTAGATTAGAGCACTTCTCTAGATACAGACTGCAAGTATTTTGCAAAGATACCTTAGCATGTTTCCGTCAATAGCTACAGCAGCTACAAATTTGTACTTCTGGATGAAAGGTGCTTTATCAAAAAGTTCCTGACAAGCTCTTATCTACACAGCACATCACTGACATACCCATCCCGTGTGAAGTCTGTGCAAGAAAGACAGGGTTTATTTTGTCAAATTATAAATAAGAAGCACCCTCCAAGACATCCTGCATCACAGATTATCAGAGCAGCAAAATACACTGAGCCTAGTGGCAAAGGCAGTACAAGGAAATGGCTACTAGGGAAACTAGGAGGTGTGAAGAACAGGCAAGCGAAGAACAGGCAAGTCCAAAGCTTAAGAAGCTGAAATTAAAAAAAAAAACCAAAAAAAAAACCCTCAAAAAGGAAACTACTTATCCGAGCTACCACATGAGCCACTGAGCATCAGAAACTTTTACTCATGCTCTCCTAAAATGAAAGGTGCTGATGCCAGTCTGTACAGAGAGCTTGTGGACTGTAGAAAGGTTGTTCTTGTGTTGGGTGTAGAGCAAACATCAGTAAAGCCCCAAGCAGGTGAAAGACACAGTCCTTCTAGAAACGGAGGCCACAGGAGCATGCCAGTGATGAGGCTGTCATTCTGATCCTTTCTTTCCACTTTCTGCTAAGTGCTGTTTTTCTCAGTCTCTCAGAGGTTAAGGACAGATGGGAACCATTAGATCTTCACAGTTCCTTTGGGAGCTGTTAGTCAGACCTGTCACACATCACAGCCCTTCAAACCTCACCTGCTTACCTTGCCTGAGACTTGACTGCAGTGTCCCTCACGCTTTTAACTGCGGTTAGTGCACACCCTTCAGAAACAGGCTTGTCTTGGCTTGGACACATCTGGAAAATGTTCCAACTACCCTGACAGCTTGTTATGGTGATTAACCACCTTCATTCCAATAAATCTGTGCCCAGTTTTTCATATGAATGTATCTGATTTCAGCTTGCTGAAACACATTCCCATAATTTACTAGATTAAAGAGCCTTTCAGTACCTGATATTTTTCTTCCAAGGAAGTTCCTTCACCATCATAATCAATTCTCTGCTCAGCCTTTTTTGATAAACTAAAGAGACAAAGTGCTTCATGTCTCCCATTGCAAAGCATTTTCTTCAGGCTCTGAATCATTTTGTGTGGCTCTAATGTTCCACCACCCATTTTTCAACATCAATTTATAACATGCAAGCCATCCCAGTGCTTGTCTCACAAATACAGTACGTGCTTATATCCATTTGCTTGTCCCTTAGGACTCTTAAAAAAAAAAAAAAATTACTCAGTCTGAGGCAGATGCAAGCCAGCTTCCTTCTGTCTGGCATTTGGAGCAACCAAAAACCAGCTATCAGTCACCTCCACTGGTGCTGTCATCTCAGTGGGTGAAGGGATAGCATGACAAGGCTGTCTCCCTTCTTCACCATGACATAACTCAACGTGGGAAAGCAAGGCTGCCCCTGTGCAGGGTTCTGCTCGGAGCACAGATTGCCCCAGGCACACCCAGACCACATCCATAGGGATAAACTAGCCAGTGGGCACAGAGTAGCTGTGTACAGGCTGTTAAAACCTCTTACCCATCGAAGTGTAGTGATGGCAGACTTTTTATGCCCTACCTGGGAATTGTTTGGGAAAATGCTAACAGCCTGAGGCCAACGCTGTGTGAGGAACCAGTCTCTCTGTGGACCCAGCTGAGCTCCACTCTGGGAGTGCTCCCCACCACTGTCACCTCCTTTACCAAGAGAGATAAATGCCATCTTCACACAGAACCAGTCTCCAATGAGGGAGAACAATGAAATAGCCTTCACTTTCTCCTTCCAAACAGGTCAGTAGTGTTTCTCGGACCAGAGAGGCAGCAACAGGCTGGGGCATCCAGCAGGTGCATCAAACCTCTCAATGCAACCTTGTGCATCTCAGCAAGGGAAAGGGCACAGGAAGAAAAGGCAAGAAGGAAGAAAAGGCAGTAAAGGCACTTTTGCGTAAACTCAGAGAGGAAGGCTTGTGTCTAGGTCATGCACCACCATGCAGCTGTGATCAAACCCAGGCTGATAACCTCATCCAAGCCAATGATTTAGCTCTGGAGGGTCCCTGACCTGCCTGTCCTGCACCAAACACCCACTTGGCACCAGCATCTGGAGCTTTCTCATCACAGGCCTGTCCTGCAGTTGCTTGTCAGAGCCAAAACAGCAGTCACCCAGGAATCCAATGCCAACAAAGCTGGAGGCATTTCACACCCATTATATGTAGAAAAGGTGCCCAGGCTGTGCCTAAATAAAACTTTGTCTTCAATTCCAGGGTTCTCAGATCAGGAGGCTGAGAGGAGAGTGATTTTGGGAAAATATAATCTCAACCCCAGCTCATCAGAAGGGAACAAAAATATCTGATGGCTAATATTTTATTAGGTTTTGATTAGAATGATAGGGACTTCCTTTTTTGCTACAGAATTTTCCCCTTTCTTGTATCTCTCAGTGGCAGAAAATGCTGAATCACAAACCTGGAACTTTAAAAAAAAAAAGTATTTCATATGCAAAAGAAACATATCTTACATCATTTCATGCTTCCTGCTCTGCTCTCTTGTGTCATGTTCCTCATTTTCAGGCTGTTTTAAAGGTCAGCTTCACAGAACAAATCCTGACCTCAGACATGGGAAATATGCTGCCTCATCACTCCAGGATCTTTTCTCACATGATTAGTCCCAACATTCCTGCAAGTAGAACAGTCCCCATTGCCACTGCTGCAGAAAAAAGAAAAAGAGAAAAAAAAAAAAAAAAAAAAAAAAAAAAAAAAAAAAACAGAAAAGAAAAAGGCATTACTTTTTTCTCCCCATTCTCAAAGTTAATGCTCACCAGCATCACAGCCTCATTTCATAGGCTGGGGGCTACTTCAGCACTGTAATGCTATTGCCATCTACGGACAAGCAATAGTCTTACCAGATGAACGTACAAGTAGGAATACATGCCTAAACTGACAACTGTTCTTGAATAAGTTTGAAAGGACTTTAAAGAGGATTTTATTTAGATTTTCCAATGGCTAAGATACAGGATCTGGGCAAAAGTTAATTGAAGACAGCAATTAGTCCTCATGGTATTGGTTTTAATACTTATTATGTATTCATTCAACTGGCTTCATTTTGTCTGAAGATTTTTGGTACTATAATTTGAGCAGACAGGAGAGGTCATGTTAAGGTGCTGATCCAGAAGACACATGCATACTCTGTTTATTTTGAACAAAAGATCTGAACTTACTTCAAATTACTACTATCAATTACCAAAGGTTTAAAGAACAATAGAAGGCACAGCCATGATGAACAAGCTCCAATTCTACAGGAAAGCTGAAGATTAGTTGACTTGCTTAATAAGTCTGCTAAAAATGTAATATTTCAAAATTAGTAAAAGAACCAGTGAATTAATCTACTGGTTATAAATGACAAATATATACTGAAAAATATTTTGATTGAAGTATTAAAGTTACTGTTAACTTTTTAGTGTGCTTAGGCCTCTAAGAAGGAATATGGCTCTTTTTCAGTAACCTGGTGGACTAGTTTTTGTCAGTATCTATAAGAAATACAAAACAAAACTGAAGCTCCCACTCACTGGGAGACTCTACAGATGACATTTAAAAGAAAGCACACCACCACAGCAAGACGAAAAATGGGGTTTCTGTTAAATTATAACTAGCCAGACGGTTATACTGCTCTCAGGTTCATGATAAAGGCAGAAAGGTTGCCTCCCATGCCTGCAGAGTTCATTGCCAGGTGGCTCGAACCACGCATGGTTAACTCGTCAGACTCGGCCTCTTCTTGTTGATCCCTGCTGAACCAGTGAAAGGGAAATGCCCAGGCCCTGAGAGCAAAGACTGCCCCACAGCTTGTCACTCGGGGTGGAGAGGGGGGGGCGGGGGAAGAAGCAAAAGCAAAAAAATAAAACAGTGAAGGCGTCAGACCCATCTCAGTCCCTTGCCAGAGGAAGGACACTGTAAGACTGAACCCTGAACAAGTCGTATGAAAAGAACCAAAGCACAAAGTCCTCCTCTAACGAAGTCAGAACAAAAACGTTTGGATAGGATTTCTGGGAGAAGGAGCCAGAGGTGTTTGTGAAAAAGGACAAGAATAGGCACTTCCAGTGACCACAGAACTACAAACAAAAGCACTTTTGTGCACTCCTGGATTACTTGCTCTTATTTTCTCTTACAGTCACATGCTTATGTAGGCCTGTACTGTTTGAAAACATGATTTATTAAGATGCCTTAAATTGCAACCAAGTATTGTACTATTAATACTAACTTTGTTTTAACTTTCCTGTTACTTAATATAAATTTACATAATTTTAATCTCTTATGCAGTCAAATCCCCACTGAATCCTTTAAAAGTTTTTGTTGATATGTGCACGATTTTTCTAAAATGTTTCAGATTTATGGGCTTCCCTCCCCCCCTTCCCTGTCATTGTTTCATTGGTTCAGGGACAACCCCTTCTTTTCAGCAGATTGAAACATCCAGTAATCTGAAACAGATCTGGTGACCCTATAGCACTAAATCATGCTTTGTGGTGCTTTATTGCTGCTCCAAAAGACTTTATGCATTAGCAAGTACATAAAATTGTACCAGAGACTGAGTACATATTGAAAAGTAATAAATGATTCCATATGGTCTTAATTTTTCAAAGCCGTGCACCACTGTTTTAAAGCAATAGTGCTTAATTTTCCAATTAGGAAGATTTTTAAATAGCCCTGCTAACCCACAGATATGGGAACATTCTCACTTTGGGTAGTCTCTCCAGCTGAGAGATTTGGGTGCACCAACAATTTTCACAGTCAAATGGTGTCCTTGGTTAGCAAGCTAGCAAGGGTGCAATTAGCCAAGGCAGTTAATTTCTTCCTTTTATTCAAAAAAGCTTGTGTCATCATTACTGCAAAGACACAGGTCACAAAGGCTCTGTGAGCAAACTGAATAGCACACGTTCCTCTTTAAGCTTCACGTACTTGAACATCTGTCAGACCTCAGCTACAGTTCCTCCCCAGTTTTCCCTGCTTACTTCGGAGGAAAAAAATCCATTTTGGTTAAACAAGGTTTATAATACTTCTACCTATATTTTAAACTCGACATGCCTATTATGAAGAGTAGGTACTGTATTTAGATGCAGCAAGCTCTTTAGCACATCAGTTCTAAGTGTGTATTCAATTATATGGGCTCACTTAAATGGTACCTCCAAAAAAATTAAAAAAAAAAATTAAAAAAAAAAAAATCCTGTCTCACTCTTGCTGTCATTGCCTCTCCATAGGTAAACTGAATGACTTCAGATGCAGTTTTGGTTTGCTAAACTGAAGGAAATGATTCTGCAACGCAGGCAAAGGTGTGTGCAAGTGGAAGAATTCAACATTTCAGATTCCAGGAGAAATTTGCAGGGCAGTTGCTATAACTGCATGCCCTGAGCATATTTGAGTGACATTCACATGAGCTGCAAGGAAAGCAAGGTCTTTAATACCAGAACAGGACTGGGCAGAACCAAGGCATTAAAGTTCAGAATTGCCCTCCCAAAATCCCCTGCTCAACTGATGCCTAATTCTGGAGGCAAGGAAGTCCTATTTTTAGGTTGTCAGCAACTCAAGATACAGGACATTCTGCCTTTCACATACCCACAGCCACCCCATGTTGGGCAGCCCTGTGCCTGCCTTCCCCTGGACCCAGTGCAGGAATTCGGAGCTCGGACACGTTTCCATGCAAGACGAGACCCATGGCCCCGGCTGCGTAGCCTGCTCAGAGCACATCCAACACATACCATTAGGCTCTGGCTTCTTGGAGCATGTTGCTGTGATCACTCTTCCAAGACGGGGCAGCAAATAGGAGGTGCCCGGCGCTATCCCATTGCTCTGCGGCGTGTATAGGCACTCAGGAAACATGACCCCCTTCCCATTCCTCCGACTTGATGCAGCTCCTGAGTCAGCAGTTACCCAGTTCCTCCGGGCTAGGAGAGAGAGAACCAGCTGCAAATGCTTATAATCGACTTCCCCACCATGTGCTAAGCCGCTGACTGCTTTTGCTTAACACTTCACCAGCCCCTTTGAACCCTTCCTCGACTCCCCATGGGGGACTTCCTTCCCCCGGTGTGCCTTGCAGTGCCCCTCACACCAGGAGACACGAGGTCATTTTCTCCTCCTTCTGCCGCCGGGGTTCAGATGCCTCGCTCTGACCTTCCCAAAGAGTATCCTATCAGGGAGGCAGGCTAGCCTAACACGCACTCCATTTCCAACCAGCCTGTTGAACCCGTACTGCTGCTTGGGAGAGAGGGTGGGGTTTCGGGATTCACGGGAGCAATCAAGGAGAGGCCATGACCTAGCAATAATAACATTGCCACGGGGAAGGGAGGGAAACAGCCTTGGATTTCAGTCCCCTTTTGAAAGTGTGCTCTATGTACTTTACATCAAACATCTGTCAGAGAACAAAACACAAAGTTCTGGGAAAAGGACCAGGAGCCACATCTTCAGCTCTTAAGCAAGTGCTCTGATCACTGGAAATACAGGATGACAGGATGAGGGAGGTGCTTAGACTTCTTACTCCAGAGGCCACGTACAGGAGAAAATAATTAATTCTTTGGAGGAAATTAAATAGGCCGTATTGGGCACCTGCTGTCAAAAGCAGAGACCAGGCTGTGAGCCTGAGCAAATGTAAATCCTTTCCTGCAGCCTTCATTCTCGTCACCTGGTCCCTTGCTGTACAAGTGTGCCTTCTGTTTGCAGGTAGAGGGAAGCAGGGCTGTGAGAGGTAGTTATTTTAGGGCTGTGCTGTGTAAGCACCACTACAGGGCAGCAAGGATTGAGGATGCGTCTCTCTGCACAGCTCCATGCAGACAGGACAGTCACCTCGGGGACGTTTTTTGTCCCGTGAGGACAACCCACACTGACACAGTTTCAGAGGTGTGGCTTCCAGGTCTCTCTGTCGGTGCCCTACCTCTAGGCATTTGGCACACTGGATTGGCACACCTGGCTGCCAGACACGTACCTACCCTGTCCCTTCCCCTCCCACCACACACAGATCTGCACTGCCTCGAAGCCCACATCTGGAGGGCACCTGCAGCCTGGCACAACTTAGCTTTGAGAAAAGGGGATCGACGAGAACGAGAGACGGTTTTGCTTGGTCCTCAGTGCAGCAATAGCTCCTGGCTGAAGGCAATTTTCCGTGCGAGCGCCACGGCACCTTCAGGAAAGGCTTTTCTGGCGTCAGGGCAGCAGCCAGGGCTGCAAGCAGCTCCCCCCGCCCCGAACCGAGGGGCAGCTCCAGGGGAGGGGGCGCGGAGCCCTGCCAGGGCCCCCGCCCCGCGCCGCATTTTACTCGATTGTTTATTATTTTCCGAGGGGCGGCGGCGGGGCGGAGGCGCGGGCCAATGGGAGGTGTCGCTGTCCTGACGGGCGACAGGCGCTGGCCAATGGGCGGCGAGGGCGGGCCCCGGCGGTCACGCGCGGCCCCGGAGCATGACATCATTCAGTTCGCACGGCGCAGCCTAGCTTGGTGGGGGCGGGGCCGCCGCGGGGGCGGGGCCGGAGCGGGGGGCGGGGCCGGGCCCAGGGGCGGCCCAGGGGCGGGGGCAGCGCCGCCGCTCCCCCTCCCCGCGCTGTGTGGGCGGAGGAAGGTGTTAAGTTATAATGATGGAGCAATTAAGCGATAAGTGGGTATAATTAACCCACGTGGGGTAACCGAGACGGGCTTAAGTGGACAAGGCCGCGTTGCACAACGAGTCAGTGGCGGGGTAGAACGGCGTTTGGCCATTTGGACCAGCCCAAACTGAGCGGGAGAGCTGTCTATCTCCACAGGTCAAAATTCTTTCTTTTTTGAGCGATGCCAGCTTAAAGAGGAGGTTTTTAAAAAGGGGTTAAATTAGTTTTTGGGTTCCCCCCTCCCCCTACCTTTCTTCCTGGCCCTCAAAGTCCCATCTGCGGTGCATCAAGAACTTGACTATTGCTTTAAAATGGAAGCTTGAGATGCTCCTTCAATGGGACATTAAGAAGAGGGATTTCAGGGAAATACCAGTATTGCAGGCCTTATAAATAAAGCTGAGAGAGTCCAACCTGAAGTGATCTTTAAGTTGCTGTTCATCACTTTGAGGGAAATTTTATAGTTAGAAATCTGTAGCCATCTTTGACAAAACCTTCATGTTTCCATGGCACAATTTGGACCCTTGCTCTGTGTCTACCAGTCAGCCAATCTTTCCATAACAACTGTGAAACCCATTAGCCACTTTTAGCCAAATTGGGCCAAAAAGTTAAAGTCTCAGGGTATGACGTTGGCTGGTTTATAAATGACATTTTCTCATCATCAGCAACCAGGTTACTCTGAATCAACTGCAAAACCTATTGCCTGTTGCCCAGTCTGTATTTAAAGGACACAGTAGCGAACTGTGGGAGGAACAAAAAACCTGCTAAGGGAGCCGCTCTCTCACGGGGTGAATGGGAGGTGTAGACAGGGTTATTGCAGGGGACACAAACTTCTCAGAGACCAGGCTGCAGGTGCCTTAGAAAACAACCCAAAACAACTTGTTTGTGTGAGGTCCGCATAGACAATGCAGCCATTGTTTAACGTAAATGCAATATAACATCGGTTTATTGAGCAGCAATACACTTTACAGGAGATGTCCATAATCCTGTGACGAAAAGAAGTTCCAGGTCTCCCAACCCCCATGCAACTTTAGCTCCAACTGTGCTTCTGCAGTAAGATATTTGTGTGAGAGGTGAAGCCAGAAATGTCACCTGCACTTCTCTAGCTGCCATGTGACTATGACCCTGCCAGATCCATATAATCCAGATACCGTGATAGGCACACATGTTCCCCACATCAGCTTGAGCAGCCATAGTAGATAAAAGGAGATGCAAAGGAAGATGCAGCCCTGCCCTAAAACACTCGCAGTCTAAGTAGGCAAAGTAAGTGAGCTGGCTTTCAAATGGCCTGAGGGCTGGCCTAACTTTATTCCTGTTGAAGTCAGTGATAAAACTCCCATAAATGGAGCCTTTTGGAAAATCCCACCCTTGGGGCATCAACGTACTTAAAGGAAAAGACTGAAAATCGTGCAGGCTTTAGATTCAATTCTGATCAGTTTTTATGTGTATTTCACTGAGCCCAGCCATGGAACGATGACAGAACTCCTGTCTCTTTCTGTTTTGCTCAAGCACTTTTTGTAAGTAAAATGTGTAGGAACAATTATACTGTGGTTTTAATTACACCCCTAAAATGCATTATCATGGGCACACACGTGCTGTGTGGAGCTGTGAAGAACTGGTCCTGTGACATGTGATAAAGGTCGTGCAACTGATACACCACTGAATTCTGAAAAGGACAGATAATCTTGCTCAAGGCTGGCACTCAGGTGATCCAGTTTTATTTCTCAGATCTGGCATGGGCTTCCTGTATGACCTCAGTACAGTCATGTAATTGTCCAGTGCCTCAGTCCATCATCTTTTTAATAGGGTTACTACTTACTTATTTCCTTTCTCCCACCCTCTCCTCCCTTACTTAGACTGCAATTCTGCCAGGGAGTGGAGCATTTCTTACCACGTGCAGGGCCTTCACCCAGTACAATGAGACCTAATAGGAATGCCTGTAGAGTAATGCAATGCCAATTAAATAAATAAATGAAGACGATAATATCATTTAGGACTAGATTTGCAGCTTGTAACCCAGCCCAAGGTCAAAGTGCTATGCTTCCCTGGAACCTCAGGACCTAAGGAAGCGCTCTGTGGAGCGCTTCTGCAGTGGAGAATGTGGAGGTTTCTGCAGTGGTCAAAATCAGCCCCAAGCAGTAGCTAGTTTTGGAAAAGGGCTGAGCGCCAGTCGCAGTTTTGCAGCTGGCCTTCTCCGGCTAACTGCCGAAAGCCACAAGGAAAGGCTTCTTGGAGATGTGGTGTTGGACTAAGCGTCTTCTCACCACGCCTTTTTGTCTGAACTTGGTTGCTGGCTCTTCAATGCCACTGTGGTTTTCATCCCTACCAACTGCTAAATCATACACACGAATGCCAGTGTCACAATTGCAGAGTGTCTGATGTCTTTTTGAGCTGCCTTGCATTCCTGAAGGGGCCACGTTACAACAAAAGCCATGGCAGGGCACACAACATTGTGACCCAAAATGGAGTTGCAGTGAAAATTATTTCCATTACTTGAACCTGCATTCATTCTGATTAATTCAGTGTCTCCTACTATATTTAGATAACCAGGGATTAATTGTATGCGTGCTGAAATGCTGTCCCTTTTAATAAAATCACACTAAACTATTCCTAACTTCCATGCCACTTGAAGTCAAAACCTAACTAGACCCTTAGGGCCTTAAACCTTACCTAGCAGGATGTAGGATCAGGGCATGTAGGATCAGGCCTGTTTTCTAATAAAACTGAATGGTTTTCAAATCTCTCTATTTGTCTACAATGCCAAATACATCAGGAATAATTTAATTTGTCTGCTAATTCTATCCAGCAAAGCTTCAGAAGCACACCTACTTCTCAGTCCATGCGATTGTCTGTATCTCGTATCAGAGACAACGCTACTGTTGGACTAAAACTAGTCCACAGTTTATGTCGATACCAAGCTGGGTGAGAACAGATATATATAAGTTGCCATGCGATGTATTTTTAACTACATCTATATTAATAGCTTTTATGTTCCTTGGCTTTGTGGGTCACCCCTTTATTCAACCCATAATTAACTTCGTCTTCAAGTGAGCTACTTTGGAGGGCTTTCTGACAGGGCATGGCCTCCAAGGAGGAGGTACGGCAGGACTGTATTCACGTGTGGACGTGTCTGGACATGTTCCTGGCATCACCCACAGGCAGAGTGAAAGTTTTCAAAGAATTACTAAATTAGTCTCTAAATTTTAAAGTTTACCAGAATAGCTTGTGCACCAATGATTTATGACTAGTGAAAACAAGTACAGAAAAGAAACAGGGCTAATGCAACCCTTGGAAAGATTTACCGGGTGCTTGGAGAGGCCTGAGCGCTTCCCAGCGGGCCGGCCGGGCAGGGCTCCGGAGCCGCAGGGACTGCGAACCGACAACCTCTGCCCTCGCCAGGTGCCGGCAGCTTCTCCAGCCCGCCCAGCTCCGGCGGCTCCCCCCATCCCGGCGCTCCCGCCCCGTCGGGGCGGCTCCTGCGCGACGCCGTCCGCCCTCCGCCCGCCCGTGGGCGGGCCGTGCCGAGCCGTGCGGTTTGGTTGCGGCTCCCTGCGTGTGTCTATAACTTTGTGTTGCTGCCGGTGGTTGTTAGGAGGAGGGATGTGGAAGTCGGCGGTGAGCAGGGTGACAGGCTGCTCGGGCGGGCTGCGGCGGCGGACGGGCTGGGCGCGGGCGGATCGCTTGCCTCTCGCCGGCTGCTCGCAGGGGGAGCGGGCGCTCTGCCGTTTTCCCATCCTTCGCCTTTAAAGGGAAGGCTCTCTGGAGCTGAAGGCGCAGGAGCAGCAGGAACCATGCAGCAGCGCTGCTTCTTCCTCCCGTGAATTCGGATCTCGATTGCTGCCGGTGTGGAGGTGGCTGGCGATCCAGCACCCCCCCGCCGCCTCCCGCCCCTCCCGATGTGGCTTTCCCTGCCTCGTCTGCCTGCGCTTTTTAAATGACTTAAGTGAAGGGGGGAAAAACTGTCAAGATGGCAGCAGCAGGAGCAAGGAGGTTATGAATGTGGTGTTGATGCTGGAACAAAACCTATTCTCTTTGGCAACCCTAGGGAGGGCTTAAAGCTTCTGGACCTGTTGGAAGACTGGCGATTTGATTTGTTCCCGCTGTGTTTGCTTTTTCCCTGCAAGAAGGAGGATTTATTATTATTTTTTTTAAAACCGACCAGCCCCCGGGGTGGCCTTCTCCTGCCCCCTGCTCCGTCGGCTGTGAGATTTTGGGGGATTGCTTGCGTGTGGCTTGGGGGCACCACAAAGTGACAGGTTTACGCTAGTGTGCAATCGGATGTATGCTAAGACTTCGGCTCCCTTTAGGGCGTTTTGAAGAAGGAAAAAGTCTTCGGCGTAATCCAAAGGACCCCTCTCCCAGCCCTCCTGCCGAGGGAGGGCGCAAAGGACCACCCCCCCCAAAAGGCAAGATATCTGCGGAAACGACGAGGAGCGAGCTCGGAGGCGCCGGGGGCGTGGGGGGGTCCTCTCCCGGCTGGATACAGCGCGGTTCCCGCTGGAGCTACTTCTGCATCCGCATGGAGTGAAACATAAACAAACACACACACGCACCGCGGGAGCGGCGGCCGCTCCGCCGGCGCGGAGGGCAGCGCCGCGGGCACCTCCGGCACCGCCCGGCCCGCGCTGCCCGCCCTGCGCGGCCGCTCCGGCTCCTAATCTGATTTTTTTTTTCCCCTCCCTCCCTCCCCTTCTCCCCCCGCCTCCCAGCTCCGGCGTGCGCATCGCCCGCGGGGAGCGGGGCTCGGGGCGCAGCGGAGAGCCGGCCAGCCCTTAGCGGAGCGCGGCATGCCCGCCCGGCGGCCCCCCGCCTGCTAGGCTCCCGTCGGCACCGAGGAGGCGGCGGAGGAGGAGCGGGGTCGGCGGCCGCCCGCCCGCCCCGTCGCAGCGCCCCGCAGCCGCCCGCGGGGGAGGCCAAGATGGCAGAGGCGTCGTCCCCCGCCCCGCTCTCGCCCCTGGACGTGGAGCTGGACCCCGAGTTCGAGCCGCAGAGCCGCCCCCGCTCTTGCACCTGGCCCCTGCAGAGGCCCGAGCTGCAGGCCAGCCCAGCCAAGCCCGCCGGCGAGCCGACCGCCGACGCCGCCTCCATGATCCCCGAGGAGGAGGACGACGAGGAGGAGGGGGGCGGCTCGGCCATGACCGTCGGCAGCGCGGCCCCCGCGGGCGGAGAAGCGGCGGCGGCGACGACCACCGCCGTGCCGGAGGAGGCGGCGCGGCTGCTGGCCCCGCTGCCCGGCGGCGGCCCGGAGGGGCCGAGCCTCTCGCCGGGGGGAGCGGCGGCAGCCGCGGCGGGCGGCGGGGGGCTGAGCGGGGGCCCGGCGGCGGCGCCGAGGAAGTGCTCGTCGCGGCGCAACGCGTGGGGCAACCTCTCCTATGCCGACCTCATCACCCGCGCCATCGAGAGCTCCCCGGAGAAGCGCCTCACTCTCTCCCAGATCTACGACTGGATGGTCCGCTGCGTGCCCTACTTCAAGGACAAGGGCGACAGCAACAGCTCGGCCGGGTGGAAGGTGAGGCGGGGTCCCGGGGCCGCGGTGCTCTCGCCGCGCCGCGCCGCCCCGACGGGCGGGCTGCCCGTGGAGGCTGCGGCCGCGGAGCGGGGTGCTGGCGGCTGGCCCCGACAGCAGCCCGCCGGGCGCTGGTGCCGGTCGTGCTGGTGGTGGTCGCCCTGACTCCTTTGCTTTTTTAAAGGGAGGGATTAAGAAAAGTTTTGTCTCTTTCCTGTTGCTGTGTGCAAGCGGTGAGGGCTCTTGACTCTGAGGGCAGAGGACAGGCTGGAGCGGAGCTGGCTTCTCTGATGCACGAGCACATAAGCAGGGAAAGAGAAGAAGCGAGGGAGAGGGAGAAAGAAAAAGGAAAAATATTTATAGAGTGTGTGGATTTTGTTTTGCCTTTTATTTTTTTTAAGTTACAGTAACATCAGAGGTAACTCACGATGGAAATGAGCAGAGTTGCTTTTATGCATGGTCAGTCTGAGTCTCAAAGCTCAAATACAGAATGACTTTATTATTTTTATCAAGGAAAACTCCAGGTTTTTTGCCCGTGTCTTCCTCAAAGGCAGTAGAAGGAAATTCGGGTTTTGACATTTCTTCATAAAGTTAATCAAAGCATGGAGTTATTGGCTGTTCAGCCACGGGAATGCTTGGTTTGCGATTCCTGCGGTGCCAGTGTATGAGAGCACTGTCTACTGATAGCCCAGCATTTTCTGTCCGGCACTGCGACAGTGAGCAGCTAAGAGTACTACCGTTTTAATAAGTGAGGGGGGAAAAAAAAAAAATCTGGTTTTGTGGCTTGTTTACTCAGCGCGTGCAAAAGCACGTTGCAGGCAGGCAGGGTTTTACCCTCAAGACAGAGTCTAATAAGGCCTACCAGGAGCCAGAATTGCACGTAAAGCACATTTGAAGTGATTTCCAGAACTGCTTTTTTTTCTCCTCGTTTTCCGTGTTCATCTATTAACGTCTGTTGGATGCCGAAATGTCACGTACTTGCAGCTCTACAGAAATGCAGGTGCTGCTTGATGCCGATACTGTTTGCAGAGGGAAATCCCGGCAAGGTTCAGTTGCTGCTGAGGGCCGATACTAGCGGCATCTGACGCGGAGTTTTTGAATGGATGGCTGAAGGTGAATTTGCCAGGAAGTTCAGTGCTTTTACAGAGAAATTAAATTTTCTCTTTGAATCTGTCTAGCTTTGGATTCGGTGATAACGTTCAGTATACAAATTGGTCCAAAATACAGTATCGATGAAACATTTCTGGCAGTTTCTGTACTAGCAGCCCTGTCTTGTATTTTGGTGCCTGAGTAGGACTTGCTGCTAGGAATTGAAGTGCAGCTGTATGATTTTTGCCTTCCAAATGGAGCACGGTAGAGGAAACATTTAATTGACAGACCTGTCTGAGGCTGGGGAAAATACACACAAAGTTTTTTGGTGGTGTAGCTAGTTCAAGACAAGGCTTTTAAAACCACACATCCTTTTTACAGCTTTTGTGTCTCTGTTAGGTGTTGAATTTTGATCTGACTTTGCAAGTGTGACGCAGAGTGTGATAAAGGGTTACATCTTCCGATGACAGCCTGTGCCTTCATAAGTTGTTTGGTTTCACACGGAAGCAGTGGCTTTAGATGTCAGCTGCTATGACAAATCTGGCGTTTTTATCTGGTACTTTGAATTTTCAGTAAATTCTCAAGATTTGATTCAAATGAAGACTTACCAAACAACGGGGCTGACACCGTTTTGGCTGAATTTGGTGGCAAAACTCCCTCTTACTTCAACAGAAGCAGAGTCTGGGCCATAACATGAAGTGCTTACATTGATTAGTATTGTTAATACCGTCATAATTTCTCTGACAATTTATACTGTTAATTTGATATTGATTCCTTTGCTGAGCAGCATTAACTGGTACTTGGAGCTAATTAAGATGTTAAAAACTTGGATCCCTTGAGATTCTTCTGTTATAATTTAGTTCAGAAGTTTCTCACAAGCCTTTAGGATGACCTTTCTCAGGAGATGCAGGCACACTGATGGCAGAAAATTCTGCCTCTAATGATTGTGAGCTGTCTCTGAAGTTAGGGTACAACATTCGATCGCGTTAATGGCACGGGTTGTGCGTGGGTGGTAGGGGCATACTGGAAGGGGCAAAGGGGAGGTCAGGAGCTAATAATTTGCCAGGCATCTAAAACTGCAAAATGGAATCCCTTAGCAAGGCTAGGATTTCTTTTTAAAGTGCATATACATTCAGAAGAGGACTACTTCAGTTTCTTGTCTGGAACGTAGCTTAGTTTGTTGCAGAGGCAACACTCTTATACAGAGACTCCATCTTAGTCTCCTGATGCTAAAACACATTATATGTTATTATCATCTTTGTTTCCCTCACAGGTAATGAATACAACTCTTCAGGAGCTAATGTCAGCTTTTCACGTTAGACTTTTTCAGATTGCTAGTTACATTGAGACTTTAAATGAGCAGAAGATAGTTGTGTTAGAAGGCTTTTGTCTTAATTTAGAATATTTTTACGCAACTAAATTAATTGTTGAAGGCAGCAAGCCCATTTGACAATATTCTCCTCTGGCAATGAGTGGGAAAATTGTTATTTTAAACAAAGGGAAGAAGAGAACTTGGTTTTATTACCTTATGTATTATTATATACGAAATATTAGTACTGTTTCCAGTGAGATGTGCTGAATACCATAATCCGTAAACATAGCTGGGATTATACTCCTCAAAACAATTATTTTAAGAGCTATAAATTAAAGTTACAACTATCACTTTTTTTTTTTTTTTTTCCCCTGCCTAGGGCATTAAAGCAGAAGTGAATATTTCAGATGTGGTTAGGAAGGCATATATTACGTTTCCGCTAATTCGGATAAGGTTTGCCCAATACACCCCCCCAAGAATCTCCTTTGCTTCCCCCTCCCCCTGGCCCCAGTGGGACGTTGGCTAACCTAATAGTGCCTGAAGCTAACTAGGGCAGTAGTGTACAGTGCAGCGCTGTAGAGGTGCCACGCTCCGGACACTCCTGTGTGCCGTGGCAGCCGTGGATCCCGTACTCTTCCAAAGCACTGGAGAGGGTTTCCCTGCGTGTTCCAATATCCGCTTCTGTCTCTCATACTTAGGGAAGGTCGGTATTTATGTTCGTCATCACTGGAGGGGGAAGAGATCCCAGGGTGAGCTAGTTTCACCCTTGTGAAATGCACTGGGCCAGGCAACTGTTCCAGGTACTTCTACAGAGCTCCTCGATGACTACGTCTTTCCTAATTCAGGTATCTGTTACCCAATTGACGTCCTGCAGTCACAAAACTAGTGTGCTGACTTAAAAACCGAGTTTTACCTTGCAATTATTTAGGGTGAAGCACTCACTTCCCTCAATAGTCTTGAAACAGGAAACTGAAACACCTTTTCATCGGTGTATGTAGTAGAGGTGCCCAGTTTCACTACAGCTTAAGTAATTCCATACTTCTTCCCATAATGTTATTTTGTAATTTCTTGCAGCACTATCTTGTGAAACAGTCTTTCCTACATGAAGAGTACACTAGGGGGACTATTTTCCTCTTTGTTAAGCGGTAAGGCAAGACTATGAATCTCGTCCTTTATACATAGACATCAGCAATTCCCAAATTTAAATGCAGCTGATTTGCTTTGATTTGTTTTTCATGTAAGAAGCCTATTTTGTTTTACACCTGTTGTATTCATCTTCCCCATGAAAGATAAGCACTAGCTTCTGGGGTATTTACTTTGAAGGGGAGGTTTTTGTAAACTTTGTACATGGACATTCCATCATTCCTTACCATGTTTTATTGGCCAGCGTGTACCGAAGGACTGCAGTCCCTTCAATGTAGCAAATGCATGAGTCTCTTCTCTAATTATTGAGACTTGAAAAGGCTTGAGAAATTTGCCAGTGATGTAGACAGATGTCTAAATCTGCTGGCCAGATGCTCATACGCAAGATGTGTCAGGCCCTTTTTATCATCTTCATGCAAAAGATGTGAGAAGGAAGCAACACCACTCTCTTTCTTCTTACTTCTCCTTCCTCGGACTGGCACACAATGTCTTTATCAGGAGTGGCAATGTAAAACTGGAGTCTGCATCGGTTTTTTTTTCCTCTGCTGACTTACTACCTTTTTTCTTTTTAGTTCTTTGAAGAGTCTATTTCCCAATTAACTGCTAGCAAGAATATTTTTTTGAGCCTTCTATTGTATTTTTTAAAATATATTTTTGAGTTGCCTTGTTCATCTGTACTGAAGGGTTTGAGTTACAAGCAGTAGCCTGATTATTTTAAGTTTTGATCTACCAAAGAGAGCACGGGTTTAAGCACGTGAATGGATCCTTGGGACTTCACTGGGATTACTTGTGTGCTTAAACTTGCTGCTTAAGCATCTTACCTGATCAAAGCCTTACTGTGTTGTGCTTTAACAAAATACTCAGAAACATTTGTAAGTGACTTTTGTGCTGAGCAGTGTAAAGAGATGTGTGGTTCCAGCGGTTGAAACCACTAGATAACAAGTGTCTTGCATCAAAGAGGAGTATACTTTAGTATCACAGTAACAAATGACTTTTTAAACTTTCCAGTAGAAACCATGTAGATATTAGTGCACATTGTTATTTCATATCCTTAATGTACATCAAAGATCTCACTTTTTCCCAGCTCATGCAGGCAGGTGACAGCTATTAGAGCAGTGAGAGAGAGACCAAGTAGCTCTCCTAGAATCACTGACATTGTTTGATCCGCCGTGTGACAGTGAGGACCACCTCTGCTGAAGGACTTGTTAAATGAAGACATAAACACATCACCTTGGTGAGTGTGTTCAGCTGCAAAGAATCTCAGGCTGTGATGAACTTAACTTCGGATGCGAATGAGAAACTTCCAGTCCACGATGGTATGGTATTGCTGGATAGTATTGCCATCAAGTAGACCTGATAAATGCTGGAATCAACATCCCTCCATTGTTCAGAGACAGAAGGTTACCTAAAACAGTCATGCAACAATTGGCATTGTCTGTAATAGGTTTATTAGTGTCAATATTTGTATGTATTTAAAATTCGAGTGTATTTCAAATAGGAAGCTTGAGAGTCAGAGGTTGGTTTCTACTCTTACATGTGTGTTTGAAAGTACACAGTTAACGCTAATAAAAATTAAATCACCTTAGTGGTGGTTATATCCCTTGTATTGTATTGGCTTGAACAAACACTGTCTGAGACCATCAGGCTGGGGAGGAGAGACGTCCTGGCACTGCTGCCCTGGGACATCCTGCCTCTGCTTGGTGTTGTCCTGGTGAAGCGAGCGGTATCTTACTCGCGAGGCCATTTTGTATTCGGGTCATTTTGGTGGTGCTACACTACTTTGCTGTAATCCTGGGAGATTAGGGGAGGCTGGGCACGTGCTGGTGCATTTAGAAAGGCGAGTGATTAGGGTGAGCTGGGTGGTTTTGTGAAAGCTCTTTGTGCTGATGTGGACGAAGTAGAAGCCCAGAGTGGAAGGTAGGCAGCTCTGGGGCAGCACACCCCCCCCCCCCCCCCGCACCCTCCTGCAGTGGCTGGGTGGGTTTTAGCCAGCTCACCTGGGGTGGACGGGGTGAACAAGTGTGAAACCACCCCTGAAAACCACGGTTGGTGTGCTGGCTTCAAAGGGAGGCCGAAGGGATTGCCTTGGAGATAAGGGAAAACTGAGGATAAGCAGCCAAAGCATTTCTCTAGGTGGCAGGCTCCTAAAGGTGCCCTGCTAGATTTTGGCAGCCAGCTATTTTGCGTGGAAGTATGGAAAATCTTTTGTGAAGATTGTTCCTTATTTGCAATGCAATTAAAGTGGGTATTGGTGTGGTGGCGGCTTGCCAAAGGAGAAACTGAAAGTGTTTCCTAATGCCAGTTGCTACTTAGACTTAAAGTCTCTGCGTGTTCTTGTTTCTCTCCCACTTTTTTAAAAAGCCTTGCTACTATGTCTGTCACAGAAAACGTGCCCAAGGGCAGGGTTACAAAATGGCAATATTCGTTTGTTTTAAAGGCAGGAGACCCTCTGCGTTTGGAGGTACTCTGTCTGGGGAAGGACAAGCTCTGGGCATCCTCCTGCTGCTGATTCGTTCCTCTCGCCATGGAAAACTGTGATTCTCAAGTCGGCTCTGGAAAAGGCCCCAGGCCGGCCAGGTCCTGGAACAGGAGGTGTGTCCAGGTCCTGCAGCACGTAGTGACAATCCTGATAAAGGCCTGCCTGATAACATAGCATTCAGGGAGCTGCAGGGTTTTCTTGATGTGGCTTTTCTTGGGACTGACGATATGTGCGTAGCACAGCGGTTCAGGAGCAAAATGAAGTGTTGAAGTAATGTGCATAGTCATGCAGTTTTCGGTACTGCTGGCTCAGCACACCATGAGTTAAGTGAAGATTATGCTTAACCTTTTATTTGCTTTTTTTTGTGCTTTTACAAACTTAGACTGTTCTGTTACAATTTCCTGAGCATTGCCACACACCAAGCTTGGAAAATGAGGTGCATTTAGCCAATTTATGGCCTGACATATGTTAATTAACATTAATTACCTGCTTGAATAGTCCATTTAGCACTTATTATTAAAAAGTGGCTTGTCTACAGAAGGGGATTTTCCTTCAGAGTGAGATGTTTTGTTTTAACTTGCTTCAGACAGAGTCAGGATGGGGTATCCCATGCTTCTCTGCATGGCTGTACCAGTTTCCTGATGTTCCAGTTGTGCGTGTGGGATATGATTATACCACTGACAGGCACCAACTCCTTGCCCATGTGTATTTGGCATTTATTTGACCAAAGCTTAGCTTCCCAAGCAAACTAGCATATTTCCCAGCAGTTTTTTGCTAGTGGTGGGTACAGCTCTTGCTCATCTGGTTGAGGCAGCAGAGAAAGAGCCGTGCTTCTCAGCCTGACAAGAACTGCAGGGGCATCCAGAGCCCTGTGGTGTTGTGACCCCAGTCCCTCTGCGGTGGAGGCATAGGGAAAGCTCAGGTGTGCAAGGCTGGAGAGGGGACGTAGGAGTTGCTAGGGCACACTGTGGTGTGCTGCAGGGAGGCCATCTTCAGCTCTGTGTGGATGAGGATGATGGACTTTAGGGCTTCTGCATCTATTGAGAACAAGCCCCACCACTGGAGAAGAGCGTGATCTCCAACAACAGCAGGATATGCATTGCTCTATTCATCAGCTACGTTTACCTAAGTTATCTCCTGGGCAGTGTGTTGGGTAAGGGCTGTCACAGATCACTGGTCTAGAGTGAGGAGAGTAAGAATCAGAAAGCACTTGTTCAATTTCCAAATACCAATATTTTAAATAAACAAACAAACAAATAAATAAATAAATATTCCATTCCTCAATTCCCCATCCCCGAGTTTCTCATTCCTGTCTTGGGAGACTCCAGGGATGTTATGTCCTATTTCACCTTCTGCGTCCTTCCCACTTGTAACACCAGCTGGAGGGTTGCATGGTGCACTTCTGTGGGAGATGGAGGGCTGGCTCATAGGTGTGCAGGGCATGTTGTGCAGTTTTGGCTGGGGATACAGCGTGCAGATGATTAGGCTACAGGATGGATGAAAAGCAGTGCCAGGGCAGTGTGAGGAGTTGGGAACAAGTGAGTGATTGCATTAATGCTCTGCCTCGTCCCTAGTGTGAAATAGCAAGGGAGATGCCATTTCCAGTAGGGCTAGAGAAGAGCATTGCTCTGTTGCCATTGCTTTTTGCCAGAGTGGTTCCTCCTGGTGCTGTGCCTGGCTGTGAGGTCCAAGGAGCCCCTCTTGCTGTGCAAAGCCAGAGAGTCCTTTCTTTGGGCCACCCACCTTGCACGTTTGCTCAAGGGCTGATATGATCATAATGCTGCTTTGCAGGGAATTTGAGGCAGGTCAGGAGTTAACAGCGTTGATGTCTTGTTAATAACTCTGTCTGTGTGTGTCCTACCTGGACTTTGCTTACTGGGGCAATTTTCTTTATCTGTACGCTGGTACCTATCAAAAATAAAGGTTATTTAAATACTTTTTCAAATACTTTTGCAAGGTTTCACAGACAGAGAAATGCCCTTCTGGGGATTTGTATTAGTAAAGAAATGCCTTGTGAAAATTAACTCTTGTAACAGACTTGTGCTAACAAATTGAATGGATTGCTTGCTCTATCACAACATGCTAACTACTTTAGAGCTGAATTATGGAATGCTGGGTTCTCACATGAACATGTTTATTTGGCAAGGTATTATTTTGCTTTTCTTTATTATTTTTCCCCTGATGGTGAAGTTTCTACTTGCTACATGTAAAGAGATGTGTGAGGGCAGTGCATGCCGGGACAGAAGAGGAGAGGCAGGCCATGGATCATTGTCAAGAGGAACTGACGGAGGAAGGTCCACTTGAAGCAAGGACGATGGCATGTGGCACTGGCAGCTTGTTGTCTGGGCCTTTGCAGTGTGTGCTTCCAGTTTTGGGGGGCAGGAGGCTGTGAGTGTGGGGCTGTGTCTGTGCAGCCTGGGGCTGCAGTGCACCTGAGCGCTGCCCGTGGTCAGGTGCATTTCCGTGGGCTGAGTCACTGGATCACGCCCCTGCTGCGTCCCTTCACCCACTGCCCGTGCTGAGGTGAAGGGTGGGTCTGTGCTGACGTCTCCATGCCAAAATCCAGTTGAGAGCTCTGGAATGAGGGCAGGAGGCAGGAGTGCTGCCCAAGGAGCCATTTTTCTCCTTTGACACCTACCTCTCAGGCTGCCTTTACGCTCTGTTGTACTGTGGGTATGCGTGGGAGCTCCTCAGTGTCTTCAGGCCAGCCCGCCCTCCCATCCCCAGCCTTCCGATATCTTCATCTCTCTCTAGGGAGCAGCGGAGGCCATGGCACTCCCAGGATTGTGATCAGTGGGTGGGACTCAGTCCTAGGAAAGAGTTTTCAGTAGGTTTGCTGGCTCCTGAGTCGCGTGAGCAGAAAAGGGCAGGTCTGGGCTGCTTGCCAGCACTTGAACAGGGAGGTAACATCTGCTTATCCCAACCCTAGAGGAGTGGAAGACAAGAGATAAGTTGAAAGACTGATGAGGACAGGCGGCGGTCTGCTGTAGGAGGACAGATAGAGGAGCACCCAAAAACATCAGGATGTGTCCACTGGGGCTTCACTCTGCATCCTGCCTGCTGTGACCACTCAGTTTGGAGTGGGACTGAAAAAGAGTTTGCATGGATGCAGCTCAGTTTATGACAAGGCAACTCTCATGGGCAGATGAAGTAAAGAGAGCAGGTCTGAGTGTCACCCCTGCTAAAGGCCACATTAAGACAGCAGCATGCATTTGCATTAGTGCTAGACAGACTCAAGGCAGCAGTGCCAAAAATCCTGATCGCAGCTGAGCCTGAGCTCCCTGTGCGGACTGAGTATGACCAGGGAGTGTTAGTAACAGTGTCATTCTTAAGTAAACAAAGCTTTGTTTACTTATATATTAATTACCTAGTATTATCTAATACAATCTGCTCTTCTAGTCTACACAGCTAGCACCTCTGACTTTGGAGACAATTTGCCCTTATGACTTAGTGTTTTCTCATGCTGTATCATGTTGCTTTCTATGCTTTTTCCGAAATAGGATGCAGAAGAATAAATGTATTATTCTAAAGAAATAATTTTAGGAAATGGGCTGAATTCCGAGGCTGTTATTTGTTTTATCTAGAATGTGGGCTGAATTATCTTAATATGTACTCACATAGCAGTGCTTTTAAATCCTGCTGTATGTGGGGTTTTTTCTCTCCACACTATCTCTTCAAACACCTATTGCAGCTCTTCAAAGACACATTGTGACCAAGGTTAACCTCACTTTCTTACATGAAATTTGCAGTGTAAACATACCCTTAAATGCGAGACTTAATCCAGATCAAAAGTTTCTGACTTCGTGTGAACCCCAATCTTGTGTAAATATATTTGCTAATACTTCATGGAGGATTTATCAGTTTAATGTATTAAGTTTTAGATATGCTTAGTACATAAAATTTGGCATCTGACAAGTGAGAACAGTGCTCAAGAAAGAATGTCTTATTGTGAGTGTTTCATGGGCTCCCACATTATCACCTTTTTTGTGGATTGGTTTTGTGCAGAGAGCAGTTATGTGGTTTCCTGATAGCCTATAACTTACTGTTTGTTCTGCACAACTGCTCTGGACCTTAACTAATTTTCAGAGAAAGTTTTCTTCCAGGAATTTGTACAAGAAGGTGACGCCAGTTCAAGTCGTGTCCTGAGATGCTTGTAAGCTGAGACGTGTAGAGCTGCTGTCCTTGTTTTTGTGCAACACGATCTATTGTGCCTAAGAGTTTCACTGTATGAGGGAACTCAAAACCATTTGTTGAAGATGTCAGGTTTCAGAATGAATGGTGCTTCTTTAAGTATGCATCAAGACCTACAATGGGAGGCTGCTGACCCTTCTGTGCCTTTGTAGGAGAAGACCTTTGGCACTGATAATGACGCTGTCACTGAGAAGCTGTAAAAACTCTGAAGCGTTTTTTGAATTCATAGCCTCAGCTATGTATGTGTCCCGGATAAGTGGGCTACATCTAAAATCTTCGATTTGCAAATGGAAGTCATGTCAGAGCTCTGCATGGATTGGGCCAGAGGTTTCCAGCCTAGTTTGTGCAGCAGCCACAAGCTCTGACCTTGTATTATGTTCATCATGATGTTGACAGTGTGATTTTCACTTCCTGTGGCATGTTGAGATTTATTTCTTGCCCCAGTGCTCTTGCATCCTGATTCATGCACGGCAAAAATACTTCTGATTAAAATGTGCTAGAAGGTTTACATGCTTGGGGTAGGAGAGAAATCTTTCATGAGGAACTGTTCTATATGAAGCTATGGGGAAGGAAGCTGTGTGCTTAGGAAGGTATTTGATTGAAAATCCATAGTGAGACCATTTTCCATACAAAAAAGAGGGGAAGTGTGTAGTCCATAAGGCAGTGGCATACGGGACTGGGAGGAGGAAGGATTCTGTGAGCTAGCAGTAGGGAGTAAATCAACCTGATATATGTTCATAGACATCTGATGTCTACTGGGCCTAGTGGGGTAGCTCAAAGCAGGTGGAAGAAGCATACTGTTTACCTAATTAGAAACATAAATAAAATCTTTCCAACATTCTTCTGAATTAAAATGCATTTGAAGCATATGTCAGACTTTTCACATCCAGGAAAGATCTCTTAAAACCCTGCCATTCCTCACAAAGGCTGCTTCTAGCCCGCTTTCTTCAGGGCTCTGCCAGGTAACAAGTCTTCCTGGTTGGAAATGGAGTGGGATGTGCATTAGCAGCTGGAGAGGCTGGGGTTCTTCCTGAGTGCACCTGTACTCCTTTATAATCAGAGGGGAAAAGCCTATTGTTTGAGATGATAGACCAGGGAATTGGAATAACAAAAAAAAATTATCATTGTTGAAATAGTTGGAGACAGGATTTCATCTCTGTATTTATTGAGGAGTCGGCGATGGTGAGAAGCAGGGCCTGGGCTGCAGTACAGTCAGAGCAGCTTCATGTCTCCAGTGTATTTTAGACACCAGGGAGACAAAGATGATGCTAATTGCAAGAGAAACTACTTAACTGCTTTGTATTATGTGTGAAATGAAGGGGGAATAACGCTGATTGAATGACCTATTTTGACTTTCTCAGTATAATATGTTTAATGTTTTAGTCTTTTTCTGGACAGCAAATTATAATTTTATCAAATCCTGCTGGAAATTAATATGTTGCTGGGCAAAGTTATTTTATCCTCACAGTTTTAACTGCAAAGTTACATCTTGCCACTTGACTCGGTGGCAGGAGTTTTCTCTCTCAGCTGGAAAGGGCTTCTGCCATGCCACACAGCGACAGTAGTACTTTTTGTTTTACACAAAATAGTGACCTGTCAGGAAGAATATAAAATAGGGCACTGAAGGAGTCTAATTTAGAAAGAGAAAGGGCATAAATCTCCACCTCTCTCTGATGACAGAAGGCCAAAGTATAGCAAAAATGTTTCCCTGCTTGTAAAATGCCAGATGCCAAATGTAAAATACCAGAGAGGTTGTGCTGTTAAAGGCACAGCTGTATCTAGCCTCCTTACAAGTTTTTCAGCCTTATTTTTGGTATGTTAGGGGATTCTTAGACGACGAAGCAGCTCTGTTAGGGTCTTCTCTGCTTATTGTGCCTTTACAGAAATTGTTTGCTGTTTTGGACCAGTGTCAGGCAGAATAATACTGAATAAGTCCCAGATGAATGTGGGTGGTGAAAGGAGAAAAATAATTTCAAATAAAGAGGGGCATTATCAGCTGAGCAGCAGTGTTGATCCTATGGTGCTGAAAAATGAAAGCAGGGAAAAGGCACTTTTTTTTTTTTAAAGATATGAAATTTTAGCTGAGAAATCTGTTCTGACCAGAGTTTGGTACTCTACTTAAACCTGCAGCACATTGGCATTGGTGCACCAGTGCTGTGAAGCACTGATAGGGAGAACAGAAGTAGAAACAAACCTCCAAAACTTGAGAGGATCTTCAGATCCCTTGTCCATTTTGGACAGCATGACCTGTAGCGTCACTTGCAGCTGCTGTATCCAAGAGTATAAATAGTGAAAAGAACACTGATTTGGCCAGGATAAAATGTTCATTTTGGGGTTTTCCAACAGCTGTGTCGGGACTTAACCCTGGCAAAAGCTTCTCACGTGTCATTTCTATTCAGGCTTGTACTAAGCATGTGGAATGACAATGTTCTCTAATTGAAAGCAAGAAAAGAGTAAAAAAGTAGTAAATTGAGAAATTGTGTGTATTTGGTGTCTTCTCAGCCTGAAGGAAAAACACTGCTTGAACAGTATGATAGCAGTTGTTTGAGAAATTAAGTATGGATTTCCTTCAATTGTAGTTGAATCACGACATCTTACTAAATTTATCCAGTTTTGAGTGCCTGCTTTCTGGTTTGACATTTTTGTTGGATGGCTGTTGGTTGTGTTTGGTTTTAAAAAAAAAAAAAAAAAAAGCTTTTCATGGGCCTGAAAGATGATATTTTCCTTATTTTTTGCAGGAAACTGTATCAGGTATCAGACCACCAATTCTTCCAGGTGATTACAGACTTATGGGAGCCAGCAGCTTTCCCCCTAGAAGTGGCATGATGCAGTGGATGGGTTTGAACAATGCCAGTGGTGGATTTTCCCCATTTTCTAGGAGCTGCCAGGGGGATTTCACATGGCTTGACCACAAACTGTAGATCACTGGAGTATCTCTGTGTATAGTTCTCGCTGTTCAGTGAAGTGCCAAGAAGTACTAAATAAGAGCATTCTTTATTTACCCAAAAACCTACACTGAAAAAATGTTTCAGTATAAAAGTAAAGTGCTCGGAAAGTACAAAATGTCAGAAATAAAGTTGCCTCTAACTCTTGAAATAACTTCTCATGCTGGCTATGACACTGTCATTAGTAAGGAACTCGCAGGCTCTACCCACCCTCACTCTCCTTGTTGGGCTGGATCCTTCAAGGGGTACTCAGGGTTTCAGTTCATCCCCGTGCTCTCTAGGTGGGCCCCGTGACACAGTTGTTGCACTTGGCTCTGAGTAAAGAAATACGCCCTTCCCAGTGTGCTTGTCTGTGTCATTTACCTCCCCAGTATCCATAGGCTTCCCTGATGAGATCTGTCCCAGCCCTGTGTCTTCTCCCCTCCTCAAGCTCCTTACTGTGTTCTCTCAGTCCAGTCTCTTTTTCTGCAATTCCCAGTCTTGATCCATGCATCCCTCCTTCTTTTTCCTGTCATCTTCCACACATCTGCCCACCCCCCACTATTTTTCATATCTGTTCTGCTTGTCCAGCTTGTCTCGTTTTTTTTTCCAGCTCCCTATTCCACATTTCTCCCCTGCCCCAGGATTGTGTATTTCCTGTGTCTTGCCTATCCCAGACCACTTATCCTGTTTCTAATCCCAGTTTCAGTTCAGGTTTGCAAAGTTATTAGTGATGAGGAACAAACAGGGTTTTATAGTAGGAAGTGTTGGACAATACGAGGTGTAGGTGGGGCTCACAGCACCACCTATAATTTAGAACATTGTTTGTATTTTTAACTGATCCACCCTTAGGTAAGCAGTCCTGGTGCTGTCAGTGTGCAAATCCTTAGTCATTTGGATAATCCTGTTCCTTCTGCTGATATTGGGTACTGAGAGGTTGCTCATTTGTGTAAGAGATGAACGGTCCTGTTTTAGAGAGACTCGGATGTCTTATTTCTCTGTGGCCTGACATAGACAGCAAACAGCATCTGAGATTCTAAAGTTCATAGCTTACTGAGCTGTCCCTGAAATATTTAATGGTATATGTATATGGTATATATGGTATAATAATTGCTCTTATTTCCATGGTGAGGGGCTGTTCCTTTTCCCTTCCCTATCTGCAAAAAGAGAGGAGACATAGAAGTTCCTCACTGAAAAAAGTAGAAGGCATGAAAGTGTACAGTCTGTAGTCATATCATATTCTGTGTCCTCTAGTGAGGACCCTTTCACTTGGGGGATTTAGACTTCAAAATATAATGATACAGCTGACTTTTTCTGATACAGCTTCATGTTTTTTTATACCTTCTGCCTCTGCTACTAACTTCATGCCTGTCTTGAATGGTTCTGGTAAAATGCCATCACATCTAGGGAAGCTGATGATGTTTTTTTCTGTTATCAGAATTAGATTGAGAAACTCATACTGAATTGTGGTGCTAGCTAGACCAAGTAATTTATTGGTGTGAATAACCTTGTATTGACCTGTTAAAGAGCTTGGGCATAGAGTATGTCATCTATGAGTCCCTTGTTCCTTCACGATAAAGTTCAAAACTTTAATGAGGTAACAGAGTGTCCTGTCCTCTTTCCATTGCAATAAAGCGCATGCAAGCACATCTTGCAACAAATAGTGCAAAGGCAAATCTATCACACCCTGCTTTTTCTCCTGTAAGAGAAATTTGCAGCCTGTTCTCTGCCACTGCTCCCAGAGCCACTCTGGGAGTGTGGTTGACTCAAGGATTTACTTGTGGTGGCTGATGCCTTTCAGGTGTGGTGCTTCAGTTTCCCAGGCTATTGATAACAGCTGTTCAGACACAGCTCTCTGGGTCATCATGTATGGGGATTTTCTGATGGTTGTGGTGACCTTGGAGGGGGAATTAGAGTGGATGTAATGTTTCCAAGAATTGGAGGCGCCTGTGCCATTGAACTGGTGCACATTGCTGAATCAATTACTAGCATTGGCAGGATTTTGCTTTAGGGAAACCTCACAGCTACATCACAGTCTTCTTATTAGTAGATTATTGTTAATTGGTTTTAATACAGAGCCAGATATTTGGAGGGAGAAGGAACCTCGGTAGCTGATTTCTGTGAAGTATTTTTCCTATTTGCTGCGCTGTTGCAGTGCATACCCCAGCACTGTCTCTCACTTCTGTTTTTGGGAAATTTTTGTTAGCTCCTGTGCGGAAATATGTTTGGTATAAGATGGTCATCCTCAGGTGAGGAATTGCAGCATGGTGCCCCTGCCTCTTCCAAAGCCATTGATGACAACTAAAACTGTTGTTTTGAAGATTTTCTAACTTTTTTTGTGACGTGTCACTTTGGTGACTCAGGCTGCTGTGGCGTATGCCCCTGGTGAGCTTTTGCAGAAGGCGTTCCCAAAGAACCTGTGCAGCCCTTGATCTAAATCCATGTCACTAGCCTCTCCTGCACCCATTGCAGTCAGTTTGCTGTGTTTGTAATTGACTGTCAAAGTGTTGCATTTAATTCAAGTGCTGGTAGAGTTTTCCTTGAAACGCTTGTGTAGTGTTAAGCCAGTTAGGAGTTACAAATGTAAATATGTTTACACAGAAGAGAGGAATGCATGAAAGCTGGCATTGCCTAAACAGCCAAAAGCAGTGTGATTTTATGCTAGAGGGACACTGAAAATGTAGGTTGCTGGAGTGTGCTTTCAGAAGTAAATCCCAACCAGAAGTGCTTGCAGTCCCTGCCTTCAGATGCACTGCCCGTCTGCTATAGCTGCTGAGGTGACATGGGGGAGAGGGCTCAGGAGTCTGTGGGAATCCTTGTGGAGTTTTATAGGGAAGTTTGAAATGCCAGAGAGAAGCATCAGCTGTATCTGAAGGGCTCCTTGGTTTAGATTTTCCCAGGCAGGAGCAATACAGCCTGCAATAAAGTGACTCCTAACGCTGGTGTTTCATAACTGAAAGTTCAGCATTTTTCACAAGCTGTCTTATTTGGGGTTGTGAACACGGGCACATGCACACCCCTCGCACACCCCCCGCACACCCCCCCAGCACATTGTTTACTTCCTCTGTAAGTTCTGGGACATTCAGTACTAAGGAGCATGATACGCTTGCATAAACACCCCAGCCAGATTTATCTCTCAAGCCTATCTTTCCTTTCCCGTCTTGGAAAGTGATTAATCTGCAGCACACATTTTGTTCTTTGATTGCAGGGCATTATTCTGTAATCATTTACAGTTTTGCAGAGCCGTAGCACTGGCTTGATGGAGCATTTCTGTCATGTAGCCGGCGCTGTCGGCTGAAGCTTTAGTGGCGTAATGTGGAGGGAGCATTACCCCGTGTCTCTGTGTCATGTTAAAACTGTTTTCTATTTACATTGCCTGGTTTCTGCACATTCAAAAACATTCAAATGTGCACATTTAAAGTGCAGATAAGTGTCTGCAGTGATACATGCTGGGGACTGGTTTGTAGGTTTTAGGAACAGCCTCAGTACTGCAGCGTGCTGGCTGCCAGCTGAGGTTTTCCTTTGCATTTGCATTTATGGAGAGTGGAGGACTTTAAATAACTTTTATTTTCCATGCTGCAGGTCATCTATTGAAGCCTGCATCAGTTAGAAATGGGCAACTTACATAGATACAAAAATTGTACATATTTCTTAGTGTGTGTGGAAAACAACAAAGTGAAGAGATTGAAGTTGAATCGGAAAATCTGTCCTGTCTGTATTCCATTGGGGCTTTTCCATGTGTTGTTTGTGTATTTTGTTGTGCAAGGAAAGGAGGTAGAAGAGGTAACATGAATTAACATGCTGTGGGGTTGAGATAAGGCTGTTGAGCAGAGTTTTGTTTGATGCAACTCTCCATGCTTTAAACCACTTCTTTCAGTAGAAAGGTGTGAAAAGTAGGTAGAAAAAAATGATAGGAAAACCATGTAACTGGGTTCTGACATGGTGGTAAGTTTCTTTTTTGCAATGTATGTGCACCTTTCTGGCCTACAAAGGCCCTGAACTGGATGGGCTTGGTCTGGTCACCCTTGCCAAAACTTTTTCCAAAGTTTTTCAGAAATCTGGCTCACAGCATGTCAGACAAAGCATTTTTCTGCCGCCTTATGACAAACCAAAGTCGTGTTGTTAAAAGACAGAAGCCGCAACAGCAATGTACTGCATGCAGAGACCAGGAAAAACTGGTCATTGCAGGTGAAGCACGTCTGTTGAATGAAATATCCAGAGGATCCCATGCCAGAAGTCAGGACAAAAAAATCTTCCAACAGTCTCCCTTGTCAGTCTGATCTTGAGGGCAGGGCAAAGGAGGGAGGTTTTCTCTGCCTGAAAATTCAGCAGTTGTTTTAAATGGGCAAGTGTCAAGACGAACACCCTGCTCTGCCTCGGGGATCTGACAGTGTCAGACCAGGAATAGCACCAGCTTCACTTTTCCAGCAATGGGCTTTGGTGCAGGAGGAACAGGCAGCACTGGCCAGTAGTAGTATGGTATTTTAGTTTAAACCCCTGTTCCCTGATTTTTGATGTATAGGGGTATCTAGAACATCTGATCACAAATGTCCGTTTTCCATTCTGGATGTGTAAGTGCTTGAATTCTAAATAAAAGGGAACTTTAATGCAAGGAGAAGAAAGACTAAAGTTCTTTTCAAGCAGCAGCTGTTTAGGAAAGCTACCAAATTGTTTAAGGAAACACCAGGTTCAGAATGTGTCTATGTGTGAAGGTATCCAACTGCTTGGTTGTGCTAAAACCCAGGAGTGAGATTCAGTTGTGCAGCTGACTTCGAGCACTGGTAAGTGAGGGGAAGTGACTCCAAACAGAACTGAGTGCAGTGCTGCTGAGATGCAGCCTTGCAGCACTAGTGCCTGTGCCCTTCTGGGATGGGTTGTAGCTTAGCTTCAGGACCACTGGGAGCTTCCTCTTACTGTGCTTGGATGCATGCCGCAGGGTCATGCAGTCAGGGTTCAGCTTTGCTCACCCCAAATCCCTTATCACCTCCAAATGATTTGTAACAGTTGTATTTGTTTGTCTTTAACAGCGAGAGATGAACCCCTTTAATCTCTGTTGTTTATATTACTGTTTATACAGAGTACAGCTGCCCACAGAAAGATTTCTAGGACATACTGAGTTCAGTACAAAGGAGCTTCACACTGAAAACTTGAGGAGGCCCCATTCCATGAGGCAGAAAGGAGGCTTTGCCTCAGTGTGGGTTAATTATTTAATAGTCGGCTGAGTAGGCAGGATGATCGTGGATGAGGAATGAGGCTGGTCAACTGTGTCCAGAGTAACGTTTCAGGGAATAGGAGGGGTTTTGCTTAGCCCTCCAGAAGTGTCACAGCTAATGTCATGCTGAAGTTAGAAATCGTGCAAAAGCTTTGGGAGGAAAAGAAGCTTTGGGCTTCAACACATCGAATTATGGAAGGATACATGCACTGAGAGCAAGGTCCTCTTGAGTGGAACATATGCCTCTAAGGGAGGATTTGGATAAGAACCAGGTGCTGAGAACATCTGTCGGAACATCCCAACCACTTGCAGGGCTTCTGCTTGGAGCTCAATAAAAACTTAGTATGACCAGGGAGGTGTCTCTTCCTGTGTACAGCCCCCTCTGCACTGTAACCTTTGTGTTGATGCTTTACCTTTACATGTGCCTGGTGTGAAGGGTGGATGAAAACAAGGTGTGTTTGCTCGAGAAAACTTCTTTTCTGGCTGTATGGGTGAGTTTAAAAGGTGGTGCTGTGGGTTTCAATTCAGGGAGGACATCTTCCAGATGCAGAGGAGCCACTGGCTCTTTTTCATGCATCACATCAGCAGAGAACCCCTGAACTGTAGAAATGTCACAGAAGAGTGGAAAAGTGTACTGAATTGCATGCAATGGATAAAATGGTATCATTCTCTTTCAATGCAACTGAAAAGCATGTGTGGTGTTCTTCACCCAAGAAGTTTGTTTTTAGACAGAGTAAGATCCACCATTGCTGAGCGTAGCTGTTGTGCACCTGCACAATTTTTGGCAGTGATGGCTGCAGTTGGGGCTGATCTTTAGAGAGGACTTGGGCTGTGCAAGCCCCAGTAAGACATGTAACAAATGCAGCAGAGACTGGAATGGACACCAGTGATATCTGAGGAACCAGCAGATGACAGGCTGCCCTCTACCACCCACCCCCTAGCTCATTGCTGAGTTCCAGTCCTTTCTTTTCCCTAAACTGAGGCATCAGAGATAAGTCCTGCTTATAGGTCAGCCACAAGGGAAACTGGACATTAAATTCTAGATTTCTAACTAGGCTAACATTTTACTTCTTTTTTTCAAGCTAGAGGTTAGTTCTGATCTTGAAAGCACCTCCTGTGCAATGTAAAACGGGGCCCAGAGAAAGGAAATGAAATCAGAAATGGAGAAAAGTTATTTTAATCATAAATAGCTGTGGTAGGAAGGTAGATGTTTATATGTGCAATAGTACAGTACCTACTGTGTGTATTTTAGGAGAACCTGAGAATAGCAGCTGCGCTGAAATACTTGACAGTGAAGTCAAATATAGTTTAGGTTAAAAAAAAAGTGGCTGGGGAGGGTGGATTTGCAGCGTGAAGCCTGTCGGTGTTATCTCTGCCGCGTGGCACAGAACAGCCTGTGACTCTGGCACTTGTTTGTGAACGCGCAGTTCCCGTAATGGGATACGTCCCGCTCCTATCACTGTGGTATTGTGCCTGGGTAAATGCTCCCTACCTCCCAAATTTCCCCGAGAGCCACAGTAGGATGACAGCTTTGTTTCTCCAAAGGCTGCCTTTTCTGAAGTGTTACTGGTTTTGCCGCCAGTGGACCTGTTGAGCTTTGTATCTGTACAGCTCAGAAGAAGTGAAGCTGCAGGCACTAAAACTAGAGCTCTTGCTAATGTGCCAAGGTTGAAAGGATCAAAACCTAAATTAAACTCGTCCTTGAAATTCGGCTGCGAATCACAAATTCAGGAAGTTGTACATGAAAATCGGTCTGGGCACTGTTTCTTTCTTAAGAGTCCTTTAGCTAAAAATAATGTATTGCGCTATAGTTATAAATAATACGGGCTTTTTTTTTTTTCCTTCCCCTGTCTAATTAAATTGTTACTCTTGCCACAACGAAAGGAAAGGGAAAAGATAATAACATGAATCTGGTTGAACAAGTACGTAGCTTGCAGGTTTCAGCTAGAGTGTTTGCAGCTGCAGATGGTGCTGAACCCTACGCTCATGCATTTAATTGTCAAAATGAAAAGAGGGTGCTCTGGAGGGATCAGCAGTGTTTTCTATGTGTCCATAGTTTGGGAACCCTTTTGAAAGCTCAGACAAAGTGGGTTTTCCCTGCACTATCAAAATGCACAAGAAAGGAATTTTTAATTTATGGGTTTTTTTCTTTTTGCACATAACTGCAGTGGATTTTGTAAAATTGTGGTTGAACCATATGGTAGGATGTTTTGATATAGTGTGGTGTCCTACTAAAATGACAAGCAGTGGCCACAGATAGCTCTGCCATTATAAAGCGTGACACTTTGGCAGGTTTGCTGTGGGTAAGTAGGGGGTAAAGCTGGAAGAATGAACTTTTCTGCATCTTGGTTATGGCATTGATGTGCTCTTTGAAAGCCATGTGAGCAACCTGGCCGTGCTGTCCTGCCGGCTGAACAGTAGCGAAGGCCAGCAGCCTGGTAAGACAGTACTTACTGCTGCTGCTGTGTTTACTCCAGAAAAGTTTTGTGTATTTTGCTGCTGAGATTTGCCAGTGACTGCTGGGACCGTTTAGCAGTGTTTGGGGTTAGTGTTGGATTGTGGGGGTTATTGGAGAGACCATTTAACCTGCTTGCTCCTGGGAGAGCTATGAAAAGGGCCTGTGAAAGCAGTAATCCCAGAAGCCTCGGGGATGATGAAAGGCAATAACATTGCTACCAAACTTTAAGCTTAATCATGACATCTTTCAGGTGGTGAGAGTGTTATTTTCCTCAAATGAGGCCATGGTGAGGGAAAAAGAAGGGTCCTACAAAGCAGAGAAGCTGGCCTGTGTGGGCGATAGAGCTGGGCACGGGCTCAGAGATTTATTGCACTGAAATTTGCTGTCACTCAAAAAAAAAAAAAAAAAAAAAAAAAAAAAGCAGTGAGGCAGCTGCGTTATTTCACTGGCAGTGATGCAATGCCGGACACACCAGGACGGGAGGGACCAGCACGCTCTGTGACAGCACAGTGTGTACATGGTGTCACCTGAGAGTGCCCCAGCAGCCGACAGCTTCAGCCAAGTGCCAGCACTCCATCCAGGGCTTCATTTTCAAGCCAATATTTATACATAACAGCTGGAAGTATGTTTTTGGAAGTAACACATCATGACTGCACATGTACAATTTCCAAAACACCCCCTTTGCCCTGCCTATATTCTGTACTGTGGGGGGGTTTAGATGTCTTTTCCAGATTTATTTGATCACAGTGCAGTCAAGGCATTTACTAATTTTTCATTCACTTGTCAACTGCTCTAAAAGTGAAAATCTCACAGGAAAACACCATGCTCTGATAAGGTTGTAAGCAGAAAGCAGAAATCCTGGTATGTGTTTTAATTTTACTGCATCATCCTGAAGATTTCTGCTGCCCCCCAAAAGTTAGTGATAACACAGTCAATAAAAGAATATTATAATACTGAAAAGAAAGACCCAAAGGGAAGAAACGTAAGCTTTTTTTGAAGAAAAAAAGCAAAAGGGGTGAGGAAGAAAGCTGTGTAAGTGTGTGTGTTTGGTTAAGGAATTGAATGGGTAGCAAATACTTTTCCATGTGTGTGGAAAATATGAGTTGGCTTTTGCAATAGCATTTTATGGGAAGAAAGATCAAGGGTTCAGGAGCTGAAATACTTATTCATAAAATGTAGGGAGCAAAGACAAGCTACTTGTTGTGCTTCTGCCCATTTGCTGTAAATCCAATCTAGCTGAATCATTTCTAGGAATGGAGTGGGTAGCTGGATTTCCAGCCTCCTCTCTGTCCTTGGCTTCTCTCCTGCGTGGCTGCTGATGATTAGTACTTGTTGTACTGAGCTTTATGTGAAGGGTATGATCCTGTCCACTTCATTGCTAAAGCTTTTACCACCTTGGGATCTAAGCACAATTTAATCTAACCTGGATTAAAACAGCCAACTTGTTTCACAGAAGTGTTTTAACAGCTATCAGACAGGAGCTGACCTGGGTAGGATTTTGTCTGATGCTGGGGAAATGAAACGCCCTTCCCCATCACTGGTCCATTGCCACACTCTGTGGATGGTTTCTGACAAAATCAAACCCAACCCAAGCATTTCCCCTGGTGTTTGAGGTATTCTGAAAGGCTGAAGATGGATGATCTGCCACAGGAGGCTACGCTTGCTGCAGGTGTAGCTTTTATTTGTTGGGTGAATGTAATTTTTTATTTGTGTATCTGAAGAAGTTTGGGGTTAGTCTGCACAGACTGCTTGCCCGCAGTTTTTTGCTGTTTGCTCCCTGCACCCTGCAATGCTCTGATGATTTGGGCCCCACTCAGCTGCCAGGATGTGCACATAGCTGTGTGCCAGGTCAGCACAGCAACCTGGGCTCAGCCCCCAGCCGTCCCGTGCTTGCCTTTGTTTAATCTGGCACCTTCCCAGCTCACCTTAGACATTGCCGTATGCCTCAGGCTGGTGTGGCTCAGCAAGGCTGCACCGCACAGGGCGGTGGTTTTCCCCTCTTTTCAGCAAGTGGAATGGGAGGGGGAATTAAAACAGAATGTCCAGAACATTTTAAAGAACTTTTGAGAGCCCCTGTGCTTTCCATGGGTTTCAGGACAGGTCGATGCTGCATAGGAAGGCTAAGGTTTGTCTGCCTGGAAGGAGGCAAAGGGGCTGGGCTGGTGCCACACAGGGTGAATTTGGATTGCTTTGGTTAGGAAAAGCAGCTGTGGTTATCTTGGTGATGAATATAAACCCTTTTGGTTGTTGACTAGCCAGTTTTAGTATTCTATCTTTTTGAACTCTCTAAGTTTGGAGCTTGTGTCCTTTTTCTCCCAAAAGAAGAAAGTGTTTTTTAGTGGTGGTCTTGATCCAAGGTGCAAATTGTTTTTTAGCAGCAAGTGACGTAGAGGATAACCTTCCTTCCTAGAAGAAAAAGGTTCTAGTTACGACTGTCACTTCTGCGTTCTGCAATTGCCTTGCATTTAATGAATGTCTCGTGAGCGCTAACAAAATTCATTAAAAGCAATTTGTTTACCTAAAGAAAACCTATGTGAAAATGCCATGACTGAAGGAATTCAAAGCCCTTTAATGATTTTGTGGGGAGGCAAGAAAGTTTTTCCATTGTTGTTGTTGTTTTTAATCTTAAGCATGATTCCCTTTCACCCCTGGCTTTTCTAGTTCTGCACCCATTTGCGTGTGTGCACGTGTATGGTTATCAGCACATGTGTGGTTTCAGGACCCTCGGGGCAGCAGCCTTGCCCTGCCTAATGGCTCTGAAAGGGCTCCGCAGAGCCAGAAAGATCCCGAGGATTTAGTTACCACCCTGTTTTTCAATACAAGCCTCTCGCAGGCTCATCTGGCTGCCGAGGCAGTGCTGTGCCAGGTAGGAGACTGCTCTGCTGGTTTGGAGCAGCTCTTGTACCCCGGGGGTAACCCTGCTGCCTGTGGCTGTGGGGGAGGATGCTGCCAGGCCGGGCGCAGCAGCTTTACCTGGGATGCTGCCGACTTTCCATCCCCTCTGCTGGGGTCTCCCCACTTCTGTTTGGGACAACCAAAAGAAAAGGATCTGTAGTCCCCAGTACACTGTTGCAAACACAAACAGGGGAACGCACGGGGCCGGCTCACTCCTGTATGTAGTGCTCCATTGTGGTGATGTATGAAATATCCACCGCCATTACCAGTTCCATAGGCATTTCCTTCCCTTGCTGGCTGCCTCCTGGCTAACTCTCTCATATGGGTATTTTGGCAGTCAGAGGCTCAGTTTAGGCAGCAAGGTTAGGGAGCACTCACTGAGGCTGAGCCTGGCTGGCTGTTGCTGCAGGGGGGTTGAATTGTAAGGAGGGGATGATGACCAGCCTTCAAGGCGTGAGGACAGAGGCATCTTGGGCTGGCACACTCCCCGTGCAGTTCCTTGTGAGGCCAGGTTTCTTCTTCCAAGCCAGGAAAATACTTCTTCCTGCTCTTACTGCTCACCGTGGTGAACTTGAGTCCTTCCCTGTTTAAAACATGCATTAATGTCAAAATTGGCCAGAACAGTGCCAGAATGTTTATGATGGCAAAATGATAATTGGTGCCTGCTATCTCCTTCCTTCTCATGGGCAAAGGTGCCAGGACAGCCTGGCCCCAGTGTGTGAAACACATCAGTGCTGCTATGCTAGACTTAGGGTGGATTCTTAGGATGTGAGTGCTGTGTCCACCAGAACTTCCGAAGCCATTTGGGAGATCCAGTGGTAGTCACTTTCTATCTTCTTCAGGACTGCCATTATCCCATGAGGAGATGTCCGAGTTAGGAGCTAGAGAGCCATAAAGGGAAGATTGTAAATGCATGTGATATTTCAATCTGATAGCATGTCTGTGTTTAAATACCTTTTGGCTGCAAGAACTTGTCTTTCATACTTCATGCTGTCATTTAAAGAAATAAATAGCAAGAGATGGGACTGAATTGTTTTTTAAGTATCTTAAAGCTAGCCAAGATATAGATGCTCCCAAGACCTCTGGCAAAAAGAAATGAAATTGTTTCAATCTTGTGTATTAAGAGGATTACAGAGGCAACCTGTCTTTTAGGAACCTTCTGCCTCTTCTTCCCCAACCACCTGGGGAAAGCAAGCCTCTTTCTTTCGGAATAAAAAGCTCTTTACAATGCTGGGACACAGCTGTCCAGCCATCCCATCTTTGCCGCCTCCTGTCAGTACTTTATTGAGGGAGTTGTGTTTATTCTTTTCAGCCTGACAGTTCATTTCAAATTAGTGCTGTGTTTCCAGATGGAGTCAACTTACGTCCTTTGTTATTATCTCTAATACATGAAGCAATTAAGATTGTTCAGTATTTTGCAAGACAAGCAAAATCTGAAGATGTTCCTCTCTCTCCCAGCCCCTTCCACATTGTGCAAGTGGTTTGGCTCAGAGGCTGCACATTTCGGGAGCTTTTCTGACTTCCTTGCATGTTGGGCCAGCCAAATTTTAATCCTAAGGGTTGCAAGGCAGCTGCCTACGTGCTCCTGCAAGTAGCCAAGTAGCCAAGTATGGGGTGATCCTGCCAGGCCGTTTGAAGATGGAGGATGCTGACTGGGTCTTGTGGGGTGTGATTTACAGCTGTCCTCCCTCAGGTGGGAGGTATCAGGGACAATCGAAGCCATGTGACCCAAAGGCTCTGTTCATTGCAGAGTGCTGGCAGGTAACTAAAAAAGCTGCATGTTTCCTTTGCAAGATCTTAAAAATTTCATTCTTTTGTAGGCAGTTAGGTGTATTCAGAACAAAGAAGCAACAGACTGCACATTTTCTGCATCATTTTCCTGTAGCAGGTATTAGTAGATTGCAGTTATCATTGGATAACCCTTTTTGTCAGGATACTTCTCAGCTGCTTCTACGTACCAGGATGAAGATATATGGATAACTACATCAGTGCACAGTATGCTACATGAACTAACTCCTTCTCGACAGAAATGATTTCAGAATTCAGATTTAATGGAATAGTCTTGAGAACAGTTTTGTAATGCTTTGCTTATTTTAGGTACTTCTCAGTGGTTAGGTTTATTTACCCTCCAGTAACTTCTCTCTTTTCTTTATCTCCAGTAATTATTTTTGTGGGGAGTTGTTTCATTAGCCCACTGTGTGTGGTGGTCATAGTTTGCTACCCAACACCAGTTACTTGGATTCTAAGTAGGAAGAAGGGAAAATTAATTTGTAATTTCATACTTGTCATTTTTATTTTATCCAAATACAGATGCAGGATTATGCCAGAGAAGTCTTATATGTAGCTAATATTCCATATATTTTTGGTTTAATGCAGGATATTTTACTTCGTCATCTGACTCAGAAAGGAGGGAATGAAAGCTGAATTAATGTCACAATGTGACAATAGTTTTGGACTGCAATTCTGTTTTTTCACAGACTCTTAAAGAACAGTGTGAACAACTTTCCCAGACAATAAAAGTACACACTGAGATTTTTTTCTTTTTTTCCATTTACCACATTTAGGCATGATTTTACAAACTCTTGCTTTAGCCTGTCATTTGCTCCTTCAGAGTCAGTGTGGCTGGACGTGGGGAGTGGGTTTGGGCTGTGCTTAAGCAAATTCTGTCCAGGATGTTAAACACCTTCCCAAAAGCATCCTCTTCTTGAGACAGGACAGGGCAAGATGAGAGGTCACCCCTGTGACACAGGACAGTTCTGCAACCGAGCCGGACACGTCTGTGCGTGGCCAGTGTTTGTGTTATGGCCACACAAAAGTTGGCTCATTTGGTGTCAAAAGGCTCTGCCGCCTGCCACTCTGTGCTGGAAGCCGCTGGGCTCAAAAAGAATGTCACTTGGGAGTTGGGCTTCTATTATTATAGTTTTCTGTCTGGCTTGGCGGGCTGCTGAAAACTAGCTCAGACCTTCAGTGAGTTATGACAAGCCGAGTGAAATTAATACCATATTTTACATTGTTTTAGAGAGTGACCTTTCCTCACTGGGGAAACATAAGGACCTCATCTTATTTCCCCAGCACTTCTTTCTGAGTCTGTGTTAATTTCCCCGTGGTTGGGCTGAATTTATAATGCTGGAAACAAAGATAAATGCAAAAGATTTAAAAGAGCTTGTTCTTGAACTTTAAAAGTTCCCTTGAATAGACTGGGCACTTCTAAATGTCTCCTTATTTACACTTGGTTTCTGTTTTCTTTTTTTTTTTTTCTTTTTTTTTCCTCTTTTCCTTTTTGGAATTCCTGACTGAAGGAAATTTCCAATATTACTGTGCTAGAAAATGCTGGAAATTTATTGGTGCTTTCCACAATACTTTAACAAAAAAAATTTTAGAAACCCCATCCCTATGTCAAAGCTGTATTTCTTTCCTGTTGCGTTGTTAATCTAATTACTTCAGTGTAATCTTGAAACACCTGATAATCAGAATACACAAACTCACTTAGTTGAATTTTTTTAATTGCATTGCATTTCTCAATCACTGGCACCTGAATAAGGACAAAAAGGCAGACACCAGAGCAGTCACCTTCCATCTCCTTTACATGAAGGATGGGTGGCAGCTGTAACCTTGTACCCTGAACCTTCTTCTCCAAGGACTTGTTATGATAAATTTGCAAGGTGCTCTTTATTTTCTAGGGTTTGTTTTTTGGTTTTTTTTTTTTTTTTTTCAGAAATTGCAAGCAGGGAAGTAGAACTGAGTCTAAGATCTTGTGTATTTTATCAGAGTTATTACCTGTAGATTTGAATGCGTTAAACAGCGATGAAGGAGATTCTTGTGTTCATCAATCAATTGCCTCTCTCAGAGCTTTGATCAAAAGTTTTAGGGAGCAAGTTAGTAGATTTTTCTTAACAAAATCACATTGCATCCTGCACATGTAATCTGGCATCTTATCAGTAAGATTTCTCAGTTAGAATTTGCGATGGATTAGATAATTGCGGTTTTTTTCTCTAACAAGATTGATACAGTGGAGATGACAACTTGGAGTTTTTTTTCCCCAGAGCAATCCAAGTCTTTGGACCCAAATCATTTTGATATGGATGCACTTTATGGGAATCAAAGTCAGGGTTCTGTGAGGCTTTCAGGATCCCTGACAGCTGCTGGAGACCTCAGCTGTCTTTCTGATGTGCATGCCCCACGTAGTGTGTTGTACCCATATTTACGGGTTTGTGAGCACTGTAAGTCCCAACTCTGATGGACAGAAAGGTGAACTCTTGACTGATTTATGTGAGCCAGCTTTAGCTGTGGTCTTCAAGCAAAGTGTTCAGAGTTGAGATCTCCCTGTAGCTGGTCTAGCAGCTTTTTGAGCACAGTCAGCCTTTGCCTTTATTAGCAGATTAGTAGTTGTCTCCTTACGGTACCTTTCAGGTTGTATTTTGTAATTCACTTTTGGTAGGAGGACCTGTTAGGCACAACCCAACTCTGCCATTGTCTCTCTGTACCCATTGCATCTAGCTGAGGAGAACAGCCTCCAGCCTGGACCATGTGCTCTGACCCATTCCTTCCAGCTCCAGGGTCTTCTCCACATACTTTGAGTGACTGGACTTGTTACTGTTTTACCTTTTTTCTGATATTCTCGAAATTTCCTGGCTTCCAGGGCTTTTATTTTTCCCCATCTTTCAGTAATTCATATTAGAAGTAGGAGAGCAGTGGTTGTTGTAGACTGTGGACCGAGGCTCCTAGCCTCAAAATTTTGAGTCCCATTCGTCAAAGAAAACAAAAGCTGTGCTTCTCTTGTAGGACAGTAAAATGGCTGAGCTGAGCAATTCTGCTCATTAGGTCTGTGACTTGCTTCATCTCCCTCCCATACAATTATTCAGAGAGGAAAAACTCCCATTGCATATTTTCGCTCACATCATCCAAGCTTGAGGACTTGGTCTAGAAAGATTAAACTCGTGTTCTGTGTTTCCTGCCAAGATGCTGCAATCCACTGGAGATAAAATTAATTCCTTTTTGCTGAGTGAGAATCCAAAGCTATGTATTAATAAGGAAAAGAAAGTGCCAGATATTTCTCCTTCTCGTCTTGTATGTGTGGGCATGTGAAGGGTACTCATCTTGCTTTTGACCCTCCATTCCCCCTTTCCAAGGGACATTTTGTACAAAACAGCATTAGAATCATCAGGTTTCTGAAACCAGATGTGACAGAATAGGCTTTAGTTTAAATATCTTTTAATTTAAAGTCTTTCATGCTTTCCAGTTTTCAATTTGAACACTGATGAGGAGATTTTCAGGTGTGCCAGAAGAGTTAGTCTCTCAACTCCTGTTGGCTTTTACTGGTGGGATTATGAAGAGAAAGCTGTGCTGCTGTCCTTGAAAAATCTGTCTGTAAATGTCTAGCATTTTGTGATGAGTTGGTGTTTCTCTCCAGGAGTCTTTGAAGCTAGTATTTTCCTGGATCCATCGTACTAGAATTACCAAGCAAGGCTTTATATTCAAATATTTAAAAAGATTGTAATTGCTTTAATTAAAAAAAAACATGCACGTACCTGCATTTGATTTATATTACAAACACCAGTATTATCAGGTTGTGTTTGCCAGAGTAAATACCTGAAAGGTTTTAAGAACCTCATTATGTTGAAGCTCATGGACTGAGCTGGCCTGTTTCGCAGGTTTCACAAGATTTTGTCCTATCTCCCTATGTGTGTGCATGTTTATATGGGTGTATATATGTCCTGTGTTTACCCTACCAAAAAGCTAGCAGCCTGAAGAGCTGTAGTTTTCTTTCGTGGAGATAAATACACATTGCCATGTTTTCTGGAACTCCTGCAAACACGGGTGAAATTGCCTTGAATTGCAGGAAAAGGTTTGGTCTGACCCTGTGGATGCAATCTCAGTCTCTCCCATGCAAACTAAAGCCAAGAGGAGAAGCTCCACCACCAGTGAGAGCCAGGCTTGGAGTCACCATCCCTTTCTGCCCAGGAGTGTGTGTTCCCCCTGGCAGTGTCACACACTGTCATCTGAGAACCGCTGGCATGAAGAAGTGGTGTGCAGGTGATCGGTGATCTGCTACCTTGAAATTTAGTCTTATTTTTTTCCCCTTTGTGGGGTTATATTGGTTTCTTACACTCCGTCTTAAAAATGCACATTGGGAGAAAACACGAGGTAGGTGACAGCGTTTTCTAACCTGTTCTGTAAAGGATTTTATGCACACTATTCTGTAAGGGTTTTGATGCACACTGTTGAACAATATATTGTATCACCTCTACACTTTAGCATGTATTTGTACAGCCGTATGTAATGGCTCATCAAAATGCATCATGTCGAGGGGAGTTTCTGCTTGTGTCGCCACATGAGTTGGGTACCAGTGTGAGCCAAACTCATTTCAGGAGCCGAGATCGAGGCAGGCACTCTTGAACTAAGCCAAACTTCAGAAAATATTGGAAATTCAGAAGTTAAGTTTCACTGAGAAGTAAGTTAAGTAGCTCTAATAAAGGGCAAATATTTTTTCCTCCAGAACAATACAACAGTCCAGTTGTATGTGCCTTAAATGTGAAAATAGCAGGGGAGGTTCTAAATAGCAGGGTGACAGATAAAGCTGGGAGGAAAGGGAGTGGGAAGGTGGGAGCCTCATTTTTCCTTACCTTTGTCCAAGGAATGGCTCAGTAGAGGAGTGTCTCACTGGATGTGTGATGGGGGTCGGAAGACACATGTGTAAAATCGAGGAAGAGCCTTCAGCTTTGGGTGCAAAAAAGCCATCTTTGTTTGAAAGTGGTCTTGGGAAGTAGCAGACCAAACAACACTATCATAATGCGTCTTCTCTTCCTTGGCGTGCAGTTGTCACGAGAGATTTGTAACTCTTTTCTTGGTTCATTGTTCCCCAGCTAGTGTGTATTCTCCATTCAGTAGTGCCAGAATTAAGATGAAGCCTGCCCGTTTCAATAAGGCGGCTTTGTTGTCCAAATGGCAGCACTTGTATAGAAATTGGATTGACTCCAGCAGAGCTTGCACGATACACTGCAAAACTGTTGTCATATGATCCTTTTTATTACTAAGAAAAAGCCTGTTCTCAAAAAAATGGACTAGTCCTCTTTTTTTTCTGTTTTGTTAGGGCAGGGAAAAAATCACCATCAAATTCTTTCTATTAATAATAAGCTGCAAATTTGAAAACCATGCCTAATGTGTGAGTGAAACAAAGAGATTGGATTAACTAAAGTGACATTAATGTAGAAATATGGTAGAGCCCTATCTGTTTCATTTTATGTATTGGGAGCTGTGATTAATCTACTCACAGGTCTAAGTAAGCATGTGCTGTTCAACCTTAGCAAGAAGGGAAGGGAGGTGATGGCACAATGGGGAAGGGAGAGATGTTGGAGTGATACAAAGTACAGCTGTGGTTTCCAAAAGGTATGGTTCTCTCAACTTCCTTCTTTTCCTTGAGATGTGGATTCCTTCAGCATTTCCTTGAGGTGTGGAATAAAAGCAGCTTGCTCTAAACAAGCTGCTTGAAAGAGCGAGCATTTCTTGGTACTCTGCGTTCATATGCACCCAGCACTGTGTGTCTCTCATCCAGGCCAGCCACAAGGGAGGATGCATCCTTATGAGAAGGACATTAACTGCTAATGTCTTCTAGTGCTAATAATGGATATAGTTGTTCCAAATCAAAGTATTTTATTCTCTAAGAATTTTTTTTTCTCCATTCTGGAATGAAGCATCTGTAAAGAGAGCACTTCTTATCAACTAGGGTCCAGGTGTTGGATTTGAAAAGAGAATTTTTCTCTCTTTATTCTCGGGGTTTTTTTCCCAGTCATGCAGAAGAAAATAGGTGAACACATTTTGTTATGATTATTGATACTATTTGTTAACCATGAAATTTTACTAAAAAAATTGTGTGTTAACAGTAGGGTAATGTGAGGAGGAATTGCCTTAGGTCTGGAGGAGTTTTATGAAGCACCTTTAAAAAAAATTTTTAGTTTATTAATGCACTTTTGTCATGATAAGAAGCCTCATTTTGCAATGCTTTGTGATTTATGAACTGTTTCTTCTTTAGCTTGCCTTTTGCAGCAGTGTGATAATATTTGTATAGGTTTTGATGGTTACAAAATGTAATTGAGTTCCTAGCACATATAGAGTAGAATTAATAGATTTTAAAGCTGGAGGGACCCATTATACTCATGGGCTGACGTCTGTATGACATGCAGGACATCGAATTTCATCTAATAATTCCTGCATAGAGGACGTGAATTCTGGCTGAGCTTGAGGTTACTTTAAAGGCATCCAGTTCTGATTTAAAGACTTAAGATGATAAAGCCTTTGGAATTCTTTTTCCCAGTGGTTAATTACCTTCCTTTTTTTTTTTTTTTTTCTTTTGTTATAAGAAGTTTGATACTGCTTTTCCTCTCTGCATTTGTCAAGCCACTGTTTAGGTTTTTTTGCATTTCATTTCTGTGTACTAACATCAGCTGATATCTGATATCAGAGACCTTTGCCCAGAGAAGGTACAAATGACCAGGTGTTCTCATAGATAATCTGAATCCTTGGACTCCTGCTCCTCCTGAAAGGTGTATCTTTTAGGGCTTTACTCTCATACTTTTTAAAATATAATTTATGTAAGTATTGCTAATTCAATACCTCCTGAAACGTGCTTGCAAACACACTTCATAGTATTTGAGTCTCTTCACTTGCTTCACAGCATCTAACTAATTGAATATATTTCTGATGTCAGAGTTCCAAAATCCCCACTTCCCTCTACAGACTTCTTTGTAGGGAAAGATAGATATCTTTACCGGCCCAGATAGGTTAAATGTTTTGTTTTAAATAGAAATGATGTGGGTCTTCCCTTCTGTATTCCTGATCCATTTCTCTGTTTTGTTCTGCATGTGATGAAGAATTTAGCCTTTTGTAGATGCAGGAGCTGCAGCTCTTCTAAAGCCACTGGAGCTCCAGTCTCTGTTTTCTGCTGCTTTTTGTTTGCCTGTGTCCTTGCACAGCAATTTGTAGGGGGGAGCAGCACCGAAGCTGCTACTTCTTGAACGGAAGAAGGGAAACAGTGAGTTCCAGCATCGCAGGGCTACTTGCAGGAGGCTAAAAGCCCTTTTACACAGAGGTCAGCAGCATGTTGGGAACCTTTTCTGCCTGCATGAGACCGTCAAATAAATAGTACAATGTGATTTTTTTTTTTCAGACATTGAAAAGGGAGCTGCTGTTTGTGTCATATGTGGCTTCTGTTCCTTGAAGGTTGGCCATGGAGAGGGAGGTGCTCGTATCCACAGATGGTTAGGGCACTGTCTCCACATAGGGAAAGGCACAGACGTCTTCTCACACTGGCAGGCCGCTGGAAGCTCCATGACAATTTTGGTTTGCTTCTGTGCAAATCCAAATCGACAGCTTTCCAAGTACGTGGCACAGGGGAGGTTACTGCGGGTCATTTAGTAGTTTCCAAGTTCGGTGCAGCTGCTGTGTAGTGCTTATTAAGGGGATGGGAATATAACAGGTAAGCCAAGTAAATGGATTAGCTGTAAGCAGTCCTATTGTTGGCACCGCCTGGAGATAGGTTGTGAACCAGGCAGGCATGTCTTGCAAGCGATATTCTTTCATCCCCCGATTACAGAAGAGCAGCATAAATAGAGTGGCCTACATTGAAATGATTCCTGGAGGAAAGAGGCATTTAAAGCCAAGGATGGTTACGCGTACTCGGAGCAAACTGTTCAACCAGAATACCATTTCCAAGAAGGAGGGGAGGGGAGAGGGGAAGGAGCATTAAGCCAAGTGTCTCTCTGTCCATCTCTGTCTGAATGCCTGAAATGTTGGACAAATGATTCCTTCGAGGCATGCAGCACTACTGTCGTCTTTCGAACCTTCATGGAACAGCTTTTACCTTTATTTCTAGTGGTTGGCTACTGTTGGCTTGAGGGGGAGTTAGAAGAGGAAGGTCACTAAAGACGATGCCTTTGTGTTTTATCAGCAAGAGTGGCTGGGGAGGGGTAGAAGCATCGGTCACTTCCAAGGGTGCATATTGACATGTTTAGAGAAAGCATTTGCTCGAGCACGGGGATTGCTAATAAAAGTCATGGTTTGTGCTTTTGTACTTGTAGTCCCTGTCCAAGAAGGGTATTAGACTTTTGAGTCTCCTTACCCCAAGCACAAGAGAATGGCTTGCCCATGCCGTCTGGGCAGGTGGGATGCCCACCTACACTGTGCGGTGGCAGCTGGGGGTGCCTGGAAAGGGAATGCTGGCTATAGTTTGTCCCCAGGCGGAGCCCTGGCTCTGGAAGGCAAGCTCTCTTCCCCCTGCTCTGTGGCTTCCTTTTCAGCAGAGCAGCTAGCACTGATTAGTTCTCACTGAGGCGTGGTGTTCTTGGCGGTGTGTTTTTGGTGTCTCCCCCAGCATCCTGGCAAGGCTTACAGCATTGCAAGTGCTTGACGGTGTGCTTTGTTGGGATCAAAGGAGTTCAGGAGGCTTAAGGTTGTATATTTACATGGGGTTTTTTTACCCACTGTTGTCGTACTATCTAAGATTACTCCAACTGAAAAGCTTAGACAAAACAGTTGCCTCCGCAGTTTTCCTTACTGTGCCTGCTGCACTCCAGGCTTCTTTCAGAGTGAAGCAGTGTTGCCTGGGGCTGCCTCCCACTGTCAGCTCCTCCAGGCATTACTGCAATGGCTATGTGTCCAAGGTGCTCTCTGCAGGCAAGGAGAGCTCACAACACAGCTCACACATGCTTGGGTTGAATTGTTCTCTTGAGGAAACTCAATCTACTCCCCATCTTTCCTATTAGAGCACTTAGGTACCATAGGTATCTAAATTTGGTGTCTTTAGGTCAGAAAAAAGACTTTCCCAATCCCAACACCAGTCTAGGCTTTCTACCTGTGTATAAACAAGCCCTTTCAGGTGGGCTGAAGCAGACTTCAGGTACAGAAGAGGTTTTGGGCAGTTCCTGTCCTAGCCTTGTTCTTGCCAACCTCAGTCTGTCATTTTTTCTCTTTTTTTTTCCCCACCTCCTTTTTTATAAAGCTAATTGGATTTTGAGCTGACAGCAAGTCTTTGATGAAGATAGAAGGGCATCTTCTATTGTGTGTATTAAAGTCACCTGTAAGGTAAATGTCTTACATGGAGACTACATTGTTTAAAATGTCCTGCTATTTCTGCCAGGTGGAGTTGCAGGAATTAACACAGTTTTATCACCTAGAAACAATCTTTTGCTATCTGGAGGCAAAAACCCCAAAACAATACTGTGAGATAGGATGAACAGTCAGGTGGTTTGTATCTGGAGAGTAAGGCTGTTGACAGAACACTGTCCCCCTGTACTCGGCTCTGGTGAGGCCACACCTCAAATCCTGTGTTCGTTTTTGGGTCCCTCACTACAAGAAGGACTTAGAGGTGCTGGAGCAAATCCAGAGAAGGGCAATGAAGCTGGTGAAGGGTCTGGAGCACAAGTCCCGTGAGGAGCAACTGAGGGATCTGGGGTTGTTTAGGCTGGGGAAGGGTAGGCTCAGGGGTGACCTTATTGCTCTCTATAACCACCTGAAAGGACAATGTAGCCAGATGGATGTCTGTCTCTTCTCCCAGGCAGTCAGTGGAAGGATGAGAGGAAATGGCCTCAAGTTGTGCCAGGGGAGGTTTAGTTTTGACATCAGGAGGAATTTCTTCACAGAAATGGTGATAAGATATTGGAATGGGCTGCCCAACGAGGTGATGGAGTCACTGTCGTTGGAGGTGTTTAAGGAAAGACTTGATGTGGCACTTAGTGCCATGGTCTAGTTGACGTGGTGGTGTTAGGTCATAGGTTGGATTCAATGATCTCAAAGGTCTTTTCCGACCTAATGGATTCTGTGATTCTGTGTAACATGTTAAGTGTTAAAAGATTGGAGGGACAGCTTCCCTCTGGGACTTGTCATTTCCCCGGTGTAAACCCACTATATCGGATCTGTGTGTGTTGGAAATACAGCAGTCTTTTAGAAAAAAAAATGACTTTAAGCAATTGGTCTAAATGGGATTACTCATTTTCTGATGTGTTTGATTTTAAGTCTTTGTGAATTTCCACATGGATCATTTCCTCCTCAAAATTAATGATTTTTTTTCCATGTGAAGTAATCTACAGTTATACCAAACAGCATTAATATTTAGCATATCATGGAGATCATGCAATTTGAGTATGTCAAATTTTCACTTGAGTTTTTATTTAAAGGATTTCTGTTAATGCAGATCTTCAAATATCATGCAACACTGTTTGCAAACAGAGGCATGAAATGACTGTAATGCTGAGATCCCTGTAGTTCTCCAGTGAGGCTGAAGAGCTTTCTTGGTTCCTTGCAGCAGGTCAGAGAAAACTACTTCAGCTGCATTCTTCTGCTGCCATTTCTGTGATTGCTTCCACCATAGGGATGATAAAGTGATATTTCACATAACTCTGTTCTTTTGGCAGTTCTTCATAGCGGACTTTGCAAAGCAGCAATGATCCATTTGAGCTCCACTTCAGGCACTGAGAGTGTCAAAGAGTGGGTACATGCCACCACTTTTGGTCTCATTTTATGTGAAGAATTGATGAGTTTCATTTCAGGAATGTTAATTGAGCCATTTGAGTTCAGGTATGAACTCTTTGCATAACTGCCTTCCATCGAGGGAGTGAATTCACGTGACTCCTGTCTGTCCCTCCTGCCTTGTGTTGTTTCATTTTTTCACCACAGCCCTGGTCCTAGTTTATTTCATAATCTAGATTATGGTCAAGGGCAAGACCTACATAAGCATATGGTGCACATTGCACGTTGCCTTATCTGAAGTCATGAGGGTGTGATTAATGGGCTTAGGGTTTTAATTTGGCCTGTCTTACTCTCGTGTCTCTTTCCAGTGAGGTTGCAAAGCCTGACCAGTGACTGTGACATGCGTGCACCAAATGGTGTGGTGATGCTTATTTCCTTGAAGTGCTGGGCAGCTGCTGGAGGCAAACCTCTGCGGCCAGGAGCAGAGCTGAGCCTGCTTCAAACTGGCTGCCCTGGTTTGGATGGCACTGCATTGCCAGATCCGAGTGTCCCAGGGCAGTTTGGTCTCTGCCATCTGAGCGCTGCTGGAGAGAGTGAGTGGGTGGTCTAATTCATGGGTCACATCGAGTGATGTTTTGGGTGTTGCTTGGCCTTGTGGAGCGGTGTAGATGCTGCAGGTTTGTCATGGGCAGCTGCTTCTGGTGTACTTTCTAGGATGGGGTTCAACAGGTGTGCGGGTCCTGTCAGAGAAGAGCTCATACAAGCTGGACCAGAACTCTGACCTGCTTTGTGAATTTGCGATCTGGAGTGTGACGGTTGTACCTTCAGCATCAAATTTAGCACATAAAATCGTTTGTTAGTGCAATGCTTGGCTGTCCAGGAAAAATATGTTGGACATCTGTCCTGCACACGTGGCAAGAGGCACTGGCTGGCCTGTCATCTCTCCATGCTGGACAGACAGGGGCTTTACCTGCTGTGTGGCACAGTGGGAGAGGATGAGTAGATCAAAGCAGCAGGTGCAGAGGCTCCTGTATCTACACTGTCTCCAAACTGAGCATTTTGTTCCAGGCTAGATTTTGTCTGGTCCTTTGGACCAAATGTCCCCGCTGCATGTGTGGGTTGAATCTGCTCAAAGGACTACTTGTTTCAGATACTTCAATCTCCGTTAAAAGATGTGAAGGCGTTTGGTGCTTCCCTGGACCTGAATTTCCTCTTTAGTTTTTGCTGTGAGGAATTTCACTTGAGCCCAGCAGAGGCACCCTGTGAACAAAGCCAGCTTGCCATGGAAGGGATGGCTAGGGGGTTTGCTTCAGAACTGCTGCAGACCACCCATGTGTATGGACACAGCCAGGGTGATCCTAGCTGGAGGCTTAAGAAATGCAGGTTTCCTTTGCATCAGTGGTACCAAAAGGAGCCGTGTGGCTTATGGGAAGCCACTGCACCTCAGATTGCCCATCTGCTTCAGGTAGGGTGATGTGAGCTCTCCAGGTGACACTTGCTTTGTCACAGCTGAACACATCCTGGCTGATGGGGTTCTTGCAAACATTGCATGTGTCTTGTGGTGGGAGATGGGGACCTTGCACCGCATTCATCTTGCACCTTGTTGCCTTTGCTACTTCTGCATCAAACCCCACACTTCATTCATAAAATAATCTTGAATATGTAGCAATGGGCCATGGTTGTCAGCCTTGATAATATTTCAGAGACTTGTACTTACTTGTAATAACACATCTTAAAACAAAAGTGAGGCGAAGCTTCAGTTTACAGCGAGCTTGCTTAAGGTGGTGAAATTAATGTAGAGATACAAAAACTGAAGTTGTATCTCTTTTATCCATGGTGTGGTGTTCAAACAAACTAAATTAGGAGCTTTGTTTGTGGACTGATAGTCAGAATTCTAAGTTTTTATTTATCTTGGAAAGATTGAACAGTTTGTTTTTAGTAATAACAATTCTGCTAATTTTTGTGTTAGACAGTCAAATGTTGTTGGCTTAGATATCTGTGTCCTTCAGAACTGCTGTTTTTAATTTTTGGATTTGGAACAAACCCAGCATCCTAAGTTAAAAGCAAAACTTTTCTCAGCAGGTTGAGACAAAAAAGAAAGCGATTGTATCACAGAATATATGCACTTAACAGCCGAGGTTTTTGATTCCATGGTTACAAAAACAAAACAAAAAAGCCTCACACATATAGCCAGTTGGTGATTTTATTGTTTGAGTCGGATGGCCTTTCTTAAAATGAATTTTAATGGACAAGAAAGAAAGAAAGAATGTATTGCTGTACTTGTGCAACTGAAGTTTATGAAATAGGATTGGAAAAATACACAGAATAATTGGGCACATCCTGTACTTAGTGAATCACCAAGCTAGTGCAATAAACATTGCTGCGTTTGGGAATTTAGATCTATACCCTGCTTTTGCCAAGAACAATGGGAATTGCTTGGGATCACAGGCTACCTGAACTATTTTTTGTGCAAAGTTGTATTTTTCTTCGGGTATTCCATGTTCTGAAGTAATTTCTGGTTTCATAAAATAGGTGTTAGTCCAGTTCTATGACACCTTAGACTGACTCAGTGGAACCTAGAAGACAAACTAGGAGCTGTATGTGGCAGGACCTCTGCAGACATTGGTATTGGTAAAGGAAAAATATTCCTGAGCAGCAAACTATGCAGTCTAACCAATGTCTTCCTTCAGAGAAACAATCTTTTGTCTTCAAAACTAAAAACAAAAGCTACAGACATTTGATAGTTTCAGTCTTGTTTGCCAGATAAGAGGGATAAACTTGTGAACATGTTTAAGAAATTACTAAGTTTCCAGAAAACAGGCTGTTACTTAAGGGGCATGAGAACCATTACAAAGCCAGAAACAAATACAACATCCAAATGTACTCTTGAATACACACGTGGCTCTTGCAAATTATGAGAGCTGCACATGCATAGGCTTAATGGAATCCTGATGGAAACCATCCAGGGCTGGAGTCTGGCTCCTGGTGAATTTAGGACTGCTGTCTGGCTAGGACTGAAGTTTGGGTCTCAGGCAAACTGATGGAGATGTTTTCTTCCCTCAAGGAAATATGTGTTTAGTCATCAGCCAGAAAGACAGGATGGCTTGTATGCAAGGCTTTCGTAGCATTGCTTAGTGTGAGCTCTGGACATCTTCCATCTTTTTTACTTACCCAAAATATGGTCATCCTTTTAAGGAGAAACTTTATTGTTTTTCCCAGTAGCAGAGGGAGTGAACTAAGTGTACACTGAACACTGTGCTCCTGTTGTTTCACCCTGTGAGGACAACAGCCATTCAGGAGGTACAAACATCCTGCATTTCAGATACCACTGAGCTGAATGGCAGAATTTATGTTTTCAGCCAAACCAACCAGTAGTTTCCTCAAGTGTCTACAAATATGCATTGATAAGCCCCCATAGGGTCTTTTACAGCTCCGCTTCATCTGAGGAACAAGAGCCAAGAAATCTGGGAGATTTTTCCAGCAGGAATAGGCTGGAAAAGTCTCACTAGCCCCAGAGTAGTATTTCTGTTTGAAGTAGTGGGACAGACAGAAAGAAATGGTATTATCAACATTTCTATGCTAGCACAATTTATGGATGCTAAACTTTAAAAGCATAGCCTTTTTTGTTAAAGATGTAACTTCTCTTGGGGGAAGAGAAAAAGGGGTTCCAATCAGCAGAAAGCGTTCTCTGGTCTTCTCGCCCTCTGGATAAACACCATTAAAGGTTCAGGACGTTCCTGGGGAGGGAAAATCAATTTTCTGCACTCCTCAGTTCAATGCAGATGCAGCTGTGGCCATACAGTAAGTGACTCACTCTGTGGCCATCTTTTTAATGATGAAACTATTATGTGCTACACTGCCCATTCAGGCATTTTGGTTTCTCATTCTCTACCCCTGGCTCCCAGAAATATGAATAATGACGCTTTTACTGGAGAGGTGGAAATGCTCCCTGAGACACACCACCAGGGTAGCACATGCTGTTGGTTGGTGCTGTGGATAGTATTAGGGATACGAGAGCATAATTGGCTTGAACTTTTGCTCACCCCTTGACTTAAATCCAAAGCTTTTTTATCAAGTTCAGATAAGGTCCCTACCTCTATCTGACACCCATTAGAGCTCTGTCCTTCTGTGTAGTTCCTGGTGGTGTCCCCTTCATTCTGTTTGGGGTTTCAGGTGGGAATGCCAGCGTGTTGTGGATGCAATAGTTGAACCCTGGTCTACAAAACCCAGCCAGCTCAGATGATAAGGAAAGGCAGCTTATTACTCCAAGAGCTGACTTTCCCACATCAGGTAGATTTGCATCAGGCAATTGCGTGAATTAGATGTTGATCTTCATTACCATAAAATACAGCAAGGAAAATCCCATTTCTGAAAGTCTTCCTACTGTACACAGATCCAGATGTATAGCACTGCTCTCTGCACAGCAAACGGGGCTCATATGTATTTTATTAATGTAAGTGTAATGTAATTATTCTCTCGTCCATCTGGCAGGTGGTGTTTTCATTAAGAAGTGAATAATCTAAGCTATAGGCTCTGTAGAGGGGGATGAGTATGGAGGAGATTCAGGTCATCTGCTGTGGGACCATAAATAGAAGCTAACAAGGGAGCTCTTGCTGTCCTTGTCCACTAAAACTGAAAATCTGTTGCTTTTATTTTTCCTTTAGCAGACTGCTTCCAGGCTTAGAAGCTGGTCTATTAGTGAAAACTTTTCACCATCATGCAGTTTAATTCCTCGTTTATGGTAGTGGCTGGAGGCACAGTATGAAAAAATAGGTGTTATATAAGAGAAAAAAACTAAGTCCTTATATAAACCACTATGCATAGGAAGATAAGATTAAAATCACACTTGTGGAGGTGCCCGGTGTGTCTCTGAGTGTGACGTACTGATTGAAAAAGAAACTTAGATTACTTAAGGGTTTTTATTTATGCAGAAGGTCCTGATTAAAAAAAAAAAAAAAAAGTAAAAAGAGCAAAACAAAACACATACAGAAGAGCAACAAGCCTGAACCATCCTTCCAAAAAAAAAAAAAAAGTTTTGGGAAGAGTGGTGTGTGTAGCATTCTAAAGGAAATCTGGTTGCTCTCTGACCATCTGTGTGGCATCTTCTGTTTTCCAGACAAAGTTTTCTGATGTCCACATGGAAACGGGAGCAATTTCCTCTTTCCATGTCCTAGCAAGACTTCTCTTGGCACAGCACAAGGCCTAGTTTGAGTTTTGCCCTGGAAAGATATAAATATCCTGGCCCTGTCCCAGGAACATTCAAGCAAGGATTAGGTTTTATTTTTTATCTGGTAACATTCAGAGAAACCTATCAGGTTGACCAGGCTGGGAGGGGTTTTCAGTTAGTAAAGCTTGTAAGTAAAGAAGAAAACCGAGCTTTAAAATAATTATTATTGCTGTTTTTAGTCTATAATTTTAAATTTAGAAGGGGATGCCGAAATGATGCTGAGGATCATTCCTTCATGTGTGGTTTAGGCATCACCAGGCAGAAGGTTAGAGTTTGTTGCTGCCGTTTTGCGAAGGCGCAGATTTCCATTCCGATGGGCTTGTTCTTTCATGGAGAATTCTGTTTATTTTCCTTCCCAGTAAAACTCGGGTTCAGTTGCTGTTCAGCCAGGGTGGAACACGGAGGCTGTCGCACCACCACTTCCAAGGAAACACCTCCTAGGGTGTTCATTACCCTGGCTGCAGATAATGGGAAACTAAAAACAAACCTGAGCAACAGCCCCTTGGAAACAGCTTTAGAGGCTGGGTGCCAAACTGTTTAACGCTGTCTGGAGGTGCTAGTGCGTCTCTTCTCATTAAGGGTGCTGCTGAGCCTCTTTCTTTTGTGTGGGTACTGAGAATACTTGAAAGGAGATATTTAACTACTGCACAGCAGTACAGTACAGGGAGCAGTGGGATAGGGACAGTAAATACAGCATCCCAGGCAAATGGTGAGCTAGAGCTTTGCCAGGCTATAATAAAGCATGGGTGAGCCTTTGCCAGACATGCTTTTTTCTCTCTATTTAAAGATGTTATTTATCCCTCTGACTTCATGAAGTGTTATCTGGAAAAGCTCGCTGTGCAGATCAGTCTTTACCCTAAGCCTCCTTTGATACACTCTTCTTAGAGAGGGTTCCTTGGTTTCTGCAGGAGTCAGTGATCTCAATGTTTTGTGGTTTCAAGTGAGAATTCGCTTCTCTGAATGCATCACACCTCAGTCATTTGTATGTGTGTGTGAAGGTCAGTGGGCTTGTCAGATACCCGATTGTAAATCCTGTCACTAAATCAATTTCTTTTAATTAAAAAAATGTGCTGCTCTTCAGAAGAAGTGCACCCTTTCATCTGGACAAAACCCATTATATCCCAACACAAATATGATAGCCGTAAGCTCTCTGCTCGTCTCATGTCGGCTGCTTGTCTCAGCTGGTACATTGGAGGTTGGGAAATCTCAGTGGTCAGAGGGGAGCTGTGTTTTCCCTTCCTCCGAAGGAAATCACAGTTGTTACTACTCTGACATCACCTAACTTTGCAGCCTTAGAAGCAGAAAAAGTTAATATCAGAAAACAAGTAGCCACGCCAACAGGTGAGAGACATTCAGGGCCCATACTTGCTCCCTGTGGTGCCTGCACCAGAGGCATGGAGAAGTCTGTCACAAGGGCTAAGAGCAGGACAGGATTTCACATTCATTTAGTAATTCCCTTGGGGTTATACTCTTAGATAACTTAATGACTTAGTGTATAGCCCGTCTGGAAGATAAGCAGGCATAATTCATTGCAGGCAGGTCGTTCATCCTTTGAGATAACCAGCAACTACAGCCATAGGGAGCCGGGAGATAAAGACACTATGCATCAGCAGCTGTAGTTCAAGGTTTCAACCCTTCCATCTCCTTCTGTGACCCAGAAGTCATTTGCAGTTGATAATTTAGTCATTTGCTTTCTTTAGAGAGAAATACATGGGCAGTGGCTAGCTGAAGTGAGTGCATTTTCCATTCTGCCCATGCCTTTCAACGCAGCCACAGCACAGCTCTGCCTGGAAGTAGGCATCCTTGCATCGCTTAGAGGCTTTAGGGCTGTGTTAAATGCTGATTTGGAAAATTTACTGTAAATTGATTCCAGTTTTTCTGGTGTTATTTAAATGATGACTGTTGTTCGCGTACTGCTTGGGATGCTTGCACATTGTTAATTTTCAGTTTCAGTTAATTTTCAGTTTCAGCAAGCTTTTAGGGGTCCAGTTTATATGTTAGTTCCAAACTGAGGCACAAAGAGAGAAAGAATGTGTATATAACATACTATATTGTATTCACTGATTTTCTTGTAAAAAGAAATTTACTTTCAGTATCAGCAGATACATTTTAAAACTGAACAAGTCCCACAAAAATATGCTGCTCCTAAGCCAACAAATATTAGGATCAAACATATGACATGACTTGTCCCTAGTTAATAGTCCCTCCTCCAAAAAATATGTGTTCCGTAAACAGCAATCTACATCTTGAGATCCCTTGCATTGATAAATGATTGTCTCAGTGGGTACTTTATGATTACTAGCTCTCAGTAAAACATTTTTATCTTGTCTGCATGCACAGCAAAAGAAATAACAAATACAAGGCTTTTGATATGGTCATATGATGGCCACAATGTGATTCACAGTCTGTGATGTTGCTTTATTTAAGGAGGAAGAGAGGGAGAGAAAAAGAAGTCTATTTTTGTTTGTTTGTTTTCTAATTACTTGGGCTGTTTTTTCTTTGACTCAGCAACTCTGAAGAGTACATACTGTACTACAGTAACCAGCAGTCAGGGCTGGGAAGTGGAACGATGGTGATAATAAAAGTAAATATCCTGCATTCTCAGAGGGATTAGGAGGAGATGGGGGAATTAGTCTCGTTATGGTTTGGTGTGGTGTCACAATCCCTCTCTGCATCAGTGCTATCCTGTATGTAATCTTTCAATCTGTATTTCTCAAGTGAAGTACTGGGAACAAACACGTAATCGGAATAGTTTTATTTTCACTGTATTTTTTTCGTTTATGAAACCCATGTGTTTGGATGATGAAAGCTTTCACCTTGCACAAAAAAACCATGCAGCAAACAAGAAGGCTTATGGCCTATTTGGAGTGTGTCTTAAGAACAGAGAGGAGAGTGATTTTGACTGACATGAAATAATTTGATAATTGACATGAAATATTTGATTGACATGGAATACCCTCTACCTTGTGATGCTTTCCTGTCAGTCTGCATACTACAAAGCAGGAGTTGTACTCATCATGGCACACCTTCTCAGTCAAAGTGATTTGAATCCCAACTTCCAAGGTGAGCCCTTATTGCTTTAAAGGTGTTAAATTACATTTGCGATTTCACATAATAAAAACACTCAAGGCTGTAATGGATTACAGGTGATTCTGTCTGCAAGGAGAAGTGCAGCCTGTGGGTTGCTTTGTGCAGGAAGGGATCCTCACTAAAGCACTTGTCATCTTCATGTTCTGTGTCAACCTTCTCCATTAATGCAGGACATTCATATGTCAGGATATGTTAAATACAAGACTTTCTGGCTCCTTATGGGAACAGCCTCACTTTAGTGAGAGCTGTTCATTAGAGTTAGTTGGGTGTAAATTTTAGGCAGGATGTGAATTTTAAGCAGGATATCCAGGCAGAAGAGCTGGTGCTGATGGTCACTGGGGAGGAAATTCCAGAGACAGTCTTTCAAAGATGCATGGCCTCTCAAGAACTGGGAATTGAAAACTACTTTTTACTCTATCTCACAGGCTAAAAGCCCTGCAAAGTGCACTCTTCCCCTTTGCAATGTGCTCTTCAGAGAAGTCACAAGTGATGAGGAGGCTTTTGGAAAGGCAGTGGGCTTCTTGCACGGGTACTAGCTCCTATCTGGTTCCTTTCCAGAGGCTACTGTTACAGATTTTTAGTGCTTTATTCCAAACTCTTGCTTCCAATGTTCATCCCAGTACTGAAAAACCTAAATATATTCTCTTGCAGCCTTTAATTATGTGATAAAAACCATGTCCAATTTAAAGCCTGGTCTTTTACCAGAGAGGGTGGCCTGAGGATGGCATTCTCTTGCAAAGAAACAGGACTTCACACTTGCTGTTGATGGCCTGCCCTCCTTCTCTATTCTTTACTGTGTTCTTTGCCTTCCTCTGCTGATTGTAATTGCACTAAATACATTTGATAATGCAGAAGTGACCTATTTTGTGCACAGTTCAGCTGATTCTGCAGTTGCCTGTAGGGTTTGCTAGCAATGTTCTTCAGCTGCTTCTTGGCTTACAATAGCCTGATAAGTTAGGCATGGCCAGCACAACATACGTGAGGCAAGGATAGTTCCAGGTAACGGAGGAGGATGAGCCATACAGGTGTGAATGTGTTGGACCGAGTGTTAGTAAGGCAAGCTGGAGGCCTGTGGAACAGATTGGGATGACTAGAATAGATGTCATTGAACATATTAAACTGTTGGAGGTCCTTTGTACAAGTTTGTTAATATCCAGTGACATGGCCAAACATTGTGCCCCTGTAGGCTCAGCAGTTAATGTATGGTACCTCTGGCGTCTGCAGTACCTACTGAACTGTAAAAAAAATAGATGAGCTGGGACCCATTACCATAAACACTGTCTGCAGCACTAACCCTGGTAACAGATTGTTCTGTGCCTCATTAAAAAGGAGATAGCGCTGTCAGAGGAGTCAGGGCTTCATTTTGCCATGTTTGCTACATAATCAGTTAATTTTGCTTAATAGTGCATTGCGTCGCAGATGTGCAAAAGGGCAGAGCCGCTTCCTTTTCTGCATAAAACCTCCACTCCGTTGCAGCTGCAATTTTAACAGAGTGTGTTACAGCCGGCAAGCTGACCTTAGTCACTGTCCCTGCCTTACCCTGTCCTGGCTTCTCCCAACAGCCCTCTGGACAAGTGGCATGCTTGTACAAGTTCAAGGTACAAGTTCCTCAGATGAGAAGTTAGACATAGGTGTGTGTGAAAGTGGTCATTCAATGTCTGCTGTGCTTGTGCTCTTTTTTTTTTTTTTTAAAATCTTATATAAGGCACTGTCGAGGACTTCCATACATTTCATTGGAAAGTGCTTAGTGCCTGTCTTTCATCTAAGTATTACTTAGAATGTGAAAGTTAGCATTACTGATTTCCAGCCAGATGAATCCAAATATGCCTATCTTAATGTGGGTCTTTACATTTTACTTTCCTTTGAGTGCAGCTTTTGGGAAGATAATTAACAAGTCAAATACAGTAAGACAAAATATGTGGAGAAGCCAAGTTTAGCCTCCTGTTTAGGGACAGATTATTAAACATTACAATTCAAGGTTTTAGAAGATCAGTGTATTACACAGTAATGTGGCATATCCAACAATTAGTGCTAATCGTATACTGCTTAAACTTGTAGTGAAACTGGGTATGTGTAAATGGTTTTCTTCAGATGAAAACTAATGTATTCCAAATAAGTGTATTCTGTACTCACATATCCCAGTCTGAGAATATTATAAGGATATAAATATAACTGAGTTTATAAACTCTGTAGTGTGGTGTGAACATCTTGATTAAAAAAAAAACCCTGCAAAAAGTAATGCTAGATGTCTGAAGTGCCCTTGTTTAGAAGAATAGGTAGACATGTAATTAAGTTCATCTGCCTTCAGAAAAGCAGGCAAGCACCTACTTAAATCTAAATGAGCTTAAGTTGTGTTTACTTCAAGAAATACTAAAGTAGGTTTGTAGTTAACCATCCACATAAAAGATTTTCCCCAATAAAGACTTGCATACACACAAGAGGAGAAAGGTGTTTCAAAACCTAGGTATGATTATAGGTGTAAGCAATGGGTTTGATTTTAGAAGAACCTGAAGGAAGTAAGTGTATGAATCTAATTGAAATTCTAGGAGTCTGTCTTGGGTCCCTCTGAAAGCCGTGGCCTCTTTTAAATGCTAACAACTGAGGGAGGTGCTGGCCCTTACAAACTGATTTCACATTAGCACACCCAACACCTTGCTGGATGTTTCTCCCCAGATGTTCAGTGTGAGAATGGAGCCTTCTGCATATGATTTCTCCAGTATTGCCAAATGCTGCGTTGCTTTGAATATTTTTGAACTGAAAACCCACATCAAAATGCCACTGTGTTTACAAACTTCACTATGTATCAGCTAGGGAGATCTGCAGAAGATAAAGGGCGGGTGGAGGGGATGATGGTTCAATTGCAGTGCTGTGAAGTGAGACCAGAAGAGCCTTTTGGAAGCTAGCAGGTCCAGGTGAGAACTTTAATTCATAGGTGCCTGATTTGGCTTCCTACCTTAGTCCAGGCATCCTACATAGGAAGTCTAGATCTAAATTTTGAATTGCGCTCTTTCACTGCTTTTGAAAGATGAATCAAAACTTTTTAAAGAAATCCTTGGATTTACAGTGCTTGGTTGATTTCATCTGAAGCTATGGCTGCAACTTCCCAAGGGGTGCTCTCATGCTCACTGAGGCAGAGAGCAGAGCCCAGAGAGGAGTGAAGAAGAATAAAAAAGAGACAAGAGGACTCTGGGAGCCCTGTTTGGAGCAGTGCTGCCCAACATGAGCCTGCACTCACATCGTGGTGGTGAAACTGTGTGTAGGCAGACAACTCTCTAGACAGAGGAGCTGCTAAAGGTGGAAAATGATACAGTAGGAGAAAATGAGGGGTATTTTTATGTTGGACTGGTTATCCACTCATGCAACCACCGAAGCATCACCAGAAAATCCAGGGGGACAGTCCAGGGGCCGGCCTGAGCAGCAGGTCTGTGTTTCACTGTTGTAGCTGTGGAGGTGACATGCTGCAGGTGCATTGGGACATGAAGGTAGATGCCTTTAAAGAAAAGGAGGAAGGTTTGTGAGTGACTGGGGTTAGTTTTAAGGACAGTAGGCTGGAAGTCTTGGTGCACTGTGCCTGGCAAGGCCAGCCCTGATGTTTGAGCTCTGTGGCCCATGGGGTCCACGGCCATGGGTAGGCAGTGGCGCATGCTACTTCCAAATTGCAGGTTGCTCAAATCAAATGGGTCTTGCATAATGGGGCATACAGGATCTCTGGGATGCCATTTTATTTTATTTTATTTTATTTTATTTTATTTTATTTTATTTTATTTTATTTTATTTTTTATTAAAAATGACTGGCAGCAATATGCCCTTCTGAAGCTGGCATACTTCTCCATTAGCTCTTCCACTTGCATGTAGACACATACAGTCAAACTTGTGCAGCAGCCTGTCACATGCAATTTGTATTCTTTGTTTGAGAAGCAGCCTATAGACAAAACTCATTTGCTTCTCCCTTTTGTGGCATTAAGCTGTTACTGAGGGGATTTCGGAGGCGCGGATGGGTTAGGCACCTGATCACTGCTGACTTGAGTAGGAATCAAGGCATGTGCTACTGCCTCTGGTGACTGAAAATCTCCCCACAGGTTTTAGCTCACAGAAAGCTTCTTCATTTTGTTTAGAAAAGGTTGAATAAGTCTTAAAATAAGGAGTGCACACTCTGGGGGTGAAGGCTGTGTCTTGTTAAATCTCTTAGGACTGTACCTCTTTTTTTTTTTTTTTATTTTTTAATTTCTTTTAATAGCTGCTTGTTTTCTGAGGTGCATCTTTGGCTTTCCCAGTGCTGACAGGGAGATTAATGGTTGGGATCCCAGTCAGCGCTGGGCAGCTGTTTCTGCACCCGCTGCCTGGGGTGCTGGGATGGGAACAGTAGGTTCTGCCCACTTTGCTCTGGCACACCACCTTCAAAGTTAATCTGCTTTTAGGCTTGTTTGCACTCCCTTCTTGAACAATGTATGCTGTGTGCATTGTTTGCTTTTCAGGCTTTTAGTCAAGCAGAAAGGCAACTTTTTACACTTACTTTGTGCCAAAAGCGATGGAAGTATTTTCCCCATGTTCATAATTGGACTCAGTAATGAGCTTAACTGTTTAGTAACTGCTGTAAAATAAGCTTAGGGAAAGAGTTTAAAAATTACTGTAGTTTAGGCATGCACTGAAATATACTTCTGCCTTTCTGGGAGGCGGACAGGTATGCTGTAGGACAGGGCAGCATGAAGGTTCTTTCACTGGGATTGCTAATGACAGGGCACAATAGCCTCACTGCTGCCCTATTAGCTCAGTATTACAAACGTGTTTCATGGAGTCTCCATCAATAGCACAGCCAGCTTTCAATATGTAGCAGGAGAAGCAAGGTCACCATTAAGGCCTTGACTCATGGAGCTGTGGGGCAAAGCTCTCACCTTCTCCAGGCTGGGCAGGCAGCTGTGCCGTGCCACAGGAGGAGGCTCACCCTGGGGCGAAGGCAGGCAGTGTTGGTCCCACAGCCCTGAGGGCTGTGTCGGGGATAGACGGCTTCGTCTTGTGGATAAGGCAGGAGACATAGCCTGACCTTGTGGGTGGGGATTAGAGCCAGAGGGTGACAAAGGAGCGTACTGAATGAGTTTATATCTTGGCCATGCACCTTGCTGGATGGTGGCACCCTTTTGAGAAGTGCTGGTGAGCCTCCCATCCCAACAGTCCTGGTCTACACTTGTGGGGTGCATCTGCCCCCTCCATGCTGGCTTTTCATGCCCTCTGCACACAGTTGATGCTGCTGGACCAGGGTCTTCCCTCAGCCTGTCCTCTTTTGGAAGTACTGGCACAGCCTTTCCCTTTCATCCTGCTAGACAGACAAGTTTCAGCATCCCTGTTCTCCTGCTGTAGCAGCCTGGGGAGTGAGCCCTTTGGGGGGCTGGGGTACCAGCAGGGTGGTGGGTGCACAGCCTGAGCCCAGCCCCTGGGGCAGCCCTCCAACACGGCGTGAGCATGGTCAGGTGGCTGTTGTGGCTTGAACGCTTGCTCACATCCCCTTGGGTCTGGGCTCTAATCCTGGCTTGAAATTTTATATTGACAGAGTTAATTCCTGACTGCTTCAGACTGCAGAAACTGGTCTCTGATAAGGCTGTGTTTAATAAGGATATTCGTGGTAAAGAGCTTTGTTGGCTAGACAGAGCTTTACCTTGCTGAGCTCTGCTCTGGCAGACAAGAAAGAGAAGGTCCCCTCCCAGTGTGCTCCCTTCGTGCAGCCTGGCAGTGTGGTGGAGTACGAGACACGAAGGGGTGGGGGTTGATACCTCTTTCTTCCCTACAAAAAAATAGCCACAAAATATCTTTACACAGTTGGCTGCAAGCAGCACATGGAGCCAGAGTAAATGTACTGCTGCAGTAAGCCTAAACTCTAAAGTAAATGCCAAAAATAAAGCAGCCTGCCGTACTTTTTCCACCTTACATAGCAGTTTCCAACCACATCAAGTGAAAAGTCTAGGTGGGTGTATAGTGTTTATCATCACTGAGTAATACACATTGCATTAGCTGGGACGTTTGTTTTGTTCCTGACTACTGATTTTAAAATAGTTTTAGTGAGGGCAGGAAAGATTGTTTAAGTTTATATTACCACCTAAGAGATAGGAGTGTGTTCCTGATTTGGGGAGGAAAGCTGCAAATGTAAGGAATACTTTTTTTAAAATTTTTTTTTTTACTTCCCCCTTCTACTACAACTATAAGTGGGTTGAAAGGCAGACTGTGGAACTGCAGTATCCAGCAGTACAGGCTTGCTTTCTGTAAGATCGAGTCAGAGTGGTTTCTGTGCCTGCATTCATCTGCAGCAACTGCATCCTCCAGTATTTGAAAGTTGTTTACATAGGTGGTAGCAAAATTTTATGTCCAGAGCAAGGAAAAATTGTAAACAGTTTCACATCCAAAACTATACTGTAGCTGGTACATGGCAAGAGGTGGATTGAGGAGGTCCATGCATGTAAGGTGAGAGGCAAAGTTCAAGTCTACCCTTTCTCTACAGTCTCTGAAAGTCAGAAATACACCAAACACAGATCCAGAGGATATGTAAGAGCTAGCATAAGGGGAATGCTGGTGCATCTGGAAGTGTTGGACAAAGAAGACCTTGTTACCTTGCGGTGCCTTAGCCTTTGATGCATTCATTTCAGTCACAGGATGTTCAAGTTTAGCCAGGAGTTGGCAGCCAGATGGACTGCAAGGCAGTTCAGAGTGACTCAGTCTAGGCGAGCATGAAGAGTAATTCACATAAAGGTAACCTATTACAGTATTTTCATGGATTTTTTTCCCCGGCTTTTCATGTTTTTGTGGTAGTGCTTTGGTTTTTGTTCATGGTAGTTTTCCAGCTGATCACTGTTTCCTGCCTTCTCTTCTACCTGGTCATGCCTCCACCTCAGTGAAATGGAGATAGAGGGCTTTTGTTTCCCTGATCCAACGCCCGACTGTTGTAGGTGGCCAGGCGGTCTTGCCTTATCCAGGAGCTGTCAGGCAAAAGTCTGGTCGATGTAAAAATTGTGACAGCATCCCTGTATTTCCCTCCTACCTCCCCACTCCTTTGCTGTCTGTGTTGGCATCATGGAGGACCGAGAGGCGTCTGTGATGTGTGATTTAAGGCACCCGTCCTGCTGCTCATTGCTTGGTGCAATCCTGTTTCTGCAGTCAGACAAACTCTTTAGGAACAACTGTTTCACTTGACCTTTCTTTCTAGAAAGCTGTGGTCTTGAGGCTGTATCACATGGTGGTGATGGTGCTTTTTTCCTAAATGAGGAACGTAGGAAAAGGACTGTATTTACTTATGCCAGCTTTTCTCAAGAGAGAGCTGAACAGGAAGGTTTCTCCTCTGAGTCAGGGTAGTCAGATTTCTCCTTTCAATTGAGATTTATCAGTTTCTTATCTTGTCATTTGATGCCTGCTAAATTGCTGTGGAAGCACCAGAGTGAGGAGCTAGTGATCTTTTTCAGAAGTAAAAGAAATTTAAAAAATGAAGGATTAAGTAGTTTATTCTCTGAGGCTGAAATTACAGATATTAAGTGCTTTGTCTGTTTTATTGTTAGAGAAACTTTTATGGTTTGTTACAAGTCATTTATTTGAGAAGGGCAAGGAGAAAGCCTGTACCCCCTTTTTGTTGGTAGAGATGAATTACCATGTTGCTGCTACTACTAATTCCTTTTTCCATACCTTTCTGCCTGCCTGCCTTCTCCCTCATTTGGGACACAAGTGTTTGCCTCCAGTCACCTTAACAGAAACACCATGGTCTTGAGATAAATTTCTGTTTTTTCATATGCTATTATTATAATTTGATTTATTTCTCTGGGTATGCAAAAATGAGAGCAGCTTGCACAGAGCTTGCAATCCTAGCAATGAAAAGGGAGAAACTCAAGGAAAAAATATCTTCAGGAAGAGAGGAAAAAATCATTATGGTCCAGCTTCAGATGCTTCTGTGCCTCACAGGAGCAGCAGGGCAGTTTTGATCTTGGGGGCTCTGAAAGAAGCCTCAGGTACTAGGGTGCCTCAGGAGCCTCAGCTCCCAGCTTGGACATCCCGGATGCCTAAAGGTGGGCAGTGGGTCTTGTCCCTCTCTTCATTGCCCTCTGTTCCCAACATGGTGTGCATCTCCAGCTGGGGATGGAGAGGGTGTATACTCCATCCCTGTATGGGATGGTTACTTCAGGGGTGCGTGCAGTTGGTTTAGTATCAAAATAGTTTTAAAAAAAACCAGGCAGGCGAGACAGCGGCTGCTGATAAAATAACTCTTGACTTTGACTTCTCCCTAATAGAAATCTGTGTTGCAGAGGAACCTGTGGCTATTGGGTTGCCTCCTGCCTCTGCTCTCTTACTTGAAGCAACAGCCTCTGAATTTAGGAAGCTTAAACCGTGTCCTTTCCTGGATCTCTCCTGCCACATGTCATTTCTTGTATGTGAAGTTGTTTATTTGGCTAAATGATGGCAGTCTCCAGCTTGTGCTATCTCTGCAGACGCATACGGTCCTGCTGATAGAGTCGTGCATGTCTGCCCCAGATTTGTGGGCGACAGTGGCATGTGCAGAAAGAAATGGGTGGAGTTGGCCGCACTGTACGGCGTGCAAGGCTCTGCAGAATCCCTATCTGTGGGAATTGCTAGTCAGCTCTTATCAGTCACGTCCCGATGCAGTGAGTTGTAGAAATCAAATTAGCAGACAAGTCAATTGCTTACGTCAGTCAGAAGTTTTGCAGTGGGGATGATGTGATAGCCCAGGGCCCCTCACTGGGTAGCCTTCCTGGGTTTGATTACAAGGCCTCTAACAGAATGAAAACCTGACGGTGCAGTTTTGTTTCTGTTCTGCTTTTTGGTTTTCCTTCTTTCTTGCTCAAAACACTTTTTCTGACTGTCATTTGGGGCAAGCAGAGCAGAGACTCTGTCCTTGCTATGAAAGTAGAGAAAGATCTGCCCCGTTATTTTATAAAACAAGTTGTTGTGGCATACCGCATGGTTCCTCACATCACTCAGTAGTTCATTAGTCTGTCACTGTACAAGCATACTAAATGACAAGCTAAAAAGCAGAAGACAGTACAACAGTCCATTAAAATTTATATAGGATATCAAATATTCAAGGTAAGGAATGTAAAAAGAAGCTGTTTGCTGTAAATACTAATACCTGTAGTTGCATAAACATAATGAAGAAGTGCTGTGCACCACCAAGCAGTGGACTGGTGCTGACAATTCCACAACTGCCTGGGAATCCCTGTAGTTATTTACTTCCAGAGAGCTGCTATCACTTCGGGGAAAGGTCTCCTTCAGAAGCTCCAGCCTGTCATGTGAGCCTCTTCTCCTAAACAAACACCATGGCTAACTTGAAATTGGAGGCAAGATCAATTACTTTCAAGCTCTCAGTGTCATGGAGTAACGAGACATGATGTTATTCATTTCTTGTGTCCAGGACAAAAGCAGTAGACCTCAGGCTTAACATTTTGGAGAGTTTTTATTATTTTTATTCCTGTACTGCTTTCTCTGGAGTATTAACATCATATGTCATTATATCCTCTGGTAGTTCTTAACTTGCTTTGAAACTGCAAATGCGTATATCAGCAAAGCGAGACTGAACTTCCGAAGCATGGGCAACAGGGAAGCTTTTAGGTATTAATTGCAGGACTTCTGAGGAAAAGCATCAGTGCTCCCATCAGATCTTTCAACAACAAATCCCAAATCCAGTTTCAGCTTCATCCCACCTTTTGGAAGTATATCTAGCCTTAAATGCAAAAACTTAAGGCAATGGATAATCCACCCCGCCTTCAAGTGTGTTTTTCAGTAGGTTAATTACCTTCGCTGTTAATATGTACATGCTATTCCTGCTGTGGTTTTGGATTCCAAATACTTGAGCCTTATTAAGGCTTTGTCTGCTATTAATATAGTCCCCAGCCTCCTCTACCCAAATCTGTAATAAATTAGTTTTCAAGGCTTTTGTCTGTAGCGATTCTAAAAATAATTTCTTATTGGAATCCAATTGAATCCAAGGGAAGCGAGGTGATAATCAAATGATGTCACCCTCACGTCTTGCACTGCATCTCGCTGCCTGCCAAAACTAGCAACTGTTGCTATGTACCCAGGGGAAGGTGATACTCCCAGCCTTTTCTTGGTGCTGGAAAGCTCTCCTTTCCAGTGCTTGTCAGGCCTCTGGGAGCTGCTGACGTCTGTTCCAGGCTTTTCATTTTACCCTTATGTGTTGGGATAGCCATGGAGAAACATGGATTGTCCCCTGTAGGATGCTTGGAATTTTTCCTGTTCCTGAAGAAGACCATTTCTGTAAACCACTGCAAATCTGGAGGACTGATGTGATTTAGCCCATTAAGTGCCTGTATTGCAGTCTGAAAATCCATCTAACAAGACAATGGCATGACACCGTGGCATTTCCCAGAGAGTTTATTTCTTTTTCTCAGTAGCACCCCTGAAAACGTGGCTCATGGTGCTCCTGCTGATGAGCGTGTGGTGACTATTAATACTTGCAGGATTTCAGCTCTGGTGATACTTCCTCCTTCCCATTGGCGCTGTTGCTCTGTGAGGCAGAGTCCCAGGTTTGCCAGGACCTCTCCAACACACCCAGTGTCACACTGACCTGGTCCTCTTTTGGTCCATGCCTGGGACTGAGCAGACAGGCCTGGCCTTACTCCCCTGTACTGGCCTCATAGTTTGTGTGGAGTCACCAAAAGTTGTGCCCTCTTCTGGCTCTGCCAGCTGGCCCCTTCCCCGGTGGGAAGGGAGCTGCAGATGGGAGGCTTCTCCATGCCTGCCTGTGTCCCCAGATGGCTTCCATGCACCTGGGAATCAGGGTGGAAACCTGGGAGTGAAACAAGGTTCATAAGGCTCCATCCAGTTAGTGCCAGTGCGTTTAGTAAGTCACTCCCTGCCCTGTCTGCATTTAAAAGGGATTGCTTACAGTTTTTGTCTTCATTTTGCTATAGTTTGTATCTAAACGTGCAAGCTTTGTGGTTTTGGGCAGCAGAAGGGGGCCTGAATCTCAGGCAACCTGAGGTACCATCCTGGACTTCATTTTATATTTTAAACATGCATGGCTGCAAATAGCATTGTTCTGAGTTCCAGCAATGTCCTAATTCCATGGAGGGAGTGGGGGACAGAGAGGGACACAGCAGAAGAAAGCACTCTGTGTTCACTGACTGATGTACTAGAATGATGGGGTAGGGTTGAAGCACTGAGGCGTTTTATGGCGTTACAATTCCCAGGGACACTTTCCCAAGCATGTACACTGTCCCAGTACATAGCAGCAATCCAGAGCTAATTGACATGTAAGTGCCACAGGGGAGTAAAGTTATTTGAAGTTATTAAAGTTATTTTGTCTTCCACCAAGTGAAAAAAACCAAAGTTATCTAGGTGGAAAAAAGGAGAGGAGGAAAAAACCAGCAGACTACCAAACTGTGACTCGTTCAGACTAGCTTGTGAAAGTATCTTGAGGTCATCTATCCTGAAAGCCTTTGAAATTTGAAGAGTGTGGACTCTTGTCTCTTGGCACTCTGCTGGTTCCTTCTCCTCCTAGCATATCCTGCCTAACAGTTGCCCTTTTTTCCCACTTTTAAATACCCTGAATCACAGAGCTTGCTCGTTTTCTTCATTCAGGTCTAAGGCCTTAAGGACTGTGTTGGAGTAATGAAGAGGACAGCATGTACTGGATGTTGGAGCCAAGGGAGAGGGGGTGTGGGCAGAGGGAAGAGATGACCCTGCTTCCAGGCTTTGGTCCTAATCCTGCAAAGTTTTTCTCATGTGAAGAGTCCTGCAGAGGTCAGCCAGACATTTTGCATGAACAGCGACTTATCTACTATTTGGCATCGTGCTCGAATTATGCTTTAAAGTAGTCATAAAAACATGGCCAGAGTTTGTGATAAGGCGTGGATGGGGTGCTTTAAGCCAACTCAACAGGGAGTATGCTGAAGACATGCATGGGATTAATTAAATAGAAATTTTGCTTGTTTGGCAAGCGTAGCTGGGTTTGGCTAAACTCTAGGACTCAAGAGAAAGTGTCTCCCTAAAAAGAATATATAAATGCAGTGCCACCAGTGTCCAACATGTGCTCCCTGGCATTGCCCTCAAGGAGTTAGTCCAAGCGCACATGATCTTGCCAGGAATTATCTGCCCAGGTGGCCCAGCTCCCTGCATGCCACTATCTTGTGCACTCCCGTGTTTGGCTATCAGATCAGGAGGCAGCGTTCCGAACCACCCCGTGATCGTGTTGCATTTGTGATTACATTGTTGGCTCTTGCAGTGGGAACCATTTGTTGGGGCCTGAAGGCTCAAAGCAGCTCCCCTGGTGCAGCCCTGAGCCAGGGCTATTGCTGACATACATGACCTTGTGAAAACAAGCAAAAATTTCTCCCTGTTGTGCTGTAATACCTTATGTCTGCATATAAGGTCTCCTAATACAGAAGGCCGTGACAAGTAGCTGCAGTTGATTTCCTAGAGAATCAGCTTCAGTCCTTACTTTTCTGCTGGACAGATATTCTTTAGTGTATGCATATATTTCTTAGATACTTCACTAAAATGCAACTTACTAAAATGCAACTTGTGACATGGAATCCAAAGTGCCCAACACTTCTGTAGTGTTGGAAAGAAGATGCCCCTCTGTACACATACCTTCAAGGTTTCTTGCCATCCTGACTTTAATTGCTTTTGACACACTCATTTAAGGGCAGTGGGGCAGGGAGGGGACACGACTCTTCAGTGTGAGTTAAACAAGAGGAGCCCAAGTGCTGCCTGCTCCAGCTCGTGCAGGCAGAATGCCGGGGGGCAACAGCTGAGGAAGATGGCAGCTGCTGCAGATGCAGGAAAAGACAAGTACCCAGCTGCTCCCTCCTGCCGCCTTCCCCCTTGTTGACAGCATAGCTGTTTGTCCTGCCCAATCCTTGTGTGGCTATCACAACCTGTCTCCCCAAAGCCCCAGAGTGTGGTGAAAGGCCAGGCTGCCTCCCAGCCTTTTTCTCCTTATTTATGTGTCACAGGAGGAAAAAACCTAGATGGAGATAGGCTGTTCAGGGTCATCCTGTTGTAGTTATGATGATGGCAACAATTCACAGCTGAAGCATTTGATTTGTTAACCTTATAAAAAGATGCCATTAAATACTGTATTTAGCTCCTCAGGGGAAGTAGCCTAGTTTCTTTTTCATTTTCCTTTTCTCATCCCTGTTTTAGCATTAGTGACTCAGCTGTCACTCTCCCGCAGAAGGGCTGCTGGTGTTATAGCTTTGATTGGATGGCACCAAAAACCCATTTCTGCTGAAAATAATTAATGTGGTGCATTTTCACCTCCAAAAGAGCCTGTTACAAAACTACTAGAAGGTTTTCATTAACTTTCGCAAGCTTTGAAACTTGCCTGTGTACAAAATTGGAAATTCCTGTATGTCTCCTCCTGTTTATCCTTGTCAACAAGGCAAAGGCTGGTGCACATCTACCCTACACATTGAGGGCATTCCTGTTCGAGCACACAAAGTAGTTCACAGACATTTAGATGCATGCAAAAAAAGCTTTTGCAGGTGAGAATCTCACTTTGCAACAGGCACATGAGCAGATCCTTGTGAACGGAATTAGTTTCCACTAGCTCTGAAAAAAAGTCAGACTTGAGACAAGTGTGGACTCTTCCATCTCATTATTTTTTTCATTCCCCCTTTTCTAACCTTAAGCACGAAGTAGCCTGGTTCATTAATTTTTTTTCTTGATATCCCATCTCCTCTAAACTTCAGTCAAGGGGGGGTGGGGGGAAGACGAAGGAAATAAAAAGTATAAAGCTAGTTAACCCATTTTATATTTTGTATATCATCTCATATTGAAAAAGTATTAGTAGACCTGTTATAATGTATGTACATCTCAGAGTGCTTGGTGTAGTGGGTCCTTTCCCTTTCCAAAGGAGGGAAAATATCCCCGTAAGTATTTGCCAGTGCTTACTCTTTTTGCCCTCATCTATTCAACTGCAACTTGAAGGTGCTTATTTCTTGTGTGCTTTTGTTATGAAAATGATACCTGGCATACTTAGGAGGCCTTGCATTCTTGAGCTATGAATGCTGTGAACAGTGTCAGAAGAAAAAGATGATGTACAGAGGCATCATCATTGTTGGCATTGTCATTTAAAAATTGCCCTGACTCTTGAACATGTAGGTGTTGAAAAAGGGCTTACTTCAAGCAGTGTAGTTCCACTAATACATCTCAACAGTTTTTCCCTAGAAACTGGTCGTGGCCTGTGTCCACCCAACCCATGTGGGATCTGGGATAGTTTCTCTAAGAAGCAGAAAGTCATCTGAGAAACAATGTATCTGGAGGAATTGTAGGGCCATCTCAGAGTCCATGTAGCTACTGCAACCCCAAAATGCATAGATTTTGAGTCAGCAAGTCAAAATTTAGGATTTTACAGAGTGTAGGGTGGTGTCTGTGAAGTTGCCTCAAGGCCTGTCCTGAAGGGCAGGGAAGGCGAGGCTGGTTTGTACTGGCAAATGAAACGAAAACAAGTGTCTCGATTTTATTTTCTGTAGCATCTTTATTGAGTTAGTGCTTCTTTGTCTGCCTTTTGAGGCTGTAAACTTTCAGATGCAAGTGTCCTCTCCTGGTGCAGTCTCTCCCACACTTGGAGCTCAACCACACTGCATCCTACAGGGTAGATAATTCTTGTCATAGTACCTTGTGATGACTCTTGCTGTCGACACAGTCAAGGTCCTAAAAACCCATTGCCCTGTGGCTCCACAGCTGTCTCTGAAAAAGGCATGTATGGAGCAACACAAAGACCCCATCATGGCCTGAGTGTTGGCCTCAGGAGGGATTACTCATGTATACAGGTTCAAATCCAGAACATGAAAAGGCTCCTCTACTCATCATTCTGCTATTCAGGCTCTGGTGTTGGGGTGGGGCATGAACAAAGCGTCAAGTGCTGAAGTATTTTGACATAGTCTAGCTTTAGGCTCAACATTCAGCACTTGTGATTGTGATTGTATTGATGACAGTGGTCTTATTTCCTCAAATTAGGTAAACAGGTTTAAAAAAGAAAAAAAAGAAGATGACTTTCATACTTGTGCATTTACCTGGGTTGTGAGGTTTCTGGGATGGTGCTGCTGCCAGTTACATGTGAAACAGGAATGTCCTGCTTGCTGCAGCAAAGGGCTGATTCATTGGCATTGTAATAAGTGTCATATTCCCTTTTGTCAGCTCCTCAAGTATATTTTGCCCCTGCAGTAAACAGAAAATAAATTTAAAAAAATCCAGTAGAACCAGTAACGTGCAAGTCGTCTGAGTGAGGTGAGGTTAATGAAAACTAAAGTAGTTCATAAGTGGGGTTAGGTGAGGCCGGGATGAATGCGGAGAGGTAGAGGGAGAGTTTGGTTTGAGTGCAGATGAGCTCTCTGAAGCTGCCATGCCCTGGGAGGCACTGGGTCCATCCCAAAACCTTTCTGCCAGAGGATGAGATCCACCTCCCCCATCACAGAGGGTCAGGCACTCTCAGACGAGAGCAGGAAGACAGGTGGGCCTGTTTGTTGGAGGCACTCATGTCTCCCCATGACTGCCAAGGGTGGCTGGTGTCATTAGCTCTGACATCAGGGTCTGACATGGGGCTGCCCAGATTTTAAGTCTGCAGAAAAGTTTTTTCTGTAGGGAGGAAAAAACTGCTGTCAACTCGGAGATTACATCCAGGGCATCACAGCATGGAAACTAAAGCCACGTGCCTTGGTGGTGAGTTTCTGGGCAGACCTGGTTTTGGGACTGAGTGCCCTGATGCAATGCATCAGTGGAAGTCAGCTCAAAGAATGGGCTGGCAAAGACTTCTGAAGTAAGCCCACCTTGCTACTGTTCATGTGAAAATGGTGTGGAGATAGATCATTTTGTCCACCCATGTCGTCTGGCATGGCATGAGCTTTGTTCGTGTATACAGAAAGCAAGTCTGTACGATTCTTCAAATATACTCCTAAGTGCAGTGTTTAATATATGTTCCCCAATGCAGAGGGAAAATGTAGGAATCTATGTAGCCAAGAGGCTAGAGGGGACCTATGTGTTGCTCTCAGGACAAAAACAGAATGCACATCAGAATACATCAAAAGGAAAACTGATCACTTTCTACTTTCAAAAGGCATTAATATTTTACAGCTGCCATTACATTTTGAAGAGTGCTCAGGTATTTATTGGTAGCTATCCAGTCCAAAGTCGTGAAGGAGGAGATACCTGTTTTTCAAGTTGTTCTGTTCGCTTATCCCTCGTCTCCTAATTCACACCCTGTCCACACCATTGCTGCAGTAACTCAGTGAATATCTGGAGTCACAGTTGCTTGTTCCCACACCAGCTGCCCTTTGTGAGGCTCCCAAGGGGTTTTTGCCTGTAAAAATCAGCATGTCAGAGCCACTGAGAGCCATGCTTAGGTGCATCCCCAGCTTCCCCAGAGCTCAGGTCTGTGGAGCAGGACCATTCCCTTGGCCACCTCAGCTGCCAACCGAAGTGCACCATGTTTTAAAATGCTGTGTTGTTTTTTTTTAAAAATCAGCTAGTATCTTCTGGTTCAATAATAAAGTAATTATGTGCTTAAAATAGCACAGGAGAGGGGTCCTGTTTCAGATTAGCCCACATAGCAGAGATGCTGGGGGCTGGTTTGGAAGTTGCTTGTAGGCTTTCCCGAGAGAAGGTCTCGGGTGCCTGTGCTGGCTTTTGAAGGGCTTGCTCAGGCCTGATCAAACTCGGTCAGGCGACAGCGTATCAGATCTATTCCTCTCATCAGTCACATGTTTGCCGTAACTGTCACCAGATTCACAATTTAGTGTGCACAGCTCAACACTTCCAATTAATCCAGGCCGGGTGTTTAACAATCTGTCATTTCAGAGCTAGCACTTCGCAGAGCCGCGTGCAGGGCAGCCTTGAGCTTGTGTTCCAGGAGCCCTGGAACGCTATCTCCACGCACACGGATTTTACTCTTCCCCTGCCACTGTGTGGTGGGAGTTATTGCTGCTTTAGTTGGATTTCATAGGCTTAGGAAGTGTTAAAAAAAATCAACACATGACTGCAAAAGATTTCAGAAAATAAAGATTTTTAATAGGTGATTCAGCAGTGAGAGGCTTTTGTGATCTTCCATGGGAAGCTACTATTTTTAGTGAATTATTATAAGCAGTAGCATCACTCACATTTATTTATAAAGGCATGAAAGAACGCCCATACGTGTTTCTAAATAGTCAATGTATAGTAACAGCCATATGCTGAGAATGAGCAAAAATAGAATTGAGCACTCTGGCTTCCACAATGCTGCGTGAGAGTTGTGCTGGGATCTTTGCATCTAAGAAATGAAAAACAGAGGCTTTTTTCCCCCTAGTTCTTCTTTCTAGCAATACAAACCCAAAGCCTTCATGGTGGAAGTCTGCCTTGCAGTAAAATGACATTGTTTTCATTGAGGTCTAACTGGGTGGCCACTGGGGTTTGAGGAGGACTCTTCCAGTAGTCTCAGCAGCTGGTGGATTTGGGCTGTGCTGCCAGGAGCAGCTATTTTTGTGGGAGTTACTGTTATGCACAGTCTTCAGGTTGATTAGTTGTGTGTGCTTGCACTTCTCTTGGGGCTCTGGGGTCTGGAGGAAAAATGCAGTGATGCAGTGCTGAAGGAGATCCACAAATAAAGCATGGTGTTATTTCTGAAGTTCCTACAGTGGAAACACTTGAAATGCTGGAAACACTTTAAATCTCTTGCAATTGAGAAACAATAGGAAAAAAGAAAGATGTTGTCTGCTGGTGATACCACTCCTGAACAGAAATTACAGCTGTTTTAATCTGGCTCTGCAAAGACCCAGATGTGTGAACATTGCAGTTTTTTTGTATGCAGCATCTTGGGTTTAAGTTCAGTAAGGGGCAACATCTCCCATTTTCTTGCTGTGTTCATGTCCCAGTCAAGCCTGCGATGAGGTGCCTTGGGATTTCACCCTACAAAAGCAATGCCTCCAAGTAAATTCTTCTCCTAATTAAGTTAAGTCCTTTTATTTAAATCAACTGTGTCCTTGAGTTTTGGGCAGCTGTGATATGAAGCAGGTGGAAAGGAGTGAAAAAGGTGACTCTTGACAAGGTGCTTTAGCAACCTCTCAATGACAGTGCCTGCCTCCTGATTCCCAAATTCTATTCTAATGTGGAAAAGCATTGTCACGGCATGCAGAAGTTAATGCTTTATTTTTTAGGGGACTTCCCTAAAAGGGTACCCCTTCCCTAAAGGGATGCTGAGGTACCTGGCTCCTGACACTGGGAGGGGTTGCTGGAGAGCCTGACCTTGTTCTCGCTCCACAGCTGCATTAGTTAAAGTATCAGCATTTTCCTTGCACTCTGCTTCCCGTCTCCCAACACCCGGTGTAAATGACAACCGGCATGCTCTACTCACAGCAAAACAAATGTTGTTTATTAGAGTCCTCATGTGGTCAGAGCATGGCTGACTGTAAAATAACTGGAGATTTTTCTGCTAACTGGAAGCGTGGTGCTCTGAGGCAATTTCCAGGCAGTGTATATTTTCAGCTAAGTTTTATTTACGTCAGTGTAGCGATTTGCAATATCACTGTTTGCAAAGCGTGAGGCAGTGGTTGTTTTAACTAGAATTAATTTTTTTTTAACTTTTCTTAGGGTTTTTTTTTTTTGTTTCTGGAAAAGCTTCCAAGTCATGACTCAATTCCCATCGCTCCATGCTTTGAGACGGTTTCCTTTTCAAAGAGGAGGGCATAAACCCCCTTGGGCAGGTCGCTCACTGTCTGCCCTCGTGGCCGGCGCAGCTGTGGAAGCGTGGCGTGCGTGTCAGAGAGGGTTTGTTTTCCTGCGCTAATCACCTTCTCCTGTTGGAATTTGGCACGGTGCAGTGCCCCGCGTGCGGGACGGAGGCAGATCCGTGTGCTGCTCTCCTCTCCGAGCCAGCACGTTTCAGAGGATAAACCTTTGGTGGACTTAGTGCTCTCCCAAGGACCATAAATCCCTCAAGGCTCTACTCTTCTGGGGCGGGGGACAATGGGCAGAGGTGCAGGCAGAGCTAATTACAGTCTAGGCCTCTTCCAGCTGTTTCCCTACCACCAAGGTCAGAAAGCTCCTCTGAAGAGAGCATGACGAGAGGAAACCACAGAGCCACCTTTCAGATGCTGAGCTTTCTTAAATCTGTGGGGTTTTTTTTTTTTTCTGTTTTCCTGCAGGAGGGCATACTTGGGTAGGGCTGAGCCTGTGTCATCCCACATATCCAGGGGTGTGAGGATGGTGGGCTTTGCCAGATGGGTGTGAAGGAGTATAGCCTGCAGGACCCTGGTGTCTGCAGGACCCTCTTGCTGCCTGCTTCTGCTGAACATCTGGTGGGATTTTTTGGGAGCTGCCTTGGGTACATGCAGATGATACCAAACATCAAGCATCAAAACCACTTTGGGTGTCAGAAAAGATTTCTTTTTCTGTGTGTAATTTTCTTAATGTTTTTTTTGTCCCTGCAGCTTCCATAATTTAGGGAAAATATAACAATCTGGAACACATTAATATTTGTTTTAATATAAAAAAAGAGGTATATCAGGACAACGTCTGAATAGATCTTGTGAGTGAACTCTGTGTTTTAGTTCTTGCTTTTTCTGTATCTGCAGAGCACCCTCACTACTTTATTAAATTATACACATTTTTCTGTTTTGCAAAAACTCATGGGAAAGAGGAAGAAATTCTGAGAAATTCTTTTTGGATCTGGGATTTCAAAGTTCTTTGAGAAAAGTAGCACTGCAACCTTTAGGCAAAAAGGGACAGTAAGGAACCAATGGATTGGTACTTCCTAAAGATCAACTTGCCTAGGCTGGCAAATCCCTTTCACCAGGAATTCCTACATACATGCACACGATTGGAAACTTTAATTATTTATGAGTTTGAAGCCACTGCATCTGTTTTCTTGTTTCGTTGCAACTGAGTCTCCTTGGGGACTTTAAAGCAAACAAAATGTAAAACATGTGAAATGTAAAATGTGTTTGTCCTGCTCTGCTCTGCCCTGGTGTAGCATCACCTTTAGTCCTGTGTGCAGCTTTGGGCACCACAGTGTGAAAAAGACATTAAGCTATTGGAGAGTGTCCAAAGGAGGGCCCCAAGGATGGTGAAGGGCCTTGAGGAGAAGCCATATGAGGAGCAGCTGAGGTCGCTTGGTCTGTTCAGCCTGGAGGAGACTGAGGGGAGACCTCATTCTCATGAGGGTTGGAGGAGGAGCGAGTACTGATCTCTTCTCTGTGGTGACCAGTGACAGAACCCAAGAGAACAGCATGAAGCTGTTCTAACCCCAGGGGAGGGTTAGGTTTGCTATCAGGAAAACGTTCTTTGCCCAGAGGGGGGTTGGGCTCCCCAGGGAAGTGCTCACAGCATCACTTGTCTGAGCTCAAAAAGTGTTTGGACAATGCTCTCAGGCACATGGTGTGACTCTTGGGGTGTCCTGTGCAGGGCTGGGTGTTGGACTTGATGGTTCTGACGTGTCCCTTCCAACTCACCATATTCTGTGATTCTATGATTCTATGAAAACTGGTAGTTGAAGCAAGTTTGGAGCTATGTAATGAGAAGGCACAGACACTGGTCTGGACAGGTGGGCAAAATGTGTTGAATTATTCACAGACTCCAGTTTCAACTGAATGCAAAAAAAAAGCAGTTTTATTTTGCTTTTCTTAAAGAAATAATTTTTGATGTAACCTGTCTCTAGGGGTGTTCATCCCAAACAAGATTTGTATGACAAAATTTTGAGCAAGATGACATAAGCTGAAAACTGAAACTCAGGTGAGCAAGCAGAGCCATGGAGAAGCTGGACTCCCTCTGGTCGGCTGGAGGCTGATAAGCTGGAGTTATTTTCATTGCTTCTTTTCAGTGGTATTAGATCTGATGCCTTTTTCTACTGCGTGGCTACCAGACAACTTCATATGGTGAAGTTAAAACACTATGTATGTTAATACAGTATAAAATAAAGTGTAATTCTCCCAAGTGAGCATTAGCAGCATTTATGGGTCTGCAGATAGTGTTTGTTTTTCTCCCACCATGTCCTAATATCCCACTTGTTAAACTACTGCTTTTGATTTGTAGCCCTAACTTTGCAGTTTAGGAGCCTATATCTGAAATAGCAAACTCGCCACTTACTACAAAACAGTGAAAGAAAAACAGAGCAGTGTGTAACTTGGACTCGTCAGCCACCAGCTGCACCTCATCTTGCTAATCTTTTGGCTTTTTTTTTTTTTTTTTTAAGAAAAAGCAGGGACTTTTAAGAGTTAAGTTACACAACTCTCATTTTATTTTTAAAGCGAGTGGATTCCTTGTTGCGTTGTCGAGGATGATAAATTGATACCACATGTTGCTTCCAGACAAAAAAGACTCTGTACTGCAGTGGAAGCACTTGCAGCTGGTGTCTGACTTAGTGGACAGACTCCACAAGGTAAACACGGCTTGGAAGAGGCTGAAACGGGCACAGGGAGGGGGAATTTTCTCCATTTTAAAGGCTCAAGCATTTGCTGCTGTTGCCTGATGGGGTCTGAGTATTGAAATAACATGCAGTCCCAGGCTCCTTGGGAGACTCATTCAGTTGTTTGTGTCAGATGAGGGATACAGCACTTTGGAAATGTTTGAGTGTCCTCTGTCAGCTTGCCCGTTTGCAGTCTTATCAAAATATTGAGAGAGACTCATGTAATTAAGACATGGTAGCTGATCTCTGGGGCTTTTCTTGCGAGCAAAACGTAGCTGGATCCGTCAAGGAGTATTATCCAAATAAAACACGGTGCAGTGGATCAACATTTATTGAAGCTGAGAGCATGGCCCTGAGTTTGGGGAGGCTGCTGTAAGCCCTGGTGTTGCTGCCCTGACTACAATGGGCACCCAGCTCACCCCTTCTCCTGGTGAAGAAGCCAAGGTGGGGCAGCAGCACTGCTTGCCTGTGGCACTGCACCACCCTCTGCTCACACCAGCTCTGCCCAGTCTCATGTATTCCTCTGCCCTGAGTCTTCCTTGTCTCCAGGGAACGGTCCCTCTTCCCTGCAGGACCACTTTCAAAGGGGACTTCAACCCAGCTGGTGTGACCTCAGGGCAGTACAGGATGCTCTAGATGTTATCTGCAGGAACTTCAGTCTTCTGGCTTTCAGTAGAGCGCATGACATTCTTCAAGTCCAGTATAAATAGTAACACTAATAAAGGGAGGAGCTCATCATATTTCTTTTTTGCTCTGCTTGAGTACAGTCCATATGTTGTACCCATCGGTGGTATCTGAGCTGTCTGCAGCCTGGCTAGCATCTATCCCATCTACATATGGTCTCCAGGACAGATGATGGAAGTTCCTTTATAAATCTTTTAAAGTTTCTCATTTCATTTTGGCATGGAAAAATGTGTTAAGTTTCCATCATCGTGGCCTAATTCATCTCCCACATAAGTTAAAGAAAAATCCCCATTAATTTCATCAGCAGTGGATTCAAATGATAAACTGTATTTTCTTTGCTTCCCCACCTCCTTTGTGGTTTGTTGCACGGTCATATATTAATAATGCACATGGTTGTGAGGAATGATTGTCCCCATATACTTTCCTATATCTTAAACAGATGGGAATATTTTTGACAGCTCAGAAAACAGGTAGAAAATACAGTTATTTCCATCCAGATTGCAGCTTGGTGACATGGTGCAACAGCCTTCACTGATGTGAGTTGTCAATCCTGGTGGCTTCTGTAGCAAAACTTGCATGAGAAAGGATAATAGGATCCAGCCCTAATTTGATTTGGCAGAGCATCCAACAGAAGGAGAAACCAAAAAAACTCAGATACTATTGCTGAAGAGGTTAGTGGGGGAAGTTGCATAAAAGAAGTAGGTTTTAAGGCCGTGTTTGAACAGAGGGTGGAGATGGGGTACACAAAAATAAATTAGCCCATAATTATGCTTAAGAAAATGTTCCTGCAGAAGAAAAGCAAAGAAAAACAGAAGCAGGATTGTAAGTAGCATAGTGTTTAATGTAAAGCAAAACAAACTGCTTGGATTTTTCTAACTACCAATTTTCAGTGCAGAAGGATTATTACATTCTTTTATTGTTTTTGTAAAACTGACACTGAGCAAAAAGATATAAGAAGAAAATTACACACATGCACATACATATCCACACATGCAGGAGTCCTCATCTTGAAAGGTGCCTCAGTCTCATAATTTTACCATTTAAGATTTTTTATGGTTTTAGTCCAAATAGTTTCATACTGCAGATACCACCAGCAGAAATAAGCCCTTTTATAAGAGTACTATAGGCTGAAAACTGTTAGCTGCTGGCACTTTTGCTGAGTGTTTTCATATCTGAAGCTGTGCATGGCATGCTGCATACACCACCTTGGGTGTTTCTCCTCTGTGTTTTCTAAGATTTATTTTTCATTAGCAAGAGTCACAAGGCCTTGTATTCTTATACTCAGCATTTTTAGGTGGGGAACAGCATGGTTTGTATAGCTTTTGAATCCTGGCTTGGTCATTGCATGGAGAAATCCCCATGCAGTTGTTCTCACAAGTGGTTGTCCATGGAAGTTACAGGGAATGAGGGTGAGAGCTACCTGCAGAGATGCAGTACAAGCTGGAATATCAACAAAGGTTATTTAAAAAATCAGTTCTCCAGCCAGTTTTACAGGGAGAAACCTGAGGAAGTAAGGAGTGGTGCCTAGTTATTAGAAGTTAGACTGTTGCCAGACTCAGAATATGGTTTAAAAGTCATCAATTAAACAATAAAAAGCTTTTTCCCTCCTTAGACTGACGAACTATTATGGTTCAACTCAATCCACCGTATTTTGATAGCATGATAGTCCCTCAGAAATGGACATGTTTATAGCTGAGGCACTGACCCAAACTTCTCTTGAGCATGTCAGCAAAGTCTGATCTGCTGCTTTGTGTAAATTGTTTAAAACATAACAGTTGCTGTTTTGAAGCGTGGTCCGTATGATTTCTCTTTTCATTAAGTGATAATCACAACCACGTCTGCTGTCTGCGTGCAAGAACTTCAGGCATGTTTTCCATTTCACAATCTGACAAAAACCACAATGCTCAACAGTGGAGAAAAAAAGACATTTTATACTGAATTGTTTTTAAAAAAGCTGGGCTGTACTTCTTTATAAGTATCTCCAGCTTCCTTATGTCAAGCATCCATTTATCCTAAGGATACAAATGTTGAGGAGCTTGTGAATGATTTGTTGATTGATTCATTCTTCACCCACTTAAATCTGGTGCTTCTTCAGTGTTTTGTAAATGAAGGACACTTGTTCTGAATGGTTTGATTGTGTTATGGTCTTCTTGACTTTGTGTTTTTAAAAGATGTCGGTAGGACAAATGTGGTTTTAGCCTTTTCATAGATATACCTGGTAATTGCCCAAATTTAAGAAAAAAGAGCTCTGCAGCTCTTTAAACTTGAAGGAATAGCACAAAGGGTTTTTCAAAGGAATATGGGATAGCTCCAGAAATCTTTTGGCTTTCACATGGGAAAAAAATGTTGGTTTACCAAACCAGGAAGCATTCACACTAACAAATGCTATTTGCTTTTCCTTTCTTTGATCCATGTTTGAAGCCCAAAGATCAGCAGGATGAGTGGAGTGGGATTTTCATCTCAGTTATTTTGGTTTAAATCTGGTGCTGTTTCTCTGGGGGTACCGTGGACTGGTTTTCTCAGGCTCTTTCTGATTGTCATGATCATGGGTTTGAGCCAACGTGGTTTTTGGGCAGCTCGATGTTGCTGACTAGTGAAGGCAGGTAGGATGCAAGAGCAGACTGTGTGCGGGCTCCCCTGAGAGCGCTGCATTTCATAGCATCCTGTACAGCACGGAACGTGGCTGTGCACAGCAGCTTTCTGCAGCTCTGTATCCAGCAGCTTACAGGGACAGGGATATCGTTGCATCCTGTGTCACATCATGTTTTGAAGACTGTGAGGATACTATAGTGAGGGGACAGCTGGCCAGCTACTGCCGTACGGGCGTAATTCTGGTGCCTCTAATCAAGAGAGAAAGTACAGCTTAGTCATGCACAGAGCGCCTGTGGGAGAGGAGCAACAGCACTTGCAGTTTTCTCAAGAATTATTATAACAAATATACAGCACACGTGCCCATGAAGAATTAAAAAGACATTTGCAGAGGCTGCGATGAGTGTGACTACCCCTCCAGCCAGATTTTTGCTGCGCCTTTGCAGTTTTTATTTCAAGGAACTGATTACTAATAGTATAGAAGTTTGTCCTGAGTCAAGAGTAACGGAGAAACATCTAGCTCCTTCCTAGCAGGAATGCCACAGTCCTTTTCTTAGGATGCAGCTTTTAAGGGGTGTAGAGATGAGCATGAGGAATGCACAGCTAGTGCAAGCTCAGGGCCTGCTTTACAGCAGCACGCTGGCATGCCACAGTCACACTCCAGCTCCCCCATATCCAGCAGCAGAGAAATCCATGGAAATGTCCAGGAGGGTCCAATAATTTTATTCATGTTGCTGTTATCATGGGATGTTGGTTTAATGATTGAGAATCTGGGTTGTAAAAGAAGTGGGGCGCTGGTCTTGACGTTTTGTTTTGTTCCTTTCCTGCAGAATTCGATCCGGCACAACTTGTCACTCCACAGCCGATTCGTCAGGGTGCAGAATGAAGGCACCGGGAAAAGCTCTTGGTGGATGATCAATCCAGATGGTGGAAAAGGCGGCAAGGCGCCCCGGAGACGTGCTGTGTCAATGGACAACAGCAACAAGTACACCAAGAGCAGAGGGCGGGCGGCAAAGAAAAAGGCAGCCCTGCAGACCGCCCAGGAGACGAGTGAGGACAGTCCTTCCCAGCTCTCCAAGTGGCCAGGGAGTCCCACCTCCCGCAGCAGCGACGAGCTGGATGCATGGACAGATTTTCGCTCCCGTACAAATTCAAACGCCAGTACGATCAGTGGCCGCTTGTCACCAATTTTGGCAAGCACCGAGCTCGATGATGTTCAAGATGACGATGCTCCACTCTCTCCCATGCTGTACAGTAGTCCATCGAGCTTGTCCCCATCAGTAAACAAACCATGTACTGTGGAGTTGCCTAGGTTGACTGATATGGCTGGGACAATGAACTTGAATGATGGACTGACAGATAACCTCATGGATGATCTCTTGGACAATATAACACTCCCTCCGTCCCAGCAGTCACCCACAGGAGGGATAATGCAGAGAAGCTCCAGTTTTCCTTATGGTTCCAAAGGTTCAGGGCTGGGCTCCCCGTCAAGTAGTTTCAACAACGCTGTGTTCGGACCGTCGTCCCTGAATTCCCTCCGCCAGTCGCCCATGCAGACAATTCAGGAGAACAAGCAGGCCACCTTCTCTTCCATTTCTCATTACAACAACCAGACGCTGCAGGATCTCCTCACCTCTGATGCACTTAGTCACAGTGATGTCATGATGACACAGTCTGACCCACTCATGTCACAAGCCAGCACAGCTGTGTCCGCCCAGAATTCCCGCAGGAATATAATGCTCCGCAACGACCCCATGATGTCGTTTGCCGCGCAGTCCAGCCAGGGCGGTCTGGTCAATCAGAACCTGTCCCATCACCAGCACCAGTCCCACAACTCCTCTCTTAGTGGCAGCCGTGCCTTGTCCAATTCCATCAGTAACATAGGCTTGAGTGACTCCAACAGCTTGGGATCCACCAAACATCAGCAGTCACCTGTCAATCAGTCTATGCAAACACTTTCTGACCCGCTGTCAGGCTCCTCTTTGTACTCCTCTAGCGTGAACCTCCCGGTCATGGGACATGAGAAATTCCCAAGTGACTTGGACCTGGATATTTTCAATGGGAGCCTGGAGTGTGACATGGAGTCCATTATCCGCAGTGAACTCATGGATGCTGATGGGCTGGATTTTAACTTTGATTCCCTCATCTCAGCTCAGAACGTTGTCAGTCTGAATGTGGGGAACTTCACTGGTGCTAAACAGGCTTCATCACAGAGTTGGGTACCAGGCTGAAGGATCTTTGAGAACAGGGAAAATGGGCAAACAGGTCAGTGCCCCATAGATGTGGTAAAATAATTGGTTCCTTAGTTTTATTGGAGTTTGCACCAAACCCTTAATAGTTAGCGTACACTAATAATAGTAATTTGGCTTGTGATGGCTTGCTGTGTGTTGGTATGCAACAGGCACAACCAAGAAACGTGGAGGTGTGGAGGGAAACGAGGCTAAGCTATAAAAGCTGTTCGACTGCAACACTGTCAGCACGCATCTGGTGCTCAGCGTCCTTCTTAATTTAGGCATGAGAAATGTTAATGACAAATCAGGCAAACCAAGGTGGAATATTTGTGGGTTTTAGGGATCGCAGAGCTCTAACTCGTGTTCTTTGAAGTTGAAGCAGATGGATTCTTTCTTGCAGCCGATGCCACATGTAGCCAAGCTGCGTTACACCGGGATGGGACAAGGGGCTCTGCAGTCAGTGGAGCAATGTTGCTGTGGGGGAGGAGGAAGAGTGTCTGCACTCACTGGGGATCAGGTGTGTGGGACAGATCTGGACAGAATCAGAGTTGTGCTGCTGCTCTGGTACAGCAGCACTAGGAAAGTTGTTTGGGTTTGCTTTTTCTTAAAATTGTATTTCTTGGCCAGAAAAAAGATATCAAATGGAGGAATCGTATATTGGTGGGATCCTGGTCTCAGGAATGTCTGGAGTTTAAAGTGTGAGATAATTGTTGTCCTCCTCGCCCTGCACCCGAGCAGGGTAGATATATTTTTCTTTTGGACTCCTCCAAGAGAATATCTGTAGGTTTGGGTTTTGACATAGGTGTTTGTTAAATTTTAGCTTCTCCAGATTAATTTTTTTCAAGATTGGTGGTTTTTTTTCCGTTGCTTATTTTCCACAGCTGGGGATATTTGAACTTGTAATCATTGTTTCTGTCATCCCTTTGTGATTCTGCAGGCCCCTGCCCATACCCCTGCCTGCTCACACATACATATTCCCTGACTCATAAGGCAGGTGCCACACAAAGTGCCCTTTCTCCTTTGTTTATTTATTAGTATAAGGGAGTAAAATTCAAAATATAGTAGGATAAAAGGCTAGCTATAAATTATTGAAAGTGTTCTATTAAGTTCAGAATAGTATGTAGAGCATCTCAGTGGTGAGGTTAAACGAGGCATTCATTCAGTTTACAGCTTACTTCCAGCTTTCTTATTTTCCAGGTGAAGGATGGAAAGAAGGAGTCAGTGTCCTTCGACTTTACAGTGCATAATTTGCCCCTTTCATCTTTAATTGCGTTTTCATTCACTGTTTCACAGTTAGGTGTTCAAGGGGAAGCTTTGTGGTAGGTGAGCAGCAGTGGTGAACCTCCTGAATGTTTTCCTGTTTCCTCTGTGTGCGGAGCACCTCAGGAGATGTGCTGTGATCTGCTCTCTGTGAGGGAGAGAGAGCAAGGCTGCCCAGGCGTCCTCCTTTCAGTCAATCTGCAGAGCTGCTGTGCTCCAATGGTTGGTGTGCACAGTTCTTTCCTTGTCAGTGGAAGGATTTCCTCTGGTTCTTGCACATATTCTCAGCACAGCAGAAGCGTTGCAGTGTGTGGCCAGGAGACGGGCTGCAGAGGGGGGCTGTAGAGGACACTGTGTCCCACTGACCCTGAGCAGGGCGGCAACTTGGCAAGGCCAGGACCACAGATGAATTTTGGGGTTTCTTCAGTTCCAGTGCTGGAGAATTTAGGAAAAGAAAGGGGAAAATAAAGAGAATTGATCCAAAGATGAGGAAGCAAAAATTTGCAGAAGGTCATGCTTGCTGACCAGTTCTCTCATCCTTCAGGTGCATGAGCTGCTTGGATTTTAAAACCTTTGGATGATGTAAAAAAAAAAAAGGCTGTAGGAACTTTACTGCTGTGCAACATCCAGCAGTACAATCTGCCAAATGGGGCCTGAAAAATAGATGTTATTGACAGTTTTGCTTGACACAGGCAAATAGGGCAGCCTCCTGCTCCCATAGGTTCGCTTGCTGTGTGTAGGTAGCAGCTGCCGCAGGGGAACTTGCGTGGGCAGCGCGGAGGAGACACAGCACCCCACCTCCTTCCTCACTGCTGCTCCCTGCTGCCTCTTCACCCCGGCCTCTGGCATCCATGGAAAGCAGAGCTGCTGTGATCTTTTTCAGGCTGCTCCCTCCGAATAAAGGAACTGACACATCTGTGTGAGCGGAGTCTCATTGCAGAGGACAGATTTATTAACGAGACAGCTCTCCTCGGCAGATTACTGTCCAGTCATCTGTGGAAGCCTCTCTCCCTCTCCCTGACAAGTGGACCGGCTGCTGCGGGGTGCCTCTGGTATCAGGTGCAAGCGCAGATGATTTCTGCTGAGCTGGTTCATCATGCACCCTTCCTCATCTGTTAAGCAGCGCTGTTTGAGAGTTTGCCTCCCTACGAGCATCTCGTGTTTTGATGGGGGCTCCTCGCATGACATCAGATGCAGTCGTTCTGAATTGCTTTTCTTGGTTGTTTCTCCACTGTAGCAATAGGGATCCCTGAATTAAAATCTTCTCTCAGCAATGTTCGTGACCCCGGTAATGAATCTTTACAAGCCCAAAGACTGGGGAGCGCTTTCGGCAGAACAGCCCGGCAATTGCTTATGCTAAATCCGTTTCACAAGGGTGGCCAGGTGTGTTTTGCAGGCAGGCAGAAGCAGTTACAATGGATTATTGGCATACCTAGGAATAGTGAGTGCTGTGTTTTCTATGAAAAATAAGAGAAACATTGGTGTCAGTTTTCAGGAAAAAAAGAAGGCAAATACATAGGCATTTAATTTATACATACTTAGGTATAGAGGGAGGTTTATTTTGGAAGAAAATCAACTACAATTTCTTCATAGCGAAATCTAAAAAACCCTGCAGGAGATGCCACTGTTGCAGGTTTAGTGTCTGTGCACGTTTGCTGCACACAAGCCTGTGCATGGTCCCTGCAAAGAGCCCTGCCCAGTCCCACCCCACCAACCTGTGCCCATGAGGCTGCCCATGCCCAACCTTTCAGAGGGCCCTCATTGAGGCATATAAATGAATTTGGATTTGGTTTGGTTTTTTTTCTCTTACAAGAAGGAATGGAGAAAATCAGTATTATTTTCTTGCTTTATTCATCCAGCCATATTTTTTTCCTCTTATTCTGACTGGGGCCTCTGTTCCTCTATCTCTACCTGCTTCCAAAAGCACTGGATAATGTCCTCTGCCCACTCAGATAATCACCGCCTTGGTATTTCAGCAGGTTAAATAAAGGGATCACTATTCTGTCACCTGTCTCTAGAATACCTTTTGTTTTGAAATTAATGAGTCCTTCTCTTAGTCTGGGATTCCCACAACTCTACAGTTCACTCTGGGGTCTATCTCAGCTGGGAAGTCCAAAGGGACTTGACTTTTGCCAGAGTAATCCCAAAACAGAGCATCAGGGAAGACTGTTCAGGACATTTGCTGCTGCCTGGGAGGTCAGAAGCTTGTGAACAGTTGCTGCTTGGGCAAACATGTTCTCCAGCATCAAAACCCATCCAAGAAGTTGCTTTTACCTGGATTGTTTCACTGATCCAGTTTACAATGGCACCACACAAGCAGCAATGCTGGCAGAGTGCATGCATGGGGTGGAGAAAGGCTCAGCATGAGCAGGGCAGGAACTTGAGCTGGTGTCATAGTCTGAAAAACACATCTAAGCTGTATCTTCTGAAAGATTTCAATGTGTCATTTAGCAGGAGGCATCTGGGCTCTGTAACAGAGTTGTGCTGGAGTCACGTTGACTTGTTTGAAAATTAGATGTAAAATACTTGACAGATCAGTTGAAGTCACTCATTTTCCCCTAGTATCATGAAGGTCCCACATCATCTTACTGCAGAGTACACAAGCTGCAAATAGCAACGTCATGTAATGTTCGCGCTCGATGATTAATGTCTCTGATGAAAAAGAATCTTAGGAAACCTAACAAAATATCTGTTAGTATTTCATTAGTTCATATCAGCTTGGACTACTTGCCAGTTTATTAATTGGCGTTCACCCTTTCTGTGTACAATTCATACCAAAGCTGAAGAGGTCTGAGGGTGACTTCATTTTTGCAACACCATCTTAAAAGTGAAAATAGGTTGTCAAAGGTCTTCATTTGGGTGGAGTTTTGAAACAGAGAGTTCTTTACAGTTTGCCATAAAGAAGATGATATTTGTTTTCTGCCAGAAATCTTCTGCTCATGAGAGCTGTAATGTAGAAATCAGAATTGGTGGACCTCTTACCTGAGGGCTTTGACTGCCTCAGGACCATAGCTGCACTTCCTCCTCTATCTTTTTCAAAAATGAAAAAGGGGTAGGGCTGCCAGGTTTCTTACACAGAGCTAAGGTGGGGCTGTCTGCCTTTAAAACATTCAAAGGAAATTCAAGAGCAGCACATTCTTCTGTTCCATTTCTAGTAGTCTAGTGGTTAAGGTGGTGGTACTTGTAACATTTCAGTGTTGTTTCTGCCAGCCCGAGTTCTGAAAGGTGGTTTTGTGACTAGCTGAACACCACACATGCCAAGTTTAGTCTTTGAACAAAAATATCTATGTAGAAAATGTATTTTGTGGGGAACAGGGATCCTTTCAACTCCAAGGAGGGCCTGCCCTGAGCAGGCTCCTTGGTGGCTGGGGAGCACATCAGTGGCACAGGAGCAAACTCCTCCTGGCTGCTGGGGAGGAGGAGAGGGGAAAGTTGGGCAAACCCCACTGGGGCTGGCCCCGTGAGGTCTCACTGAAGCTCATCAAAGCCCCTTGCATACAGGGGCCAGTCCTGGGCTTGCAGGGATGCTGTGGCTTTTGCTGTGTGAAGGCAGCAGGAGCTGACACACAAACACAATGAATTGCTCACTCCTTCTGGGAGTAGGGCCTTTTTGTTCTGGTGTGTTTTTAATCTGGGTTTATGGTTTGGGGTTTTATTAACCCAGAGAAAAGATCTGTGAAAACCAGGATTGCCTCCACAGGCTTGTGCTCTGAGTGTGCAGCAGCTGAAGCCAGGACAGTGGTCTTATCCTGTGGTTTGGGTGTTCTTCTGTTGGTGTTTTATATAGATGTGTTTTTTAGTACCTCATGCTTTGTCATGTGATTCAGCAGCAATAATTAGGCAGAAACTTGCTGTCCCTGCAGATGCTAAGATTACAGGATGACATACTCTCACCAGATGACAGCACAAACTGATATTTTTAGAACAGCCTGCATCAACTGGTCTCCCCAGTGCTTTCCACCTTGGATCAGCAGTGCACAGGTTTTGTTGCAGAATGAGTCTTTGCAAATCATCTTTATCATGTGAATGAGCCATAATGATTGTTTAGATCAGTGTTGGTCCCTCAATATGTGGTTTGCCTGATAGCTGGGCTGGTTACAGGTGGCTTTTCTTTGTTCATTCCTTCCTTTGAGCCAGACTTTTAAATAGCCCCCATGAAAGCATATTTTCTTGAAGAAGTGCGTAATAAGAGGTCCTTTTTAGAAGCATAACGTCATGCAGCTGAGGAAAGGTCGGGATCTTTTTTTCACAGCAATTGGGCACTCATCCCAGGTGATGAACTGACAGCCGGAGAGGCTTAAGTCTTGTGTTGATGACAGCCAAAAAGCACAGGTACAGCACGGGCAGCAGGAGTGCATGTTTGAATAGTACAGTATGCCAATAGCCAGCCTTTCTGTCCTGGCCTGGGGAATGGGGGTGAAGGAAGGAAGCTCATGCAATGCCCCCCTGGGCTCCTGGTGCTGATGATGAAGGATCTCCAGCAGGATGTCCCCATCAGCAGTGTCCCTGATCAAGTCCCTAGCGGTGTGTGGGGACCCTGATCCTGTTAAATCAGGTACTTGTGGCTGGGTGGTGGGAATGCCCCGCTCTGGTCCAGTCTGCCGGAGCTGTTTAATCAGCTTTTCCACTCAGATTACTGCACAGGGTGGCAGTTATTGGAGTCTGGCAGAGGGGACATCTGCTGAGCAGTAATCGGACGGGGACGCAGCTTGGCTAGCGGAAGCTGCTGTGCAGCCACGGCTGTCTGCCATTACTCCAGGAAAAAAACCACTTTTCCCAGATGATGCTGTGGAGAATGGCTTGCGTTTATGCACTTCTACAGCTGAGCTGAATGCCTTGCCCATTGTTTTTCCCCCGCACTGCCTGCATCCCCTGGCTTTTATAGGTAATGAATTTCATACAAATATAGATAAAATCTGGTTTTGAGGTAGAACCTTTCCTCTCTTGCCTTTTCTGCCACTTGTAAGTCATGATAGAAGATGTCCTGCCTTTTATCAACATGGTATTGGCCTCTCATTTTCAACTTACTGCAGAGGAAAGCAAGAAGATTCCGTAGCAGGGAGAATGTTTTCAAAATAGGCTTGGTACCTGGCAAAGAAAAAGAAACTCTACGAGCACATTCAGAATAACAGGTACATAGCATGTTGCCATAGCACTATAAACCATAATTCAGGATGTTTCCTAGCCATGCAGGTACCTTTTACTCTAAAATGTGACTCTTTTTCTTCAGATTCAAAAATGCAAGCAAAATCCTTCTCTGGTCTTGCACAAGTGCAGTTGTTACACATCCTTTTGTGATCCACAGTAAACATCTCCTTCCCGGTGCTCCCGGGTATCTAAAGAAAGTACAGTTATTCCATCTGATGGGCTTTACCCCTAAGAAAAGATGTATTTGGCAAGTGTTTTTGGCCTTCTTCCTCTAGTCCAGCAGCACCCTGCCTAGAAAGGGCAGTGTTGAACACTTGGGCTTATGTCTCTCAGTCAGTGGCAGTGTCACCCATAACTGGCAGGATTTCCAGCCCACTCCTCAGGCTCCTGAACAAAAGGCAGGGGATAAAATTGACCAAAAGGTTGTCAAGTAAGAATCATGATGACCTTATCGAGAGGGCTGTCCTGTATCTAAGCTCTTCTGTGTTGGCCAGGGCAGAGGATTAAACCCATCCAGATGTGATAGTTCTCAACAGCAATTGTGTATCAACAATGTTTCCTTTTCAGCTGTAAATGGGTAGAAGGGACCGTACCCACCTTTGAGGGTAAAATTAACTGTCCAGAGGACTAGTGGATTCTCCCTTGCTGGAAATACTCCATACTTGACAGAATCCTGAATAACCTAACCTGAGGCCCTGCCTTGAATGGAAATTTGGACCAGATGACACTGATCCCTTCCAGCCTGGACTTTTCTATGATTCTGTAGACCAGTGGGATATCAGAATAACCTGCTTATAAATAGCTGTGGCAGCTCACTACAGTTCTGGCCTTTTTTCCCAGGAAGTTGATACAGGATGAGAGAACGATCTACTGTCTTAAGTTACATTTACTTCCAAAATACTTGGTTGTCTCCTATGGTTTGCAATGTTTCTTGGAAGAAGAGCAGCAACAGAAGAGATACTTCTGTACTTTACATGCTTATGCAGCTACCAGCATAGCAACATTTTAGCTCCCATAAGTCCTGGTTCTGTGCTGGCATTCTTCCTCTTTCCAGCCGTCTCCCTTACTCTCTGCCCCCAGTTCTGAGCTGGGAAATACCTATTTTTACAAGCAGAATTTAAAGAGAAGAAGTGAAGTTCCAACATGCCTGAAAGCTCAGGAAATAAAGTACATTAAGTTGCCAACTCTTTTTTTTTTTTGTCCTTGGGCTTTGTCCCCTGACCTCAGTGTTGTCCCTCAGCACAGGGCCATCCTAGTGCAGCATGTGCTAAGCCTGTAGGGTGTCACTGTGACATACCTGCTGTGGCATTGGGATTTCCAATTTTTATTGTGCTCTAAATAAAAATCTCATGCTGTAATTCTGCCAGTATAGAAAGACTAGCCACAGTAGTTATCTTCCTTACTTGTTTCTAAACAAATTCTGTGTATTTTTCAGTCTTTCAGTGTGAAACCTCAGGGAAAATATTAACTTGTAACCACGTGTAATCAAGTCTTGCTTTTTCAGCCTACCCCCACTTTGGAGTAGCAGCTCTGTTGCTGGAGGCGATGACAAATCGAAGGGCACAGGCACCAGAACGAATGCACATCTGTCACTAAAGGACACAAGTTTCCTTGAAAATGTTTGCATCCCAAGTGTCTAGACAGTAAAAGTAGTTACTGGGATTTCCTGTCCCTGGAGAGTTGTTGCAAAGTGGTACCAAGGGAGAACACTTGTTTCACAGACCTCTAAATGGTGATATTTTCCAAGATGAGATCCACTCAACAAGCCTTCCAGCCAAATCAGGAGATCCACGTTAGGCTGCCGTACAGAGGAGCTGTGTGTTGGTAGTGCAGATTCTCATACCATAACTGTGTAAAGGAGCACACAGCTTTTCTTCCAACAGAAAACTGTGTGTGTTGATTGCTGTGCTGGCTCACTGATAAACCAGGGCACGTTACCTATGCCCTGCTCTGGGGACCATGGCCGCATCACTGTCCTGTTCTGAAGAAATTTCCAGTACTGCACAATTGGCACCATTGGGAACCAAAGGGAGAAAGTAATAGGTGGCAAATGATTCTTCAGAGCTGCTCTGATGGTGCACGAGCCAGCGTGGGGCTTGGGAGATGGCCGTCAGTGAAGTGGTGGAATGATGTGAGACAGAGGTGAAGAAATGTTGTTGCTGGAGGGAAATCAGAACCAGTCAGCTTGGCCACAGAGCAGAGTGAGAGTAGCATTTGTAAATGGACAGTAGCAAGGTAGAGGATGGGAGGGCAGAGAATAGGACAGAAGAAGCAGGCACCTCATCTCCTGCGTGACTGTTTGCAAAGCTTTTAGCAGGGCCTGTTGCAATTGGTCAGGGGGCAGTGGTTTTAAACCAGAAGAGGGTAGATTTAGATAAAATATAAGGCAGAAGTGTTTTACAATGAGGGTGGCGAAACACCGCAACAGGTTGCCCAGTGAGGTGGTGGATTACCCATCCGTGGATGTGTTCAAGGCCAGGTTGGATGGGACTATGAGCAACCTGATCTAGTTGAAGATGTCCTTAGTGACTTCAGGGGGATTGGGCTAGGCAGTCTTTAAGGTCCCTTCCAGCCCAAACCATTCTATGGCTCTGTGATAAATGGAAATGTGACTGGAGTACTTGTTTCCCTGCCTTGATACAGTTTTCATTGCTACAGAGCATCAGGCCACTAATTCAGGGTAAACAGAGACTATTTGTGGTGAGACAGAAAGCAAGAGCATGTGGGTCTATGACAGATTTTAACAGGGTAATTTGAAGACAGGCAGGTTAAGACTTTGATCTACCTCTTTTCATTTTTTAATCCATGTGCAAAGTCCATGTAAGCAGAGCTGTGGAAATGGAGTATGGTTTGGTTCTGCCATGTGATGCACAACTCAGCTGTGCATCTGTCTCCAAGATGTTGGCAACGTCAGAAGTACAGGTCTCTCAGGAAAAAATATCAAGCAGTGCCACTTCCACAAAAGATGCTCAAGTTAATCCATTCTCCAGTTTTTTTCTCATCCCTTGGTTGCGTAGTGTAATATTTCGCCTAGATTTTTAATTTAAATGTTAAGCAATACTCTGGTACTTTATTGGGAGTTTCTGTACTCTTTTAATCAGTAGCTTTATTCAAAGTCAGCAAGACTTCTCACACGTGCCACAGTTAAGCCCATGCTCAGCATAACTGGCAGCTGCCTGAGAGAGAGCTGACTTGCTGGGCTGTGGCGTTTGGGACCCGAGCCTTGCCTTCAGAGCATGTTGCACTTTGGGAAGTCACTAATTTCCAGCCCCCTCTGACGCTCATGCTTTAAGAAGTAGAGAAATGGGCTTGCACTTGTCTGGGCTGCGTACGAGCCACTAGGCAGGTTTTAGTGGGGGCTACCAGGCCTGTCTGGGTATCTTCTGCTGACCTTGTTACGGCCATCGGGACACACCAAATGGAGTCATTGCCAGGCAGTCACATTAACGAATGGCCAGTGTTAATTTGCCCTTTGAAAATGAAGAAATCAATATGTTGATCCCGTCAGAAATCCCTTTATTCACAAAACAGTCTACCCCAAACCCCTCCACATAATTAAGGCTAAAGCCAAATTTTGTTTGGGTGAAATGCACAATCTGTCTGCTCCCTAAGCTGTGCTGAATGAAGTTCTCCCCTAATGGCACAGGGAGCAGCTGTCACGCTGTTGCTCTAATAACCATGAGACAAAATGATTAAATTTCCATCAGTCATTTAGCATTATCGGAATAGGTCATTTTAATAAATTGTTATCACAGGATCAGTGCCTGGCACCTTAGACAGGAGACAGTCTTTGAGTGATCTTCCTTGCAGGAGTTGCCTGTCCTGATTAAACCAGCAGTTCCACTAAATCCACCATTTTTTGTGAGGGTGCCTGATACCACTGTCTTTTGAAAGTAAAGACACTCCTGTAATCAACTCAATGGCTTTTTGGTTTCAGCCAGTGTCCCCTTGTTCTTGTACTGTATAAAAAGTCATCAATATTTATTTTGGAGAAAATCTTCAGAAGATAGTAAGTGGTATGAGGGGACTAAGCCCTGTTTCCAGAAGCCATTTCAGAGCCAGAAGCTACGTGCTCAGCAATACGGATGTCTACCCTCTACCATTCTGTCTACCATTCTGAAGATGTGAGAGGATTTAATAGGAATGTTTAAATGTACATACCTTCCAAAACCCTATGTGGTGCCTGCCTATATCTTTAAGCCACTGAGTACCTTTAAAAATCTGTCCCCTTGTCTCCCTTGGTTGAAATATTCATCTGTTTTCAGTGTTTTGCCTACTTACAGTGTCCCTTCATAGTCATCTCCATTCTGTATCCAAGGTGTCTTCCCCATGCTTCTCTCTCTGCAGAGAAGTTTCTTGGCTACAAAATACGATGGACCCTCACCCAGTTTTTAAAGCCAGGTGGACCCTGTCTGTTGATGATGTGTTGTGTGAGCAGAAAAATGGAAAACTCCAAAGTCCACACTGACACTCATGGCTCCTTACTGTTTGTCTTGAGCAGTCTCTTTGTCTGTCCTTCAAGGGTGATGGTGGAATTCAAACACTTACAGAAGATTTATTCAGCTTTTTGGTGATGCTGAGAAAAGGTGATCGTGAAAAATGGAAAAAAGCTGGAGGATACTTCATTGCTTCACTTGGAAATATGCTTAACAAATAGGCAGTGCACTGGGTTTCTGTAAATCAGATTTGACCATCATTTTTCATTGAAGAGAGGGTTTTTTCTTTCCTATTTGGGAGCAGCTAAGCCAGCAAAGAAACACTTGAACCTTGGCAAGGGAAAAACATTTTCAGGCAGAGTCAACTTATTCCTAGCTGTATGTTTGAAGCTTCTGGGTGCAAACATATCTAAATTGCTCCTTCCTGTAAGCTGTTGTTCTGTTTGGAGGTTTGCTTGGTTGCCTGTTTTGTTGTGGTTATTTTTTTCCTATATGCAGTAATCTCACTGTCTTTTCTTCTTCTTCCTCTCCAGGCCCTCAAACTGACACGAGATGTAGAGAGAGAACCCTTTGCCAAATCTGCTGTCAGCAAGTGGACAGTGATACTGTTTACAGCTTATGACCTTTGTGAACCCTGCATTATTTTCCTAATGAAGCAGACTGTTAATAGGCCCCTTACTGGAGTGAAGAACCTACTTTTTTTCCCCTCTTTTTTTTTTTTTTTTTCCTTCTTTTTTGTCGGAAATTGAACTCATTCTGAAGTATGCAAATCTTCCTTTTCTGGGATGGCCAAGCACCTGCTGTGGAGACAATGTTCAGCACCATCCTGTTGAGAACACACTGTGTAGCCTTTACAGTAGTTACTTGTCAATGAGTATGTGGTATTTCAATATATCAAAGGTTTATGGGATGTTTTAAGTTGGCTTTTCTTTTTGGAGGTTTTCCCCACCTGCCCACCCTCCCCCCTACAACCTCCAGTTTGATTTCTGTAGATTTTTAACCATTTTTGCTTTCTCTCCCTGGGGAATCTGAGGCACTGTGCACATGCAAGGAAATGACCGTAACCCAACACCGCTCAGGTGTCTGGGTTTTCTGAACGTACAGCGTTTGTTAGTCCTATCAACCGGCTGAATTCCAGAGAGAGGGGATGTGTGTGGCCTGTTTGTTTGTTGGGTTGGTTGGTTTGTTTCTTTCTTATTATTTCCTTAAATTTAATGGTACACCCCTGTTTTCCATAAGGGTCAACCCAGAGTTGGTTGCAAAACAAGGGAATCTGGCGAGTTTGCCTCCTGGCTCACGAGGACGGACTGACAGCGGGTGCCCTGATGTGCCCCGAGGCAGGAGCTCCCCTCCTGCCTTAGGTTGGCAAAGCTGCCCCCACTGCCACAGCGAGCTGGTAAGTGGTTACGGGCTGAGCTGCCACACAAGGTGAACAGAGTCACCTGTAGAGATGCGTTTGAAAGCACAGAAATTAAAGGAAACCTAGCGGCTGGGCATTGGCAGGTGGTCATTGTAGTGACAATGCCAGGAGCTGAGGCACAGGTCACTGCGGGGTGTGTTATGGCATCAGTGATCCTGTTTATTTTTGTTGTTGTTGTTTTGGACATATCCTTGATTATTTTTTTTCCTTCTCATTATGTATAATCCATTGTGGCAGAAGAAGCAGGAGTGGGAATGGCAAGGTGACAGTATCATACAAATGGCTTTTCATATGAGCATAGATTGTAGCAGGATAAATGACGCCGAAAGACAAGGCAGTTTTATATATTTTGCTTCTAAGATTTTCTTTTGTAAAATGAATAATAATTAATAATAATGAATAAAAGGTATGGTGCTGTATAGATCCTCTCTATAATCTGGAAAGTTTGATTACTTTTTATTAGTATCATGGGGGGAGGGATACAAAAAAAGAGGGGAAAACACCAGTGGTACATAGGAACTCAGTATGAAGAGGTTCTGAATAGGACAGTGTATACATAATTCTCCAAAGCGATATATGAAGTTTTTTTTCCTTTGCATAAAAGCATTATGCATATAAATATATAAATATATTTTATTATGTACAGAAATGGATCATTATGCATGGATGTTAGGAAAACAAAACTAGCATTTTAACCCAAAGTCTCAGTGCATGAGTTCCCACCGACCCGTGTCCCATGCAATGTGGAGTGACTCCCTCTCACCACTGCCACCACACGTGCACAGTCATGCACCAACACACACACGCATTCGTGGGCCCCTCCTCTCTCCTTACTTTCCAGGTCCCTGAGGTGATTTTGGTGAAATAACAGCGCCTAGTGTGATGGAAGTTTTGGTTTTGTACCATAGCCCCCATGCTGTTCTCTCATAAAGATGCACCTCTTGGTTTCTCCCTCCAGTTATGACTGTGTAGGCTCTGTGCAGTTGTGGTTAGCATAGCCCTGTAGCATATCTACTCTTCCAAGCAGCCAAGGGTTTATCATTTGCCTTTTAAAAAAACTTCTCTTTTCTTTTTCCACTGAGGGGAACTATTTGTCAGCATGTAGCCTAGTTTATTGCATCCATTGGAGCTGGCTGGTGTGCACTGCCCATGTCTGTCAGCAGCCAGCTTCCCAGGATGCTTGTGTGGCACACCTGGGCACCTGGCTTACCTGAGCCCAGTTGCAGGCACCTTTTGCTGAAATTGGCCAAGAGTTCATCACTGGCCTCCTCTGAATGTGTGCCATTAGCTCTTAGCGTCCTGGTACACCCCAAAATGTGAGTGTATGCTGAAGGACTTCCCTCTGGTGTTTCTTTCGCTGAGGCTTCTCTGCAGCTGCTGCCCTGTGCTCGTGCCCCAGCCCCACATTTTGGCTGTCAGCAGAGCTCACTTGCTGGCTCCCCGTGCTGAGGTGCAGCTTTTGATCCCTACGTGGATGAGCCTCCAGTGACACCCGTGGTGCTGCCCAAAGACCCACCATCAATGACAGGTCCAGTAAGGCCTGACTCGATGGTATGGCCAAGGTGACCAAACCTCATAGTTTATTTTTTTTCTGGGTACAGATCCAGCTCTTGACAAAGGCAAGGGAAGGCCTGTTGAAAGCTTAAACCAAATGGGGGCAAATTCTGCTCTGCTCCAGCAACTGAGCCTGCTTGGGTTCAGTGGAACTGCTTTCCACTGGCAGAAATGAGAGACAAAACTATGGCCTGCTCTCTTCAGGAAATGGAGGAAAAACACTTGGTTTAGAGACAGCCCATCAATGGCAGAGAAGTTTTTTTAAAAGAAATAATAAAAGCATTAGTGACTGAAAAGCTTAACCTGCCTCCCAGCAATGCCAAGGGCAGCATTTCCATTGGCATGGCTGGGACAGCTTGGGCCCCCACTTTGGAGAACATCCCAGCACTCACTGAAGAGGGATGGACCTGGCCAACCTTTTCAGTTTGGTTTGGTTTGGTTTCTGTTGCTCAGTTTTGGGGCCCAAAATTTTCAAGCGGAAGTGCCTGGTGTCAGGCACCAAACATCGGGGACTCCAGCGTGGTCGCAGGGGCGAGCTGCTCTGCCCTCGTGGCTTCTTGAAGGAAGGGGAGGTGACAGGTCCCCCCAGGCCCAGGGGAAGGCCATCACCCTCTACACCTGCTGAGGTGCCCAGCAAAGGCCCTTCACTCCAGAGGTGCTAAATAAATCTCCCTGAATTCAAAGGGCCGCTTATTTAGGTGTCAAAATAAAGACTTGAATAGCTAGTTTGGGGAACTTACTTTTTGAAAATTTGGCCTTTGAGTCTTTGAACATGGTTATGCCTAGAAGTTTTCCTTGTGAAATCATGTAAAACAGATGAAGGTCAAGGTCAGAATTACATGGTTGTCATTTGAACACTTGGTCTAAACAAAAGGTCTAAAAAGATGTTATTTATGCAGTTTCTAGTCACAGGTTGGGGCTTGATTTAATGATTTTGTAAAAAAATTTCTCTTGAGAATAATTGGGTAGTTAAACACTGCTTAACTCCAGAAATTTTTGTGCCACTGCTTAAAACGTTACCTTTTAGGTCATGTATTTCTCTAAAGTTATATCATTGCTTGGCAATTGGTGTCTGTAAGTGTTTCAAGTACACAATATACCTTTGGAATTGCCAACAGATGCGAAGGGGGACCAGATACATTTCGTAACTATGGGTTGGAAAAAATGGATTGTACATTTGGCTTCACATGTTTAACTTTTTTTTTAAAAAGTTGCATGATTGGAAAAAATATGTATACAGTATCTGTAAAACTGTTTTATCTGTTTCTGTTTCAAGCCATGTAAATTGGAAGAATATTAAATCCACAGCCTTATCGCGCATGGCCGTCTTTACATACCGAAGAGCTGAACAGTTTATACTTTTCATTTGGGCTATCTTGTACTTTCATTTGAAAGCAGACACTCTTCACGTTGCAGTCTTACTGAGGATTTTATATTAAAAAAAAAAAAAACCAACGATAAAAGATGCTGCCCTGGAGGAATATATTACCTTACTACTCAGAGGTTGGAAGGAAGTTTGTTTTGGAGCAAAACCTGCCCCTTTCCAAATGAAGTAGAGACGCAGTGCTTACTCCACTTGGTGTTAGTAGATATTGCCTTGTGTATTCCATTTTAAATTGTAATCTAGTTTGTAAAAGAGATGGTGACGCATGTAAATAAAGCATAATGGATCTCTACATTGCACATTTGCCTTCGCTCTGTTTTCTTGTGTCACAGACAGACATGTAAACACGGGACCTGGAGAAGAGGTAACTTTCAAGCAGCAAGTGAAAATGGCTGGTGGGGGGCTTGGGGCTGGGGAGGGATCCTGAGCCTGCACTCACTAATATCTGTCAGTGTGTATTGACATGGGCCTCAGCCCTTCAATCCTTCAGCCAAGACAGTGTAGTTTTGGAGGTCAAATAACCCCCAGGGGGATCATTTACTGCTGAAAAAAATCACAAAGTTCACTTGATTCTGGGGACAGAGTGGGGTTGTCCCCAGGGGTGGCAGCTGCACTGTGCAGCTGCAGCCGAGCTCGCCTGGCCTGGGAGAGAACCAGTCCCACTGCAGACCTGTCGGGAGAAGGGTTGCACACACACACACAGACACACAGATGGCCCCCCACCATGGGCTCGGCTGGGTTTCAGACTGTCTTTGAAAAATGCCTGGAGTACTTGAAACCACCCATTTGGGATTTGGGATAATAAAACCAGCAGCCTGACTCAGCAGAAAGTTATACTGAGGGCTCTGGCCAAGGCACTGGAGAGCGTGCTCAGAAATGAGAGACTTGTCAACAAAAATCTCTTCTCCTGCCCTGATGGGAAGCCACAGATGTATATGGTCTTTTGGAGTAATTTTTCAGGAGGAAATTTCATTTTCAAGAAAGAGGAGCCTTTCCTCACAGGAGGGAGGGGGTTCTCATGACTCCAGGGGGACAAACCGCGACGCTGTCCATCCAGAGCCCACGGGAATGTTATGCTGAAGTACTGCAGTGATAAAGAGCAGCCTGGGGATACCCGTTGTTTAACATAGCTGTTCAGGTTTTGTCCTAACTGGAGACAGCCTGAAACATGACAAAATCCAGACAGAGAATAGCCTTTGACCAGGAGGAAGTGTGCATTAAACTTCCCAGAGTGAGAGTGCACTTGTCCTGCAGCAGCTACAGCTTTCCCTCAGAAATGGAGCTGTTTTGGAGCTGTTTTGCTTGTTTTCTCAGAAGGCTTCTCCAACAAGGCTCTGCCAGCGAAGGACCTATGTCCTCTGCCTTGGCATTGCCCCACTGGTATTTGGGACAAGCTCTGTGAGTGTTTGGCCCAGTGAGATGCCAGGCCAAAGGAACTCAGCTTTAACCTGAATTTAGGCAGGGGCAGCAGCAGCAATGAAGATGAGCTGATCAAGTCCTGAGCGAGTTTTGTGCTGAACCTACTTGGTTCTGTTGTGCAATGCCTTAGCTGTGACCTCCACTTCACCCAGCCTTGGAACAGATCATTCTTATCTTTCACAGTACTTTCAAAATAAGTCCAAACATTTTAAAACTTCTCCAAGTTGTCCCAGACGGCAAAAGACTTTTCAAGTTGCTGCTGACACTGGTGAGGCAACATAGAGCTATTTTAGGAGCTCCCCACCACATATGCTGAGTCGCAAGTTCAACCAGACCAGGGAAAACAGTATTTTACAGCTCTTGTTTGGTTACTGCTGCCAAGGAAGTTAGGGGTGCTTTCAAGAAGGCTGAGATAAGTAAATCTGGGAGGCTACCTCTTTTACTGTTAGAGTCATCATGACTGGAATCTCCCCGTTCAAAAGGAAGTCTTCTTGGATGAAGTGGAGCCCAAGCCAGATGGAGTAGATACAGCTCTTGCTGGTACACAGATTCATCCCACTGCCAGCGGCTTCTGCAGTGTCTCATGGCATCTCTGTTTGCCCAACCCAGCCCACAGAGCTTTTTTTCCCACTGGCTCTGCCTGTGGAACTTTTTAAAATGAAAATATATTTATCGCGTAAGTACAAAGCATAGAAAATCCACTAGAACAACAGAAAAAACAAAAGAAGCTTTTCTTTTTTTTTTTTTAACTGTTGTTTAAATCTTTGAGAAATTTTGGAATTGTCTGACAAAACTCAGAATCTCCAGTTTGGAATTTTTACTTTTGCACCTGGATTTTCTTTGCATACTCATGACATGAACAGTTTTGCATATGTCAAAACATTTACTTATTAGAACAAAGCGTCTCCTGCTTTTATTTTTTGATGGTTTGATGACACACCAAGGACCTGATTTAATATAGAAAATGAGATAAAATGTCCCAATTCAGTAGGAACAACTGGCCTAAAGGAGGGGAACTGTTATAACATTCTTTTAATGTTACAATATGCCATGCAGGTTTAAAGGTGCCTATATCCTATGAGTGATGTGGTGAAATGGGGGGAAAACTGTAAAAATATATGACAGCTCATAAAAATATTTCCAACTTCCAAGACAAATATAATCCTGATCAGGAGTCTTTTCCCTCAATTTTCACTCTTTTTGAGATGATACCTTAAAACTTTGTTTTTGCTGAAATTTAAAGCCCGGAGCAATTTCCAAGTGTTGCCTTTCCCTGGGGATTAGCCTTCCAGCAGGGCTCACTGCAATGGGCATCGAGGCTGATGCTGGCACCTGTGGACCCTGGCACCACAAGAATGTCAGACTTTGGCTCTATTTCATGCTCTGGGGGCCACTGTAGCCCTGAAAAATCCCATAGCTGCTGCAGCGCGGTCCGAGGGGGGAGGATGGGGAGGACATCCGTGGGAGCACAGCACAGCAGATGCCAGCACCTTGCTCTGGTAACCTCTCTGAAGATTCACCCGCTGCATGGGCAATGGTTCCTTCTGCTGTTCCTAACCACCTTAAGAAAGAATGGCATGGGTTAGAAAGTGCTAATTAGGGAATACAGGTGTACTCTACCTCTGCCCCCCAAAGCAAAGGAAAACTGTGCATTGGCACAGCCACCTCGGAGGTGTTCCCTGGAGAGCAGCACAGGAAGCTGCTCCTGACACCTTCCCCTCCAGGAGGGAGAGGTCCAGCCTTTCCAAGCCTCTGCTGGGAATGACTGGCCTGGTGTCTGTATTGCATTTGTTGTTTCAGTAGAAAATTCGTACTTCACCAGCACTCTATCTTAAATCTCTATTAGGCTTCTCTTACTTAAGGCTATCCAGGCTTGTACACCATTAACTAATTCATGGATGAATGTCCTGGAGAAAAGTCACTGCTTAGAAAGCAATAAAGTAATTCATAAAAGACATACAATAAAAAAAAAGTCCTTTTACTCATTAAATGAAACCCATTGTCATTCACACTTCTCTGGAGAGTCATATTTGCAATATCAAATTGTATTATCAACCTCAGTGTGCATCTGTTAGTCAAAATTTATGGCAAGACTGCCTCATTTATACAGAAGTTTTTGCCATGCACTGTCACTCAGCCTAGCAGACTCCCATGGAAAAGCCACAATTTAAATCAAAATTCTACTGTGCCTGAGCGCTTATAAAATTATAGTGGCTTTCAGAGCTGGGAGACGTCTAAGCCTCTTCCTGGGGAAGGCAGCTACCTTAGTGTGTCTGCTCTGAAAGTTCTGCCTCTGGAGGACATAGAAGAGGGCAAGGCCAGGCATGGATGTACAGGGGGTCTTCACTTTGCAGTGGAGCTGTGTTTGCTCTGCAGTCAGGGTAAGGTGATTGTCACCAAAGGGTTGGTGCTAACCAATTCACACAGACAGGAGCGGTCACGTGGGAAGTTTCCCGTGAGTAACACAAATGCAAAGCGTCTCTTTCCTCTTCCTCACCCATAACAAGTACTTCAAGGTGAGCCCATTTCACTCTGATTTTCACCAGAGGATGTCAAGGTGACAAGTTGCTTGCAGAAAGTGCCCTGAATTGCTGGGTCTTGGGGGCCGTGGTGGAGACTCTGCAGCTCCATTTCCAACCTCTCAAATCTCCTGCCTGAACATCTTTGCTTTTCCACAATGTCTTCACCTTCCCTTGCCAAAACTTAGTTCCCTTATTAAGAAGGGCCTCTGGGATGACAACGTGATGTTGCTGTTAGCAGGAGACTCTCGAGGTTTGGTTTTCTCACACAAATGGATATGTAAGGAGCAGGGGGGTGGCCAGCTCCCACCTTACATATCTCGTGGACCATGCATCCAAGAGGGCTTCTCCATGTGTGCAGAGAAAATGTCAAGAGATGTGAGCACACAGGATTGAAAATAAAGTGACAAGTGCAAACGGCCCAATAAAATGCTACTTTTTTAATGATACAATGCCACGGGGGCATCTAAAACACTTTTTCATTCCCCTCAGTCATTCTTCAATCCATATCTAAAGTCACCAGTGATTTCCATTGCTGTCAGCAATGATCTTCCTATCTTCTAATCCTCATGAATCTTTCTTTGGAAATAAATATTTCTTTTCTTCTTTTTTTTTCCTTATTTTTTTCATTCCATGACTTTTTTACATTCTCTGTTTTTCTAAGGCCAGTTATTAAAACATTTGTGGGGTCAGTTATGTAAGTTGCTGCCATGATTATTTTTTACGATGCTTGTATTTAAGCAAAAAGCCCAGGTAAGAGTTACCTGGTAAGAGTTCATGGCCAGCACAGGTCGCACCATTCCAGCTGCACTAGGAAGAAACACTTCTTTTTTTGCTGCTTCAAGCTACACCTGAGTCTGAAGACACAGTTTGCTGCTCTAGCTGCATCAGCCACCTTTTCCTAATGTAGGCTAAACCCTGAACATTGCTTCACTTGGAACAGTAAGTTTGCAGCCAATGTGGTCTGGTGGCTGTATCCAAAGGTCTGCTAAGGGCAGGAGATGTGGAGCTGAGAGTACAAATGGTTTGTGGACCTCTTACCAGATAAGGCAGCTCAAAGGGACATGAGCCCACCACTTCAGGGCAAACTCCTACAGACTAAAAAATGGGAAAGAAATGAATGCCTTGTTCTTTTAAAAAGTGTCTTTGTTCATGCTCTGCCAAGTTTTTCCCTGAGAAATGGATATTGTGAAGTAGCTTTGTACAGTTTGGGTGCAGCCTAGAGCAACCAGCTACAGAGTTGTCAGTGGTGTCTGCCCTCTGGCAGTGCCGGCACTTGTGACCTGCAATACTTCCCTGGGCCATAACCTGCAAAATAAAATTGAAAAACTTTGATTCTCTCTGTTCCAGTGAATCAAGAATCTGAGAACTTTTCCAGTTGAAGGTTATCAGAATTTGAACATTTTATGCTGATCACCTCATCCATAAGCTAACAAAAGGCTTATCTGTTTCTTTTCCACTATAATTGACAGTCCTCTGTAGGCACATGTTCAGCATTTCGAGACTAACTTAAAGGTCAAATTTACCATACGGGCAGATTGGATGAGCTCATGGTTGAGGAAAGACCATCTAAAGGTGACTTGTCTAACATATCCTCTCACACACACACACACACACTCTCAGAGTTCACACACATTTCTTTTTGGTCTAGTCTTGTCTCAGACATGACCCATGTGTCGAGAGTATCAGGATGAAGCTGTACTGGAAATGTTCGATGTGGGTTGAATCTGGCACCTAAAATAATAAGGGTGTGACAAAGGAAATGTTTGAAGAAATAGATGGAGCAAAATTACATTGTTCTGACCCCTCTTATCTGAAACCTGAATTATGACAAACTGCTGACGTACTTTAAGCAGTTTACCCCCAGATTTTGTGTATGCAGACATGGGGCTGTGCCACACCAGAGAGAGAGTTCACACCCCTACACCTCACTGCACATGGCCATGCTCAGCACAGGTGCTGCAGCAGCTGCTAAGGGCACCCAAAACAAACCCTGGAGACCTCGTCCCCCGCACATGGGACAGTCACCTGCAAAGGATGGCCTGTAACAACCCCTGGGCATGTGCTCAGCCCGGCTCAGAGCACAGCTGCCAGTGATGGGACTGCACTTCCTCGGCTTCTTCACACAAAACTCGGGTATGGAACTCAAGGTAGGATAAAACTGCAGGCACAGGTGGAAGTATGAAAAAAGCTGGGGAGGTGGAAAACTTTTCCCACTTAAAATCTGTATCTTCACCCCATCCCTTCCACCTTGTTTGGTAGGCCATTATGGGATGCAGACTGTCATGCTGGTAAACAATGGCCAGTTCCTGTCGCCTGAGGATTTCTCCACTGTGTCCCACGATGTTTTTGGCCAGTTGCCAGTTTTCAGCCCCTCCACCTTCCACCTGGCAGAAAAACCACAGGTGCTTGACCACAGAAGAGGAATTTGGAGATAGCAACTGTTTCTTCACCAAGACTCTCCAATAGCTCTCGGCTCTCTCGTGTGCGTTTCCAAAAGTAGGACTTGCGTGCTGTCTCCCCTCCCAATTGTCCCTTCCATCCTCCTTCTGTGAGCCTAATCTTGTGCCACACTTGTCCCTCTGCTCCTCCTGCCACCTGCCCCACCCAGCCTTGGCTGGATGCCCATGGCCACGGGGCCCTGGACACCCGAAAGTTGGCGGCAGGCTCTGCGTGCTGGGGTGTCAGCCAGCACGGCAGCTGCAGGACACTGCCCAGCGCCCAGCGCGGCCCTGCTGCAGAATGAGGAGTGCCACCACGTGCCACCACGAGGGACTGGGAGGCAAAATCAGCCAGGGGAGATTCGGCAGACAAAGGTGCTGTGTTAAGGAAAGAGAGCAGCTGCCAAGCACCAAGTGGGGCGAGCACTTTCCAAGCAGCAGCCCTGGAAAAAAGGAGTTGTGGGCTGGAATGAGGCAGAAGCTGAGCTCCTGCTGTGGAGTTGTGGCACTGGGCCCCCTCGGATGTTTGAGCCAGGCTGAAGAACGAGAATGGGGACCTATGGGAGAAGGCTGATGTTATTTGTTAGAACAAGTTGAGAGGGGACACAAAATACCTTGGCATTACTTCATGTAGAAAATTACTTAAAAAACCCCACCCTTCATACCCACAAAGGAGAGGACATAGCCGTGTTTCATCTGCAGCAAATGTAGGTTATGTTCTCTTAGCTATGAGGATAATTAACACATTTCCTAGAGGTGTGGACTTTTCTTCATTAAGGGAAGGTGTTTTTTGGGAGCAAAATGTTTGCCTGGATTTTTGTTGGCCCTGCCTCAGAGCGGGAGGATGATCTCCTGAGGTTCCTTCTAACCTCATGCTCCTATGACTTGCCTTAAGGACTTAAAACAGCTTTAAAACAAGGCCCCCCCAAAAAAAAAAAGCACAGAGGCTTCTGTCCTTTCCTACCTGAGGCACAGGTCTCTATGTATCTATGTACAGTAGCAAACTTATCTTTTCTCCTGGTTTGACTGTAACAGGTATTGAGTAATGTTGTCCCACCGTGCTGACGCACGAGCCAGGGTGTGCCCCCAGCCCCAGAGAGGTTTTCATGTAGTACAACCATAAAATCACAGAATATGCTGAGTTGGAAGGGACCGTTCAGGATCATCGAGTCAGACTCCTTCTGGACCAGAAAAAATACAGAAAAGGGAAGGAAATGGAAAATACAGAAAATACAGATATTCCTGCAGTGGGTCAGGTTTGTTTCAGAGGTGGCCTGCTTCCCCTGCTGAGGGCACGTGTGACTTCCCCTGACTGTGAGCAGCAGGAATGGTGTGGGCAGGGACGTGGGAGACATGTCAGGGAGAGGCAGCTTTGGGTGAGCACCTCCTTATCAGAAAACCCAAGCCCTGGTGAAAGATGCAGCCTGGAGCCTTCTGGGGTGTCCCCATCACTGCTGCCAGGCCACCAAGGCTGGTGTCTGGGAGGGTGTCTTTCTGGGTCAGGAGGAGCCTGAGAGCCCATGATGGCAACTGCGGGCAAAGCTTTGGTGCCTGAGCAAGCAGATGATGCCAGAGGACAGCAGGATGCTCACGGCAGCATCAGCTTCCTCTCCTGCTGGCAACAAGAGTGATGGCTGCCTCCTTGCCCTGCCATAGGGCCAGCAGCAACCTCACCCTACAGGGTCCCAGCATAGTCAGCCAGTAAATCGTGCCAGACTTGGGCTCCCAGACAGAGAAAACAAAGCCCTGCCTGTTCGATGTTTACATTAGAAGTTTATTTTACTGTTCATTTCACAATCCGTTTCTCTTCTCCCTTTGCCGTGAGGTGATTTATGGTGCTGCAGATCCTATCTGCCTGCCCTGCCCAGGGCACAGACCTGGAGGAAAACCTGCCAGGGGTCTGTCCTTGTCATTGTTGCTCTTTCATCTACAACTGCCCTTACCTAGGGGTAAAACTAGAGCAGTTCCTTCCAAATAATGACAAAGTAGCCTCTTGCTCTCTTGTGCTGGTGTTGGTGTTTTGAGGGATGGGCGGCTCAGGGTCTCTGAAGAGGATGAGCAAACAAACAAGGTTCAAGGGCTGTCCTGAACTTCCCTCTGGCTGACTCCACCACTGGTGGGGTGTTGAGGACTCCTGGCATGCTGTGGGACTGCAGAGCCTGTGCCCCCTGATGAGGAGGTGCCATTCCTGGAGTTGTTGGTATGATCCATGGCTGCAGGAGATGGCTGTGCCCTGCCCGCCCTGAGCCATAAGGGACTTTCAGGGGCTGTTGGGATTAACTGGGATTATTTGCTCAATGGTACACTTCAATGTTGATTTTTAAGCTTCCCTGTCTTAGCAATATTTAGGAAGGTGGTTTGGCTTCACTGGTTTAGTCAAGACCTTTCCTCCAGCGCTGAACAGGCAAAAATGTTGGGCTGCATTTTACTGAGAAAATAAGAGATCTGATCTGAAGATCTGGTGAGAAATCCCTGAGTAATACTTGACCTTCCTTGCTATCTGTGTGCTTTGAAGGCAAAGGATTTAGTGCTTCCTTGTGCAGAGCCAGGTGTTCCCTATGAATAACTGGACCCAACCCAAAAGCAGGAGGAAGTGTATTTAAAAAAACAGAGGTGTGGTAATGACATTATCAAGCTTTATGTGAGTTGTGTAATCCATGTGTGTGTGGCTCCTGAAGAGCCTGCTCCCCAGTCATGCCTAAATCACTCCATGAAAACAATGACAAAATCCTAATAAGTTGACTGGCAAGAGGGGTTTGTTCCTTTTCCCCAGGAAAATGACATTCACCTCACGCAAATGTGGAGTTTTGTGGACTGATGCTTGTGTGACAGACGCAGTGCCTTGTATACATCGAAGCCAAAAATTCCAAAAGAAGTTTTCTCTTACAGTTTTCTTTATCACCACTGATTGCCCTGACGATGACAATGTGTGCAGATGGTAAGAAACAGAAGAGTTTCACATAGAGGGCACTGAGAACCTATGATTACCTAGATTAACAGCTAAAGAAGTGTCTCCCCACAAACTTGTTCAGCAATTTACACCTTTCAAATTGCAGTTGTACCAAGCAGGAGGTTTAGTGTTAAGAAATTGTTTTCACGTTCAACCTAATGTAAACTAGAAGTCTAGAAAAAGGGAGTTGATTTGGCAATACATGTGTTTGAGCTCTGGGTGACTGGTCCAAATTTGGTCCATTCCTACAGTTCTTAAAGGCAATATAAAAATGCCTGCTTTTTCCTCCTTTCTTACAAAAAGCACATATACTTTTATTTAACTGTGGAATGATTCTTTCTTATGTCTAATAATTCTCCAGATATTGGAGAATGGTGTTGGAAATAGAGAAACAAAATGGTCAGGGAAATACAGACTTCTCTGCTTTTGTGCACATGACTAAATACTTTCAGAGAAGATCGTTCCACCATTCATTTCACCATTTTGTATGTCAGTAACACCACCAAACAGTGCACTAAAGAATAAAAAGCCAACACTCTGGCTATAAAAATTTACCTTAGATTAGCTAGAATTCTATCTGAAAAGTCCCAGTAAAGCATAAACCATTTGCACCAATACTGTGAAACTGAGATAGGTGTTGGGGGTTTCTCTTCCTCCGATTGAAACAGCACATTTTAGGCAAGGCAGCAAAGCTGGCACTGCTCGGCAGCCTGGCATGGAGACATTCCTGAAAGCTTGCAAGGAAGTCAAAGGTAGAGCTGAAAAGCTGAGGGATGGCAGCACTAACAAGGGCAAGGACGATTTCTACAGGACAGTCAGGAGGTGCATTTCATAAGAGAGAAACCTTCTCCCCGGATAGTTTTTCATAGCTAGCAACCATGCCTTGCAGTTTCTGTCTTGCAACACAAGTTGTCTGCAGATATTGTGTCTCCTTACCTGACCTGCATGCCCTGAAGGAGAACCATGAAGCCTCGGGGGAAAAACACAGCCCTTGGGGTGTCATGTGGACCCCAAATAACCTCTCGAGCCCAGTGTAAACTCTGCCCAAGAGGCACTTGCAGAAAACAGGCTTCCTCTTCACAAGCCTGCCTTCATGTGGAGCAAAAGTGGAGAGGTTGTCCCCTTCACCTCCTGGCAACCTCTCTGGCCAGACCAAACTCAAAATCCCAAGGGAAAAGATTTAACTGGTGTGTTGCAACATCCTCCCTCTGTTTTTGCCAGCCCTGTTTCTCAGTCTGTTGGCTGAGATCCAGTATTGTACCTCAAGGACACCCCAGTTCCATGGGGGGGAAAGGAGAGATGCAAACTATTTTGAAAACACTTGTTTACATTATTTTGTAATTTCTTGGGAATCTTAAATTAAATACAGCCACCCATGAAATGAAAATAACCCGAGGAAAAAGTTAGTAAAGGGCTTGTCAATATATGCAATGGGGACTGAAACATGGTAAACATACTGCTACTAAAAAGAACAGAGGTATAGCTACCGAGGTCTGGGTTTTTCTGGTTTGTAAGCCAAATTTAGTGCCCATTGAGGATGTCCAGTTCTGAGTTCCTGAGTAGTTTGACTCATGAAGTCCTGCTCCTTGAAGTAAGCTCTGTAGGTTTGAATCTCCCCAGTTCTTTTCTACAAAAATCCTGGCAGTTTGTGAGGAATGGTTTTCTAGCACTTTATTCCATCTCATCTCCCAAGTGTAGGATTAAGGCAAATCCATGATATATTTTCAGTGGAGTTTGCATTTAGTGCAATACATGTAATGCTTACACAGGTAAACCTTCCCCTAGAAGGTACATGCTGGACACAGGGCATAAGCACAGGGCTCTCTCAGCCTTGGCACAGGAAGGTACCCAGTGGGACAGGGACAGGGCACCAGCAGCTGCATCCAGGGAAGGACAGCTTCATGTGAGACTGGCAGCTCAGGGATCTGCTATGGGGCAAGCTGTGAGAGCTATGGACCACGGACACGCAGGCCAGATGTAAGGGAGCAAACTGCTGGCATAAAACAAGCTCCTGCTCTTTATTCGGCATCCAGAAACAGCCTATGGTACTGGGAAGGGATGGACCTGTGGAGCACTACTTTTTCATGCTGATTGCAGGGGACTGCATTAATAGGGCTGCTGAATGTTGATAAGGGCTGCCATAGTGAGAGAAGCCAACCGATAGGATAAGACATGTATTTTTGTGTCATGTTTCAAGCCATTTAATAGCTTTGGGTGGGGGTGGGGTGAACAGGAGCAAAAGTTGGGTTAAAAGATATCCTTTATGTTAGAGAAACCTACTTGAACTTGCTTTCCTGTAGTTTAAATGAAAAACTGGGTTAAATTCATTCTGAGAAAGCCCTAACTGCATGACTTACTGTTCACAGAAAATTTGCACTTTTCACTGGAAAAGTGCAAATTTCTGTCACAATTCTGCCCATGCATCCTTTTGGGTTTGGGGTGGCTTTTTTATGGCCCACTCCAGGACAGTACTCGAGGCCTTTCTCGAATAATAGCATCAGTTGTAAGAAACTGCATGTGAGGATTCTGCATTACCACTAGCCCAGGGACAAGGATGCCAAACTTGCTTTCACTGTGGATGATTTGATTAATCTTTTATTGAGTCCGTGAAAGGCTATTGAACCGACTCGGACATGTTTTCTGTGTTTCAAAGACTCGAGGTGTTTTTTAATCCAGTCCCTCCCTTTTCTGCCTGAGCACAAAAAGCCTGCAATTACGGGCAGTTTTCAAGGATGGCAGTTTTGCTAACAGCCAGTACTTGTTGGGGCACAGAGTGGAGGAGCTGGATTGCACTTGGACCAGAATGAAAGTTATTTCATATGGTGCCACTCAAACCCCAGGGCTGGGACCTCCCCCCATTTCTGGATGTGCACACTTGGAAGCCAGAATTTGGCCTTGGAGCAGGCATGGCCCATGATTCCAGCTGTAATCAGCTGCTCCTCTGCTCTGGGGAACAGACACCCAGTGAATCCATATGCACTTGCATGTCCTCTGATGGCCCCTCTAACTCCTCTGGTCATGCCTTCCTGTGCAAACCAGGAAAGGGTAAGGTTTGCGTGAAAATTCCTGGGAGATCCTCAGACCCACCATGCTTGACCAAAACCAGGCAGGAGTGTCTGACCTTTTACAACCTGCTTGTGTAGGAAACCAAGCTTGAACAAATCTTGAGCAAACCTGAGTGCCTTTGGAGAAGACGAGATGTCTTTATTTGTCTCCTGTTGCCTGGAGCCCTTAGGGGTGGGGTCCGGGTCTTTCCAAGACCTTTTCCAAGTGCCCCCTCAAAGCCTTACCTGAGGCACTCGAATGTGCTGACAGCTGGAGTTTTTCCATCAAGAGGCTGTGGTAGTGTGAGCGTGTGGCAACACAGGTGAGGAGCACAAAAAGGGCATTGCCAGAGGGAAAGGGAAAGGCATCATCTACGAGCTCTCGTGTTCTTGGTGAGCTCAGGACCTTCCATTAGAGGATGGTGACCTGCTCCTAAAACTTTGCAGAGGTGAAGCAGTTCCCTTTGTAGGACTCACCACCCTGCTCTGAATGTATCCAGATCTACATCCAAACCTGGGTGTCCTCGTGGGTGCTTCATGGTGTCACATTTGTCTCTGGATGGGATCTGTCTCTGTCACTGCAGACAGCTCTGACCCCTCAGCCTGCAGTTGAGATATTTAGCTGATTTTTACAACAGTGCAGTATGCTTGTGGAGGCAGGGCAATTTTTCCTCCTTGCAGAGGTGGTTTTGGGTCTTTCTGGCAGCTTTCTGTCTTGGCTCACGTGGTCATTAGTGCTGTTAATGGTTGTAAAATTACTGTACCCGTTCCTAACATCGGTTGACTTTGGCCTTGAGAGACAGTGCTACCCTTTACACTTTAGCATTTCACAAAGGCTTTAAATGCTGGCAGAGAGAGCTGGGCATGAACTAATCTGGGCAGCAAGTTACAGGTTGCTTCACTTAAGCTTTTCCACGTGTTGACTTCAGGATCATAGTTTCTGTGTGACTCCACTGATGTAAATGTGAGAGTTCATTTTTCCCCCTGCACTTGTGACTGAGCTTGAAAAATTATTTCCTCTGAAAGCCAGTCTGTTTTAGTGTTTGCTAAAGTGAACCTTTCTTTCCAGGCAAGTGGAGTGCTGGGCTAAGATTGAGCTTTATGATTCAATCCTTCAACTTGCAGCCACTCCTCACCCTTGGCATGAGGTTGAGGTGACACAAGGTACAGATAATTTCCTTCAAATAAAAAGCAAAATGTTCTTCTAAGAAGGCCTGAAATATCCATGGTCTGAAAACTGCTTCAGGAATATAATTTATGGTGCATGTTTGGGGGTGGGGGTGTCAGTTAGATGTATCCCATACATTTTTATCTGCGCAATGTGCATGTTTCTTTCTATGATCCTTCATCCAGAATTGTATTTTAATGTTACAGCTGAAGACATATATTTAATTACTGTGGTGTCTGTAAGAAACTCCAGGCTCCTCTGAAGTCCTCTGAAAATGCAGAGTGTTTCACAATGTATGAAGAGGTAATTTGCATGGAGAATCAATATGTTAATTATTGTGTCAACACTTATTGTTTTGGTGTGTTTCTTGGCTCCTTGTCCCAGGGTATACAGCCACGTATGGTCCCAATTCCTCTGCGAGATGTAAGATGTGCCTTGGCTCCGCGACAGTCACAGGACTTGTTAAAAGAGATGCAAACCAAAGAAGACTGGCACAGCTTGTACTGTCGTATCCAGTCTAGCTTCATTCTGTCAGGGAACATCAATTAAATCAGATGAAGAAATTAGGGAGCTTTTGTCTAGCTGGTGAGTTAAATAAATATTGATTAAAATAAAATGATTGCTAAGCAGATGAGTCAAAATAACCACCACACCAATCTGTATGTTTATATAAAGCCAAGTGGTGTGGGAATACAAGTGTCAAATATAGGCCCAGAGATGTTCTCCTTCTTCATTTTATTTATTTCAAAGATGATTGTGCTCTGAGTCAGGGACCAGGAATAGTTGTGCCAGGCACTGCGCTGCCTCAGAAGATGGACTTTGCCTCTTGGCTTCTCCTGCAGCCTGACGGCTCTTTGGGGCACTGGGGCCACGCACACGGGAGGAGCGTGAGAAACAGGCGGACAATACAGCTTTTAACGTCTCGGCTCCCAGCAGGAAATGGGAATAGACACAGGGCACATGCAACCTGTGGCTGCAGAGCTTTGGGCCGCTGAGTTTCTGACAGATAACACCATGATGGGGCTGTGAGCTGCCCAAGACAGCAAACAAAATGGTCCTGGGAGGTTGGAAAAGCCACCAGAAAACACCATCTCCCTCTGCTAGACCTGTCAGTTCCTAATTGCTCCATGGTAACTTATGTCTGAGCTGCATAGGAAGAATTATAATGCAAACTTGGATTACACGTCCAGTCTTAAAGTGCTTGCTTTAGGGGCTGTGTATATGTGTGGGGCATGGGGAAGGACTGTGAAGTGGAGAGGTGCTGTGGATTGGGATGAGCAGTCATAAGAGAAGAATGTGGCTCTCTCCTCGCCCTTACTGTCCCTGGATGCAACGAAAAACAGTGCAGGTAAAAGGGACGGGTGTGCATCTGAGAGCTCCTTGCTGTCCAGGTGTCCACAGCACAAATGAGAGTGTCTGGACCTTCTGCAGTTGTCCAAATGTCCACTGCAAACTTTCTGGTGGATCACTTTGCATTTCCTATCATTTCCCCCTCACCTGGGAAAAAGGCTGCTGGATTGTCGCTTTGCCAGCCAGCTGCTAAGGTGATGAACCAGCAGCACACAAGTCTGATACCCCGCTGGACTCAAGTTTGCTGACCAAGCCCTGTTTCTCACCTCCCAAGGAACAAAATGGCTCTTCCACCCACCCTGCATGTGTCTTCCCTGGGACACATGTATTTGTTAAGGATCCCAGACATGGGGGCCAGGCCAGGGGCTGGTGGTGGGGGATGCTGAGTCAGTCTTGCACCTTCTCCATGCTTATTCCCCACCTCCAGCATGAAGAAAATAGTTACTCTCTCTCTACTGCAAAGATTAAAAAAAAAGCAAGGAAGGGTTTATAATACATTTACAAATAATTTTCAGGTATAATTTTTCTAAGTCTCTGTGATCAAGAGCTAGGAGAAAAATATTTGTAAATGGCGCTACTCCCCACCTAAAGCAACTATCAAAACTTTCTTTTTACAAGTAGTTCTAGTTTTACTTCATCGAGGCTGCCAAGGGCTTTCTGAGCCTAATGACAAGCCTTTTAATTTGAACAAGCACATCTTTCGGGGTGTTATTTCCCCAAAGCTGAGAGATGATACACATGTAGGGTGAAGCTAACCTTGAGATGACCTCCCCTGCTGCTGGCTCATCTCTTTTGGTTTGTTTTTTTTTTGTCCCTGATATGTTTTGGGTTTGTTTTACTGGCAAACTTCTGGGGTACATTTGTTAGGCTCATGTTCTAACACTTCATAGTTTTGCTCTACATGTCAGTTTTTCATTTTCAAATTGCTAGCTGCTATCAGGTAACTGAGGCTAACAGAGGTCTCTTTCTTTAGCTGTAACTTAGAAAGCAGAGTAGAGACTATTGAGAAGTCCCACTCGAAATTTGGCAGGGTGCTTTTGCTCCTTTACCTGCAGTAATTAAGCTTGCCCCCCACAGCCCCTGGAAAGCAGCTCTGCCAGCAGGACACCTCCGGCAGCCGCTCTCGCAGGTGAGCACAAAGGCTCACAGACCAGAAATGCCTTCGGGCCCCCGGCATGTCAATAGGTCTGCTCAGCTATGCCGAGTTTAGTCATGCATTTTAAGTTTCTTCCTGAACCAGGGTCTTAATTCTTGTGCCATTTTCCTGGAACAAAGAGGTCAGATTATTTATAGGTCGGTCGCCTTTGTGTGCACGAAGCTAGCAATGCCTTCAGTGCTCCAATTTCTGGGACTCTTTTCCCCTCCGGCTCTTAAGTCTCAGCTATTCTCTCCTAATGCAATAACAGTAATTATCCTATCGCCGGCCACCTCAGCACCCTGCATTAGCGCCTGCCTTACCTAGTGCACAGGGAGGCTGGCAGCCAGGTAAAACCCCTGTAATTTAGAGCTCATCAGAGAAGCCAACCAGCCCACGGTTTTCCTGTTTTGCAAAGAGACAGACTTATCACCTAGACACTGCTGCGATGGGTGCACTGGAAAGGCAGGAAGATAGTGCACAAGCAAGCTCTGGCCCCATCTCTGTGTTCTTTGTTGTTTCATCCAGGCATGCAGTCAAGCAAAATCATCATGGCTCGATGCAACCAGGAGACAATATTGACGTGTTTTTACTTCCCAGTAGGGCCATGACATTTCACAATGTAATTGTTGTTTCGCATCCGGCTGCTGGGTGCGGAACTGGCCATGTCAGGGTGTCCACGCTAAGGCTTGGATTCAGATGGGAACCTCTCCGAAGTTTTATATGACTGGTGTCCTATAGCATCCTATAGGGTGTGCTGTATGATGCATGGACTGACTTCACTTCTTCAGTCCTTGTATGGTTTGATTACGAGAGGACTGGAGCACCTCTCCTACAGAGACAGGCTGAGAGAGTTAGGGCTGTTCAGTCTGGAGAAGAAAGGGCTCTGGGGAGACCTTACAGCACCTTCCAGTGCCTAAAAGAGGCTACAAGAAATCTGGATAGGGACTTTTCCAAGGGCGTGAAGTGACAGGACAAGAAAGAATGGTTTTGAACTGAAAGAGGGTGGGTTTAGATTAGCTATCAGGAAGCAATTCATCACTGTGAGGGCAGTGAGACACTGGAACAAGTTGTCCAGAGAAGTTATGGATGCCCCATCCCTGGAAGTGTTCAAGGCCAGGCTGGATGGGGTTTTGTGCAATCTGGTCGAGTAGAAGATGTCCCTGCCCATGGCAGGGAGTTGGAACTAGACGATCTTTAAGGTCCCTTCCAGCCCAAACAATTCTATGATTTTATTAAATTCTCCTTCCTGATAGCACTTGTAGTATGGCTGCTCTTGGGAGGACAAATCCTTTTCTTTAACTGCTAGGCTGACACATCCAGCAGGATTTAGAGGACAGTGGCATTTGATGAGGATAAATGACATTCAGAGCAGATCTTGAAAGAGTCACTCTTGACACTTATCCCAACCTCGTGCAGGCAAGGCCAGATAGTCCTTTGTGCAGAGAGTGCAAACGCACACACATCTGCACTGGAGAGATTGGTCAAGCAAAACCTTCTCCAACACCCTCTGGACTTGGCTTGCTGCTGTTCTTCAGGTAGTGAAGAGCATTTTCCAGCATGCCTCAGGATGATAAGCACAAACTTACTGGCATGAAAGTTTCTGACAATGTTTTGCTGAGTAGCTTTTGCACTTCTGATGGTCCCATGGCCTCTGAAACTCAGCAGGAGCAAAGCTGAGGGGTCACAAGTACACCTTCTCTTTGCTCCTATAGCTGCTATTCATGTTTTTGGCTGAGATAAAAACTCTTTTGGAAATTATTCATATCTTCATTCAGTGCTTTGGCAATCTGAGGAGACTTCATTACTCAATGATGCTTCAAGTCAGCAATGGTAGGGCCCAGATATCCTTGGATTTGACAACCAACAAACATCTTCATCAGTGAAGTCATGCAAGGCGATGTTGTTTTGATGTGCAATTAAGTTACTAGAGCTCTAGTCACAGAGCAGAGCTTTGAACTAAGTAGCTCTCCCTGTTTGAAGCAAATGGGGAGAATAAACACAAATACGCTTTCGTCTGAGGCTCAGTTCGCCAACGGGCAAGCTGACAAGTGGGGCAATGTTCCTCAGCAAAGCTGACTCAAGTGGAGAAGGTGGAGGCTTCTGTGCAGGGGAGGCACAGACAGAGGCGTGGAGGTGAGGCATCCTGCACCCTGCCTGCTTGCTTCACGTGACTGGGATGCTCAGTTCTCTGGTTAATCCTGGAGAGCCTTGCAGAAAGAGGACTTTAGGATTTAGAGGCCAAAAAATACTGGTAGAAGTGTCAGAAGCAAACCTGAACTGAAACTTGCAAAGCATTCTGGAAAAAAATGGCAAGAACTTCTTCAAAATCAATGTAAGAAAGGAAGAAAAGCAAAGTCAGACTGGTGTGCAGTGAACGAGATTAAAGATAATTTAGGCATGGCCTGCAATCAAAGGAGTATTTTACCTCTGCTCTGGTTTAAGGAAGACAAATCCTAGGGGTGAAAGGAGGCTGGTTAATGGGAACAGGGATATGGAAATAGAATTGTTACTGTGCTCAAAGAGCAGGCGGCATTCCTCTCGGGGAGGCAGGTCATGCCTGTCCAGGAGTTCTGGAAAGACCAGCATGAGAGGCGGCACGTCTACCAGCAACTGTTTTTATACATCTGCCAAGTCAGAGAGGGACCCCGTGACTGAGGGATATCCATTACAATGTGTTCAGTTGTGCAGGGTTAAAAAATAATCCAGCCAACCATCGGCGTCCTTGTAACTCTGACCTCACTGGAATGCGGGGCTTTGGAGCATGCCTTGAAGGTTAATTAAAAATGCAAAGGCACATCAAAAATGGGATGAAATGCAACTAAAGACACATCCTGCCAGACTAATCCGATGGTTCTCTTTGATAAAACAATTATTTTTCCAGACAGGTGATATCTGCCAGATTTCCTTTATCTAGACTACTTTAATGTATTTGCTATGATGTCAAGTGAGAAACCACTGATGTTGCTGGAGACAAAATAGATTTGTAGAGAAACTGCGTTGCTGGTAAGAGGAGGAGACAATGAGTGCTGAGGCTGGTGATCTCAGGTCAGGAGGAGTTACCTGTGAGAGTTCTTCAAACAGGAATTTTAGGACCAATTTTGTTTCACTCTTTGCATTAATGGCACACTCCTGGCCCATGTGAGCACTGTGCTGATGAAATGTGCTGCACGAAGCCATGAGGCTCTGCTAGCATGTAGGTGGTTTGCAGGCCAGGCAGGATGAGCAGGGCACCTTGAGAATGGCTGTAATAAAAAGAGGGTGACATTCAAGTAAAAGACAAAGAGTCATGCAGGTGAAAACTGATGTCAGAGGTGGCTTTTGCTATTAACAGAGAGTGAATCAGTTGGGAAAAGAGCTAAGGAAAAAGAAAAATCAGCATTAGATACTCACAGGAGAGTTGTGTGCTGCCACGTTGGTTCTGGTGTTGCACCTATTTCCAGTTGAGAAGAGCAAGTGCTAGTGCCCAGATCAAATCTCCTCCCTTCCCACCTCTCTTTTTGGGAAAGATGTATTAACAGCAGAGCAGAAGAGAAGACCCACAAGGGAGATGAGGAGACCAGAGACCCTCTTTCCCAGGAGACCATGGGAAGTTAGTGGAGCACATGCATGTGGTGATGGGGATGGAGTTTGACAAAACAGGCACCCTCCTGCTGTCTCAAGTGTCCAAGTGCTCCCTGCTCCAGCCTAAGGCCAGCCCCCATTGTTGCCAGCCACTAGCATATCCACATCTATTTTGTTTGGATTAGGGTCAAAAGCAGCCCCTGGAACAAGAAGTGTAAGTGGGGGTAGGGTGGGGAAAGGAGAAAAACTCAGGGGTGCCTCCCAGTGCTTTGGTACCACTCTGTGTCCTGGGAGCTGCCAGCTCTTCCACCCCCAGTGCCTGGCAGCTGAGCTGCAGCATCAGGGGTCCAACTCCGACAGTGGCATTCTGTGAGGAGCAGTCACAGTGGCGTGCAATTGCATTTGTTTTAATATTTTTCCTTAAAGCTTGGAAAAGCAATGAAAAAATGAATAAAAACAACTGCCTGTCTACATGATTCATAGCCAGAGCAACCAACTATATCTTGCTCTGCCTAGCAATTACCAGAGCTTTCCTGCATGTGTTGTGGAGAAGGGAATTTGCAGGAGGGCTCCAGGTGAAGCCTAACCAAACAGGTATGAGCAGAACCTGACCCTCTGGCTATGCCTCAGGCCAGTCAGATATGGAGTAACCTGGCTCTGGAAGCTCCATCCATCGCTGCCTTTGTTGGAGGTGCACTGGGCGAGGGGCTGCTGTAGAGGGCTGTCAGATACGGCCCAGCAAGAGGCCAAGAAATGGTTCCCAGCCCAGGTTTGTTGCCTGAATACTCGGGTCAGCAAGGGGAGCAGAAGTGCTCGGGGCTGCAGGGCCTTGTACAGAGGGACTGCGAGGTTACATTCCAGAATTTCTTCAGCTCCTCTAGGAGCTAATGTTGTCTCCATCACTGCTGCCTTTCTAAAGAGAGGGGTGAGAAAGGCAGGATGTAAGTAAATGAGACAAAGAAGAGCTGGATGCTCACGCAAAACTGTGAGAATTGGAAGTGGCGGCTCTTAATGCTTGTGTAAGAGCCACACGGCATTTGCAGCCTTGGCAAAGCAGTCAGGCAAGCTCTGCTCCTCTCGCGAGAGCAGTCGGGAGCAAAGCAGGACTCCCCCACCAGGGAGCCCTGGCAGGCTCTTGATTAACATGTTGGTGTTGAGAAGCAAAGTCAAATACAATTATTAAACTGATTATTCATATTCCATTCTGTTCGCTGTGGGAAGATACTCCTTTTGGGGCTGTGTTTATGGGCCATACAGATTGTCGGAGTGAATCTAATTAGCAAGAGAAATCCAAATAGAACAATGGCCGGTAATTGTCCATGATGCAAGTGTGTTATAGCAGCTCAAATGAAATCTTGGGTTGCAAAGAGCACGGAAAGGCAAAAGAACATTTACAGCTGTACATAAAGCGCTACAAGTCCTTACCTTGCTGCTCTCAGGTGTGGTTGACCTGAGCTTCCGCCTGTACAACAGCAGTGACTTGTGAAATGCTTCCCGGCTACTGCCAAAGTAAAACGCTGCAAGAAATGAAAGATCTGTGGAGCTGTGATAGGAGAGGTGGTCTGTATCTGGGCTGAAAGCTATCTCTTGCTTTGCTTTCACCAGCGCAAACCTCAGCTGCCTACAGAGCTGATCTAAAAAAACAGGACCCTTTTTACTTGCACGGTCTCTGGATGGTGTCTCCAGCCTGGGGGTTGGAGCATCCTGGGCCTCCAGCTGTTGGTGCTGCCCTTGGCATGCCTCTCCAGCTCCACCAAGCAAATGTGGGGTGGGCTGCCATCCAAATATTTTGGATTCAGTTTGGATCGTGAATTATGCAATATACTCAGGCACACACACAAACCCTATTTTGTTGTTTCTGCCAAAACAGGTGGCAGAAACAACAGGAGGTGGGTACGTAGACCTTTCCAACTATACAGTGAGCTGTGCATCTGAATTTGTTGGAATGATCCGGTCCAGGGGCTGCATTTTGGGTAGCAGCCCCCAAAGCAGAGTGCTGATGACTGGCACGCTCAGTCTGTGGAAAGTGCCGTGCTTAAACAGCCAGCGGAGCCAGGACAACTCGTAGCAGTCATGGATTTGGTCCAGCACTGAGCTTCAGCTCTCACATGAGATGGCCCCGATCCCATGGCTTGCTTCTCTCTTTCTAGCCTCGAAAATGTTTACAACCGGTCTTCAGTTCAAGACCTACTTATTCCTCTGCATTTTTGGGGTAGGACGGGTTTGTAAGAAATTAATTGTACAGAAAAGTTATGGAAGGTGGTTTAGGTGGCAACATTTGGTTTTCAGAGGTTAGGAGTCTTTGGTTTTAGCTGTCTTTTTGTCAGTACTATAAACCTATATGTGATGGGAAGCCTGGACGGTTGAAACATTTTTTACTTATTCATCCTTCCAAATGTGTGTGGGCAAGACAACCTGGTACAGACAACAACGCAGAATCTCCCTTGCATTATTTACTTTATATTTTCTGTGTCATGAAAGATGGGAGTTATAACAGGCAAGGGTAGGAAGGAAAGTACAAGGAATAATGTGAATGATAGTTTTAAGAGCAGAGCATTGGATAAGGCTTCTGTGCCCTTGACCAGAATGTGCAAGCTGGCTGATAAATATCCTTTCATTCATATGGTATTGGAGTGTTGGAGATGAAGTAGGACATTCAGCTAAAATGAAAATATTTTAGTTAAAAGAGAAAAAATGTTTATATTAGCAGTTGCAGAACTTGAATAAAAACAAACAAAAGGGCTGGAAAATCTAATTCAGATACTTTTGTTTTAAATAGCATTGAAGAGAGGTCTGACATAGTTGGTGTCTTATAAAAACCCTCAAAATTTCAACAATTTTTTTTATATAGGTTTAGCGACATTTCTAAAAACACAGAGAAAAGAAACCTTTCTTCTATGTAGCCCTCTACCTAACGCAGATTTGAGTAATTATAATGATTCCACTGAATGGCAGTCAGTTTTGTCAAGTACATGTGAGATTGAAAATTAAAAACCTGTGAAAGTACACAGTACATTTAATGTATTTTAAGGGCTTTTGTTTGAGGTTTTTTTCCCCAATGACTTTGCATAGACATTTTTCCATGTATCTAAATTCATACTTAGAAATGTATTTTCCACAGCTAAGAATGTCATCATAACTTCAATTTTGCCTTAAAAATAATGATGAGATTTGACTCTTTCAATGCTTTTATTTCTTCAGGATTATAAATGGTGATTTTTTTATTTCTCTTTGCTATTGAGATGTGTCAAGAAATTTCAGAGGCAAACAAAATTTTGCCATTGAAAGCAAAATTGGTACACTGTCAGGCAACCTTTGTTTTAGACATTAAGAGTGAATTTTTATTTTGCAAATTATTTGAGTAAGAGAATGCATAAAAACCCCAACTCAGTTATATGCAAACTCAGTTGAGCAAGGCACCACGGAGCCTGAATTAGTGTAAAAGCTGGTCCAGTTCCAAGCAGGGGGTTGTACCATATAAGAACTCCAGAGATCCCCTCCATCCCAAATTATTCTATGTTGCTAAAATAAAACTTTTTAACTTCACAACTTCTAGTACATTTTTTCTAGACTTATTTGAATATAGACTTCTTACAGATTTGCACGCTATTTTTTATTTTTAATCAAAACTTGGCTCAGAGTTCATTTGTCTTTTCATTATTATCAGTTCCAATAAATAAATAAATCTCTTACCTTCAACTGGAGGGCTAGAAGATAATTAAAAATTGCAAGGAGACCTCTTGGCATCACTTTAAGAAGGGTGAACACATGCTCAAGAGGAATCTTCACAAGCCGTTTTGTTAATACACTTACTGTGTAAGAAGGCATAACAGAACCAGCAAGACATCTTGGATCATATTATAACCAAGCTTTATTCTGTAACAGTTTCAATATACTAACAAAAATGTTATGTCTTTATTGCCCAAAACCATTGCACTGTAGCTAACTTAAATTGCCTGGTGTTTTAAATGTACTTGCATGGAGAAATTGCTGTAGTGTGAGTTTCTCACTTGAAATTATCAATTGATGGAACATTTAACAATACGAAAAGGGGAGAAGTGTGGCAGAGTAGGTCGAGGTGGGTTCCCCAGTACAGAGCTGGGCTCTCCCTTTTGCCATAACTTAGGGAACACCCCATTCCACATATACAGTCCCCAGAGGAGTCAAGAAGGATGCAAGTCTTATTTATTCTAGAGTCCATGAACCTGCGTAAGTGGAAATAGTTTGTTTTGTTAAGCCATAGATCAATTTTCCAAGTCTGTTTCTTTTAGCATGGCTCCTGTGGGTTTTCAGGAGCTATAACTATTCCCATCTGTGACCAAGAGTGACCTAGAGTGACTGTTTCTGGGTCTTGGGCACAAAGAATTGTTATCAGAAGTTTAAAGGACAAAACCTGCAATTACATTTATTGATTAAATGGCCTCATCGCTTTCCTTTTGGATGTACATTCAATGCTATCCCACGATGTCATCCAATGTCAGTTCCCACTACTCCTTTTGGTCCACATGACTTCTCCATTCATTTGCTCTCCTCTGGGTTGAGGTTCTGTCTTGTCTATAAACGCAGAACCAGAGGAGGCAGCAGCAGGAGGAGAAGAAACAGCAGCTATCCAGAGTGGATAGGAGAAATTGTGTTCCCAGCCTGTGAACATGGAAACCCGAGAGAGATTTGTACCAGATCAGGATGAGGTTTTCAGCATCTAAATTCCACATGTGTCCTAACACCTAATTGGGCATTGGTGTTGGACATTGGTTTATCTCCTGAAAAACATTGGTTAAAAAACCCCACACCAATGCTTCTTAACTTCATCTCCCTAATCCCTAATTATAAAATGTGATTGTCAAAGAACAAAGAATTTACCCTGCTGTCTTTATGACATACAATTTACATATTACCCCATCCTTCCAGTACAGGTTGGTAATTTTTAAAGGGCACTAAAATATGATAATAACAAGTATTATGCTTGCTGATGTATTATGAAATGTATCCCATTAGTCACTTTATATCTGAAAGGCAGAAAAAATTTCAACCTAGCAACAGAAAGGCTTTTAGGATTAAAAAAAAAAATATTTGGCAGGCAGTAGGCGTGTTAAACTATGCCAGGAGGAACCCAATTGGAGGTTTCTAGAGACAACAGGAGCATAAATAAGTTGCCATCCTTGTCGCCCACCACAGAGCTGGAAGAAAATTCAAAGCCTTGTAACCTGAAGGAGCAACAGAAAAGCAAAGGACTGCCTGGTGGCAGCCGTGGCCTGGCTCTGGGGATCCTTGGGAAGAACCACTGCCCTCCAAAGCCACAGAGAGAAACATGGCAGAAGATATTCCAGCTCACCTGACCCCCGCTGTGCCACCCTCCTGCCCGTCATGTGGGCCACAATAAAGATACCTCACTTCCTTAGCTTCAAAGAACTGATCCACTACCAAAATTGCTCAATTAATGATGGTGCCGATGAGACAGATTGAGAGAATCTTGCCAACACTTCTTTTTTCCCTCCTACATAGGAAAATAGCTAGTGCAAGAGATTTTACTGGAAAGCAGAGCAAGCAGAGCACTTCAGTTTTGGACACAAAGCAAGCCAGGCAAAGGACAAGAATTTTTCCTGCTGTTTATTTATATCGCTAACTACCTAGAAAAGTTGGGGTTTTTTCTGTGATCTCTAATTTATTCTGGAACAGAAATGTCCTTGATTGGTCAGGCAAAGGCTTTTTCTAAGAGAACTGTGTTTTAATCACACTAAAATTTTCATTCAATCCTTTTTGCTTGGACAAGGCACTCTTTCAGCAGAAGAGGAGCATGCAGCCAGCGAGACTCCCTGTGTAGCTCAGGATTGACCTGCTAAAGAGAAATAGGCAGCAATACTTCATTTTCCAGGTGTGTCCAAGCTCAGGACCAGTCAGTTCAGAAGGAAAACAAGGAACTTCTACAGGCTTTATTGAAGAGAAATATACCCCTTCCTCAGCAAGACACATACCTCAGCCACACAGTGCTATATTCACTAGTGTCATCCTAAAATGAGATGGAGGAATTGCTTTTTTCACTTGTGAAGGGACACTGCTTTCGTGTCGGAACACAAGTAAAATGAGCAAAATGAATACAAAGAGCAAGGACATCAACCTGTCGGAACAAGTCCAGAGGAGGGCCACCAAGATGATTAGAGGGATGGAGCATCTCTCCCACGAGGAAAGGCCAGGAAAATCGGGATTGTTCAGCCTGGAAAAAAGAAGGCTTTGGTATGACCTAATTGTGACCCTCCAGTACCTGAAGGGAGCCTACAGGAAAGATGGAGAGAGACTATTTACAAAAGCCTGTAGTGACAGGACAAGGGGGGTGGCTTTAAACTGAAAAGAGTAAATTTAGGTTAGATATTAGAAAGAAATTCTTCGTTGTGAGGGTAGTGAGACACTGGAATAGATTGTCCAGAGAAACTGTGGATGCCCCATCCCTGGCAGTGTTCAAGGCCAGGTTGGATGGGGCTTGGAGCAATTTGGTCTAGTGGAAGGTGTCCCTGCCCTTGGCAGGGGATTGGAACTAAAACCATCTTTAAGGTCCCTTCCAACCCAAACCATTCTGTGGTTCTATGATCCTATTAAATGAGCATAATGAATGCATGTCACCCCTCAGTCCTGGGGGGAGTTGGCCTATTCCCAGGACACTCTTCCTGCTGCACACTGCAGGCCACCAGAGGAAGGAGGCCTGAGAAAGAACAAGCTACACCTGCAGGAGTCAATGTTCCTTCTCTCAATGGGAGAGGAAGGTGTTTCCCTTATTTCACTGGCAGTGAGTGACAGTATTTGTGCCAAAGCTTCGGGAAAGGCTCTCTGCTGCACAAGAGGGCAGCAGGGTCACTCTGAACTGAGTTTCACAAAGAAACACTGTCCGTGCTCCCTGCAGCCTTCCCCCCAAACGCCAAGCACAAGAGGCCCAGTGGTACCCCCAGGGAGGATGCCAGTGAGCAAAACTGTGCTGGGCAGGGGAAAAGGGTCTGCTGCTGGTTGTCTGAGAAGCCTTCAGATGCTTCCTGTCTTATTCCCACTTACTAGAGAGGGTGCTGGGACTGATAAACCCCTGCCTGGAGTGAAAATCTTCCCACCTTTTATGTTAAACAGAATCCACTTTACTCTAGTTTGGAGACAAGTCATAAGCAGTAATTTAAGGATACCTAAAATGGCTGTGCACTTCCCTTCTGTTCAGCCCAGTCTTTGTGTTCCCTATCATGAATTAGATAGGGCAAACACAGCCAAACAAAACATGGGCTGAAACCTGCCATCAGAGCTCGGCCCCATCACACAACCAGTGCCCGAGGCTGGAATTCGATCATGAGAGAGCTAATAATAACAACACACAGCAAAGAGCAGAGTACCTTGCTGCTATTGCTGAAAGCACGAAAAATACCATCTTAATTTAGAGACTTATTATCGCATATTATGGCAGAGCATGTCGACAAATGTGGAGTGAGCTCGAAGTGCTAAGCTATGTACTCTTATTGCAATAATAATTTAAAAAATACCTGCTGAAAATGCAGTTTAAAAAAAAAAAAAAAAGAACATTCCACTGTTTATTCAACAATAAAGACAGAAAAACAATGACATCCACAAAATGCTGTCTTTTTAAAGTGGGCAAAAATAAACTAAAATGAGCTGAGTTACCTTTCTGCCTCTGAAAACCTGTTAAACACCACCCTGGCCTGAAGAAGAGTCCACACAAATTATTTCAATCTTTTCCAGATTTGTTTTCCATCATTGTTAGCATGTCCATTTTGTAAGATATTATTCTTAGAAACCATAATGCTCACACTCAAAGAACACAGGAACGTCAAAGCCTGGTGGCATTTCAAGGCTTTCATTTTACCTGGATGTGAGAAAAAACCCAAAAACTTTAAGACATTGCTGCAAGCTCGGTTAGGATGCAGTGCTTGCAGCAGCATGTGCAGGACCCATCAGTTTGCTTGGCTGCCTTCTTGTGCTGCTCCAGCCGAGAAAGCAAAGGGGGGCTGCAGACCTGCTGGAGGCTCCCCTGGTTGAAGCAGGATTGCAGCTTCAGAAGGCCTGAGATTCTTTGCTCCTCACTGCCCTCGGCTTCCCAGCAGCCCTGGAACAGGACAAGTGGAGAAACTTAGGTATTCCACAGGGTTGCTGTGCACTGACATCCCTCAGGGCCGTCTCTGGTACTCTGTCAGCATGAGGGCTCCGCAGAGCCAAGCTGGATCCAGGCTGTTCTTTGCTTTTTCATGGTGTCTCCTATAAAGCCACTGTAGTACAAGAGCAGGCTGCACCATCACCAGCACAGCCAGAGCTTTCCACATGCACCCTAGGAGGTGACCTGCGTTTCATTTAACAGCAGCTTTAATTATTATCTGGGGTTTCTTAGTGAAATACTAGAGAAATCCTAAATTCAGTTGGAAAAAGATCAGCCTTTTCTGTTTGCAGTTACTTGCTGGAGAGATTATTCTCAGGAGTTATAAAGCATTCTCCAGCAAGGAAGGAGTGTTTGGGATTTCCAGCATTAATGCTCCTAAGAAATCATTTGGCTGTCACTAACGTTATGTAAATAGATGGTTCATGTTTATACTCTACAAAATGCATTTACAAGAAAAAGGCTGACTAATTCGGAGGTCAGCTTCTAATTCAAGGTTAGTGCTCAACAGTTTTTTTCCCCTGCCAAATAAAACCACTAAAGGCTAAATTAAAACCATGTGCTCTAAGTTACCTTTATGCAGTTACTGATATAAAGAGGGTGGAAGCAATTTTGCTGTCAAATTTAATGCCACTGTCTAAGGAGTGAAATGAAACATCCTACAGGAGCTTTTGCACAAGGACACATGTCAAGGGTGCCTGACCCAGGAGGTGTGAAGTGCTTGAGCCCATGAAAGCCCATGAAAGTGACCTGCCACTGTTAGGGACTAGCGGCTTTATTTCTCAGGAATACATTGAAATAAATAGCAATTTAATGAACAAATCATCTTCTTCTTTGGGAAGAACAATTTGCTACAAGGAAAAAAAGAAGGATCAGCATGAAAACATTTGACCCATACTAGATGGTCATACTGGAGATGGTTGACAAATTTCTGAAAACTACCAGCTTCCAAAGTTTGTACCAGCATTTTATTCTCCCTTCTAGACATTTGTTTATTACTGCTTAAACATTATCCAGTCTTTGAAATTTCACTTAAAACTGAAAAGAAGACTAAAGTCCACTCCTTTTTATTAGCTTCTCGGATGTAAATAAAACTTTAAATTCATCCAGAGTCTTCTTAAAATATTTTAAGAGAGTGGGAGTGCTCACCTGAGGACTTGAGCAGAAGGCCAGTGATGCTGTTCAACTTCTGCCAGACCAGAAGTAGGGCTCAACGTTTCTGTTCAGCCCCATGAACATGCTCCTAAAGGGTTGAAGGACTGAGGTCTGTCTGGCCCCATCTCTCAATCCCCCTGTGTCTAAGAAATCTTTGGCCCAGGTCTGTGAATGTGTGTTAGGCTGATAAAAACCCAAGCAGATGTGGTGCTTGTTGAGCACTGGGACTGAGGTGTGCAGGCAACTAATTCCCATGCAGAGACAGCCTGGTCAGAACCTTCCCAGCACCTTGGCTACTGAGCTATGGTCCCTGCTTGGGGTCATGTAGCCTCTCCCACAAATCCCAAACAACCCTTCTGGTGCTTACAGCTGCAGAAGAAAACCTTCAGTTTAAGAATGGAGAATTCAGTTGTGTGGCATTCATCTGTAGAGCCAGCCAGCTCAGAAAGCAGGTTTCTTTCTTGCAAAATTATTGTGGTTATCTGACTTTGAAGTATAAAATACAAGTTAGATTATGAAATAAATAACAAATGTTTGCACTTCATTGCCTCAGTAAAAAAAAACCTTAATTTGTATTACAGAGGTTTGCACCATCAAAAATTTCACCTGTCCAAGAGCTCAAGTTTCCCACAATGTCCAGTTTTTATAATACACTTATACATCACAGTGGCCAAGTGCATAACACAGACTGCAGATACTGAAGGAAATACAAATAACAGCCAACTGTAGGATGTGTCTCCAATTCAGTGAAGGCCAGAAATTAAAGAGCATCCATTTATTTAACTGCACTGGCATATGGTGGCTGAATGCAGGGCTGGGTTTGCCATGCTGGCTGCCTGCTTCCACCTGGGTCAGGAAGGCTCCTCTGCCCTTCACAGGACTGGAAGGGTCCCTGCAGCCCACAGCCTGTGCAGGATGAGTGTGTCAAATGAGTCTCCCAAGTGCTGGGTGTTTGCGTTACCTGGAGATGCACACTGCTCCAAACAGAAATAAGGGGGATGGTTCCACATTCAAGGCACTGCTCAGACACTAAACTGACACCACAGCCTAGAAATTACTGCATCTGTTCAGAGCAAAACAAAGGTCGCACAACTACCATGAAAAGTGCTAAGTATTCACCCTTCTCAAAAGGATTTCTCAGATGCTGAACCTCATCTGTCTCTGCTGAAGTCTCTCTTATTTCCCAAACCCTCATCTCATTTCAGGCTTTATATTCGTTTTGTATCCTTAAACCCAACAAATCCTAGATTTCTTCGCTAAACTGAACTATCATTGAAATGTAAAAAGATCCATTTTCAATATGTGCCCAGACTAGACGTGGTGACACCAGAAGAACTGTTGTTACAGTCATCTCATATGCAAATATTTTGTCTCTAAAAATGGTTACCACATGCTTTTATAGTAGGTGCAGTACTGTCTGTAGGTCGAGCACAGTGTCCGGGGGTGGGATGCAGCACTGAAGGGCCATAATCAGAGGAATTATTACCTAATATTGAGCCTATATAACTTTAATAGCTCACACTGCATCTGTACTCAGATTCTGACCATGACTATAGTGGTAACATGCCTTCCATGAGGCAGGATATACTGCCTGAAAAGAAAGAGCTTTAGGTTTTTGGATTAAGTGGAGAAATGGTTTTGAGTGGATCAGCCAAGATAGCAATAATTGTTATGAGGCTTAATGCAGCTTGTGCAGAAAATATTTCTCAATTGCTTATGGTGGATTGTCAGATGTAAGAGCAGGCAAATTGAGCAGACTGTGAAAATAATCCTAGCACAGCTTCCAACAACAGAAGTTAAACTTTTTTGTTGCTAAGAAATGTGAAATTACAAAAAACAGTAATACGAGTTGCTGCAGTACCAACAAAAGCATAAAATATTGTTAGCTGCAGTCATTCATTACACATCATCTGATTAAAAGAACCTGATATGTAGCATTTTCCATGACTTGCCCTTAGATAAAATTATGTTTTGGCAGAAAAGGTCTTCTGTATTGACACGTACTGCGTACTGAGAAAACAGTTTTAAAAACTTTACGGGAGAGAGCATATTTTTCCTGCTGTTCACTAAAGACTCACATCATATTAAAACACTTCCAAAGGTTTTTCATTATTTGAACAGGGACCGATCAGTCATTTGTCCAAGTGATTTCAATATGGTAATGCAGCAGTGATGGAAATTTTGGGGGAAAAAAAAAACAAACAAAAACCCCAAACTAGATTACAATCAAATTATTTGAATATCAATACTATCCTTAGTTGCAGATGCCAGTATTAACTCTGGAAGATGCTACTTTCTAAAAATTTAATGAAAAATGAGAATGAATGATTGCTGCCAGTAACTGTTGAAATCATATATATTGCATACATCCATAATAGATGATCATTTAATCTTCATTTAATCTTGAGAGTTATGCTTAGCTTTCAGTCATTTAGAAGGTTTAATCATCTCTCCAAATGTCAGAATTACCAACCTTTGTCAAACTTCAATTCATGGGAGTGATAAGGAAAGCTTTCACATGGCAGTTTATCTCTATACCCTACAGTTGAAAGATCTTAAAATGTTTTCCAGCCAATAGAAGTTATTTTTGTCCAGTAGTTAAGAATTGCTCAATTGCAATTTTAAAATTCCTTAAGGATGAGTTAGATGGTGATGAAGGAAAGATGTTTTCAGTGACTGAATACTCCTTATCTTCATCTCACACTGTGCTAAAAGTTTGACTGCTCTAATTTTCAAGCTATCTAATCTTTTATGTGCTAAAGCATATGAAATCATGCATTATTAGAAGTATGAATTACAAGAAGAGTTCATTTATATGGTGTTATATATAACCTTTATCTGAAATGCGTTATGTGGTTAAAAATTTTTCATTTGGTAATATTCATTAAGGCTCAAACTCTTCTTTCAGAGAACAAAATTGCTTCAACCTGATTGAGATATTTTATCTGGGGAAAGAAAAGAGTGACTTTTTTACAAAATCTATAATCATCAGTGAATGTTTTGATGCTTGACAGTGAATCGGATGTGAATCCTGTGTGTAAGAGATGCTCTTTACTGGGAGATCCATTCAAGTGAGTGTACAGGCCTCAGGAGTCTTACAATGGAAAACAGCCACATATTCTTCCTTCAGAAATGTGAGTTTTTCAATTTCTTAGAACATGTGGAATGTGTTATATTCCTTTCACAGTTGCATCTGAGGCATGCATGAATATTTTCTCTGTATACACATAGCTGGAAAGAGTGCAGAAATCTATTAAAGCTGAACTCTATTTAACATTGAGCCTTCAATTTAAATTATTTTAACTGTAGAAATAAGAAGTTTCATCAACTGATTTTTTTGTAAGCATGTGCTTATAGTACTAAGACAATGCATATCTGTTTGTCAATAAAGAGGAGCTTATCAGAGTGGAATGCTGCAGTTGAGAGCAGGGGACATTTCCACCTTGAAGAAAATCAGACGATGCTTGAAAGGCAAAACAGCATTTCCCTGAAATGTCCTTTAAAAGAATGGTCCTAATTCCTACCTGAAACAGTGGCCAACCTGCCCAAAAATGATGCTTTCGGGACAGAGGGTTTGTTCTGCAATGAAAACACAGTGTGAGCATGCACTCACGCTTTTTTAGTTTAGTCCTAGGACTTGGGGATTTGCTTTTTGTTTTCAAGTGTCACTAAATCTTCCTCCCTGCCCCTCTACTGCAAGATTAATTATTTTCTGTGCAAGGGCCCTTCTTTCAAAGTCCTCCATTATTCTGTTTTGACCACACTGGGGAACTTATCCAAGTCAACAGAAAGGCAGCCTTTATCACAGAGAGGCTGTTCATGAAGTGGATGGTTTCATATATTGCTGGGGGAGAATTGCCTTAACATCGCTTATTCACACTGCTGTGCCAGGTGCATCCACTTACATGGCTCAAAATGCTGCTACCACCACATCCTCTGCTGCCAAGACCATTATGTGCTCTGAGTGATGGAGCAAGAGGCAGGACTTAGATCTTCTCTGCTGGGAAGCGGAGGGAGAGAGACTGATCTTTGTGTCTCAAAAGAAAAAAAAATCTGCTGTAGGGAGCCTTTTAACTCGCTGCGGCTCTGCAACTGTGAGCGCTTCGGAAGAAGATGGGGAGGAAAATAGCAGGAGTTTAGAACAAGACTCTGCTCTGCATCACTGCCCCAAGATACTGTAAAGAGGACAAAAGGAAACTGGGATATAAATAGAGAATGACATTTTCCTTGCATTGTCCACAATGAATACATTTGTACATGAACAAAATCGTTGGAACGAGACAACATGCATGCCTGATGCTGAAGAAAAGCTTGTTTGTGCTTAGTACATTGAAGACATTGTTCAAAAATAGTTCATCCTTTTGTAAATATTGCCTCGGCATTGGTGCCAGGGTCACTGTTGCTTTGCGCTATCAGCTGAATAAGTATCAGTCATGCACATGCTGCTGGGAGAAATTTTAATATGGGCACCAGATTTAAAAGCAGAAAATTATCCTCCTAAGGACTGTCCCCTTCATTTGTAGTTAATACTCCCTGCTTTACTCTTAGTCTTCTTTCTTCCAAACCTATCTGATTTTTTTGCACCTAAAGGGTGTTTCATACATGTCACCAGGAAATAAAACTTGCCCCGTCCCTCAGGCACTGCTAGAGTGTGTACAGAAAGCAGACCTCCCTTGCTGACAAAACCCTGGTAGGAGGAAATCTTGCCTTTGCTTTTCATCTGCAGTGATACAACCACAGCAGATTCAGGCTACGCTCCCTCCTCGTGCAAAGTGGCTGAGGTCAGCTGAGCGGCGCCGCGATGGAGATCTTGGCTCTTCGGTTTGTTTGCTTGTTTTCTGGAAAGACATTTACATGGCAACATTTCTTTGCTCTTCTCCAGAAGTTTTGAGAATCCAGCAAAACAAATACTTGTACCACATGCAAAACCAAATCTACGAAATTAATAAAGTATGTTCTGTATCCAGTGAAAGCCTCCTTGTACCCTGAGTAGAAGGCAAATATGAGGAAAAAGATACATTTGTATTCATCCCCATACCCAGACTTTTTGGCAAGATAAGCCACAGTCTGAAACCACAAAAATTGCAGGACCCTCCAACATTTCATGTTAGCAGGCAAATACAGCTATCCCTATGATACAGTCAAATAGATGAGGGGAAAGTGAACAACTGACTTGAAAAAAATGATCAATGGAAAAGCTGAAAATTATACCTTTAAAAAATTCTATGATGTCCAGGCAATTTTGAAAATGTTTCTCTGCCCTAAGTAAGGTATAGTTCAAGTTCAAATAAGATGTGGTAGGAGCTATTGTATCAGGCTTACACAGCGTCTGAGTATAATGATGCCACACATCCTGAAGATTACTATACTCTGCCACTCTGTGCTTTTATCTCCATGGCCATGCCCCAGGGTTAAATAGGTTCAAATCAGGCCTCCAGATTTTGCAGTTGGAAGTGGGAGTTTCATTAGGCTGACAGAACAGGGACATCACAAGTGTTTTTCTTGCAGCTCGCACTGCCCAGTGTGATGTTAAGTTGCATTGTGCTCAGCCACCCTCACCTGGGCAAAAGGGCCAGGCACTCCATCTGCTCAGGGACACGGCTGAGGGGACAAGAGTCCTGCTCACTGCTGGCTGGCTTGGTGACAGTGCACACCTTCCGAGAGAGCCCTCTGGGAAAGAAAAGGATGCTGGTGTAGCTTGGAAGCCAGGGAGGCTGGAACTAGATACTCTTTAAGGTCCTTTTCAACCTGACCCATTCCATGATTTTATGATAGACAACCACCCCAGGAATCCCATTTTTTTAGGAGGTCTGTGTGCTTTAGTTCAACGACTGCTTTTATGCATTTGACCTCTGCCTGCATTTATGGCACAGAAGATCTGCTCTTCTGGGTATTCCTGGCTCAGATAGACTTGCCCTATTACCACCCTGATTACATTTGTGGGAGTTTTTTTGCCATGTGCTTTATTTCTTGCTATGTTACTACAATAATAAAGGTTTCACATTGCGCTGTGTCCTAAGAAAAGGGTAAAATAATCTACAGATCAAGGACAAAGGTCCAAAGACTGTAGTAATTAATTAACAGAAAATTTACTTCGTATCTGGTAATAATGATTTGCTAGAAATTACTCCACTTCAGGCTTTCTGATAAATACCTTAATGAAGGCAATTTTTAATGTCTTCTAATTCAGGTCTGCTGTCCAGGAGCTATTTGGAGATTGTGAAATATTAGATAATTGCCTGCAAAGCTGTTGCACCTATTTTTTTTTTTCCAGAAGCAATACCACAGCACACCCCAAACTAAAAGATACCTATGCTTTCATACATGTAAAAGTCAACTAACAATGGTAAAAAATATATAATTGAAAAAAAAAAAAGGCAGACCACTAAAAATCATGGTTCAGTCTTTATTATTACTATCATTTCTGTCACTTAAACAGCTTGTGTCTACTGCACAAGGTGATAGCTGGATTTTTTTTTTAATTGGTTCTGTAGTTTTTGGAACTAAAATATTGAGAAGACTGCTCAAAACCAACTACAGTACCCAGATTGCTTTTGTTTGAGCTCTAGACACCTTGAGCTCCCATTTCAGCGTAGTTCTCTGCAAATTTTCCAGCACTGCAATGGGTCTAGGCTTCCATCCTTCCTTTCTCAATGGTTCAAAAATAATAAGAAAACCTAGGGGTCAATGGAAAACAAAATGCTTTTGCAGTAAAATTATGTTGACTGGACATGTGAATTTAAATAAGAACTAGAATCCATTTCTGTAGCAACCACTGCAGTGATTGGCTTTCATATATGGTAGAATTCAGCGGACTTTTTGAGTACAATTTGTAAACTCTATACCAAAAAATTAGAGTTACAAAGTTCCTCCAGTGCAGCAGAAAAAGAAGATCAAAAAGTTGCCATTGTAGAAGTGTGGATTGATTACTCATAGAGAACTGAGTAATCAAGGAGACATTATATACTAATCCTAAGCAGGAATAGCTTTCCTAATTGCATTTTGCAGGGGGTATAGAGCCTCAACCTTCTGCCATATTTCTGGTAAGCAGAAAGGAAGTTCATCTGTATCTTCACAGGACAGAATGATAACAGAAATATTGCAATACAATGGAGTTATTTCAAAATATTGCTTCTCTCACCATTGGGTGGTTTCTTGATAGACCATAAATATAAATATTCAAGAGAAAGTACTGTCAACAAAGGAACATCCTATCTGATGCCCTGGGAGTGATTTAAAGTAAGCAATTTTATTAATAGGATTCCGGCAGTAGCCTATACAAGGTTTTGCCACTGTGTTTAGATGACACTCTGACATCATAAACACAATATATTATTAATTACAATTTGCTTTTAGCATCCAGGTGTCCCATTTCAGACCAGAGACCTTTCCTCTAGGCACTGTAAAAATTCATTAGAAATGTGTCTCGAGAGATTAAGATGAGTATCTGGCTACATCTTGGCCTTGATTGCAAAAGAGCACACTGTCAAGCATCTTAATAACATATTTACTGATGTTCAATTAGACGCTAGAGAACAAAATTGATCACCACACTTAAAAATATTTGCTGCCACCTTATAGCAGTGAAAAATGTTACTATCCATCATGCATATGGCAGAACCCTTGGCTGAACACCAGTTCCTGCAGTCACCCTCCATGCCTAGTGGAGGAGCTGCCAAGTGCATCCAACCCTGCTTCTCCTCACCTGCAGTTTTCCATGTGTCCCTGAGCAGCAGTGACAGGGAAGGCTGTGGAAGTCTGAGAACAAAAGCCCTCCAAAAAACTATGCCCTTCCTGTCCATCTACAGATTAATGGATCCAATGCTCTCTCTTGCCTATCACTGATTTTTTGCATGGCATTGAACAACTGCTTTACCATGATTAGTAGATTTGATCCATGAGGATTATAGAGGGGAAGAGAGGCACAAATGAGGGTCAAACTATGATCACACTATTCTATGTACTCACCCTCATCACCCCTTAGCATGTTTCCAGTAGTGCCATAGCTATCCCCTCTTATGTTGGATTTTTTTCCTTTTGTCTTTTCTGAAGGTGGGGTAGAAGCCTGTGAAGCAAACTGTTGTTTTCCTTTGTTGCAGTGGGTTTTGTTTGTTTGTCTGATATTGGCTTTCTAGCTTCGATTTTGCAATGTTTTTTAAACACACGTGTTACCATGCCTCTATGCTAAAGGCAGACAGACCAAAGAAACATGTGCAACACTTGGAAACTGATAGAAGAGTTTTCATGCAGCACCATAATAAGGAGGTTTTTGTTTTGTTTTTTTTTTAATTTTGCAACCTGTTCCTTTCTTTTTGCTTGCTTGCTTTTTGAACCACTGCCAAGCTGTGCATTGTTTTTGTGGCAGCATTTATCAGAGCCCCCTGACTCTGCGTCAGAGGGGCAGGAGCCAGCCGAGACCCCTCTGTGCATCACAGGGCATTTATCCACAGCAAGGCTCATCTGCTGTTTTCTTGCTCAGTCACTCGGCTTCACGGCCTCTTCCCTCATCCTCTTGGAGCTCACAATAACCTCTGCAACTTTATTCTTGCCCCTTCACAGAACATTTCTGAGCAGGCTGCACAACACTGGTGGAGGGGGTCTGCTATTGGACTCCCATCACCCTGAAAAGTGACCATTTGTTTCTGACATTTACTTCCTCTCTTTCATGTGGTTTGTCCACATGAGCAACTGCCTCTTTGCCCATGCAGCTTAACGTTTTTGAGAGCCTCTGGTAAAAGATGTCAAATGTATTTTTTAAATTCCCTTTAAGTACGTTGACCAGATCTCCCCTCCCCATAGATGGACTTGCAAGACATCACCTCCCTTTGCAAAAGCTGCCTGCTTCTTTTTGTGTCATGCTGGTTTTCTTCAAAATTCTTTTTTGATACAGTTAATAGTGGTTTTATATACATAACTGGCCAGATAGATGTTCTTTTCTGATTTCTTCATTTGGGTATAACTTTAGGTTTTTAAAGGATGTTTTTTAACTTGTAGCAACCTTAACTAAGTTGTTTAGCTATGTTCACATTGTTTTTAAGACTTTATAACCTCCAAGATATGATCAGCCCTGGGCTGGATTAGAAGTGAAGTGTGAAAGTCTTGGAGGAGCAAACTGCAGGATTTAGAGGCTCTTATGTCTATGGTCTTCTCAGCTATATGCTGAAGACTTCAAGAAAATCCGTGCTTCACTACTATCTCTGTGAGTGAGCTTCTCTGTGAATCCTTTAGATGAAATGGCAAGAAAAAAAGGTTTTTTTCTGGCTTTCTTAATTTCTGGGTGGGAAAACTTGGTCCTTGAATCCAAGCACAAGAGCAGTCACCTCAACTAAGATTTTAGAAGTAAGGAGGGTTTAAAAAGAGGAAAAATTGGGACTGCCCATCAAGAACTTGGACACAAGGAAGCGTGGGATAAAACTGGATAAATAGAAAATAACAAAAACACTACAAAGCTTTCCTAATAATAGATTATGGTACACTAGCCAGACATTTACAAAAAACCACCAAATCCAACTTTCTACATCAAGGAATTGAGCTGACCTAATCTGACTGGATTTCAGGAAAACATTTGTTAGTAAGCTACTAAAAAAAAATAAACTGAGGAAGATAGCAGTTGCTAAATTCACTCTTAATATGAATAAAAGCTTGCAAAGTAGTTCGGAAAATCTTAAGCTAGAAGAAATTTGATAGCGGACTTCTTTCAAGAATGATCTCAGACAGATAATACTACTTTATTTTCACTGGCTACCTTAACCCAGGAATGATCAACTGAGCATATAAATCTGGAGTACTGCCTGCACAAAATGGGGCTGGAATATTGTATAACAAAGGGCATGAAAGTAATTTCACATGATGAGCTTGACTCAGTCCCCTGGAACTCCACCTATACCAAACCTGGGAAAAGTTCTTCAGCATGGTATTTTCACTATAAAAAAATAAACCAAGCGAGTAAATTTCTTCGTTGTCCCGCAGGCACAGAAGTAAAATATATCAAATAAAATTGCTATATAAAAATGCCACAATACCAATTCCATATAGCAAGTTCCAAGGGAAGGCAAAAAAAGTAAGAAAACAGATTTTTGCTTGTTTCATTAAAGACAATCACAATGTTAGCTAACTTCCACAAACACAACTACCAAAATCCTCCAGATTCTATTAGCAAAAAAAATTTCTTATTTTTAGATGTTATTCAAGGGCACCACACAAATCTTGTACATCCATTCCTTCAATTTCACAGGCATCACCTCTAAACTGAGATTAACCTACAAGATCAATAGAAACAATATAATGTGACACTAAGTCCATCTGCTCTGTTGATCCTGTAAAAATAATTCAGAATTTGGTCTCTTGCTCCCAGAGCTGTCAAATGAAGCCAGTGCAGGATAGTGAGTCAGAAGTGCTGTATAAATTTAGGAAGGCTTACCTGAACTAACACACTGCGATGTACCTGAGGTAACCTAATCCCAGAGACAACTCTGTTTCATGAGCCAAGCTAGCTCACCTGTAGTGCCCTGTGCTGTATCGTGTGTGTGTGCCAGTTCACGTCCATAGTCGTGCAAAGCAGAGAGATTCTCAAACAAATCCGAACATGCCAAGAAATTCAAGGGAAGCCCGTGGTTTGGATGAAAGTGATGACACCCTTTCATAAAAAAGCCGTTTGACACCCTTGCCATGCAATACCATTATGATAGTGCAAAGGTCAAGGTCACAAGCTAGGAATGAAGCTTTGCTGCCAGTATCCATAAAAAAGGGTAAGTTGGATGTTTCAGTCAAGCCTCAAGGCTTTTGAGATGTTGATAGCAGGTAGCTCTAATACAAAAACAAATAAATTAAAAAATAAAAATATTAATTGCTTTATATCTAGGAGGCATAGGAAGGCGTTAATGCCACCATAAGAGGCCCTGGCAACATCTCATCTGGAGCACTGCGCTTACGTGTAACCCTGCGGGTTCAAAGAGATTTACTGGAAGCAGAGGTGCAAAGGAGGGTTAGAAGAACGGTCAGGGAAAAGCCTTCCCTACGACAGGTACGGCACAGCTGGCTTGGCTGAACTGAGGCTGAGCAGGTTTCGGCAGTAAACTAAAAAACTCAAGGGAGGACAGACCGGAACGGACTTTATACCGGGTGAGAGAAATGCTCTTTAAACTGAAGTCAAAGACCTTGCAGAATGTGAGAGGTTCAGCCGGTCATGATACACATGATCTGAAATCTTTAACCATGCAGAGGAACAGAAAATCAGAGGCAAGCTGATGGCGGGGGTAGCTTCAAGATGGAGACCAGTGTCTCTGCATGTTAAGTTGAAGAGCACAACACGGCTGCCTGCGATAGAGAGGATCAGGCCCCACAGCAGAGCAGGTCTTCTCCAGCCCTGCCCGCTCTGTCAAGGACAAAGCTGCCTATGAAAGCTCTGATTTTCCAGACACGTATCAAATTTACACATTTGTCACCGGACAGTTTATCACCACCCGCTATCGTATATTCAATGGTGTTACACAAGAGTGTAAATTAATGTGGAGTGCAATACTCCTAATTATTACAGTTGGGGAGTAAATGGGGCCATGCATATGCAAATATCTAATTAGTCACGTCGTGGTTGTCTGTCTGTGGAAATACCCTGTGTGACTATGAAATCATACTGCCTGCTTTGGCTTATACAATGATGTGTGTTGCTGTGACTCTTGCATAAGGAGAATTAGTCCTTCTGTTTTAATAATACTGCACCATTCTGCTCAATTCTGAGCCCTTAATCTTGCATCACAGTGAAACACTGTAACAGCAACACATAATTGTCTATTTTTCCAATTTTCAATTTTGTAAAATGCTAGTTCCTGACCTCTGCTGAATGTGTACAGTGGCCTACCTTGACACAATATTACATTAATCTTAACTGAAAAGAGTTCCAGTGCAGCTGTAATAGAAAAAAGAATATTACTTCAACTACTCATGAATTTCAGGTTTCAGTCTTCTTTTCTCAGAAGAATGTTATCATCTCACTATGACACATGTGTAGTTTCACAAGTTCTGTTTGTTCTAGCCTGAGATGACCTGGCCTTATTAGCTCCTTCTATCCCCTCCAGTTTTGGTGGGGTCCCAGGAGCCTCCTTAGTGGTATTGCAAAAGGAAATCCCCATAAACCACATAAATCCCTAAAAAAGCTGATGGCAAAACCGAGTAGATCTCTGTTCGGGCAGGCAGCATCGTCCCCTTGCACAGCGCTGCCACGGATGTCGATGGCAGCTCTGCAAAGAGACAGAGGACAGCACAGCAGCCCGCAGGTTTTGCTCTCACTCCAAAGCCGAAAGGACACCCTCACCCAGAGCACCTTTTCTGTATTTGCTCCATGTTTAAGGGACATTATTGCTGGGAATTCCAGGGCAACATCATCACTGTGGTGCTTCTGTAATTTACAGATAAAGGGTGATGAAAAAGAAATGTGGTTTGGAGGACTGGGCACGATATGGGGCTGTGTTCACGAAGACTGGCAAGATACTTGCCTTTCTGCTCATTTTGTAGGGCTAACTACTGGTTTCTGAATTATCACAACTTCGTTTAGAAGAGCGTCAGCAATGGACAGATAAAAAATTTATTTCTGTGGTTTTAAAAACACCTGGACTTTTTCTCCAGAATACGATAACTCGTTATTTTAATGCTTATATATAGCAATTCAGATTCCTTCTAATTACTAACTGATTTTATGGTTAATTTCACCTCCTTCCCCCTCTCCCAAAATGCGGATATATGTATTCTTATGTACATTCACATACGCATACCTCATCAAAATTATTTCAGCATAAGCGTGAATACCACGAACCAAAAGTTTGGCATCCCTGCTACAGTGAAAGATGACTGCCACCTATGGGTAAGAGCTCATGTTAACATATTTAGATAAAATTTTAATATTATTCTTTTTAGTTAATTCAATCTGCAATTATCTACCGGGACGGAGTTCTGATTAATTTGCTTATATTTTGTCAACAACAATTACTGCTCATCCTCTGAAAGTCAGGTATTAAACCAACTCCCTTACGAAGGACCATCAGCTTTACGACGAATAAAAAAATGGGGTACGACGTTCTTATTTTTCTTATTCTGAGTAAAGACTACATTGAAGTACTTTAATTCCCTACGCAAAGGAAAAAGACTCATTGCTACACTGCTAGGTACAGCATACTAGATAAAGCTGTATTTAACGACTACTATAATTTTAAAGTTTAGCCGTCTCAAGGTTTTAATATTTTGCTTGCTGCTTTCTTTTACTAAATACATACAAATAGCTGAGCTGTGCAGTTCCATGAAAATGTGTGTATAATCAGTACGCCATAGTAATTTTCCTTTCAAAATTTTTCATTTTTCATAGTAAAATGAATGCTAAGTGGGGGAAGGGAGGCAGTAGAAAAATGTATGTCCCGATTACGTAAGCCTCAATTTTTCTGATAATCAATCTGCGCCACATTTACCTAGAAAACTCAAAAGAATGTACAGACTGGAAAGCCAAACTTGTCGTATCAAAAATACTTTTTTCCGATTCAGTTTTCAGGTACTTAAAAGCAAACAGCCTGACAATTCTGTATATCCGTCTACCAAAGAGAAAAACGCTTGATTACGGCTGCTATACTGTAGTAAGCTGCATTAAAATGGACATTACCATCTCTTTCTCAGAAATACCATACGTAAAAATAGCTGGAAGTCTAGCAAATTAATGCACGTATTTTGATTTGGGAAAAAATCATTTTGCTCCAGTAAACAGAAGTTAATTGTAGCCATTACATTTTTCCCTTTTGAGGCTGGGGCACAGTATTCCTGAAGGAAGAGAGACGGAACTTAACGAAAGAGAAAATTATATTAAAAGAGAGAGCAACTAATACAAACTAAGAATAAGTCCAATACTGATTTTTTTTAAAAAAATCTTCATTTTAAAGTAATCTTAGTCCCGGGCCTTCATTCATATTGTATTTTGCTAAATATAATAATCGGCCTATCTAAAAAACCTGAAATCAGTATTACACTAGTGCCTTCATTCATACTGTATTTTGCTAAATATAATAATCGGTCTATCTAAAAAACCCGAAATCAGTATTACACTAGTGCTTACCTCCTCCATTTTCACGAAATAAAACTACTACTAAGCCTGTGTTATAAACTTGCAAAATACTGTAAAAGTGGTCAGTAAATGTCGCTCAAATATCTGAGGTTCACACATCACCACTGCATGCTCACTTTCCAATGGCATCGGTACCCTTTATAATCTACATAATTCAGACGCCTGCGGTAAAATCTTTGTGCTTCATAGATAAAACCATCTTGTAGGTAAAGTCACTGCTCCACAGTAATATATTAGTGATGCATTTTCCTGACATATTATAGGTAAAAAATAGCATTCTTCAATTTACTTCCTTGTGTCCACTTTGGCTACTGAATCAAACTGTCATCGGTCCAGTAACATCTCCCTGTATTTTCAAACCATGGTTTAAACTTAAACCACTTAGTCTCCTTTGATGGTAACTTCATATCAGATAGAAATTACTCCTTAGCACATTTGATGAATCCAGCTTAAAATAAAACACTAGAACTGCATGAACATCTGTGACAAATGACTTGTCTCAGTCATCCTGCTCTTTCTTATTTAATCTCCCACTGGAGTACAATTTCATAGGTATACTATATTACAGTGCAGACCTCCTCCCACCAATCTACTGCTTGCAAAAGGAATTTTAAAAAACTGTTTTCCATGTGTCACACAAAAATCTGAACAGATTATAGTTGAACCTTTTAAAATAATTAGAAGCAGGAAAATTAAAAGAAACAAATAAGCCAGTACCTCAAATTTACAAAAGCGACAGGAAGGTAAAAAAATGTAGAAATGCAATAAAGGATTGTTAAACTAATAGATCTATTAACGGAATATGAAACAAACCCTCCTTTCCTGGTGACACATCACTGAGTTACTACTTGCATATTCTACAAGGAAGAGCAAAAATTTTTAATATATGGTCAGTATGACTAATTTTAAAATATTCTTGCTTCAGTCTCTTTAAAACCAAGGCCGTCTTAAAGGACAGGGTACTCGGAAAGATCTACATGATGTTGGAAAACCCAGACAGGTTTTTTCCTGATTTTTGCCGCCAATGTATTTTACAGAGGGGAAAAAAAAAAAATCCCACAAATCAGGCAGTGTTCCTAATTCTCTGAAGTGCTTGTTGTTAATTTTATACCTTTACAAAATGACGAGTAAAATTCCACTTTCCAAGTAAAGAAATACAGAACGTTGTATCATAGCTTTAAAAAATGATTATTTCGGTTCTATATAGATGTCTCATCAATTTCACTTGAATGCTGCTCATACTGTATAACACAGATTTTACTTTAAATAATAGTACTTAATGCCCATATGGATTTTTTGTTACCTAATAGCTTTGCTAGATTGGTCATGGATTTTTTACCGTGCTATGTATTTTTTCTGCACTTAGTTATATGCCTGCATTCTCCAACAGACGTTCAAAATATTACTGCATTCTGGTCTATTCCACTGTGTTTTGACACTGAAGCGCATTCAGATACTCATAATTTGCTTATAGAGGCAACGAAACAAAAAACAGGTTACCTTCTGATGTATTAGAATGAATGTGAATTTATTCTAATGAGGGAAAACCTGTTTGTTCATAATAATTTAGTTTATAGCTGAGAAAGGGAGCAAGACACCTGGAACAAACTCACTGAAAATTCCAGAAATGCAAGGAGCTTCACAAAAAGTCTGCAGTTACCTTGTTTTTTAAGTAACCATGCAGAGCTGACAGCTATTAGCAGTAGCAAGGACTTGCATAACGAGGACTTGAAGGAAGGCTTAGTACTATCCATGCCGGAGTGATTTAAAGAGAATGAAGGCATGTATTTCTTTATGATGCATTATGTAACAACAGAGAGGGCAATCTGAGGCATTCAAAAAACTACGGGACCCACGTTTGATCTTATTCCTGTTATTTATCACACAAATATTTAATAGTGCTTCTAGCGTACGGCTTATGAAACACCAAGCATAGGAATGTTACCCTGCATGAATTAGTTTGAAATGTTTTAGGGGATGCATTTTTTGTTTTGTACATCTTTAAGAAAATAAAATAGGCCCTATAATTCATCTGCTTCAAACTTCTGCAATACATGCAATCTCAGATAAAATAAAATTGTCAAAATCAGTGATAGCTGGACCTTCTGGTTCACATTAGTGTGAAGAGAAAACTGCTGTTGAGCTGACACATTGATAGATTACGAGTTCTGCTGAAGAATAGCTAAAAATGGTGATTCAATCTTGTCGCTACAATATAAGAAGAATAACAGAAATGGAGATGATACTCATGATATCATGTCTTTTATCAAAACCCTAAAGGGTTTTGGTGCATCGAACACATTCTTTTCCTGACAGCTTCTGGTTCTAAAAAATACCTGTGTAAGTAAATGAAACTAAATAGGCCTATTAAAAAAACCAGTTTGAGCCCTAATTTTATTAATTTAAACATTAATATAAATAGCAGATTGTAAAAATACTCTTTTTGGGGGGGGGTGTCCTCTCTCTTTCTCTCTCTTTTTTTTTTTTTTTAACAGTAGAGATGCTGGTCTTGTAATGACGAAATGGAGAGCTAGGAGGATTATGAAACACAAGTAACATGAAGGGCAAATCTGACTGAGAGGGAGAATATTATTCCGATTATTTAAAACTTCACTGGGTTTCTTTACAAACTTAAATCAATACAGCTCCCCTGAAATCGATAAGGTGATACAGATGCATCCAAGAAGCATGAAAGATAATGCGGATCATCATCTTCAGTTAGGACAGTAAGTAAAAACACTTGTATAATCATCTTTTCTAAACAGCTCCCTAATCTTTAGATATGCAAAAGAAAACTTTTAAAAGAGGCACCTTAAGTACTTCTGCTATTCTACCCCTGGTCCTCTGCTCATCTGAAACTTGCGTGGTCATTTATGCTGAAGTGAAGTCAGATTTAAACACTGACTTCTGCCCCCTCAGTGCTTCATACTTCCCTGTGCTGCTGCAAATCACCATGGAAGGCTCAAGATGGAGGGAACGGGGCCTGGGTGGCTTGTGCCTTCCTCCCACAAAGATCACCAAATGCTCCCGGCGCTTACTTCGATGCATCCAAGGAGTTCTGCAACAACAGAAGGGGAAACAAGGCTTCACAGTCCTCATCTCTCACTGAGAGGAATAACAGGTAAGGAGAAGGAGGAAACAGAAACATGGGGGAGGACGGAGGGAACGGAGGCTCCCCTTTTCCAAAGGGAAAGAAACCTCGACACAAACTTCATCACATCACAGAGACGTAGACAGGTAGGCACCTCAGATTTCTGATAACTCGGTGGGTTTGTTTCAGGGAAAGATTAAGCATTCATTTGATTTCTAGTTTTACTTTTACCGGGGCCTCTACAGCAAGAATTTGCAGCTTCTCCTGCAATAATTAATGTTTCATGTTGCATAGGAATTTCTGATCGTATTTAAAAAACCCTCTCCAACAAAACGGTGACTTAAGCTGTGTTCTTAATTTGATGATGAATGGGGAAGAAAAGCAGCAAAGCAGAAAGTTTATCACTCTGCTCTAAAATGCAGGGAGAACCAGAAACCGAAATCAAATTTTTAAAAAAATGTCTCAGCCCTGTTCTGTGTTTTGCCTACAGTTCTTACACATGTATTTGCCTTTTGAGTATGCAGGCCGACATCTTTAGGATATTCAGGCAACGTATTAACACACTGTAGATACGGGAAAGAAACAAGTCAGAAATATTTGTAGGGTGTGAAGCAGTAAACAGTAACCAAGCAGAAATGTTTTACGTAACGCTATTACAGCTTGACAGCAAAGTAGATTTATACATTCTCCTTTCAAGCTTGTACGCTTGGTAACAAGTGAAATGGGTTAAATTTTCTGAGTTTGGAATGCAACTGATTTATGTCCGTTCCACAGTGCTACGCAGCTCTTAAATGTAGGAGCTCCTGCGGATGAAAGTCTGCTTTTAGGACAGGCCCCGCAGTGACAGGCTGCGGCATGGCAGGAGAAGCCCAGGTACTAGTGGCGGGGCAGCGGCTGGCCATGCAGGAGCCAGCAGGTACCCAGCCATCCGGCCAGCCCGCCTTACGTAAGGACTTCATTTTCGTTAGGCTACATCTCGCCGCCGCGCCAGGCACGGGAGAGGAGGCTATTCCATCTCCCCGTGCAGCCCCAGCCCCCTGTGCCAGGCCCGATGACCGCATCCTCGCATGACTTAATTTTTTAATTTTTTTTTTTTCCTCCTTTCCAAACAGCACATCTACACAGTGGCGTTTACCTATTCGCTCGCGCCGTGGCTGCCACGCAACCTATCTGGGCGGCCGGCTGGCACAGCCCGCGTTCACCGGAGCGATGCCGAAGAGGAAACCCCCGGTCCCTCTTCGGGCGAGGGGCGCGCTGCGGGCCGGCTCCGGGCGGGCAGCTCTCCCTCCTCGGTGGCGGCGGCGGCGGGGATGCTCCGCTCTGCGGCCAGCGGCGGGCAGCGTCCATTGCAGCTCGGCGGGTCCGCGTCCGGAGTCCGGGGGCTCCGGCAGCCAGCGGGGACACCCGGCCCCCGCTTCCCTAAACACCGCTGGCCAGGTGCATTTATTTCTCATCCCGTCCTCTTCCCACAAATCCACCGTCTGCGGCCGCCGAGCCCCAGCAGGAGCCCGGCCGGCCCCCGAGTCACCACCGATCGCTTTCCCCTCTCGCTCTCGCTCTCTCTCTCTCTCTCTTTCTCTCTCTCTCGTTTCAAGCTCTCCCCGAGAAGGAAACAGCACGGCGGGGCCGCTCGTCCTGCATTTCACAGCCCGGGAGACGCCGCCGCCGGAGCGCTTAAAACAAAGCGGAGAACAGTCACTTTCCACACTGTTCCCTTCCCTCCCCGCGCCGAGTAACGCGGCTGGCTAGGGGAGCTCGCCTAGCAGGGATGAAAAACACGGGGGGGCGAAGGCAGCAGAACCCACCCACCCAGCCCGGCAGCCCCCCGGCTGCTCCCCGTTCCCGGCGCATCCCGGCGCACCTGACAGCCCGCCGCGCCGCGCTGTATTTCCCTCCCTTAGCGACAGGGGAGGCGCGCGCCGGGCGCGGCGCCGCCATTGGCGGAGCGGAGCGGCGCGGCGCGGCCATTGGCTGCGGCGGCGGCCAATGGGGCCCTCTGTATCCGGGAAGCAGCGGCTGCGGAGCTATTTAAATCCTGGCCGGTGATGTCAGCGCGGGCGGCGCGGGGGGAGCGCGGGGAGGGCGCGGGAGCGGCGGGCGCGCCTGTCAGGCCGCGTTAGGAGCAGCGCGGCCGCCGCCCCCTCCGCCGGGAGGTGAGCGGGAGTGGCCCGGCGCACCTGCACGGCGGCCCCGCCTCGCGGGACCTGCCAGAGCCCCGCTCCCCTGCCCGCTAACTTGCCCCGGTGCCGCTCCTGGAGGGTGCGGGTTAATCCCGGGGTGCTTGGGTGCACTCGAGTGTCGCGCTAAGCCCTCGCTCAGCGAGAAGGCGGAAGGGCAGCTGTCCGCGTTAAAAGCACTTCTGCCGACTGCGCAGGGGGCGAGGTACCCTCACTGTACTTTATTTGCATACAGTGCCTCCCTATAGCTTTGGTGACACTGAGCCTCTCAATTCAGGAAGGACATGAGGTGCTGGAGCATGTCCAGGGAAGGGCAATGAAGCTGGTGAAGGGTCTGGAGCACACATCCTGTGAGGAGCGGCTGAGAGAGCTGGGGTTGTTTAGCCTGGAGAAAAGAAGGCTCAGGGGTGACCTTATTGCTCTCTACAACTCCCTGAGAGTGTTGCAAGGCAGGATGGCTCTCTTCCTCCAGGCAACCAGTGGCAGGACTAGAGGACACAGCCACAAGCTGTGCCAGGGCAGGTTCAGATTGAACAACGTGAGGAATTTCTTCACAGAAAGGGTGATTAGGCATTGGAATGGACTTTCCAGGGACATGGTAGAGTCACCTTCCCTGTGATCCAAACTTATCTGTGATGTGACCAAAATGCAGGCATCTTCCTTTACACAAAGGTGTGTTACCCGTGATGGGAACAATTGTAAGATTTTCTCATTTTGCAGATGGATGTGTGCTGTGACCGTAGATTTTTGGCCTGTATAACTACAAGCATATTGGTTGCCCAGAAATGTGTGTTCAGCTATGTGGCTGCAGAAAGACTTACGGTGTGGTGATATGTGGAAGTGGTTCCCTAAAAGCAATTCTGTGATATGGTAAGATTAACGCAGAGGAGGTCACTGAGCTGAGCATTGTTGATGCCAAAGAAGATTTATCATGGGGAAATTGGGACCAAAAGCTAGGAGGAAAGAGGCTGAAAGCATGTTTGTTTCTTTGCTGTGGCAGGGCATGGCAGCAGAGGAGGGGGACAGCAGAAGAAGACTGATCATGGAGATGGCTTCTGTGAGGGAAGGAGATGGCGTGTCATAACCTGGGGTCCTCGAGGTAAATCTGATTTTCTTTTAAGGACATTCTTCCACTGAGAGTCAGATAGAAGAATGTGAGAGCCCCTTTCAGGAACTAACTCCGTGTGCCTTTTCAGTGCCATTGGCATTTCCTTGTTTTCCCTATTTGGGAAACTGCTTGGAATAAAGATTAACTCAGTGTGTTGTTTATGCATTGTATTTGTCCATCAATGGCACCATATTCCAGATTTTCTCTGAGTTACTAGCAAGGCTCAGGAATAATATTTTTTGGTGTTTTGACTGAACTTTTCCCCCTTCATTCCTGGCTCTGTTACTTCTGGGGTGACTTGGGGAAGTGTTACCTTCCTCTAAAAATCAGTGTTAGCAAGAGATGAAAAGCTGGGCAGAGGTGTTCATGGTGGTCCTGCTCCTGACTCATGCATCTTGCTCCAGTGCTTAGAACTAATGATCAGATTTGACTTGAGAATAAATTTTTCTCTAAAATGGGCTGTTGCAGTTGGGGTAAAAGAAAAAAGGGAAGAGGGAGGCATTCACCCCACTCAGCAAGATGGAATGTGGTCCACTTTGTGAAAGGAGCTTGGTTATTTTGGGGACAGGAACTGCTGGAATGGACCAAGCCCTTGCTCTGGGGCAGTATAAACCTTAAATATTTGTTGGTGGTGGGGTGGAGGGGGAGAGGTTAATATATGTAAGTGGAAGACTAATGGATCTTTCTGGACTTCACAGCTATGGCATAAACTTACAGGGGCAGAAAGGAATGTGAAGAGTTCATCTCATCCATCCCACGATTTTGCTACCTTAAAGCAGGATCCAATCTCCCCATCTCTTTCCTGGTAAATATGCAAATTATGCAAATATCTTTAGGGATGAAACTTGATTACTTCCCTAGGCATCTCTGTTTTACTTAGCTTAGGACAGTCCAGTTCTCTTTTTATGACTCTGAGAGACTGAAAGGCCTGACTCTTCCTCACTTAGTCCTACACATCTGCTTTAGCAAGGTCTGGAGAAACAAGGCCAGTAGTTATATCAACATTTCCTCATGGGTTTTTGGGGGTTATTTTTCCTCCTAAACAAAAAACCTCCTAAAACAAAAAATTAATGGCAGGTGAAATTTGCAGCTCCTGGGAAAGGAGCACACACTGCAGGGGTGGATGGATGGATGGTGCCGAAGTGGTGACATCAGCTCTAAAGAGAAAAATAGGGACAGCTGGGTGCAGCTCCCTTGAAAAAGTAAAAAAAAAACCCCAACCCCCAAATTTTAGGATGCTTAAGGAAAGGGATGCTGAATGATAAGCAGTAAAATATTACTGTAAATGATACTCACTGGAAATTATGGTGTGTTGCAGCACCTCAGCTTCATAGTTTTACAGGGTGTACAAAGATCGCTGCTAAAGCTGGATGAACAGAGACACGGAGAAACTAGGAGGCATGTGAGAAACTGAAGCTCAGACAAGGCAGAACTCATCTGGAAATCCCTTCCCGGTCTCAACACTGCTTCTTCCTGGCCAATCTTTAGAAATCATTTGTGCACCAGATTAGTGAGATATAATACTGTCATTTTTGCTGTTAAGAACACATTTTGCAGAAGGTTCTATAACACTGTGCGAGATTCAGCTGAATTCAGGCTACAAGATGGGGTCACTGCAGTCCTTTGCTTTGAAATATCACTGATAAAAATCTTATTTTAAATGTTCTGGTCAGGACTAGTGAAGCTTTTCAATTTTTAAATGTGTTTTGTGTGGAAAATCCCTCTGTTAAATAATTAGCAAGCACTCTGAGCATTACTGCATATTTTATATTTCATCTGCCTGGAAGAAATGGACAGTTCTGTTGCTATAGATTAACCACAATTTATTTTGTAATACCCTGACTGCTGGTGGAGAGAGACTTCTTAGTTTATTTCTTTTACATATGATTACTCAAGGGATGGGGCTGGATAGAAGATGGGCTTAGCAATACCTTTTTTTCTATTCCCAGTCCCAGCTGACATTTGAGTGTACAAAAAAAAAAAAAAAAAAAATCTGCAGAAGCTGAAAATGTGAAAAACAGAGACTGAGAGGTTCAACAGTATGAAGAATTCCAGTGCTCGATCTTATTTTCTTGGCAAGCACTGGCTGTGATGGCTTGTTTATTTTACCTTTTACATAGCCTTATTCTACATTTTAGTGTAAATTTTCCTCAGGCAGGAAAAAAAATTGCTGTTGCATGAATTTGTCTTAGGTACCGATGGACACTAATTGTGTTTAAAATGAAAAATTTGGCATAAAAAGCTGTTCAGATTTAACCTTTTCTTCTCAGAAGCAGAGTTACAAATGATTCTTTTAATGGAATGAAGGATAAGATCACCTTTAAAATCATTTTGATGATCAGATCTGTGTTCCTGAGGCTTTTTGAATGGGAGGTTGTGTGAGAAGTGTGGTCCTGGCTCTGCTGTGGGCATTTCTCTACATCTCACTGCTGTTAGTCTACCCCAGCAGGCCTTGATGTGACAGAGTGGTAACTGTTACATCTCCTTTCCTAGAAAGTTGTTTCATCCTGTCTTCACGAGAAACTTCGAATTCTGAAATAGTTTTACATCCCTAGCACTGCGATTGGCAGCAGCATTCCTGAAGGAAGAAAATGCTTCAATCCTGATGCGTGTTGGACCTAATAGCCCTGCTGGCAGTCAGCAGGAGCCTTTAGTCTGCCAGAAGACGCAGGTGTGGGTTCCTCAGCCTGAAGAAATCACTCTAGATTACAGAATACACACAAATGTTGATTAACCAAATGTGCCTTCAACATAACACAGTTCTCCAAGAATATAAGCTAACTTCTCTTAAGAGTATGAGATCCTCGCCTGGTGTAGCACCACTAGCTCAGGTCTCTAAGCAGTCCTCTGCTTAATTTCACAGCCACTGCTTAGGTGGCTGCTCCAGTTTGTTTGGTAAGCTATTTTACACAGAAAGCAGTCACCTGTGCTGCTGTCTCTGCACTCAGTGGGGCTCTGTCACATATTTTGCCCACATCAGTTTCTTCCACAGCGTTGCCTGGTTAGCACTTGCAACAAGCATCGTGTGAAGCCTTTAGAAAAGTCTCTTCCAGCTTACTGGAACACACAGGATGCTGATGACCATCAGGGAGTATAAAGAGGATGGTTGCAGTGGTACTTGGTGATCTGTAAAGGACCCGATCCCTAATCAGGCCAATGGGGATTGCAGGGAAGAATAAAGGGCTTGAATAAAAGTAATTCTTCATTCTGGCAATCAGACTGGGGAAATGTGTGTTTCCTTGCAGTCCTGTTGAAGTTTGCAAAATCTCTTCCATCTCCAAAACACTGCTGAGACTGATGCCAATGAAAATAACAGGCAGAAACATTTTTAACTTTTATACTGCTCATTTGCAATTCAGGTATGGTGAACTCTTCTGTGCTGAAAAGCAGGGTGCAGAATAGAACAGACCAATCTGTTCATGAAGACTGCAGGGGTTATTTACCATCACTGAGATTTAGAGGATTGTTTTAATGTTATTGATCAGCATTTCGAAAATGGTGTTGAACTGCAGCTTTCCTGTTGTGATAAAGCTGACTGACTCCTATCTTGATACTTTGTTAGTAGGTTGTCTCCCCATATCAAAAGGTATGGGACACCAAGGAAGGCTGTAATAATGTGTTCAAAATAGCATAAGGAGGAATTTTATTATATTTTTATTATATTTTATGTTATTAGTATGTCCTAGGTACAATGTTCCAAAGCAGTGAAAAAAATTACTTTATTCTTTCACAGAACTTACCTGTATGTGTATAACAAAGTGTGTTTTTAAGTATTGGCTTGTTTGAGCAAGTACTCTTAGATTTGGGATGAAGTATAATGCGATGTGATATCATATCAGTAGGCAGTATTAATCTCTGCATAATTTTCCATAAAGGGTAGGGAATTTGAGAGAAATGTCCTTTTACAATCCCCTGTAATGAAGGGGGAAGTTTGTCAGCTGAATTTCCCAGTATGTGGATTATTTTTGTTTTTAAATGTTAGCTGTCACATTTCACTGTTGTCTTTCTTCTTCGCACAATCCTGAAAAACAGACTATTCAATAGCTAGCATAAAATTTAAGTCCAGAGATGACTCTTACAGTAAATACCAGTGTGACATTTAATATAAATTCTTGCCTAAAAATATCTGCGATAAATCTTAGATCCTATAGGTATGCATATGTATGTATTGGTACTACAGGATGATCTAGTTGGGGGTTGAGCACCGTGTTCCAAAAAAGCAAAGCCATGTAAACCACTCATCACCTCTTCATCATCTGAGCATATGCAGACACCTACCATTTTTGTGACACTCTTTTAATCCTGTGTGGAATGGTTTCATGAAGGCAGCTGTGTTTTTATCATACATGGAAGCCTACTGAGCTCAGCACATAGCTATTTCCAGTCAAGAATGCAAAACAGCAGAGATGGTTATTGTCTGCCTCTTTCCTGATGGCCATCTATTTAGAGGATAGAGGACTTGCTGAGGAAATCAGACTTTCAGCACCCTCAGACAACAATTCCCACTTATTAGATGACAGATTTCACCTTAGTGGCGTGAGTGGAATCATGACACATACTCTTCCATGGTTTTCAGAGTTGGTTTACAGTCTTTACCATGCTTGCATGGGACTGTTTTCCTTTCTATAACCACTTAGAATGCTATTCTCTTCTGGTTTCTGTGGAATTCATGGTTTGTAGTAAGGAAAGGGATAATTTTAACTCAAGAACTGAAATTGTGTCTGACTCCCGAGTACATAGAGAAGAATATCTCTAGTGCTACTTCCATAGGTCTTTAATTTCTAAGGAAAAAAAAAATACATCTATTCTCTAGTACCAAATTCTTATGTATCCTTTGAATAATTATTCTGTTAAGAGTTGTAAGCCACACAGTGCTTTTCAATACATACAATTCAGCATGCGAGAGAAGTGCATATCAATTTTAAGGACCAAAATGAAATCATCAACCACTCACAAGGAACCACTGGCAAGAAACAGCATTTACAGCTTCTTGTCCTGAGCAATACAGAACACTGAGAAGCTACTGGGTTAACTTGTCCTAACACAGAGCAGAAGCCCCTGGAGTGAATCCAGCATTACTTATCTAGGAGTCGTGTCCATGTCTTTGATTGGTGTCTTGTTTTGGCTTTGTTTTTCCAAGGGAATCATAACTCATTTGCACAAACAATCCCTCGTCCATAATGAATACACATACCAGGATTTATAACAGATAAATTAAATGAGATGTGCTCATGAGACAGCAAAGCATGCAGTAGTAGAAAGGATAAGGAGTACCCTTTTCATTCTGTCTGATAAGAATGATCACTCAGAGCAGGATATAATTTTAATTTCTAAGTTATCCAAATACCCACATCAAAAAGGAAAACAGAGAGAAAACAGGTCATTATGGACACATCGGTATCACAAGTGCTTTGGTATCTTGCTTTTGTGTGTTGCATTCACTATCTGATCATACAGCATACAGCGCCAAAGCACACAGCATTTATAAAGATGTCATTAAAGAATGTGACAGTCTAGGCTGCAGGAGACAGAAAGAAAAAACCTGGTTCCACTTATTCATTTGCCTGAATCTTACATTACTTTTTTCAGGGCAAGAAAAACAAAGACTATTAAACAAGTGGCAAGTGAGCTGCTGCTCAAAATAAGGGGTGCAACTCTATATGGCATCCTTAAAAAATGAGAGCCAAGAAGTTGTGATCTGCTGCAGAGAGCTGAGGGTGCATGTTACTCTTCAAATTAATTTAGGTAAATTTAATTTATCAGTAAATCAGCTATGGTAAGATGTTGGAGAGGGATAACCAGGTTATAGGTGTGGGTGGGAATAACAAGCACAGCAAAACAAGCTGGTTGGGTATGTGGAGAAGCATGTTGCTGGAAAATCCTGTGAGACATCTCATCCTTGCTGAAGTATCAAATATAAACTTGTGTCACATGCTGTTGATCAGTCAGAATTCAAATGTTGAAGAGACTGAGCTGTGGCAGTGTCTCTGTTTCTGTGTGACTGCCAGAAAACCTAGTGTGGAACACTTGGTAGCATCTTAACATCTATTTTCTGCTTGTTGTGACTACATAGTGTTGTTTAATGGCAATTTTGAGGTTATTTGAAAGACTCTGGAGAAAGGAGCCTGAATGGCATACAGCATTGGAATGGACCCAGCAACTGCTGGAAGATACAAGAGGATTCACAGGGGAGGAGAAGTTCAGAGGGCAATGGAAAGAAGCTGAAGTGAACAAGCATGGAGCGCAAAGAATGAACAGAGGTGTACCATTATGGTATAGTTTAAGACCCTACCTAGGGATGCTTGGACCTGTGGGAAGCTGAAGAGCACTCTTTGCTTAGCATGGCAGACCTGCTTGTCTAATTATTTTATCTGTGGTATTTGTAGAATACAAATAATGTGCAAGCTGCCCTGCAAGGTGGAGATAAGCAATAAAGGCAGTTCATCTGCTGGGATCTGCAGATGCTGATGCCTGAGGTCCCTCCTAATCTGGTATGTGCCTGGCAGGTGAGGAAGAAGCGTAGTAGAGTCATAGTGCACCTGGTTCCATGGTTCAAACAGCTACAGCTGTCAAATAATAGTGCTTCTTGTTTTGGAGTTAGCTTGGGTTAAAACTCTTCAGGCCTACTTGCCTGGGGCAAGCCTCCAGGCTACAATGCTGTTAGGAATTTGCAGCGTAAATCTCCTTGGCAGCAGTTGCCATTTCTCAGCTTTTGTGGCAATGGAGCAGATTCCTGGGAATGGTAAGCAAAAATCTCAGAAGGTATTTGTGAGACGCCTGTAGGGATGGGGAGGAAATCTGGGAGAAGTCAGCAAGATGTCATGGCTCTGTGGTAGACCTGCAATGAGGGGGAGGCCGTACTCAGTTTCTTTCCCTTCTCTCAATCTGTTCTCATCTTTTCCTCCCCAGGGGTGGCTCCTCATGTTCTTGGGAGATTCGAGCTTTTTTCCGAAGCCCACAGCTGTCTCCTTCCCACCTTATAGCTGTCTTCCTCTATCAAGTCAATTGCACTTAGAAAAAACCCTCCTTGTGGCTTTGCTGTAGCCTCTAATTATTCTCTGCTGAAAAGAAGAGGATGCTGGTGTGGGTCCTGTTACAGAGCAAAGAGGAGGCAGAAGGTGAGTGGGGATTATTTAGGCCAGAACAGCAGGCTCTGTATCCCAAGGCATTGGCAAAGTCCCTTACAGTCTTCAGCTGCCCCTACTGGGCTGACCACACTCGAGTAAGTAGTCCTGTTGATGTCAGAGGCTCACCGTTCAATCGTCATTACGTTACTATGTAGTTGTCAGGGATTAACTTTTGTTAGGTAAAGCATGAACAGGCAAGTCTTACAAAGAAAACGTGATTAGCAGAAATAGCAGAACTAACCTAATACAAGAGCACTCACCCAGTGACTCAATGTACCCATCATCAAGCAACACTTTAGAAATGAACCACCAACCAGTAAAAACCTGCCAACCTGGATGGTGCTCTCCACCTCATGAAACATATCTACCTGAACCTGAAGGGCAGTCCCTACTTTCAGGGACATCTGGGCCCAAGCCTGTGTAGCTGGAATGAACACAATTAATGCTGCTCCTCCTGTCTACTGACAATCACTGGTCCTGTCAGCAAGGAGAGGGAAAGTAGAGATAGGCACTCTCCTGTAACTTTGTGGTGTCCTTTGCATTATTAATTACTCTTTCATAGAGGTAATGAATAGCCACGCTCCTTCCCACATATCCAATTATTGCACAATAATTAATGTGCAATTTAGCCCATCCTGACCTAAACCACAAGATGCCAAATTCTCTTGAGTCAGTTCAAGACTGTCTTGTATGTTTCTAAACCAGGATCAATTAATTGTAGGTATTTCCTGCACGCTCTATGCAAGCTCCTGTCCCAGTGCCTGCCCTTTGCCTTTAAAGTCTATTTTCCAGTGCAGTGGTGGTCAGGTAGCAGTGGCTATTAGATACATCAGGATCATAGCTCTGTGGAAAGAAATCTTATGGACACACTAGCCTCTTTTGTCTCTACACTTTAGTGTGTAAGTAGAGGTTATATTTATGCAGCTTTGCGTCTAGTTTAAAAATGTAACATTCACTTGCTAACTGAATGTGCATGGATGGAATAAAACATTTTCCTCTGCATTTCAGCTCTGTTTTCTATCCAAACTAAAATCTTGGCCAGTTGACCTCTCTACCTCTGTCTCCTAGCATAAAAAATCAACAGCTGTGTTTCTTGCTAGTTACCCTGACTTAAATGAAAAAATCATCTCTGCATTACATATTGCCTTTGGTCTTCTCAGGGTCCTCATAACCATGCAGTGTGTAAAACTGGATGATTTTTCCACTAAGTTATCCCTAAAATAGTTCTGTCTTGAACAACAGAAAGTTACCTGGACTTACCTCATATTAATGAAAGATGAGTTTCAATGGTTGGAGAAGATCTTTGTTCTCTCCCCTGGTTTTCAAGGAAGCTGGTTCCTGTATTTGCTCAGAATGCTTCCACAGTGCTTTGTCTAGCTGAGTTTTAACTCATACTTCAAAATGCTTTCTTCCTCACTAGTCTTGAAGTCTGAATAGTCCTTTATAGACATGTAATGTAGGACATTTTAAATGTTATCCTTCCAGTCACTCTCCAAAGCTATCTGTCATGATAGGCCTATCATGGCCGGAGTTCAGTTGCAGACATTCCAGGATTTACACTCATCATAGTAGCCACAACTTCATAAATACCATATCTTTCTACCTCTGCATCTACCTTTCCTTTTCCTAATCATTAAATTGCAAAATCTTTGTGAAGAAGAGCATTGTCATATTGCTTTGTATTTAGAGAGACATCTATTACAATTGGCTTATAATTCATGACTGGAAATCTTAGGTGTTACAGAAATACAGATTTTTTTTTTTAGTCACGTATTCATTAAAAAATATCATGCATTTTCAGGGAGTATTTTAGGATATTTTAGTGGAATATTCCTGAAAATACAAAATGTCAGTGATTCAGGATTCTATCCATAAAATGATTTCTCCATTGCTCAAATTGCCATGGAGTTCTTCTTCTTACCTTGTTTGTAAAGCCCATATTAAACACTTTTAGTGTTTATCTGGACCCTCACCACAAGACCATAAACTGGATCAACCTTCACTGTGGGAACGCAGTGATATTAGGACAGAGCAGTTTCAAAACCTCAGCAACTGTGTATTCTTTTAGATACTTAAAGTAATAGATTTTCTAAGCTGTATAATCTCACCAGATTCTTAAAGGACACCATCTGTCTGTACCATCACAAAAGTCCAAGTATGCCCTCCCCCTCCCCAAAAATGCAAGATGTTTTTTAATCATAACTGTTGAATGTATTTTCACAATTTAAGAAATTTAACAATGTTTTTGAAGATGTAAGAGCATCAACAAAACTGAGAAAACAGATTGTGGGACTTTCCTCCCCAGACCTGATGGGAATGTGGAATTTGAGCAATGTTTGTCCTTTGTTCCCCCAACTCAGGAACACCATTCTTCCTGTACTATGGACAAAAATAATGATACAGATCTCTTGATGTACTATAGGAATAACAGGGCAGGACACAAAAATTAAGTATTTACAACTGACCAAGTCCTACTCTGTTTGTTTTCCAAATTAAGAACATTACTAGCAGTAGATCTGATGTGCTTTCTCATAAATCTTCTTTCTACTGAGCTATGGCTTTCCAGCCCAAAGGACACAGCCCAAGTGTGGGTGGCTGTGTTCCATCAGGGCCTGGTTTATACTGGCATCTCTAATAGATGAGAAAAGAGCTTAGTGTGTAAAGGAATCTGAGGCTCCATTAAAACCTTATTCTGTGTTACTGCACATTTAAGGTCATCTATAACACTGCGTCATCTGCCTGAGGTATGCTACAGCCCACCTGTGTATGGGCTTGTTTTGCCAAGGAAGACCCCTTTTATTCTTGTGTACCCCCATAATTGTCCATCAAAGACTAGTTATTATACTCAAAAGTGTTCCCTCTCTTCAAGTATCTCTCACACTTCTATGTACATAATTATAAAATATAAATGTTTGCATACTTGACTTAAAAAGAAATATATATATGTATATATATACACTTACAGCAAGAGGAAATGAGAGATGAAGTGATATTTACAGATAGTCCTAATGCAGAGCCCCTATGTAGGCAGCAGAAGAGTAGTGTTTCTTTTCATAACTGAAATCACAGAAATATTTACAAAGTAGAATGAGACTTCTGCTTGAATGCCTGTTCTCTAGCCATACAACCCCAAAAGTTCTGCTAAGGTAAATTTCAATTCTCATTCTGGATTTCAGGAGGATACAGAGAAAAAGAAATCCCAATCAAAATGTCTCATCTGATCCTGCTTGAACTGGTAGGATCTGAATAGGCAGAGTTCCCACTTTTCTCGTTTCTTGGATAGGTGTATTTATTTTGTACCCATGACGGCAAAGAAGCCATTCTCTCTATGTTGTGTTGCTGGTCAGAGAGGCTTCCTACGCTCTTGGACACCATCACTCCATCTCCTTTCTCAACAGTACCATTAAATTACATGCTGGCATGGGTTTCTGTGGAAATCCCTCATGCACATAAATGAGTAGAATGATAATGACAGAAAAGTGCCTCAAGCTGAAGTATCAGGATGTAGTTTTACAATTAGCCTATGCTGCTCTCGGTCTGTTTTGCTGTATCCTTCCCCGTGCCCCACACCTGCCAGCAGCAAAAATGGCCCTACAGTTACATACAGACTGATCAGCCACCCTATTTGGCAAAGCCAGCTGATTTTGGAGAGGGGATAGTGTCTGTTTTCTGCTTAGGCAGGTTGCTTCCCCCCTATGCAGCCCTGTGAGAGCCACTTTCAACACACAGCAAGGGGTCAGGTGCAGGACATAAGGGCATGTGTCATGTGGGGCAGGACATAAGGTTGTCTGGATCTTTAGAAGCAATGCAGATGACTTAGGCTGGTAAAATCTCCCACTAGAAAAGGTATTAGAACAGATGGATAAAAATGAATTGCAGAAATTGCCAGGACTTGGCAGTATCTATTTTTCAATTCTAGCATGGTTAAAATGTGGAACTGCTCTATTGCTTTTTGTGGTGTACCACTTGAACTGTGTAGAGGAATTGAAGGTGGAATGTTTGGGATATCTTTGGTAAACACAAGCCAGTATGTCTGATTTCTGTACCAAGAAAATAAACAAAAACTGTAACCAAAACTAGAACTAGTGTATACAGCAGCTGGATAGGATATGAAGAGTCAACATGGCTTTATCAGAGGGAAGTTGTACTTCAAAAATCTATTAGAGTCCTGTATGATGAATGTATGAAAGTAAACAGGGAGCTGAGAGTGGTCCAGTTAGGCTATCAAAATACTTTTGACCAGGTCCCACAGTAAAGGGTCATAAAAAAAAAAAGTTTCTGATGAAGCAAAAAGCAAAATCTGCCAGTTAGTAACTGTTTAAAGCTGTGCAGCAATGGGTAAAAATACAAATGTTTTCACAATTTGTTACAAGATTTGTTGCAATTTCACCATCATTGGTCTTTTATTACTAAGTGAAAAGGTAAAGAATATAGTGACGAGGTTTACTGATGATACTAAGTTCTTTAGGATACTAAAACCAAAAGCCAGCTATAAAGTGTTGCAGGAGGACACCACGATTGCTGAATGAGAAAAGAGCTAACAAAATTAGGTAAACTTAAGCAAATATTGACTCTTCAATACAGACTAGTGGTTTCTAAACATCACTGACATTCAAGAAAGAGGCCATGGAATCATTTTGACCGGTTTGATTAAAATAGTCACAGTTCAAAGGTAAACCACAAGGAAAGAAACTGAGATTAAACAGGAAAACATTGTTATAGCCCTCTGCTTTTCTCTATCTCATATTTTTCTAGGTTACAAGGAAGATCCAGAGGAATGATCAAAGGTGTGGAACTTTTCCATCTGAGAAGATAGTAAATGAAAAGTAAACAGACCAAGATGTTTCTATTTGGAGAAAGGGTAATTGAGGGGATACTATGAAGGAAATCTATGAAATCGTGACTGGTATTAGGGCAGATAGAGAACAATCACATACAGCTTCTCACAATAAGAAGACTGAATGTGAGTCTATAAAATTCTCATCTGGCAGGTTCAAAACACATGGAAGTAATATTTTTCCATAATGTAGAATTGAATGTAGAATACACATATTGTTATGGTAATAAAGAGGGGAATGGGTTAAAAAAGGAATCAGAGCCATCTTGGAGACAAGCCTATTGAAGACTATTAGGCAGTGGTCTAGAAAGAAATCTCCAGCTTGGAATTATTGGGAGCTACAGAATATGCCCTGGAAAGAACAGATATATATGACTAACAAACTTTTCATAAGCACCCACAATTGGCTACTGTGGGGAAGAGGGAACTGAGCTACAAAGACCTTTGGTCTGCCCAAGTACAGACATTTTAACTTCTACTTTCCAAACAGAGTAAATGACTTTAATGAGGCTTCCAACATCAATCACATAATGTGAGGTTAGCACAGGTAAGCAATATTTTAGGTATTACATCAAATTCCATATTGCCATGATTAACAGCTGTGAAATATCCAAAGGGCATTATTGGGCATCATTCAAGTGGTACTGCTCTTATGCCATGAATGCATATATGAGACCAGAGCTCTTTCTCTTGGTAAACACTATGCCACATGTTTTTGTCTGGCACTAATTAGGGGGAGAATTAATCTTTATAAAGTTATTATGTTAGAGTGTCCTAGTTATGTCAGAGGATAGAGTTGGGGGCTTCTTCATTTATACAAATATTGCTAAACATTTAATTTCAGATTGTCAGTCTGGTGGATAATAAAAAATGACTACCCACCAAACTTGTAGCATTAAATGGAGACTGTATTTTTGGCAGCTCATCGTAGAGGGATTAATATTACTGTAATAGCTTTGTTTCTCAGCAATGCCTCCTTAAGAACGGGCTTCCTCTGAACACATATTTCTATTTTATTGAGGAAAGGAAATACAGTATTAGAAATCAATGTTTTTAAAGGGTAATTTAAAGAAATCTATCTTGGCAGATGCTGAAATATTTTCAATTTAGAATAAATAGTATTTCTGTCATTGAGTGGAATTTTTTAAATTAAACCATTACTCCTTGATAAGTTAATTACAAAACAGAAAGAGACTCAACCAATCTAAAAAAGCATATTGATGAAAGTATAGAGCACATGTCCAAAAGCTGCCTTTACTGATTTATGGGTGAAATTTTTCTTTTTATATGAAAAAACCTTGTCTCCAACATCTTAAATCATAGGGAAAAATGCTCAATTTTTCACCCTATCACAACTAATTTTTTACATTGGTACACTGATGGACTATTGTTTTCCTGTGCTACCATCCATTATAAAAAGTGACAGCATCATAATTGAAATTATTTAAAATATGGTGCATTTAGATAATTCTTTACTTCAGTATAAATATGACTACACAAGAAATACTGCTACTGGAAATTGCTAAGATGAGCTACCAAAATTATTGCTTGGCAGGCCATATTCCTCTGGGGGTAGGAAATGAAAATATCAGAAATTCCTTTGAAATGCCAAAAGGTTAGAGGAACTGAAGGGACATTTTTTGTTGTGTCTGAGGTGTGGTCATCTCTAGTCAAATCTCTGTGCTGCAGGGCAGATACTCAGTATCACAAAGTTTCACACTGCACAGACACTCAGGCTCCACGCAGACAAGGGAAGCAAGGAGTACCTTGCAGCCATGGGTGGAAATGTCTCCAGGTCCATCAGCTGAATCCTGGTCTCACCAAAATCCCTGGCAAGTCTTTCAGCTCAGCTCAGTCACAATTTCACCCCAAGCATTTTGGGTAAAAGGAAGTAAAAGTCACCAAAATATTGCACTGGGTGATTAGCTTCATAATCTCTGCCCATGGATGTCCCTGTAACTGTGCTGCATGGCTGCATTGTGTGCTTCTTACTGTAAGAGCCTGACAAGGTGCCCTGTGGGAATCCTTCCTGATTAGTGCTGGGGTCTGAGCCAAAGTTGTGGCAGGTATCAGTCTAACAGTTTAACACAATGAATAGTGGTAAGCAAGAACCCAAATTAAATGCCCTGCCTCTGAGTAGTTCACCAGTATGGAAACTGTCCCACAGAGCCAACAGATGTTGCTGTCCTAAAGTGAACAGGCAGATTTAGCCTTTTGAGATACTGCACAATTGGCCAATGGGCCAACTGGTGAAAAAAAACCTGGCCAACTGCAGAAAAATAGCAGAAAAAACAAACCTGGGTTATGGGGGATGTTGTTTCTATGAAACTGTACAGTGTCTGAAAAGGCAGAATCTGCTTGTCCACTTTAGGGCAGCAACATCTTGGGGTAAGCAAATATATATCATGATATAAATATATTCAACAGAACTGGCCCTGGAATTGAACCTGGAGGAACACTGCTGGTGACTGATCACCAGCCAGTTTTAAGTACACCCCTTTAACTACAACCCTTAGATTGTTCAATATCAGGTAAAATAATAAGAAATTTTAATAAAAAAAAGTTTGCAGAAGACTTCTGTACTTCAAATACAGGAAAGGAAAAAAAAAAGGTATGGGATACAGGAAAAAACCCCAATTTTCAGTATACTGTCCAATGGTAATTTTAAGAACCCAGAACTTTTGAAAAAACAGGCAATTTTTAAATTACATGTAAAGTCTTCTTTGTATAAGGCTTTCCATATTACTGCTCAGATCAATACTATCTCAGACATAACAGCTGCCCATAAATTGCAATATTGCTCACCTTCCTAAATGTGGAGCAAAATTTAGACAGACACTAGGTCTTGGTTGTACACCTGCATCCCCTCCTTTTGATGAACAGCAATACTGGTACCACTGTAAAGTTTGCAACTTTATTCTGTTACATGAGAATAACCCAGGGACACAAATATCTCCTTTATCAGAAAATATTCAGCTGTGTCTAGCATCATCTCCAGATGCTTAGCCACATCTCAGTGGACACTGTAACAGGAGAACTAAGACTGACCAGTCTGACCATTTCTTTAAAAGTTGTATATCAGGTGAACATCTCTTACCATGTATACCTGCAATTATGAATGTAATTAAGTAGCACAGGTGAGCCCAAGAAGCCCCTCAAATTAAATCCCTGAGACTCACAATGCTATTGTAATTAGCTGTCTTAGTAGGTTGTCTGCTTGTTTATTGCATCTGCCCGGTGTGCTAGGGACGACAGCCCATAATTCGACACAAAATATTTTAAACGGTTTCTTACTGAGATGAGCACTTATTTTCAGTTTTCCAAGATTACATGTTTATTCTTTCCTTTGCTTTTAATTACAAATATTCAGGGCAGTGAGAGACAAAGTAATGATCTTCACCCCTTCTATTTAGAGAAAAAACCTGTCTGGTGATACCTGTTTTATCTTTACCTTACAAAGTGACACAGTCTAAGGGCCCTGAAGGACAGGCATGTTAACTCTGCAGTTTCAGTTTGGGATTGTTCCAGGTTAGACCACTTTGCAAATACCTCTAATTACCCCTGTGGAACAGTTTGCATTTTGATATAAGTTAAATCCCTGTCTATAAGTGTGGACTTCTAATTTCCACAGAGGAAAAATGGAAGTCAGAAGTGAGCCTGGTAGCTGCATTGCGAGTCCAGGTTCCAGTTCTGTCACTTGCTTGTGGCGAGGAGTTTACTGAGCTGCTCCATGGTGGAGCAATGTGCAAGGTCAAGCAGGGAATGTCACTGGAATTCTGTGTTAGGGACTGTGCCTGGCCTAGGAGAATGTGGCTTCCCAAACTAAGTCCACCATCAGGGATTTGACTCCTTTATTTATCATAGTTATTAATGCACCAGCTCAAAAGGCCAAGTGACACACATGAGAATCTCAGTTTTCATTTGAAGAAAATATGTCTTTAGCCTTGTGCATATGGAGAAAAGATAAAAATACAAATGTGCAAAGGCTTAAGAAGTAGAAGTATACTTAAAAAATCATTAAAAGACATACGAAACATGAAGAGTTTTTGATCTGATGTTATGATCTGTGGGACAAATTCATGACTTTTGAGTCAGGGGTAGAAAAGATTAGGATGGACAATAGAAAAAGGAGGAGAACAATCTTCCAAAATACGAATTATTTAAAGAGCTGTTCCCATGTGTTTAAAACTTGAGATAATATTTTACTGTCTGCTGCAAAGACAGTAAAAGACAAATATATCCCATCAAGTCAAGATTAAGAATCCATGCAATACTGTAGACTATGATCTTTCTGGCTGTTATCTCACTTCAGTCAGTTGGAATTTTACTGACCAATAACTTGACATTTGTTGTTGCAAAGTAGACCTGCAAAAGCCACATCTGTCCACACAACACAGAATTGCTTTTCCACAAGACCTGCTTCACGGCCGATGCCTCCCATCATTCAATTAAATATGTTTATTTTTATTTTTAAAATGAACCCAGATTTCACATGAAATATGGAAGGGTTCTGCTGGCTACAGTTTGGTGTGCAATGACTAACAATGGCCAGGCCTGAAATAATGTTTTGGTTAGAAATTCTTCAAAATAGTGAAATGCTGGAACAAAACGTGAGGTAATTTAGCAAGCTTTCAACTACTACAAAGAATATGCAGCAAGATCTAGTAGAAAGAAAAAAAGTTGAAGAACTTGATTGAGCATGAGAACTCTTTGGATAAAATTTTCACACTTGCCCCAACTTCAGTTTTTTGCAACTGCTGAGTTTCTTGGGACATGGCTCTAACTAGTCTTTTGCTCTAAGCATTCCTGTTCCATCTCTGAGTATCCTGTCAAGAGCTTCACACAGGCTTGGTGATGGAAGCATGGGGCACAAATCATGGTACCTTGCACAGTGAAGTGTTTTCTTATTAGCATTTGACGTTGCTGGCTGAGTATGAAGAGAGAATTCCTCTATCAAACTTAATAACTCCAATATTCCCTTTTGATCAGCCAGTAGTTAGATTTTGAAGCGAAGGGAACTGCTCTTTCAGAAGTGAAGTCTAGAAAATTTCTCTTAGTGACCATACATCCTTACTCTTCACTTTGAACCCATTCTCTGTGGTTCAGCTTCATTTGTTTGGTTCATCTATCACTTGCAGACTGATAACACCCTGGTGTCCAGTCATGGCCAGCTGGGTCTTAATAATGTGAGATGATGTATAAACACACTAGCAAAATGATGTTCTATCCCAGAGACAATTGTTGTTGAAAACAATCCTAAAGATGACCAGAAACCTGAGGAAGGAAGAGGATTATTGGTCAATACACTACCATAAAACACAACAGGCTGTCTTTAGCTTGGCAGTATGTCATCTTTTGTCACATATTTGCAGCCTTAGGGTTGCACCTGTACAATAAGAGATCCTTATTTGCTTGTTACATTTATTAATATTATGTTGTTCTACTTGCATTGCAGCTGGGGAATGTTAGAAAGTATTTGGGAGCTTACTGAACAAAACTCCTTGTGTTTTTCCCCTGTGCGGGCTTGATCCAGGAGCAATAAGTGGAGAGCTGAAAGGTAGAAAGGAACTGTCTGAAAAGGTGGTGTGATAAAAGACAGCTGAAAGAAATACTGGAGCTTTTAAACCCCTCTCACTTAGCAATGCTGTTTCTTGTACCTTCAGTTTTGTCTGCTTCTAACAGTCTATCTATCCCACCAAATATGCCTCCCTTTCAAAATTACCCCAGCTTTGGACTGGAGGTATCAGCAGCTGCAAGACCCCACAGGGTGTGATTATCTTTCTCCCATTGATTATGTTTAAACATATGCTAAACTGTAAAGGTAATTTTTCTAGTGTGACTCTGGAGTACACTTAATGATAGTCTTGTTACCAACTGACCTCCTGTATGTGACAGAGATTAAACATCTCGGAAAAATTTTCATTGCTTGAATCTGTGCCAAATCCTTTTAATGCGTGAAGGACTTGATCACTTTTAAACTGGAGGTGTAGTACAAACAAGGTTCAGTTGTTTGATGCCAAGATGCCTGCTTGATTTTTGCAGTAAAGAAATAGAAATTCATAACCACCACGGGAATAGCAAAAGAAAATGTATCTGTGCAGATCTTTGTTGATAGCCTAATCTGATTCCTCAGTATGTCCTGCCTGGAGTAGGCTGAGTGATGCTGCAGCAGCCACGTGATGAAAACACATTATCTGTGCCCATGGCTGATCATCAGAAGCATAACCTCAGCTTTCAAAATAAGGGATATACTTTTAAAGTATTCATAATGTGGAAATTAAAGTAAATTAGATAATGTTGTCGTGTTGGTTTTAACAACTTGTACTTATTCCCAGAATATTTAGACTTAAACGTACCTGAAAAATCTCACTAAATCTACAGTGGGGCTATTTTCAGGTGGGTTTTTTTTATGCTACATTGGCTATTAACATTTCACAGCCTGTCACAACTGGCCTTTCTGATTCTATTGAGCCTTGCTGAATGGGATTTTTTGTATCATTTAAGAGCAATTCATTGCACTGCCTGTATTCTATATCTTCTCCTCAGAAATAGGGATGATGACAGGTGATGTCTCAAAAGATAAGTAATCTTCCACTACATACCCTCTGTCTACAGTAAGTTCTCTAGATGTTGTACATGAGGTTCACCAGGAAAATTCATCATGGCATGTTACCTACTTTATTTATCCATTCCACTTGATACACCTTCTAAAAATAGCTGTTCTTAGATGAGTGAGTCTTGCCCTCTCACATGTGTCAGTCTGCAGGATCTAATTCTGTAGCTAATTTTACAAAACTAAACAGTCATAAAATGAATGGGCTTCATTCACCTACAAAAAAAGTGAAATTGTATCCTCCAGGGATATTTTGATGATTTAAAAATTCGTTAGGATACATGTGAATTAACAGGAAAAAGAAAGAGGAAGGATTCCATACACCCTTTCACTTATTTCCTCTTCTTCATTGCTGTTTCACTTTTATTGCGTTTATCCTCAGATAAGCTTTCTGTCACCAAATCAACTTTTCCATTTTGTCTGTCTTTTCTCTTCTTTACTTTTGCGTATTTGTTGTGGTTTAACCTGGCAGGCAGCTAAACGTCGCAGAGCCACTCACTCACTCTTCCCCACCCCAGTGGGATGGTGGAGGGAATTGCATCAGAAAAGTAAAATTCGTGGTGTGAGATAAAGATGGCTTCATAGGACAGAAAAAGAAGAAAAAAAAATAGAATATGCAAAACAAGTGATGCACAACTCAATTGCTCACTTCCTGCTGACCAATGATGCCCAGCCAGTTCCTGAGTAGCAGCCCCTGGCCACCTTTCCCCTTAGTTTATATACTGAGCACGACACTATATGGTATAGAATGTCCCCTTTGCCAGTTTAGGTGACCTTGTGCATTTCTGTCTCCTCCCAGCCTCTTGTGCTATCCAGCCTACTTGCTGTAAGGTGGTCTGAGAAGCAGAAAAGGTCTTCCTTGACTTTGTGTAGCAACAACTAAAACTTCCCTGTGTTATCAACATTATTTTCATCCTAAATCCAAACCACTGCACTGTGCAAGTTACTGAAGAAAATCAGCTCTATCCCAGCTGAAACCAGGACATTGTTCTAGGTTACACTACTACTATGTGAGATAATATTTCTACCTATTTCCAGGCATTTCCTGTATTTTTATTAGTAATGACAATGAGATGGGAACTGAGTTCAGCATCAACCAATGGCTGATTAGTGGTCTTAGTATTTCTGATAAAAATGAGCAGATAAGAGTCAAATTCTGAAGGAGAGAGTAATGATTATAAAATTTTGCTCACACTTTGAGCTTTTGTTGATACTTTAAATAGAGAAAATAGATGACTGAATTTAACAGCTTTTCACAACTAGAATGGTTTTCTTTACAGCATGACTGAAAACTGCACTGACAGGAGACCATGAAAAGCTTGCAAAACCTAAGCTTTAGGTTTAACATTGGCTTAACATTTAAGCCTGGTTTAACACTGACAATAAATGCCCTGTACACTAAGACAGAAAGGATAGGACAGATTCTGATTTGCTGGGCATAGGAACAAGGACAGAAGGAAAAATTAAGTCTTTCATCGAGTCTTTCCTTTCTGTGCTCAGAGGCAGGTTGTAGAATACAAGAAGTGATTCAAAACAGCAGCTGCAAAAATACTGAGCAGACCAGTCTTTCTTCAGAGGTGACACTGAGCAGGTCAGCAAGGTTGTAAATTGAGGTGGGTTTAGCACAAGTATGAAAAGAGTACATCTGCAACAGTCACAAAGTCATGTAAATATCACTCAAGTATCCATGAATATTTGAGCTGCAACTGCTGCCAGAAATTAAAGTGTTTTTTCTTCCAATGTAACTCTACAGGTAAAAGTAAATTTTTGTATGTAGGATAGTATCAATCCCCACAGGAAAGTTTGTGTTCCAAAATAACAAAGAATGCCTTTTTTCCTTAGTTGATTTATCATGGAAGAGAAGTGTCTATACAGGCAGCTTTACATTCATAATTACATTGTAAGATTTTTAGTGGTTCATTTTTTCAGTGAGTAAAGTCTTAAAACTGTTACTTGATGGAAAGCCCCCCAGCCTTTGAGAAAGAGTAGGAACAATATTGATACTGCTGTGTTCCAGGGATGGTACCCTTGTATGCAAAATCCATTGCCCTCTTTGGACAAAACTGGACCATCACACAAAACACTGTGAGTAGCAATTTAGGAAAGAAATGTGATGCAATCAGAAAGGAACCCAAAGAAGCAACAAAGATGGTAGCCAGAAAATTATATATCAGCAGTACTATTTCTAAAAATAATGGTTTCCAAACTTTTCCACAAGGCATTAACAGCTCTTTAAGGGATAATCTTTATTGCTTTGTAATGTACAAAGCAATAAACAGCTGCTGAGATTGATTAATAGCCAAAGCAAAGTTGAGGCATGTAATCAATCTAAAAAGGCATTTATTTTGAGTATACTACAAAGCAATAGAGATTATTGCTGTTGCACAACAAACCATAAGAAAGAAAACACAGACACATGCACGCACACACACACACACACACACACACACACACACACAGAGCAAAACCAGTTGTTTTCTTTTCAAGGCTTGCAGTGCTATGCTGCCTTTTCCCTGAGCTTTCCTCTTCAACAAAGGCAGGCAACTGGCCTTACAGCAAACAATCTACTGGCAAAAGTAATGCTCTAAGAACTTCAGTGTTATCTAAGAGAGAAATAATATTTGAGGTTTTAGTTCTGTAGCTAGAAATACAAAATTCCATGGGTATCCATCTTGTCCTTGGTAGTGATATTGCTATTCACATTACCAAGAAAAATAAAAAATTAGCTCACCAATCAAAAAATTATCTGATTCATGCTAATGCAGAGCTCATTTAGAAATAATGGTTGTGTACTTTTGTGGGTATTTTTATGAATGGCTACTAAATCACCTCAAATTTTTTCAGAGTAATAATGGAACAACTGGGTCTCAGCTCCAGCTATTTCCAGCAACTACCCCACCTCATTCTTTTAATGCAACTTTTATGCAGCTCTTAATGTAGTTTGGGTTTTGACTCCTCCAGTCTTCCTGGGAAGCTGTTTCTCCACTACTTTTAAACCTTTTAAAAAATTTGCATTCTGATTTTTCCAGGTCAGATAATGCTTATTTGTTCCTGAATGTAAATAAAGCATAAATTGGTTTTTATCTTCTTTAAAGGGATATGAACAGTCTCTCACCCTTCCCTTTGGCAGAATAAACAAGCTGTGCCACTGTAGTCTTATGGCATGATAGGCTTGTCCCTGGATCAGTCTCAGCACCCTTCTCTACACTCATCCCAGTCTCAGTCTCTCTCTCCTGAATGTGGATGCTCTGGATGGCACTGAGCTACAGAGGGCTCCACTCACTGCCTCCTCCTGACTCTCATTCGCACTGTCTACTGGAAATACCTCACCCAGCAGACCCAAGGATCAAATTTGCCTTTTCCACATCCCCTTAACATTTGAAGCCAGGGGTTAACCTGCACTTCTAGGCATAACTCGCATATTTCTGTTTCTGAACTGATGACCTTGAAGCTTATGACAGAAATTTGTATCAGTACAGAAGGGCGCAAGCTTGCAATTTGCACTATTAAGTTTCACTCCACTTTTATTACTCTAGTTCTCAAGGTTATTCAGGTTTTCCTGTATCATATTGCTATCCCTTTCCTTATTAATGATATCTCCCACTTCCGTGTCATCAGCAAATTTTTTTAACAATCTATGTCTTCCTATTTTAAGGTAATGAATAAAAATATGACTGAAGATCATATCTTCTACAAAGAAGAAGTCTTCTTCTTCAAAATACGACTGAAGCATCCTTGAGGAACTCTTGGTAAAATAACACTCAAAGTCAAGTTTCACCCCAGTCAGAACTGAGCTCTCCAATTTCACCTTTGCAGGAAATACAGTTCAGCTCGATGGAAATTAATTTTTAGAACCTAGTGGATCTAAACTTTCAAAACTGTTATCTTCAGAAATCTAAAATTATTTCATATCTGCAATTACCAAAAATTTAATAACACCTACTTAATAGAAAAAGGGTTTACATAAATCCATGTACATACCTCTTTACAGCTATAAAAATCTGGAGTATAAGAATTGTATTCATGATGTAGTGGTCCCTTTGGTTGTTTCTAAGCATTTTAATCTGGTAGTTAAAATAATTGTTTTAAAGTTATTATTGCCTTAGCAGTCAATTTTACCATTTTTCCAGCCTTATATTGAATTTCTTGACTTTCATAGTATTCCTGCAAGTCACAACTTCCCTGGAGATGATCCCCAAGGCTTGAGATTACATTCTTCATGAACTCCTTTTCTCTGTGGGTCTGAAATTTCAAATTTCCTCACGTTTCCATTTTCAGAAGTCAAGTTTGTGTTATCCTCACAGCACATTCACCCTGAGTTAAGAGCTGCTTAAAGAGAAGACAGTGGGGAAATAGGTTGTGCCAGTGTTCTGGAAAGCTGTGCCAATCTTGGCATTTTGGCATTATTTGAGGTGCTCAGATTCCAGTAAGCTACACAAAATTAAGTATTTTCTGCTGCACGGTCTTTTCATGCTGGTTAATGTACTGGAAATCAGAGCAGAACCTGATACAATGAACTTTGCTGATTGTGGTGGAACAGTAAATAAGGTTTATGTCCAATTTGGTCCCATCTTGTTTTGAATACATAAAACAAAATGCTTCTCTGTGGTGATCTCTCTAGAGAGTATTTTCTATCAATGTTGTTTGTGAGAAAGCCCATGCTTTCTTTCCCCTCTATACTGTTGACATTAACAGAGCTACAAAGCCAACCCTGGCAGCAGAGACAAGGCAGATCTGGTTGGACAGGTGCTTGTGAAAGCAAAAACACTGTAACTGGAAAAAAATAACACCAACCCACAAAACTTTAATTTAGCAGTCTACTGCAAAACACATGAAGGGTCTCATAGGATCCCTCCATTTGAGTAGAGTTTCATCCTGTTTCCTGAATTCAACACAGAGGCAGTGGCAGTGCTTTGTATTTTCCATGGCATTTCCAGATATTAGAGACAAGTGGATTCCTTAGATAGCATTATACATGTAGAATATACAGATGGATGGAAAACACATAGAGCTTAGAGACCATATGTAGGCATGGAACCTGCTGGACTTGTGCATAACCACACGTGTAAGACAAATTCCAAACAATGAGTCTGACCTGTTATGAACATGCAGCACCTGTGGTCTGTAGGCAGCCTCTCTGTACATGAAAACAGGCTGAGAGAGTTGGGGTTGTTCAGCCAGTCAAAGAGAAGGCTCTGGGGAGACCTTATAGCACTTTCCAGTACCTAAAGAGGTTACAAGAGATCTGGAGAGGGACATTTTACAAAGGCAAGTAGTGACAGAACAAGTGGGAATGGCTTTACACTGAAAGAGGATGGGTTTAGATTAGATATTAGGAAGAAATTCTTTACTGTGAGGGTGGTGAGACATTGGAACAGGTTGCACAGAGAAGCTGTGGATTCCCCATCCCTGGCAGTGTTCAGGGCCAGGTTGGATGGGGCTTGGAGCAACCTGGTCAAGTGGAAGGTGTCCCTGCCCTTGGCAGGGGGTTGGAACTAAATGATCTTTAAGGTCCCTTCCAACCCCAACCATTCCATGATCCTATGACTTTTTGAACTTTTGTTGAAAGCTAATAATTCAGTACTCTTAATATTCCCTCCCAACAGATACAATCTGACAGGAGAATCTGTTTGGAGGAAAGGCAAGGGATGCTGATGTAGATACCTTGAGAAGGCAAATAAGAGCACTATGTTAATGCACCAGCTCTGTTCAGTGAATCCCCTTACTCAATTAGCTATGTGTGTTCAGTGAGCTCTGTAATGGGTTTTGTATCTCAACAATTTTGACTTTATTCACATCTCTGTACCCAAAAATCTCTTCTAATTTAGTCAGTTCTTGGTGTTCTTCGCCACAGGCTTCGGTGAATTTTAAGTGCAGTGTCTGAGCTCAGTACGTTCCATAGTGAATGCACAGCCATTGTATGTTGTGCACCACAAAATGCTCATAAAAGAAACACCTTTGACCACTAAACTGAAGAGAACTGGAGAAACTGTGTCTTCTGAGGAAAAAAATGCCCTTTCTTTCTCACCCATCACTGGTTCTTAACTCAGCTTTTAGGCTCTTCGTTGGATTGCAACCTTCATGACCTTCACATTTTTCTTCCAAATCTATTTATTCTCCAAAAAAAGGCTGTTTCCCCAGTATTTCTTCCTGCTTGGCCTGAAGAAATTTGGGTCTTAAACTGAGAAGCAGCACCAAAGTCATGTGGAGTTCGATCCATTTAGCTGTGTCAAAAGGCAGAGTAGAGGAAAAGCAGGCATTTCACTAACATGCCAGGGACTTTTCAGTCACTGGCAGAAGCAGCAGAAATATCAGGAAATCAATGAAAGCAGTCTTTGATGTAGGGACAATTGAATATTGGTGTGCAGCTGGTAGATTGCTCACAATGCTTAGTTAGTTGATACAAGAAGTCTTTGCATGCTGTGTGTCAGCACAAACATTCCAACTGAAGGGTATTTCACTTGGGAAGCCAGGGCAACTTCACTGGGAAATCTCAGCTTTTGGCTGGAGGGCTGAGCACTGAGCATGGAGGGAATCAATTGCTGGTCAGAGAGAGGGTAAGGGCCAGAGTTGGCAGGATGCAGTGGCCAAACCACACCAAGCAATGCAAGCTAGAGATTGATCATGGCAGGTTTCAAAATCTAAAATTTCAGACAAATCTGAGTAAGGTTTTAAGAAATTTTTAAAAATATACATCTATCACAGAATATTTAAGGTTTGAAGAAACCTCTGGAGATGACCTAGTCCAACTCCCCTACTCAAAGCAGTTAACTACAGCAGGTTGTTCAGGGACTTTTTCAATCAGATTTTTAAATCACCAAAGATGGAGACCATACAAGCTCTATGAATATCCTGGTTTAGTGTTTGACCACCCGGCTGCTGATTTCAACCCATTGAGCTGTGTAAATTCTGGCCAAATTTCTATGCAGTTCCATATCCACCCTAATAGCCCATGCTTCATCAGTTTGTCTGTCACGCTGTAATGGGAGACAGTCAAAAGCCTTACTTAAGATAAAAAGCATGCACCACTCTTCCTTTATCCACCAACTATTCCTCTCATCATATACCCAGCACTCTTTCCTGTGACAGATTTCCCTGCTGCATGTAATGGAGATCTTCATAAACTTGTTTTACTGAAACTTATCAGGCCACTTGTTATAGGGGTTGCTTCTAACTGCTGTAAAATGAACTGCTCCACCTGCCTTTGTAATGATCTGCAAGTGATACAAAACACAGCTTATTTAACAGCACATACCAGATGGTCTATGCAAAATTAAATATGACAGGAAGATTCTTGTCCAGATTGGGGGTGGAACTGTTGTTTTGTTTTGAAAAAGAGGAAAGAAATACGGACAAATGGGGGCTGCATTGCCACTTGCGTTGCTCCAACGGCACTGGAGGCTGCTTTTACAGGTCAGCAACTAGAAGCAGCAAATGTGATCAATGAACACTCGGAGGGCAAAGTGCTCAACACTGTTAACTAATACTGAATTGCATTGAAATATAGGCCTGGTATGTTTGGATATTCAGGTAGGTTTCATCTCTAGACAGATAGGCCTGGTATGTTTGGATATTCAGGTAGGTTTCATCTCCAGACAGATTTAAATTAGCCAAGCTGAAAACCGAGGCTGGATACCAGCACAAAATCCCTCCCATGGTTTTCAAATTAGAAACAAAAACAAATTTAAAAAAAGTAATTTGAATGAATATGACATAATTGAATACTTCGTATTTTTTTTTCATTAGTTAGGCAGAAATGCTCAGTACACATTGCTTTTACTTTAGCAATCACTTCAGCAAATACTAGCTTGCTTAGGCCAAGTCAGTTTATAGGTTTTGATAGTTCCATCCTAAAGCACTGTTATTGCAAACAAGATTTAATTATGCACCTGCTTAAAATAGGTGCTAAGAGAGTTCCTTCAATGAAAAGCACAAGAGAAAGGATTTAAGTGAGAAAGTTGTAACAGTTGAGACATAGCAGAGAGATCACAAAAGAAATGTTTGCTATAATTGCCAAAGCTCAGAAAATGAATAAAATTTAACTCTTCAATTTGATGACCTAGAAAATAGAGAGGAGAAATAATGTGCATATGAAAAGGATTAAAGAAGAAGCCAAGAAAGAAGGCTTAGTGGGTTTAACTGGATGGATTTAAAAATTGTTTAAAGAATGATGAGATAACAGTAAAAAGAAATTCAAACTGGCTTTACCAGGAAACAGATCTACACATTTTTTCTGTGAAACTTCCCTTGTATTATTTCAATAAAAGAAAGGTTCAGAAGAAAGTAACAGAAAATGAGCTAACTGTGAATGATCTGAAAATAGCATGCACGCACGTGCAAACACACGCATATTCTTTTGGCTTTTAAAGAATATACAAAGAAAAGAGGGTACAATAATAACAAGGTTTTGATTACTTCTGAGGTATTGAACTTGGCTGCAAAAGAAAGAGGACTAGATGTCTAATAATTACAGATAAAGTAGAAGCTAGCAGAGATAATGGCATGTGTTATGTAAACCAGGTAGTGTTACACATGAAGATCTTTTTACTGCTATCATAATGCCTGTCAGAATCAAAAAAGGAACTGGAAGAGAGTATTTTTCTATAAGAGAGTAGCATAACAAAGCTTATAATAAAAATCAGAAAGACAAATTAAATTAAAAATATCCACAAGTTTCTTGTCTAGCAAACATGAGAAAGTTAGAGTTATGTTAGCAAGCGATTTGTTAAAGGAACTTCCAGCCAGTAAGAGAGATATATATTTACATAGAAATATATATACAAGATGGATTTATTTGGAGAGTGCTTTCAGATGTATCTGAAAAAAGGAACAAAGGAAGAAGCTTGGTCAGATGGAGCTGTATTTGTTGTGTTTTTCTATTATTCACAAAGAGGTAATAACTACTCTCCTGCAGCAGTTTTTAGATAAATTTCAAAACACACTCAGAGATAGTGAACAAAGTCTGTCCTTGTCAGTCACAAACAACCCACTTGCCACAAAAAGCCTGTCTTTGTTGTTGTTACATGTCTGGAGATTTTCTGATACAGGCCATGATCACATTACCCATCACAATAGCAGGAGGCATGTTAGCAGGAGGGAGCTGTTCAGCGAGTGTCTGGTGCCCCTGGCCAACGAGATCCCAAAACCTGGAGGGGGATGCATTTTTGGTGGGGCCTTGCTGGGGGCAGCCTGGGGAAGTCACTGCAAGTGACCCCTGTGTGCCACTCCAACAAAGTCATCTGGCCTGTGGGATCCATGTGGGTGAGGCTCTGCTACAGCTAATGTGAAAATGCCCATCTTTCAGCGTTCCAGAGAACAGGAGGCAAGCGGGAGACGTGACAGCACTTCTGCCCTGGCAGGGAACCACTAAGGTGAGCAATCCGACCTTCGCTGCCTGACCAGAGTGACCCAGGGACGGGACAGGAGTTTGTGGCTGCTGCTACACTGTGTTTGAGATGCCTGGTTTTTACCCCGGAAAACTTTATATGTCTCAATTTTGAACCTGTAAATCTGAGCTCAGAGAGAAGGTATCACAATGATGCTGACATCCCAAGAGCCAGAAATAGTGAACAATTTGCCCAGAGAGTTATAGAGAATGAGAAGGGGGTTGGGAAACGAGTCTTGCCTTATCAGTAAAAGAAGCATCATAGATTTAAAGGAGTGCCCATGAATAAAGGATCACCTGGGCTTTTATCAAATAGTCTGGGGCCTTCCTGTGAGTTGTCAGCTCTTGCTGTGTCACTTGTCTGTCTACTGTCACTTGCTGGGTCTCCCGTCACCTGCCTGGCCACAGGTCCCCTGCTCTTTCTCATGCAAAGAATCAATGCCAGTTCATGGCCTCTTGATTCCAGCAGTGGGAGATTTCTACCACCATGGACCACCAACTCAAGAAACCCATCGACTCAAAAGAAGAGAAAGATTGAGCATGAGAACTAAGTAGCATGAAAAGCAAGAGAATCATTAAACCAATAGAAGGTAAAATACTAATTAATAGGAGAACTTGTCAATGAGCAGTGATCTGTTTGCTAAAATGTATATATAGTGGAATTGAAATGGACTGCCCATGGAGGTGGTGGAGTCACTGTCCCTGGAGGTGTTTAAGGAGGCTGGATGTGGCACTTAGCGCCATGGTCTGGTTGACAAGGTGATGTTAGGTCATAGGTTGGACTCGATGATCTCAGAGGTCTTTTTCAACCGAATCAATTCTATGATTCTGTAAATTTTTGAGAATCTGAGTGCTCGATTTGTGGAAAACTTCCACCTTGCACCCTGCGCAGAATAAACAACGTCTCCAGTTTAAACTGGGCCCGTGTCTGTCTTCAGTGTCCCTAAACTGGCAACGACGGCAGGTCACACCGAGTAACTTCTGCCAGCTGTGCCCCGGGCCTGCGCCAGGCGCCAGCACTCCCTCCCTAAACGCTGGCCGAGCCTGGCCACGGGGGAGCGCCGTCCACCCGGGACACACCGTGCTGCGGGCCAGCGCCGCGGCAGGAGCCCTCACCGGGGCCGCCGCCGCCCCGGGACTCGGGGCCGCCATCCCGGCCGGGTAGCCCCCGCCCCGCGCACGCGCCCGCCGGTGCTCGCGCCTGCGCCTCGGGGTCCCCGCGGGCCCCGCGGGTGAGGCGGCGGCGCGGGGGGCGCGGCGGCTCGGGGCCCGGCCCGGCGGCGGCGCGGTGCGCACGGTTGCTATGGGAACGGCGGGCGGCTGAGCGACACTGGGGCCCCGCGGCGGCGGTGGCGGGTCCCGGCCGAGTCCTCCGGGCAGCGCCCGGTGCCCCCTCGGCCGTAGTGCTCGTCTCCGGGAGTGCCGCCTGGCCGGCCGGGAACGAAGGGCTGTGCGGTAAGTCGGGCGGGAGGCTTTGGAGAGGGGCCGGAGAGGGAGAACCCCTGTGCCGCTTCCCGGCAGCTTTCCGGTGCCCGGGAGAGAGACTTGGTTGCCGGGTTTGGGTTGGGAATAGCGTTTACTCCACAGGTGCTGCTGTTTGGGGAATTATTCTCGGCTGCGTTATCCCACGGCTGCGCTGGAAACCTTACTCTGTTGAGGATTGTGGACTCTCGTAACTTTGTGCTTGTTTCTCTTTGATAGGGATTTCTCTGCCTCAAAATTTCACCAGGGTGGAAGTGCATCAGTTGTCATTGGTAAGTTGCTGGTGTTTGTAACTATGTCTAATGGTAGCTATTATTTGCGTATTCCTGAAAGGAGGTTGTAGTTAGGTGGGGGCCCATCTCTTCTGCCGTGCCTACAGTGGAAGGACAAGACAAAATGACCTTAAGCTGGAACAGGGTCGATTCAGAGTAGATATTAGGAAAAAAAATTGCTGTAAGGATGGCCATGCACTGGAATAGGTTGGCCAGGAAGTTGTTGGAGTCACCAGCCTTGGCCGTGTTTAGGAGGTGTCTGGGTCTGGCACTGGTTGATGTGGTTTAGGGGTTACAGGGGTAGTACGGGGTTGACGTGATGATCTTAAAGGTCTCTTCCAATCTCGATGATTCTGGGATTCTTATTAAACCTGTGTCTGTGTGCTAACTATTTTAAAGATTTGCTAGGGCAGACAGAACATGGATTTGGATGTCAGAGACCAGAGTGCTCACGGCTTGAATACAGGGCCATGTATTCAAGTATTGATGGTTGCAAGAACACCAACTGTGCACCCTAGAAATTAAATGGCACTGGCCTTGAGGTGGGAGAGAGGATGGCAGGGCCAGTGTGGTGCCACATCTGATGTAGTCAGCCATGCTTCTCTCATCTTGGTTGAACGGGTGTAAGAGATGTGAGGGTACAGCTGTCTCACTTCTGGACATTGCTGGGACTAATGTGTGGATCCTGTACTGCTATTTACTGCTTTAAAATCTTCCTATGTAGCAAAGACCAGACTTCGGGAGTAAACAAATGAGGAATAAAGACAAGAGCCCAAGTATGGCTTTTCAGACACTGCTGTGATATCCTTCTACCTTCCAGTGAAGAGTCAGAGCTTTTCCTTCACTTTAGCAAGTTAAAGGCTACTTTGGAAATGGTGACAGTAGTGAGGGACAAGATCTGTGTTTACCAGTTAATGCTGTCCCCATTGATACCACAACATTCCCTTTATCTGCCTCCTTCTGGGATTGGGGGGCAGAATTACAGAATCACAGAATATGCTGAGATGGAAGGGACTCACTCATAAGGATCATGAAGTTCAACTCCTGGCCCTGCACAGGACCATTCCCAACAGTCAGACAAGGCCTACAGAGAAGACCTTGCACTTAAGGTCAAAATTCCAGCTCCCAGAAGCTGGGAGAACAGAGAATGATGTTCTACCTTCCTTTTTTACTGAGGATTGACTGTATAATTTCTCCAAACAGACTGCTCCAGTGGAACTCCATACTGTTTTTTATCACCTTGTAATAGAGTGAAGAGTAAGGAACATAGAGAACAAAATTCAGTCACAGTGAAGATAAGTAGTATATTAAAGATAGTCAGAAATATTAAAAACATTGATAGTCTCAGACTCCTGATCTATTCATTTATTTTTTAAAATTATGCATCATTTGATGAAAGAGGTTGGTGTACTTCTCCTTAGCATCCAGTTTTATGTTGGGTAGTTCCAAAGGGGTTGGGTGTGCAACAATGAAAGACACTGTGTCAGAATGTGCAGGCTCTCAAAGAAAGAAGAAGCAGTTGGAAAAGTAAAACTGCAGAACAGGAAGAATTGAACTAAGAAACTAAAGACATAAGATTTTTTTAAACTCTGTAGTTTAGAAATAACCAAGATGATGGTGTCTGATCTACTGTCAGTTCATTGTCATAAACTGTGTGAGAGAATAGAAGTTACCAGATGGTCTGAATCACAGTGCAGAAACATGTTTTTCTTTTTAGGTAAGTTTGAAAAGCAGAAGAGGAATTTTGGATGGTGTAAGACTCGTGATGAGTTTGCTGTAAAGTGACAATGATGATGTGTACAGCAAGCTGTACCATGATAGTGATGCGTTGTGCAGGGCCTGGGGTATGATGGAGCAAGTCTGTCACTGCCCACTGCATTTTCCAGAAGATGCAGCAGGACAGAGCACTGATTGGAAGTTTGGGTTGATAGCTTACATTAGTGTTATCTTTCTTTACATGTGCTTGGGTGTGAGTTAGGGAGTAATTTCTTTCAGAGGAAGAAAAATGGATTGCTTATTCTTCTTTGTCTCTTATAAATTACTGGTAACTGTGCTTCAGTTACTAATAATGATACCTCTTTGACGTATTAGGAAGCTGCCCTTGGTAAAGTCAGTAATATATGTTGGGTTTTTGCTAGGTAGGAAAAAACTTGTCTCTTTACAGCATATTATTGAATTCCTGTTTTGTCTGTGATGTTTCCTAAATAATCAGAGGTCAAGAAGCAGATTTTCTGTGGAGTTGTGGAGGACCACATTTGGCCCATGAAGCACAGTGATTTATTTTAGCTCCTTGAAAAAAACTGAAGGTCCTCCATGTCAGATGCTTTCTGTTCTTGAGTGTTTTCCTACTGAGAACTGAGGAACAGAGAGGGAAATGCAACATCAATGTACCTTATTTCCTTCTCTTTTAGCACTGTCTTGGATTGAGTTATCCTTTTAAAATATATTATGGTAGCTTAACCAGCAATGAATTATTAGTTTGTAAATTTAAACTAGCATAATACTTTGTGCCATTCACATATATTTTCTGCTGTTCTTTCTGTGCAATACTTTGCAGAGGAATGCAAACTTCAAGGACTGAAAATAGAAAAAAAGCAGAACCATTCTGCTGGCTGTCAGTGGCAAAGCCTAAGACCAGTTCTGAAATAGTAAATGAAGCCAGAGATGCTCTACGAACAGTAGGAACTCAAAGACCATTCACACCTGCAGATGAACAAAGGAATCTTTTTGGGTCTCGATCCTCACGATGTCCTCAAAATAGACCTGCTTCAGTTTTTAGGTACTGTGACTTTAAGATTTTTTCAAATTTCCTTCAGCAGCAAGAGATTTGATTCTGTAATTATGCTTCCGGTGATTATTTTCCCTGTGTTAATCTGTATTCCTAATCACATCCTTTGCTTTCTTCTAATGATCCTTACTGTTGGTGCTAATCTACATGTCCAGGAAATTCCTGTGGATTAGAGCTACCAGAGCCAGTCATTACACTTGTTTTCTATGTGGAGAATAGTATAAGAAAATAGTCAGTTACTTACCCTTTTCTTAAGACAGTTGAATGCTTTTAATGGAGATAGTCTTCAGCTTTTTTCCTAGAGCATGAGAAAGCTTGCTTGTTTCCATATAATTTGTATGCTAGATCTTTTTTCAGAGCCTTCTCAGATCTTTTAAATGGTTTAGGTCCTGAAGTTTGAAGTGCTCATTTTCGAACAAAACTTACACTACCTCAAAATTATTCTATGTGGAGTTTTGTTAGTGTGAAGTGCTCTTGTCAGTTTTTCTTTTTTCCCTTTTCTCATACTCATTGGCAAAGGGAAGAAGCATACGATCAAAAAACCCAACTGATCACTAAACACGGGGTCTGCGTTATTCTTACTATGTTTTATTTCTGTGTTAGTCTTCATGCTTCCAGTTTTGATTTGGCTGAATCAAGACCACTTTCTGGTGTTCACCTAAGCCCACTGGATCATGTAAGTACTCTGGAAATAACTCATTGTACTGATAAAAAAATATACATCTCGGTAGCGTTAGATAAAGAAATGGTTTAAAGACATTGGGGAAAAAATGGAGGCTTGTTGTAATGTTTGTCTGAAATTTACAAGTCAATTTTGTCATTTTTTCCCCAAAAGAAACTTGAAAATAATTTAAACTGCTTAAATATTGTTGTATTGCCTTATGATTCTAAGTGACATTAACAAGACTCAGAAGACAGATACTTGAGTCAGCTTTCTTGTGTAAGTTTGCTAAAAGAGTTGATATTCATGAGCATGAACATAAGCCAATAATGTGCCCTTGCTGTTAAGAAGGTGGCTGATGGTATCCAGGCTTGCATTAGGAGGAATGTTACCAGGTGTTTGAGGGAAATGATCCTTCCGCTCTACTCAGCACTGGTAATGCCACACCTGGAGTGCTGTATCAAGTTCTGGGCTCCACAGCACACAAAAGACATGGAGCTACTCAAGAGTATCTGATAAATGGCCACAAAAGTGATGAAGGGACAGAGGGAAATGGGAACATTCAGCCTGGAGAAGATCTTATCCATGGATGAAATATCTGAAATGTGGGTGCAAAGAGGATGGGGCCAGCCTCTTTTCAGTGACCAGACCAGAGGTAGTGGGCACAAACTGGGATATGGGATGTTTCCTCTGAACTTCAGGAAACAGTTTGCCAGCTGTGTGGGTGACAAGGCCTTGGCACAGATCGCCCAGAGATCTTCAGAAGCTTCTTGGGCATGGTCCTGGGCAACTGAGTTTAGGTGACTGTAGTTGAACATGAGGCTTGGATCTCCAGAGGTCACTTCCAGCCTCATCTATTCTGAGATCTTAACTTGAAAGTAACTAGGTGGTTGCTTTCTCTTTGGCTTACATTTCTGTAAAATGTCATGATTGTAGTTTTTTTCAAAACAGACGGAGGTCCTTTAAGAACCTCTTTTCTCCCTTTGCCAAAATTGTGAATTGTATTCAATTTATAAGTGTATCTGCTCCTTCACTTTTTTTTTTAATATTTGATCTTCAAATATAGAATTAAGTCATGACCATTTGTTTAGTATCTAAGGTAATAGAACATGCTATAGCAATTAAATGCGCTTGCTGTATACATTGCTTCTTCCAGACAGTAACCTTTAGGAAATTCTTTAGGAAAGTATTCTTTAGGAAATTAGGGGAAATATCCAAGAAATGTTATACTTCAGGAATTTGGATAAGGTAATGTATTTATATGAATCAAGATTAAAAATTTTGAGTATACTTCTATTTAGATTAAATATATCTACAGTTGCATTTAGGTACTGGTGTTAAATTTTCATGTATTTTGTGTGCGAGAGTGGAAAAAGAATTAGAGAAAACTACTGACCAATGCAAAAACTGCCTTTTTTGCTTTATTCAATGGATGTAAGTCAGTACACTGTAAATTAAGAGCTTGTATTAATCATGGTGGTTGTGGGGAGTGAGCCTCACCTGTTGGCTTCTTCAGCTAATACTGTGGAGAGATCTGAAGAATCAGCTGGAGACCTTCTAGTGGATTCTTCATTGTAAGGAAGCTGGTATTGATCTTAGAGGTCAGTGCTTTTATGTAGGGCAAGGGCACAACAGGTGTTTGGTACTAGAGATTCAGGGGCTTGTTCACATCCTGTAAGATACAAGATACTGATATAAAACTAGGACTTTCGTGTTTCTGGATCTGTATGATTTGTCTCAGTGTGATAGAAGTAGTACATATGATATGAACATATTTAAAGTGTTTTGGAAATACTATTTTAATGCCTAAAAACAAATCAAAGAATAGACGTATCTCTAGAATTGTTAACAATAGTCATTGGCGCAGTATTTTCTTTGACAAATAAGCTTTCTGCAGATGCAGTTAAATGAGTATTTATGAGGAATAAATAATTCTGAGTTGTTCTACTCAAGCTAGTTTTTGTTTTCTGCACCCCTGAATGTTGGCTTTTAAATGGCTTTCTGTGGTGATAATGGTATAGACATCTGGCTTGTTCAGTGGAATGGCATCATTAGATTCAGGATATGAAGATTTCTTAATGAGCAAGCCAATGTGACTTCTGTTCTTTTCTGAACTTAGCCCGTTGTTGGAAATTATGTGGGTTTCTTTTTTTTTTTTTTTTAAATTAATTTTTGCTTATATGAAAATGAAATTTTCTGTGCTTCTGTTTAAAAGTCTTCTTTATCTTTGTCACAGAAACCAATACTAACCACTTCTGCAGAAGTTGAAGATTCTTCTGTTTTCCTTCCAAAACCTCCTGCTGATGCTGCAGAGGTTAGAAAAGTCAGCAGTGCTCAGAAAGGCTTATTTAGAACAACTTCTCTGGGAGATTTCTTTTCTGCTAAAGTGGTTCCTCTGGATCAGAGTAAGAATGTTTCTATATGTATTATTTGCTAGAAAAATAACTGCATGATAGATTTTATTATTGTTAACAACATGAATTATTGTATTAAAGGACCTGCATGTCCTTTCAGTGTTAATTTTGGAAATATATAAATGGCATTAAGACAGTTTTGAAAATGTGGTTTCCCAAAATAATGCTGTCTTGCACTACTGAAAGTGAGTTAAAAGCGACTCAGGTGGTTCTTCTTTCCTATAGGTTTCGAAGTAGTGGAATTTTACTGAAAGTTGTCTTCAGTGAGTAAAATTAACATTAAATGCTGACATGTTTAAAGAGATAATGAGATGCCATCATCTAAGGAGATTCCCTGATGGATTATTGAGCATAAAAGGAGGAATAAAAAGAATGATATATCTTGACAGGCCTCCAATTGCGTAGTATTTGTTGTTAAGAATTTCATTAGTGGAGACTTAATAAAGGTCACTAAATGTGGGATTTAAAAGTAATTTTCTTGCAAATGGGAAATGGCATCTTGGCTTCCTGCATGTTGGCTCATAATGAAGCGTGCTGGGGACTCCATCTTTAATGGAGAAGACTCATTTGTAATAATGACGATTCTTACATTGTCTGGGATTGTTGCTTTATGTGATAAACTGAATATCTCACTTTTTTCCTTATTACAAAATAAGTCATACAAAAAGTACTAAACTTCATTATTATGTATTTATTCTATAAATATATCTTCATATTATGTACCTCTTCATGTAGTTTAATCCATTAGCCCTAATAAGTTGATGTTACTAGTTGAGGAAGTTGAGAACCTAATGTAGTTATAATCTGAGTTGGTCTCTTCTCCCCTTTTGGGATCATGCAAATGTTTAAGTTAGGTTTTTTTTGTGGAGGTCCTTACTGTGTGTACATACCAAGGTACAAGATTAACAGCTACCTTTTTCTTGAGTTCCCTCATAATATTGATGTCCTGAAATACAAACACCTTTTTCACAAGGTACAATCCACCTATTGGTAAAAGGGAAATTAAAAAAAGATTAAATATTAAAACTTTAAAACACATAACCAAAAGACTTTGAGAAATGTTGTTCATATGAAGACATTGACTGCCTTACTCTTAATAGTCTTAAGCTTTCTCACATTTTAAATTGATACAAGCAAATTTTGATAATGTAACTTGACAAGCAGTGATTCATAAGAACACTTGAACAAAATGTATTCTCTTTGACTATTTCAGATGAAGAGAAGCTAGATTTTGAAGAACCAACTATGATGATGAATAATCTCGACAGAAGTAATAATAACTGCTTAACAGAGCAAAAGTTGTACACATCATTTAATGATGAAAGCAGACAATTAATTTGTAATGAGCGTGTCAGCAGATCAGGAAGTGAAGACTCCATGAAAGGGACATCAGTAAAAGTTTTGCTTCAGCTGCGAGGGGAAAGGTCAGCATTGGTCAAGTATGGTAATGTGCATCTTTCACACAGCCCTCTTCCTAGATACTCAATTGTGCAAGTATCAAAATGCTTAAAATTAATGGAATTTGAAGATAACATTACATATGCTTTAAAATGAAACTATGTTTCAATTATTAGAAAAATTTGCATTTCTTCTTTCAGGAAGTTTCTGCATTCAAAAGATTAATTTGTAAAAAAATTGTTGGTAGAAATTTTTTCCATATGAAATAACTTCTATTTTGTTTGATCATTAACATTTCAAAACTAAGTCTTCTAATCATTGCTAGTAGAATCCCCAAGTTTAAATTTTATATGCTTGCTTTTATAGTTTAGTCCTGTTGTTTTAAGGTGCTATACCTTCTTCACTTAGCTCAACAGATGAGTAGAGCTGTGCTTTCAGGTCTGGTATGTGATCATACACCAAAATCAGGCTTAAACTCATTAGCAATAGAAGCAGAATTTTTTGTGACTTTGAATTTATAGTTCTGTTTTTTAAAATTTATTTTTGAATGACTGAATAGGTGTAAGAGATTATTGAGACTTATGTGCCTGCAGTCTGGTTTTACTGAACCTGGAGTATCATATCCATTCTTTAATTCACAATTAAATTATTTGGTTTTCTTATTATTCAGACCTGAATTCTTGCACAGAGAGGAATAGTCCTGTGGCACTGTCTATAGCTGGTATATCAATTGCTGCATTAGTAGTCAGATGAGCAACTGTTTTGTGCTAATAACATTGACAGATCTGGCAATCTCAACAACAAAGAATGAAAAATACTTTCTTTTCAAAACATCCTTATAAACACTTGTTCTCTATTGAAAATATGTATGTGCTAGTAGGTATCTTCTTTCTAGCATGTTTGTATGCTTAGGGAAAAGCTATTTCTCTTTATATTCTTAAGCACCTTTGATATTAAGGAATATATTCTTAATTTTATAAAATGAAAGGCCTTTCATTTACTAACTTGTTGATAGCACTAAGTAGTTTAGAGAATGTTGTCCATTGAGGCTGTTACAGTAAATGATACATAACAGAGCTATCACAGCACTCTTTTATATTAAACTGTAAACAGGATTTAAGAAAAAAGACAGATTCTGAAAGAGTGAAGACTTGTGGTAGCAAAGGAAAATCTCCATGACTATGGAGGGAGGAAGAATGAGAAAATAAGGGCAGAGATGAAAAATGTGGATGAAAAAAAGGAAAGTAAAGCACCAAGGGGAATGCTTCACTGCAATATAAGTTTCTCCCATTAAAATCTGATCTAATAACTTCTTAGGTAAAGACTATTTGGATTATCGTACTACATAAATCACTGTAATTTGAATTTTATTTAATAAAGATGTGGTGTGAAGTACTTTTAGTGTTGCAGCAGAAATGGGTAGTTCCTTTTGTGGAATGTGCATCCTGCTATTTTCAGTCCTGCTTTAAGTTTGGGTTGCTGTTTTAGTTGATGGTGTCCAAGTGACTGTAATAGGAGAGGGTCAGTTGATACTTTTGCTAATTGGAAAGAATGGCCTTCCTTCTCAGTCGTAATTTTAAAACTTGCAGGTATAATTGAACAGTTAATCCATTGAACATGCTTGCTGTCCAAAATTATGGACTTCTCTTTATAAGAACAAGTGCTCTGCAAATTTTTGATTTTACATTTCTGTTACTGGTGCTTTTTGCAATCACAAATCTCATACGTCACTTAAATTGGATCTCAAATTACTGGCCTTAAGATAATACAAAAAATTGCTTTCCAATATTGTTCTGACTAGTTTTCTCCAAATAGAGGAAGAAGATAATAGTTCTCCATCTTTCTGTGTTGAATTCAAGATCTGCATTTTTGAATGGCCCATTTTTACCTGTCCTGTGGGTTATGCATGCTTTCTGTGTAGTCGAGTCAGGGATGGTTTTTTGCTAATGCTGCCTAAGCAAGGCTTCCTGGCACCATTTATGGCTTAGAGTACCAGATCTATCTGCAGTGCTGCAAGATGCACAAGCATAATACAAAATGCTTTTCCTTGAGCAACAGACAGAGATATCTCATCTACATCAGCCCAAGCCATTCATGCCATCACGTGATGGGATGGCCATAAATAATCTCAACTCCTCTCATGTGTTCTAACTCCTTGCTAAGACTTATAACCGTGAACACATTGTTCCAGTGTTTGTGTATGATACTACACAACTCAGGCAGACCTTGTTCTATGTGGTTTTGTGAGTTCAGAGATATCATTCTTCATCTGAAAAGGCAGTTGAAAGGTACCACAAACCTAGCCTTCCATATAGTTTGTTGAGTTTGGTCTTCATGGTAGTTTTATTGAAAAGGCTCCAGAACTATAGGGGAGTCATTGCAGTGAGAGATTTGGCATTCTTTCTTAGTAGAACTTGTTTACAGGTACTAGATGATTGTAGGGTTAGATTGCATTTGGTTCTGTGTCATAAATACTTGAGGCATCTTGTATGGGATTACAAGATATTTTCTATTTAAAGTACATTGCATTTCAGGAATAATAGGATGAAAGCATAAAGGAATGTGAAATCTTTTATAACCTAGAGTCCTGTCGTTCTCTATATGAAGCAGTTATGCCAGTCTTAATTCTGTATCCCAGTGATTTAAAATCCTTGCAGGAATTAAACAAGAGGATTGTAGAAATAGTACAATTCATACTGGAGAAGGTGTGTGGGATTTCCTACTCCCCTTTCCCTACAGTTCCTATATATGTAAATAAATAACTTTCCTAATGAAACTGTTTCTCTGCTAATGAAGAAACAGTAGAGCATGACAAAATAGCATGGCAGGTTCCTGCCACTTAATGCTATTATATTTATTTTAAAGAGAACAGAATGGAGGTATTCTATTCCAGAAAGAGACTTGCTCACTTTCTATCTCATTCTTTTGTTGTCCCAAAGACTGAAGAAAAGAATGAACAGTGCTAATGAAATCACTACTGCTTTATAAAGGTACTGGGGGTAGAAAGAGAAAAGGACCTTTTGAGGGGAAAAGTTTTTTACCATTTTGTTTGCAATTCTGTTTTGCAAATAACAATCTAGTTGTAATAGAATAGGTATACTAATTGAAGCAGATTGCATTTATTGACATGTTGCCTCAGGAAAGCAAGGAATAATTTCTGGCAATCATAAGGAAGCTCAGTTTTGTTTACATCTTCCTCCAACCATTGTGCCTTGCCATCTATTGTGATTGCTGTAGAAGTGAAACTTCTAAAATGTTTTCTGCATTCATATATTTCAACAGAAGTGTCAACAGTGATGGCAGTTTTGCTGATGATGAGCAACAGTTTCCCTGGTGAGAAAAGATGATGATTTTTTTTCTCCCTACTTCAATTTCTCAATATTCTGAAAGCTTGGATGTCATTCCAAGTCTCCTTAAAAACAGAGGTGCCTTCAGTGAGGAAAAGTTTGAAGGCAAACAGTTCATTCCCAAGTGGCCTGTTCTTTTTTTAATAAGTGATTTTTATAACCAGCTACAAAAGGATTAGCAGGTGCTGTAAAGAAGATATACTGTGCCCTGTTTTCTCTCACCATTGCTGTCCTTATTGAATACCTATTTTACAGTATCCTTGAGATGTATTCTTCTTCTATGATAGTGGTTTCTCTTTCTTGTGCTTTTTTAAAGTTTTGGAATATTTCAATAGAAAATGATAAAAGCAGGGGATTAAATGATAAAGTGAATCATAGGTTCATAGAATAGGGTGGGTTGGAGGGGACCACTGGAAATCACTTCTCTCTGGTTGTTTAAAGTACCTTCACATCTGTGCCCAAAATATACATTCCTTTTCTCTTCAAAGGAAAGGATTCCTACAGAGGGGAGAGATACTCTTCCTGAAGGGAACACCCATTCTGTTTTGGTCTGGATGATTTTTTCCAGATGAATGACATGGTGTGGATATTGGTTTGTTGTATGGTTTAGCTGATTCTCCAGACTTTTTTCAGTGTTTTTCTTTTTTTAAAAGTTATTTATATTGACAACTCGTGGAATTACCATAAAGTCAGGGGAACAAATTAATCTACTCCCAACTAATCTTTATCTATTTCTGCCTCCGTTCCACTGGCTATTTGGACCACTAATTTAGGAAAGAAATAATTGAGTGGTGGGAAATCTTTTACAGGTAGAACTTTCTACAATGTTTTCCGGATTGTGCCTGGTTTGGTATATGGTTAAGGGATACTGAGAGAACACTAGGGAAGAGGATTTTTTTTTTCAGAACTTGTTACAGACTTCTAAAAAGAAAGGTAAGAGGTAACTGTTACCTCTGATCTCTTAGCTCACAAAAGAGACAATGGAGTTTAGGTTCATTTTTACATTGGTACTCCAAAGAGTCTTTCTACTCTAGTACTTCATTTCAGGCCAGTGTCATTGGTCTCTAAATCTGGGAGATCTAGGTCTTGAGAGTCCTTGTTATCAATTGAATTGTAGTTCTGGAATGGGTAAGTGTGCCACACAAAGGGTAAAGAAGGAATGCTGGTTCAGTCTAGGTAGACCTGTAGTAACAATGGATTTAAATTTATTTTTTGTTTAGAAATACAGTGATTTTTGCAAGATTCAAGTTAGGAAGATGATGGTGGTGTGGTTTTCAGACTGAAATATATTTAGGCTAGTGTTTTAGATATTTTTTATGGTTAGAATTAGGCTGTCAGTTGTCTGCCTAAAGATACCCTGCCACAAATAGATCCTGTTAATATTTTTGGTATTAGTCAGAACATGCAAAGATTGTGAAGAATAAAAAGGATAAAGATAGAAGTTTTTCATCAACCTTGATTATTCTTTTAAGCCATAATGTTTAACATGTGCATGAGGTTCTTCATCAAGAAGAACTGTATAAATAAGGAATACTGTATTTTTTTATCACTGGAGTTGTCACAAGAAATGAGCTATGCCCATGATTGTGTTTATAGAATAGAGTTGTTATTTGCTCATCTTTAGGATGACTCAGAGTGTAGTTGGTCTATTTGTCAATATATTTTTGCAAATTACGTTGTCTTTCTACTTGTTATCTCTTCTCATATCAGTGGTGTCAGTTATACACTTGATTATAGTTTTCACTCCCTTTGTTTTTGTCTCTTCTTATGTTCCTTATAATCCTCTACAGTTCCTGAAATAATTTCAGGACATCTATATTACCAGTTTTTCAATCATTTTCATGCTTTTGAGAACTTTTGTGGTTGAGAAACAAGACTCACTTGAGTTTTATGTAATTGGCTTAATACTTTATATCTCTTTCAGCTGTCTGCAAGTAATGTTGTCTCTGTTGTTTTTTTGAAAAGGAAAATAGTCTTTAAAAATTGAGCTGTTATACTAGGTTTTTTTTTCCTTTGAGGCTTATTTCCAGATTGTGTTTATCTGTCTTGTTTTGTGTCTCAGGTGACATCACAGAACGAAAAATTCTGTGGTAGTTGAGCAAAATAGGGACAGATTCCCTTAAGTGGCTCAGTGAAGGTCAATTCTTTGTCTAAAAGGATAGGGTGCCTTTCAAGTGCTAAGTTATGGGTCAGGAAGAAATCACTTGGTTTGTAACAAAAACCACAAAAACATATTCCCTACTATTCAGTTAATGAAAGACAATACCAAAAACTAATTCTGATGTCCTTCTGGCAACATAAAAGGTCTGGATAGTATAATGAAATAGGAATAAAGGGATTAATGAGAAATGCAAATGTTAATTGGTATGTGGAAAAATTAATTTCTGTGAGAGTAAATGACAAAACAGAATTCTATTTTTTTCTCATTTTGCCAAAAGCTAAAACTATTTCCTACTAGTTGCTTTGGCAAAAATAGTGGGATATTGTTTATACTTCCTTTCGAAGTCTGCAGAGCAATGTCTTGTTGTTAACATGAGTAATTTTGCTTTAGAGTTGGAACTCTTGTTTCTTGATCACTAAACATTTACAGTGGAAGAATGATGTTAGCGAGGGGTTGTGTTCTGGAGCAGTGGCTCCTAAGCATTGTGTAAATGAACCTGCCCTGAGAGGATTCATTGCAATTTCTCTCACTTGCAGCAGCTCCCATCGCACTCTCCTTCTTTGCCCTGGGGCCCTTGCACCACTTTATCCCTTGCTGCTGACTCAGGGTTTGCTGCATTGTTCTTGGTGCCCTAGTTCCCAGGATCACCATTAGTTCCCTTAACTTTCCCTGGAGCCGCTATTGTTCTTTTTGAGACAAAGCTGCTGAGTTTGGCTGTGCCCTGATGAACTTGGTCTAGAGCCCTACATATCTTTGCACAGTGCTCCTGCCAAGGGATCTGATGGGCTGTTCATGAGACCACAGTTCTGAATAATTTAGAAAAAGTGGTAACTGGCAGTCAGTAGATAAACAACCCATTGGCTGATACACCAGAGAGTTGTCCAGAGGAGCCTCAGCTGGCTGAAGAAATGGTTTGACAGGAACCCAATGCAGTTTAACAAAGACAAGAGCAGAGTCCTGCATCTGGGCAGGAACAACCCTGGGCACCATTATATCCTGGGGTCTATCCAGCTGGGAGGCAGCTTTGCAGAAAAGGACCTGGAGGTCCTGGTGTACACCAAGTTCATAGAATAGCTCAGGGTGGGAGAGACCTCAAAAGATCATCTGGCCCAATCTTTCGTGAAAAAGAGAACCTAGATGAGATTATCTAGCACCCTGTTCATTTGTGCCTTGAAAACCTCCACTACACCTGGATTACTGGGACCAGCTCCAGGCTCCCCAAAGCAATAGAGATACGAAATGGCTGGAGTGAATCCAGCTACTAAGATATGAAGGAATTCTTTGTATAAGGAAAAGCTGAGAGAGCTGGAACTGTTTAGTGTGGAGAAGGCTTGGCAGGGGTTCTTATCAATGTCTTTTGATACCTGGAGGGAGGGTGCATTGTGACACCATCGAATGTGTGATAAGAGCTCTTTCTTCTCCCCCATGGCAGGCACTCAAAACAGGAAAAACTATTTACCCATGACTGTTCTTTTTAAGGATTTATTGGTTCTATATACTTTCACAACACCTCCTTGCAGCTTTTCCCTTTGTAGTCCATGTAGAATTTGTGAATCTTGGTTTGAAAGGAAGGTGCTCAGCTGCTTAAATAGCCAAATGATCCTTATCAATATAAGGCATGCCATCCTGGATTGTGCTAGCAATAAAAATAAACCCAGATTACAGGGTAGATGTGTAGTCACACTCTGAATATACATGTCAGTAACATCTCGAAGAACTGTCTTTATAAATGGCCTATCTGTTTAAGGATTATCCTCAATCAAGGGGGCTGAACTCTGATCTAATCTGAAAGAACACCTTTGTGCCTAGTAGTCCTTTTGATACATCTGGCTTGCCTGAATAGGTCCCCAGGATCTGCTTAGCATTGCTAGAAATCTGTTCTTCCTAACATTTAGTGAAATGTCTTGATTTTTGGGTGTAGTTACACCATGTCTGGCTTTCCAATGCACACAACGTATGTTGGTAAAATCAGATGTTCAGTGCTTGTATTTATGTATAAACAGTCTGCATCTACTGCGGTGCCTAGCCTGTTTTTAGAGCTTTGTGAAAAGTTAGGAATTGCTCTCCTAGACTTTTGCAGACCTGAAAACATTGATATATCAAGGATCCAAAATAAAATTTGTAAACATTTCAGTCACATTTTTGGGTTTTAAATAAACTAGAAAAAGGAATTTTGTGGGGGCTGAAGGGGATGTAATGAAGGAAGATACATTAGGGAGAAATTGAATGACTGTGAGGGGAAAATGGAAGAAAAAAGGTTTGTTTACCTTATCAAAATAGAGCCCTTTTATTTTTGGTCTTTAAGGTTAAAAAATTAAACTATCCAGGGCTTAGATTTGCTTCCAAGGAAGGAACTTAAGAATTGTGGTTCTATAGATACAGAAAAAGGCTCTGCAGATATAGATGTATAGAAATCATGTGCTCATAATTAGAGTTTTTTGGCTTAATAAAAAGGGCATGTTTAAAAATGGAAAAGCAGTCTGTTTCCAGACATCAGATTGTGTCTACAGTCTATGGCTTCCTTACAGCATTTACTCCGGGCATGCTATGCACAGTCTGTGTGTTAGTAGCTCTCTACCTTTTTAAGAATCTCTTCAGATTCCAGTTTACATGGGATAGTCGCAGTTCCTGTCTCTGCTTTAAGAGAGAGTCCGTAGATCCAGTTTACATGGGTGCAAAAGGAGGCTCATAATGTCTGGATGAACAAAGTTGTGTGAGGCCTTGGCACTTGCAGAAGGAGATGCTATGGAGCTTATGACATTTTCCATCCCTACTGCCCTTGTCTTTTTCTCATTTCTCTTTATTTCTACTTTTCTCTTTGAAAACTGACCTGTATGTTCTTCATTCTTCATTACACTATCTCAGTTACTGTGCTTCTCTCTTCTTCTCCCGTTTCATCTAGTTTTGCTTCCTAAAGCTGTTAAGGATCTGTAAGATGTTACAGGAACCTTTACCACGAGGAGAGGGTAGTGTCAAGAGGAAATGCCTTGACACTGGACAATTCAGAGAAGGTGGTCGTGTTTTCTTTTTGTTCTAGTTAAGCTTTGCTACCTTGCTGACCACAGGTGCTTGATCGATGCAATTCAGTAGAGAAGCTTTAACTTGTTAGTATTAGGCCATATGTCCCTCTTAACTGGCAGCTTAATATCAGGGGCACCAGGGATGCATTTCTACTAATAATTAATAAAAATTAAACAAAGGAGTTAGTCTCTGACTTGGTGGCCGTCTGCAGTGTCATAGGTAATGTTAATACAATGAAACTATTTTTGATTCCCTCCCTCTCACACCAAGGTACTGTGTAGAAATGTCCCTACCTCTCCTTATCTGTGTCCTGCACACAGGCATTTGTTAAGGAAATTAACACCTTTCTTGGGCCAGAACTGTAGCAGGGGTGTTGCTAACAGTATAAATCCATGGGACAGTGTGAGCCAAAATTCGGGCCCATTGCCAGACTGTTTTGCCAATAAAGTGATAGCCAGATTCTCAGATGTTTAAGGTGCAGTATGAGGAAGGAGCCCAAGCACTATTCTTCCATTGGGATCTTACATTCATGTATGAGATTCAAACCTTGCTGTTGTGTGCAGCTTCTTTGTAGATTACTAGTTCAATTCTTTGCCTCTGGGATATAGTTCATAGAAATGTAGTTTTTCCTGGAATACCATGGAAGGGTGAGAGTTTGCAGATTTACCATTAACAAGAGGCTCATGGCAGGAAAAAGCAAGTGAATATCTAAACATGTTGGGTTTCTGAATAAATGCAGCTTTCACTTAATTATCCATTCTTTCACCAGGGGAAAATACTGAAGACGTATTGGGTCTGGCTGAGACTGAGTTTTTTCCTCTGGAGCAGCCCTCACAGTGCTGTGCTTTGCATTGGTAGCTAGAAGGGTGTTGTTGATAACATATCAGCATTTTGGCTACTGCTGAGCAGTGCTCCATAGCATCAGCGCTGTCTCTCCAACATGCGCCTGCCACTAGTGGGCTTGGGGTGGCCAAGGTCTTTTGAGGGGGCATAACCATGGTAGCTGGACCAGACTGACCAAAGGGATTCTGTACTGGATATCTGCTCTGCCAGAGAAGCTCAGACAAAGGAACTGAGGGGGCATTTATTATTATGAGATTTGTCCTCCAGAGCAATCACTACACATACTCAAGCCCTACTTCCTTGGAGGTGCCTGAACATTGACTACTGGTGGGAAGTTGAGCATAAATCTTTTGTTTCTCCTTGCTTCTGCATGTGGCCTTTGCTTTTGCTTTATTAAACTGTTTTTATCTTGACCCATGAGTTTTCCTCCATCTTGTTTCTACCCTCAGTCCTGCTGAGGAGGGGAGTGAAAAGAGTGGTGGGATCAAGCACCCAGCATCCATCCAAGGTCAACTCACCACACCACACTACTCCAATACTGGCTCACTTTCCTTTTGAAAGTCCTCACACTCTGTGTACATTCAAGAAAGCAGTATTCTTCATGGAGGCTACTATGATTTCTTTTATATGAGAAGGATAAAAATGATCCAGTTGCCAAGTTCTTTTTCTTCTGTAAATCATCAGCGCCTCTGTCAGTTGATTTCTTGATGAGCCCCTTATCAGATGATCAGATTTCTGCCAATTGACTTTGTTTCCAAGGCAACCACTCTCTTGACAAGCCAGTTCCCTTCAATAGTAGGTAACTTATTTTTTAGAATAGGTTGATTATATTTTAACTGCATTGTTCTTAGCAAGATACTTCTATTTAAGTTTCAGTCCTGAATGAAAATTTAAAGATAAGGAAGCAAAAGTCTGTGTAACTAAAATGAAGTTGGCAGAACGGTAAAGATACATAAAGGGATTTTATAATCTCTCACAGAATTAATAAATGGTACATATTTCTTAAAGATAAGCCTGCCCCACCAGTCATTCCCATTTATATAGGTATTCATTGTATTCTTTTTCTGAAAGTAATGGAAGTTCAGGCGACTTAACGAGGATGTTTCCCAAAAGCACAGATTGTTGTACTGCTGGTATTCACAGAACAATCTGCTTTCCTACTCATTTAAGTCTCTAAACTGGTTGATACTGGTGTTTAAAAACCAAGAGATTCCAGCCAAACTTCTTTCATTGTGCAATTGACATGGTCTTGCTCTCAATCCTGCATACAGGATGTTTCTGTCTGGTAAGGTAATGCATCCTTTGCTTCTGTGTCTTTTTCTATTAATCTGCTTTTGCTTCCAACAAAACTTGTAGGATTGTCTTTGTTCAGGTTTCTTGGATTCATCCTGGACTTATATTTTCAGGGAAAAGGCACAGACAGGTTATAGTTACAAAACTTTTTCTGAGGAAAGCGAATTCAAACGTCCATATTCACACAGATGTGTAGTATCATCATGCCTACCCACAACTCCAAAGGTACTGGTTTCTGAATACAGCTGTGTTAGTATAAGGTGACTGAAGTTGTTCTCTTGTTTATCCAGTGTCCGTTCAGGTTGCAGTCTTGATTTCAGGGACAGCTGAAACTTGCAGAAACATTTCTGAAACTTCTAAAGTTTATAAGATAAGGTATTCACATAAATGGAACCAAACTTTTATTTCTGTCTGTATACTGAACTGTATGTAATGTGTGCTCTAAACCCCTTCTTAGAGATGTCAGACAATTTTAAAGATGCAAGTATTTGTCTTTTTTTTAAATAAAGTGTTGCTTCCCCAGAGGAGTAGAAATTGATGTATGTGAGTTGAAATAATTTCAAGATAGTTTGGGTAAGCATTTGGATTTTGGAGCACTTGAATCCTCATGCTGTAAAAATAAAGCGTTATTCACTGTTAGCCATAATGAAGCAACTGTTCCTCTGTAATGTGATTGCTTGGGAAATTTTTGACTGATCACAGTGAGCTATCCAGTGAGCTATCAGTAGAGAACTGATCTTGCAAGAGCTTTGTCTTTTATTCTGTCTCCATCTGTTGATAGGATGATTTACGTCTTCTGTCTGGACTGACAGACAGGATTTAGGCGCCAATCCAGCAAACTACTTAAACAACAGTTTAGCTTTAAGCCTATGAGTAAATTAACAGGCTAAAAAATTGAAATAATATTGCTAACACACTACTATCATCTCTAGAAGGGAATTCAGGGGATTAGGTTGTATTGTTATGTGAACTTTAAATGGAATAAGAAGTGTTAAACATACGCTGAGAATAGAAAACATAGATTAACACTTCTTTTTAGTACAGGATGAAAGATTCCAGTTTGATAGCAGAGTCTACATCTTGTATATTTCTCTTAGATCAGTGCTGCTTGAGTGTGTAGCTAAGCAAACAGAATAAATAAATTTATTATAGATGTATGTAGTAGTTTCCTCTGTCCAAAGAAAGACTGACCATAAAATCAGCAGGAATTATGGCATTACTTTGTAAAACAATGGAAATGGCAACATACCTGTTTCTTGAACTAACAGAGCTAGTGACCACTATGCAGTTAGCAATAGTTCACTGGCAGACCCAGAAATTCTACTATATACTTTAAAGGTTGCTCGAGTGTTTGTTTCTTTGAAAAGTCTTCTCATTAAATATTTTGAAAGTGTTAATCCTGTCAGAAAAAAATACTGTCCATGTGAATGGCTGAACTTACAGTTTTAAGCTAGTTGGCTTTATATTAATTTAATGAAACTGATAGTAAAATAGAAATTGTCTCTTTCTGAATTTAGTTTGGTTCATCTTTCAGTTTTATTGAGCAAGTGGAAATGCTTTAGCTTTTGTGTTCCATAATGGTGACCTCTTGTGGTGTGAATATGTCAGTATTTCTGAAGGAGCTTTCTGTAATGCATATGGGAGGAGGCTGTATTTGCATGTAACTTTTAATGAGTAGCTAACTTACTAACTTAGTAAAAAAAGTAATCTCTTCCAATTAGTTATTAATGTGCAGAACTCAGTGCATGTGAAAGAATAAGCATTTTGGGCATTGTCTTCTGATAATACTTTTGTGTGTCCATACTGTATCTTTTAGTGACCAGATGAAAGAGCCTTGCAAAAAGTCATCAGAGCCAAGGAGTTCACACTGGAAGGGAAGAGTAACAGGTACAAGACATTTCAATCTCCATTCAAAAATTGTGAAATGTAGTCAAATGGAAATAATCTAGTTCTTGTGATTTGACAGTCTGCTCTTTATTATCCACCGAACAGTATTTTTGGTTTTCTAGATATGTTGGGTTTTTTTACTGTTCTTAATAAAGAGAAACAATATTCAAGAGATCTTCACTCTAAAAATCTGTTGGTATTTTCTCTCTTGCTTTTCCCATATCTAGGCTTGAGAATTTGCCAATCCATTAACACCTTGTTTGCCCATCACTTTTTGTAATCTGTCATAGTTGCACAGAAACTAAAAAAAATATGCCAGCCTATGTTGTCTGAAGATAGAGATTTTGGATTGCTGTGTAGGGATGCATTTTGCTGATTTTACATAACAGATTTTAATAATATTTCCTCATAGCTGGCACATTTCATACATCACAAGTGTGTATTTGAGAGTCTGTTATGGAAACCTGATGTTTCCACTGTGCTATTATTAATTATTATGCTTTATTACTATTTTTCTAGAACTGAAAAATTCTGGTATTCCAGATCATTCTGGCAAAGGCTATAATGTGTTCTGCTTTCATTTCCTTATGAGGAGCTGAGAGTATTTACCATGTCATGGGAGTTAGTATTCTTATAAGCCTTTTAATTTGTTTGTGCTATTTTATTGGTGTTATTGAAAACACAAAGTGTGCTTTTAGGATTGTTTCTTTTTATATCTACTTTTCTTAACATTATATGGCTTCCTTCATTTGTGCACTCATCATCTTTAATCCCACAATGAAGAGTGGGATAGCAGTAGGAATTCTCCGTCATATCTTCTCTAGAATGGGATTCTGGGTGAAATGTTCATTTACAAATGATTTCTCTTTTCTCATATGGTTTGTGTTTATGCTTAGACATTTTAGAGAGGAGGTAGACTGTTTTAATATTGATCTCATCATGGCCGCTCAGTATTCAGTGAAAAGGCTAAACATTATAAGTCAGGCAGTACTCAGCTTTTGAAAGCTCAGTGTTGCTAAGGCTCTTGTATTTACATGCTAAAAACAGCAACCAATAAATGTAGACTGATTAGTGATTTTTTTTTTAACCAGAATGCAAAGCAGCGGTTAAGACCTATGAAAAACTGAGACAACCAACTTAAACTTGCTGCATTCTTTTGCTTGAGTATTTTTGCTGTTGAATTGTGATTCACTTTATTAGAAAGTTCAGGACAGTTTCTGGAATATTTTAAATATAGTTAGTACCCTAACTTTTCATCATCAGCTTAAAAAATATCCCAGAACTGAGCCACGTACGATTTACTAATGTTGCTTTTCTTTATAGTCATGTATTTTCTGGTCATTCTTATTGCTAGGATTAACACTGTTTAGTAAAAGCTGATTATCTTCTTTTTTACTTAGTTATACGAGATACTTTAAAAAAAATATTATGCCATTATGACTTTCAGTTTGCTATATTCTTCTGATGACTATGAGACAAATGAAGCAGAGTAGTATAAAAAAAAACCTGTTCTTTTCATTCTGAACTGAAGATTAAATGGCTTTGGCAATTTTTTTCTTTTTTTAAAGTGAGAAGTTTGACTCTATCTGTAAATGCGTACCTGAAGTTTTCTATTTCTTGCCTAATTAAATTAAGTATATGTGTAGTTAAAAAGTCAGTCCCATCTTTCAGTTTAAGAGAGATAGCTACAGATCGGAAGGAAAAGAAATAGTTGAGTCAATACGTGGGTTTTGTGGCAGGAAGGAACAGTGCAAACTATTCTAGTGTTCTCATTTCAGCTGTACTTTTACTTTATCCGGAGCAGAAGTTTCACTTCATTGCGAACACTACATTGTGTTTTATTAATTAAGCTACTCATCAATTTAAACAAGATTATCAACTCATTTGATCTAGAAAATAAGAATGGTATGCATAATAATATTTGCTAAAAACATGTATTGTTGGTGCTTACACATATATACTAGATAGCTATTGTAATAAGAGATATAATCTATTACTTACAAAACAGAATCTTTTGTATAATCTGTTGAAATAGGTATATTTAATAGATTAACTGTGTGTAAATGTAGGTAGACAGTTAATATAGACCAGAAAAAGAATCTGGATTATTTTCTAAAGAGCAAGCTTTTAGAATAGGAAGTTTTTATTTGTTTAACTGTTCCAAGTAATGCCAGTAGACAGTCACTGTTGGAAGGTCTGAAATACTGTTCTTGTGATGCAAACCTCTTATTATTGGGGTTCTCAGTATAGAATTTTTTGTGTTTGGTAATGTTTATGTTAAGAATTTACATTGCCATTTAAATGCAAGAGCTAGTAATGAACAACAGGAGACATTTTCAGACAAATCTGTCACTTAAAGAAATGTATATATTTTAGTCTTAATGGCTTTCTTAATGTTATTTAGTAGAATTGTATGACTATTATTTCCCAATTAAAAAAACCTCAAAGCAAACACAACAAACCAGACCCTATCTTTATAACAGCTTTGCTTGCCTGCAAGATCAAGAGCTTAACCCAATCTTGAACTCCAAACATAAGCCTACATGCATCTTGAAAGCAACTGTTAGATCCTTTACATCTCAAGTTCCACAGAAACTCTGGCTCTCCATCTGTAGTGGCCCAGTGGTCAAGGCCAGAATTCTGTCACTTCCCAAAGTGCTAGGTGAATGTGTAAAGGATGTTCAGTAAGTCAAAATAGTTCCCAGCGATACTGCATCCACATGAAAGTGAATCCTGGATTCCGTTTTTTAATAAACGATGTTTTCACCAACTTCCTTGTCCAATCTGGAAACAGATCCATGCTCCCCATCTTGTTTCCAGAAGAATTCTAGTCCACGGATTTTTTGATCTACCAATTGTTGCCTTCAGGATTTCTGACATGTTTATTGGAGGCAAAATATCTTTCATACATCTGTGATTTACTACTTCCCAGCTTGCTGTGTGAAAAACTGCTGAATGCAATAAAGGAGGGAAACATGCATTTTGTAAAAGTTTAGTCATGAAATTCTCAAAACTATTTGCAAGAAGTAGTTAGAATTGCTAACAGGATGTAATAACTAACAAGACTTTTCCCTAACTGACCAGTCAGTTAATCAAGCTTAGTGCAACACCATGCATGTGTACTAGATAAAATTGTGCAGTCGTAAAGGATTGTTTGTAGTATGGATTTTTTTTAACTAAGAATAAGCTGTCACGTGAATACAGAGCTGAAAAATAGTAGGACACTTTGATGTTTAAGTAGTCATTACTTTACAATTCAGTGATCAAATGAAACATAAATGTCAGCAAACAAAAGCTTTACAGTACAGCTTTACATATCAAACCACTTATCCATCTAGTTTTGTTTGAAACTTTTGGTTTTGATAACATGTAAATAAAAACAAGAACTTGAATTCATAGAATAACCTAGAATATAGCAAAATGTCACAATTTTTAGATTTTTTTCTGACTAATGAATAAAGTATTTGTAGCTGTTTATTATTGTGGAAAGTGAAACCTTCACTGAATGTGTGCTTTTGTTTTGAATGTATTTTGAAGGCTTAAAGGATGAGACATGGACAAATGAATGGGAAGAGGAAGATGTCTTTTGGCATAAAAAGATTCTACCAATTCTGCGTGAACTGGAAAAAAGTGGGTAACACTTCTGAAAGGATGTACTTTTGGTACTGTTTCTTGCAGGAAGCATGGGACCCGTTTGTGTAAATAATAACAATAGTAGTTGGAGAATGTTGGAGAATGGCCTTTTATGTTTTCATATGTTCAGTGACTTTACAGTGTAAAACTGGCCTGGGCAGTCTGGGTGGCCCTGCTTGCCTACAGGGGCTATACCAGATGACTTTCAGAGGTAATTTCCAACCTTACCCATTCTGTGATTTTTTAAAAATAACCAAAACTGGTTTAGAGACCATCTTACCTTGTCTGATTAAATTTCTTTATTTCAGACAACGTAGCTCTGCCAGCTTAGCAGTCAGTGTTGAGCTAATAATTTTAAGAATAAAGTACTGCACAGATTCACTGCTTTAACCATAGACTGTATTGAAGGTCTCAATTAATTTTAGAAAACTAAGGAAATATTAATGGAAGTTTCCATTTGTGCTTGAAGTGTTAGATGTGTCAGAGAAGTATGTAATAACTCAGAATACTGAAGCAAAATTGAGTAAATTAAGTATGGCTTGAGAGGTTGAACTCTGGAATCCATTTTTCATTGAAAATGATATTCAGTTACCTTCTGTAGACATTACATTTATTTGAATAGTGGGAATATAGAAAGTATATTTGCTTTTACAAGTAGTTCTATTTTACAGGATCTTTAGCAGGGTTTGTGATAGCATGGTACAGATTAGAACTTTTTTTGCATAGTTTTCAAATGTTGATGAGTATTAAACGCCTGAACACTGCAAAGTGATTCCCAATATGTGTAATTATTTAAAAAAGACAGGATTCTCATTCCCTCATCTGTGAGTGATGTATAGAAAAACTGTGATTAGGAAATATAAAAACAGCTATGTAACTTCGCATTTGCCCTGTTAATACCAAGATTGTCAAATATGAGCCACTGAGTTATGGTTTTGCATAGTGAGATGTTCTGTATTCATAAGCAAAATAAAATTTAGAGGTAAAATCTAATCATGTCTTTCTCTTGTCCTGAATGTAGCTAAGGAAAATCAACTTTCATGCCCCTTTTTCTCAGTCTTTACTTGATTTGGTTAGTGTACTGGGGTCTTTTTAGCTTTTTTAAAAACTTGATTATGGCTTAGTTTTTCTAATAGTAGATGACATTATCTAATGATACTTTCTGACCAGGTGATTGAATGTAGTACTACAAAAACCTTAAAACCTGTGTTTTGCTACTTCTTGAATATTAACAAAAATTATAACTGAATTGCATCATTGCCTCCTGCAACTGTGTAATATATTCCTTTCTTTAGGCTATTTACTGCACAATTCTTATAAAAATGAATACTAGAATTGCATAATTTAAATGTTTTGAATGGGTCTATTAGTAATTTAATATTTTTTAATTTCATGTGCAGTCATTTGCTTCATACCTTTTAGCTAATTCCCTGCATATGAATTTAGGTCGCATTTAGTTTTTCATATATTAATAGGAAAGCCTTTTTCTTCACCTTTCTCATGCAGAAATATTTGCAGAAAACTTCCCATTCAAAAACAAATCTGAAGTTAACCTGGAACTTATTTATTGTCTAAAATCTTCTGAATATGATGTGCTTGAGATGTTTGTAATATGACAAAAGCTTATAGAACCCCAAAGCCTCTTTTTCTAGAGGAACAAATAATTAATTTTGTTACATTGTAGTACTCTGGAGGTTAAACTTCAAAATGCCTCACTGGGATGAGTGATGAATAATTTTTATTATTGTTGTTGTTAATTTTGAGTGTAAGACCTTTCAGTTTTGGTTCCTTGCCACAAGTTTCACAGCTTGCTGTAGCAGAGCGTTTAGAGTCGTGCTAAATTTTGTCAAAGTTTCTGTCACGACGGGAGTAGAAATGGAATAGTCATTGCTGTTTCTTGAGTGTGATGATTGCAAATTGAGAGCTTCCAGGCATTGCTCAGCATGAGAGATTGGTCCTTGAATCTGCCTACAGGTTTGGGGCCTCAGACATGTTTTTTTGTTCTAATTTCCTGTCCATACATATTTAATCACAAGTGCCTCCTTGAATATGACTCTGTTTCAGCTGTGAAGTACACCCTGAGTAGATGCAGAGTTTATAGTGGCAGTTCAGGTGGATTTACATGGGGCTTTGTGTAACCTTATAAACAAAAGCAAATATAAGAAATTTCTTTTTTTAAATCTCAACTCTTGAATTTTAAAAATAGACAAGACTTTTTCTTTCTAAAGTAAACATGTACATGTTTCCATTGTTTTGCGATGCAGTTTTGTAATAACTTACTGTGGCTTTTATTTTTGTGTATTTTAAATAGAGTCTCAGGGACTCGGGTGAAGAAGTAGATGACTTTTTTGTCAGTAGGCCAATATTCCACTCAAATATATCTTGTAGCTCTACATTAAAAAGTTTTAACAGGTCTATACATTCACTTTCTTTTTAATCCCAGCAAGGTTTGATATATAAAGTTATGCCTATGGAGAGAAAAATGCTCCTTAACTATCTCTTTTTCTCATGTAATGTTTGGTGGAACACTGTAAAGACTGTTTTCACTGATACAGTTTCCTCGTAGACATTTGGTCAATCTGATTATTAAGCATCAAAGGTGAGTTTCATTGTAGCTGTAGGTATTACTTTTGCTCAATGATTTCTTGGCTTGAATCTGCTTTTTTTAAAAAAAAAGCAGAACAAAATTATTTCTGGGGGTCACATTATCATATGAAGACATTTATTTGGTGCCTTATTTTTGTTATGCAGCTTGTTCTTTATTTTGTTCTCCTGTGTCTTTATGTATTGAGATGCTCTGGATAAAGTAGCACTGTTAATTATTTTTTATTTTTCTCTCCCTTTCTATACCCTTCAAATAGAAGATGATATAGAAAACCTTTGTCTGGCTTGTACCAAGCTCTATCAAGCATTGAATGAAGGAAATATGCTTGGAAAAAGGTTTAAAAGAAGAAATGTGCTTCTGAAGACATTATATAAACTTGTAGACATTGATTCAGATCCACTTTGCCTGAAGCTGGCAAAGATTATTCTGGCTGTAAGTGTTTTGAAATGCTCTTTGGTAGAATGTGAAGCTCAAAATTATGAATTACAGCTTACATTTAATTTTTCATTTCATAATTTTAAACTGTGTCTAAACTAACCCTTTCCTAAGTACAGTTTACTGCCACAGAGATACTAGTCTCCCATTCATCTAGATCACCTCTTGTAGCTTATTTTCTGCAGAGAAGTTACATCTGGGGGAGGAAGGAGTGGCACAATTTTGGTTAGTTAGTTGGTTTAGGATAGTTGGTGTATGGCAGCAGGAATATTGTATAGGCATGGAAAGGACACAGTGTCCTAAACTGGGATACACATGCAGGGATTTAAAAAGCCCAATGATTATAAAATGTACACATGGCAATGAAGCTTAATTTTTGAATAATATCTTGACCTTGTTAAACACTTTTATCTGAAAATACCAAAATGAGGTTTTGGGGTTTTTTTAAAGCGAGTAAGTGTAATTAATCTTTTGCTTTAGTATTTCTGGTTAAAAGTCTCAATTAAGTTTGTGCTTTAGAACTTCTTTGTTCATGTTCTACAAAGTATGTATGAACAGTCACTGGTGGAAGGATGCCAGCAAAGGTTGTGTTGTAGGCATCTTAGCAATTTGTGTGTGTGTCAGGGGACTCGTGTGCTCTCCTTTAAGGTAGTGTAAGTTATTTTATTCAGAAGATATGGTTATATACTCAGATACCACAGAGATGTTAAGTGGTGCTTATTAAAAAGAAACATTCCATTACAGATGTTTTTCTGTGCAATCTTTCAAAAAGCATGAACCTAGAAGAAATTGCCCTTGAAATGCAGAGGAAAGGAAGAGATATGTTATTGTATTTCTACCACCTTTACTTCCCTTTCATGATCTCTTGGTGACCATTAGTACATTGTAAGATTATGTTATCTGATACCTGAAAATAAATTTCATTATGACATGTACTGTTGTACTGGAGGTCTTAGTGGTATGGACATAGATGCCAAACCACTGATTCCTGTACATAATTTCTCTGTAAGTGAATTGGAGAAAAAATCCTGCAAGTTCTTGATACGCTACCTGTTTATATACCAGCTATACACATACTTACTGAATTAAAAGTGCATATATTATCTGTTATTTTGTCAGCACAGTTTGCTAAATAGAGTTTAAAATACCTGTGTTTCAGAGTCCTTTAATTCTGTAAATTTCTTCCATTTGGTTTAGTGTTTTGTTAGGGTTTCAGCTGGAATTTAATAGTTCTGTGCAAATATAAGTTTACCAATGGTGTCTGAACTTGTAGAATGTTAGGATGCATTTTTGCATGTAGATTTTAGTTGTGATTTTTTTGTCTTTTATTTTCTTTGCAGATAAAAGTAGATGGAAGAAATCTTCTTAGTGTTTGCAAGCTAGCATTTAAAATTTGCCGGAACAAAAAAAATGATTTAATAGTTCAAAATGATACATTATTGGGTATGTATTCTGTTCTTGTCTGTAAGCTAGATGTTGAAATTCAACAGTAAGAGTGTTCATCTTTGAAAAAAAACATTTTCAGTTAACTTAGTCACAGACTAAAAACTGCCTGCCTAGGTCAAACTAATGGTTGGTCTAGTCCAGTGCTCTGTGTCTGATCTGAGTAATGATGGGGACAGGGAATGCTGTTTCAGGGGAGCATGGAAGCCTGTGTGTTTTCTGTGGTCTGTTTCCCCCACAATGCTCCTGCATCCAGAACTGTTATGTTCTGTTATGGACATTGGATAGTACATCCCTGCCTAATCCCTTTTTAGTCTCTGTTTATAGATATTTTTTCCATTAATTTGCCTAATTCCCTCTTGGTCTTTTAAAATTCTGTCTGTCTCTACAGTCTCACAGAGCAAGTTCCAGAAATTCTGTCCGCTGTTTTAAATCTGTATACTTTTCATTATCCCCCTGCTTGTAGTTTTGCAGGATTTGTAAGAGTTTGTACAGCCAGCTTACCTTCATGATTTTTTAGAATGTAGTCTTATCACAAATCTCTCTCTTCTCCTTTTCAAGACTGAGGCATCTCAGCCTTTTAGCTCTTTGAATGGATATTGTGCCATTCAGTTGTTTTGTAAGTCCTTCTCTGTACCTTCTCAAACTCCAGTGGGCCTTGTTGAGATTTTTGGAGCAAAACTGTAGAATTCAAGCTCTGTCTGCACCAAATGTTATAGAAACAAAATAATGCTGATTGTGTTGTTTGCCATCATCAGGGAGGATCTTGAAAACAATAACTGGCTTTTTTATATTTTTTATAGCTGCTGCTGCTGCACGTTGAACCAATGGTTTTGGAGAACTGTCAGCAATGGCTCTAACATCTCTTTTGTGATTGTAACAGTGTTTGTATCATGCACACATCACCCTTGCAAATATGAGAAATACAGAGAAAATGACAGTGTATGAGTGATACTCAGTATTGATTGATAGTCATTCATTTCATTAAAACTTCAGTGTGTTTTATTAATGTAGGCCTTGACCTTGCAAGCCTTTATTGCATGTGTATACGTTAAGGCATATGTGTATATTTGCTTAAATAGATGAGAGTATTCATGGTCTTAAAGTTTGGTACACAGTTGTCACAAATAAAGACAAGCCTTTCAAGTGGTGAGGAAAGGACTGACAGGAAACAGAACAGCTGGGGTTGCTCAGTTGACTTTGGATACTGGAAACTACAGTTTTGTAGAGATCAGAATCAAATACAGCATTTGAACAAGTTGCATTTTGCTCTCTTTTCCATCCTCATTCACTTTTCTTTCAATTGCTCTTCTTTCCCTGTATTTTAAAAACTAGTGAAGAAAAGAACATGCTTGGTGGTTTTATTTATTTATTCACTCTTTTATGTTTTGGACCCACCTTGTCCCAGCAGAAGATATGACCCTGGCTTATCATCATAATTGCCCAGATCCCTGTTGCAGTAACTGGGTTATAGTTTCAATTTCTTTTTTCTCCTCTGACCCTGTGAGCTACTTATGTGCAGTGCAGTAGGTCCAGTAGAAGAAATAAGTTAATAATTTGACCCAAAATAAACAACTACTGTTCAAGACCCTGTTTGATACTGAGTAGAGCAGGAACCTGAAACTGATTTCTCACATTGCCACAACCCAAGTGATTTAATTGGTGAGGTTGAGAGTTTGGACAAGAGCCTAGGGTATATGTACTTCATTCATATACATGCATACTTGGAGAGACTTTCAGCTTGAGTTGAGACAGAAAAAAATTTTTAAATCTCTTCAGTGATATAGGAAAATGTTTTTATTCAACTGGAACTGAATGGAACATAGGAAGCAGAAATAAATATTTCATTGAATCATTACTAGAATTTCAAAAGTGTAGAGTTGGTTAGGATTACTTATTTAAGATACCCCGACCAAATTCAGAATGTCTCAATTTGACTGCAAAAGGTACAGTGGGCTTGTGTTAACTGTTAATTTTAACATTTCAGATGTCTGACAGTGATTGCACAAAACAAAACTTTTACGTCAACTTTATCTCCGTAAAAAGTAAATCTAAATAGGCTATGAACAGATTTCAAGTGTGAGAGTTGAATTAGGCCTTTGTGCTTTTTAGTGCTCCATTTGAGATGCTTTAAGACATTTGATTTTTAAGGAAGTAGTGGGAATTAGTACACAAAATTCCAGGCACACACAGTCATTTTTGCAAATTTTGACTGTGGATTTCAATGATTCCTGCTATGTGTTTACAACTTACACTGGTTCTTGAAGCCCAGAAGAACAAAAGTCAGGCCATTCTCTTATTCATCAATAATTGTTTCTTGGTTTCAGTCCAAATACCCAATTTTTCTAGCCCACTTATTAGAAATGTAAGAGTTCAATCTGAGGGTGCTTTCCAGTTGTTAATCTCTTTAATGACTAGACTGTATCAAATATAAATTTTAATATTAGACTTTCTGAATAATGATTTCCCTTTTAGATTATTTGTTGGAAGTTCTGAGAAATGAAGATCTACAAAAAAACAGCGAAGCTCTCGTCTATTGCATGGGAGCTATAAAATTCATGTCTGGAAATGCAGTACTCCTTAATGAAATGGTCAACAAAGGAGCTGTTGAAATGTTGCTGCAATTAATGAAGCAGATTAATAACATAAAAGAACATGACACATATTTCTCCAACTTGGGCCACTTATTAGTCCAGGTTAGCATTTACTTTTATTTCTAAAACTACATACTTCAAGGGCAAATTAAAAATTTAATTGGATGAGATAAGCTAACCCTGTGTGCCACTGACAGAGTTGTACCTATATTTCAATAGACTTCTTTTTAAGAAGTTTAATGAAGTTGTTCAGGACCTAAATTTAATTACTATAGATATTTTTGTGTAGTCAATTTTAAAGGCTTTAGAAATTCTGAATTTAATAGAAGTATTTTTAGGTACCCTAATAAACCAGTTTCTCATTACTACTTCGTTGTGCTGACAATATTCTGGATACTGTAGTAAACAGATAAAAATGTGTTCTCTATCTAAATTCTGTAAACTGAAATAATAAATACAAACTGGTTGTGCAATACTCTAGGAGATTACAAAAAGCTTTTTATTACAAGAATAATGCATTTTAGAAATATGTAGGAAAATACAGCTGTGTTTCTTTGACAAAGTGTTTTTGGAGAACTGTAGTGTAAGGAAAAAGTAGTTGCAAAAGCAAACACTTTTCGATTCTCTTGAAGGCAGCAGGCTCAAACCTGTTTTCACATACAAAGCACCTTGATAAGTGGTGGCTCTGAAAACTAATCCTTGGTCCTAAAACTGTTTAAACAGTTTTAGAAACCCTGGGGGCATGGGGGGGATGTTTACCAGGGATTTGCCAGGTAGGTTCCTGGCATTTGTTTGGAAGTTACTGATGTAATGATTAGCAAATGGTTTAATTGTAAACTTTTGGGGACTTCATAAGAAAATACATTGGACAATTTTCTGATGTGTTTGCATTAAGTTTGTCTGCTAATTATGCCAGATTTCTTTAATTCTTTACTAACTTGCAAGCAAGAGATTTTATACTTCTTGAAATTATATGAGAAAACAGACAGCTTACATCATCACATTATTGCTGCTGATTTTTGTCTGCTTTTTTTAGTCCTAGTAATAAAACTAATGAATCAGTTTATTTCCAGGATTTTGACTAGCTGTCTGACCTTCCGCACAGCTTTGCAGCAGTGTTTTTCTTCCATTATTTGCCTGTGGATAAAATTAGGTTTTTTGAATCAAGGCTTTAGTTTACAAATGTGTGAAAGGAAAATGTTATATTTCATGCTTTTGTAAAAAATCTCTCATAGCTCTGCTCTTTCCAATACAAATGGAAGTGTAGCAAAACTACTTTGTACTGTTTGAATAGACTGCCTGTTTCTAAGAAGTTCTTGGGTGTTCTGTGGAGAAGTCAGTACTGACAGTTACCTTTCACTGAGATTGCTCTTTCACTTGTGTTCTCTTCTATAGTAGTACAGATACTTCGGTTTTCTTCCTCTTGTGGGAAAAGTAGTGATTCCTACTGCTATGGAATTCCTGTGTGACTTTCTCATATCAGTTCCTTCAGCAAATCTATGTGAGCTACTTCTTCCATGTGAGTTAATTGTTCAGTCATAATAGACAGATGGAGTAGTTCTGTTTACAGGGATAATTCATTAAAGTTTCTTCTGTGATTGATGTGTTCAGAGTAAACTTCTTGCAGCATACTGTAACTTGTAGCAACAGATCAAATAACCAGTGACATACAGAAATAATGTCTTCAGTTATAGAAAGCGAATTACATTGGAGGAGAAAAACACTTTACTTAGTCTCAGAGGTCTCTGAAGGAGGCTCTGTTCTCTCTTAACTGGTAACTGAAGTATCCCATTTAATTGGGACCAACTCTTCATTCTTTAACTGTATAATTGCACAATCACCAGATGGCAGTGTTATACATAGTCTTGCTAGATCCTTTTTGTGTGAATAAAGTCTCTATCCGATTTCTTCATTCTTCTGCAATTGATTTTATGCAGAGGTCCTACAATACAAGAATAAAAATTTTTGTAATAATTACTTTTTTCCTTAACAGAGGACATGAAACCAGGGTCATCTTTGATTCATTTTATGTTGCTTAACCTAACAGTCTGATAATATTTATACAAAATATGGTGATGCTTATTCAAAAACTAGGAGTTTTGAAGAGTCACTGACAAGACTTAACAAATACTCCACATTCCTTAGCTGAAAATCACTTAAATGTCTTGTCCTTTAAAAATAGCATTTTTCAGCAGTTAAATTTTCTGTTTGGGTGAATTTGATCTTTCACATGGCAACATAAGGATTAGGGCTGGTGGGGATTGCTAAAAACAATTGTTACGCATTTCTCCCTGAAACATGGGATCTGCTTGAAGCAATCAGAATATCTCTAGAATTCAGCTGCTGTCTGTCTAGCTTCTATTATTTTTTAAATTGTACTCTTCAAATTTCAGTTGCAGTTCTTAACTGCGTTTTGTGGATATATACTTCTAGGAGCTGCTGAATGCCATTGTCTTACACATTTAAATGTGCATGTTACTTTGCCCTGCTTTTCCTTTCCAACTTGTCTTTGTCTGAGGATGGCTCTTGGTAGAATTTACCACTTGAGGATTTTGTACCATCTAACTGTATTAGGCATTGAAAAATTTTGCTTTCTCTTTGGAGACCTCTACACCATCATCTATTGATAATTTTTTTTTTCATTATCCAATATGTAAGTCTCTTTGCTGCAGTGAAAGCTCTTGTCTGGGTTTGAACAACACTTTTAATATGTGGTTTATCCTTCATTTCCTTTATTGTCTCTGTTGAAGCCTAGCTAGAATTCAACAAATATCATCCTAGGCTGACTGCAAACATCTTGTGTGGAAGCACTGAATGGAGTCTTCTGTCTCTGTTCCATGTGACAGGAATTTTTCTACCAAAACTTTTGAAAAGTATTTGATCAGAATATATTTGTTAAAATATATCTCCAGTATTGTGTTGACTTTTGAAGCATCTGGAAATTTTTTTTTGCATTTGTTCAGTTAAAATAATAAAAACTCCAGGTGTCTTTTAAAATATGAGTAATATGAAACAAGTGGCTTCTATAGGTTCAGATTCTCTGTATTATGAATATAGTATAGATTTCATGTTTAGTGCTGAAGTTAAATCCATTCACATATCACATTATCACATATTCTTTCCCCTCTATGCCTTGCTTCTCCATTTTGACATGTTGCATTTCTTGTTGCTCCATTACAGAACATCATGTGGTAGCTGAAGATTTGTACTCTGTTGTCAAATTTGTTGAAGTAGGACAGCAGATTTGAAAGCTGCTGGAGAATGAACAGTGTAGTGCATGGAGTCCTATGTGCAAAAGCTCAAATACAACATCTTAACCTGCTCTTTGTCAGAGTTTTTCTTTAAAATTGGCAATTACATATCACTGGATAAGCAGTCCAATTTAGTGATAAAATGCTTAATTTCCGGAGTTTTTTGTGATAAGAAACAATTTGAACAGATAGTTTGCGTGTCTTATCAAACTACATTCAAAACCAAATTGATGTTAGTAACTTCACTCTGAATAAGAAAAATTTAAAGAACTCCCATATTCAAGTAAGATTGAATGACTTCACATTCATTTTATAGTAAGTTCTGGATTAGATCAAAATTAGCTTACATGTCATTGCCTGTCTGACCTTGTCATTTGAATACCTTACCTTGAAAGGGAACTAGAATTATTTCAAAATATGCAATAGCTGATTCATTCTGTATATCCACAAGCGTTAGATTTTTTTATGCTTTAAGCTCTTCAAAATAGAACAGTGTCATCTGAAAATATATTGGTTTCTCCAAAACAGACTTGTGCATTTAAGCTTTTCCTTTTTATATTGGTCAAACAGTGGATTTCTCTTGATCTTGATTAACTTTTAATTTTTAAATAAGAATAAATGTAATTGTATTTTAAAATCAGTTCATTTTATTTTGCAGTTTGCAGTTATTATCAAAATATACATCCGTGTTAACTTGCAGGACTTAAATATAAATTTCCAAAGTTAGGACATTATGCAAAAAACTACTTTAACTATCCACAGCATTTCAGCTGATTTCCAGTTGGTATATGGTTGTATACATGCAAGATTTTAAAACGTGTGAAAGATCATGTGTCCCTCAAAGAAGGAGGTTCCATGCAGGCAAAGACCAGTATCAATCTTTCCTTTTCAAACAGTTATCCCATATGCACCATCTTGCTGCCTACACATTTCCTGTGGTTATTTATTATTACACATACCTGCAGAATGCTAACAGGGCACCCAGACTGCCTTAGGTGCTATAAATGAGACCCGAGCTCTATTGAATTTTCACCCCAGTGTGTATTCTGCCGTGAACATCTGCGGTTAATAAATGTTTAAATGCTCCACGTGCAGCTGACAGCTACTCTGCGGATCCTTGCTGACTTCGCCCCGGTGCGGTGCCTGCTCAGCTGCAGCGGCGCCGTCTCCGAGCTCTGTGTGGCGCTGGAGCAGCGCAGTGGTGACAAGGATGTGTGCATCTGCATTGTCAGGATCTTCAGGTATGTATTGAACAGGGACCTTGGATGAGTGACCTCAGAGGAGGCAGGATCAAGCACTGAGATTGGAAAATTTACACGGAATTGTTTTTGAAAAGCTCTGTGTAGCTTTTAATGATATTGTATGCTATTTGTGTCTTTATTAATACTTACGGAATTGTTTAACTGTAGCCATACAAACTCGGATTTGTCATCCCTGTGAAAAATGTTTTGTTGTATTGTGTCATTCTTTGATCCCACAGATTCTGATTGAGTTTTTAAAGTACTGCTGCATAAATTATTAGGTATTTATTAATCCTGTTTTAGGCCATGTTTTAAAAAATTGAATGAGAGAAGTTACACAAGGGACTGTGTATTGTGAAATAAAATACAGAAGAGAGAAAATGTGACCAGTGTTCATTGTTTTGAGCTGTAACAGAGTGTTTGAGGAGATTAATCTCTGGGATCAGGGTTTGAGGTTGCAGATGAAGTGCTGAAAGAATCTCAGTTTTATGAGCAGCCAGCGGCTGCTGCCCAAGTTGTGCTTTTTAGAGAGATGAGTATGAGTTAGTCACCAAAAAGATCATTTTGTAGTCTGAATAGTTTCTCAGTCAAGAGTCTTCAGTTACCAAGCACCAGCTTATAATATTCAATGCTAAATGGATTTGCAAACAATGTAAGGATTTTGAAGAAGTTGTGAAATCAGCTGTTGGTAATTTCAGGAGTAGTTGGATTATAAACACGGTTTATAAATGATGTTGTGGATGATCAAGTTTTTGCCTTTGCTGCTTTGTCACTGTATTGAGTCATGTTGCCTGTGGCTCCATGTTCATTGAGATTGTGCTATGGACTTCTCCTGTTCAGCCCCTCCAAATTATCCATCCCATTCTCCTTTCTACATGAGATTGGGTTGTGCTTTGAACAGCGGCTACATAAGGGGTTTGTCATTCCTTCCTCCCCACAGCTAAAACCAGGCAAATCCACTCCTTTGCTCTTTGTGTTACTTGTAAAGCATGTGAATTGTTTCTCCAGTTCCATGCTACCTTGTTCACATCCGTCTCTAAATTTGTGCCTAAAAATTAGTTCTAGCAATGATTACAGCATTTTGAGCATATTTACTTCTTCTAAGGAGAGAGCATTTCTTTTAGGTGGAAAATGCCATGAAAAGTGGGATAATGGGTTTGTAATTAAGTGTAATTGATACTTACACTGTAATTCTGATAAGGACATTTACTTGATCTAGAATTCAATATGAAGCAAAAATAATTTATCTTACTTAAAGTTTCCTGTTGCTTCAATTTTTTTTCTTAAGTTTAGAACTGTATGCTCCAAGAATACAAATTGGCCATAAAATCAATTTAATTAGCTTTCTGGAAATTGCAGTTATGAAAAAAAATAAACTATGCAGTGCAGAGCTCAGATTGGAATTTTGTTTTGTCATCAAATAATACAGAATGGTTATTCTTTTTTCTCAATCAGCTTTAGGCAGCTTCTTTGTAGTGAATATGTTCAATCTATTCCGATTATTCCTTTCTGTAAGTCTGTACATCTTCCTGTAGCTGGCTGTAATTGAACATCAACACAGATCTTCTGTGGTTTTGACAACATGGGAAGTAAGAGGCAATCCTAGCTTGTTCTGTTACTGCATTTTTCTAGTGTGACCAAAGCATGTCAAGTTCCCTGTTTTGGCAATGGTCAAGGTGAGCAGTATAGGACTGGGGCAGCTGCTAAGGAATGTGCAGAGATAAAATCCTGCCTGCAAGGAAGCACATTCTCCATATTTGCTGGTGAGAGATGTGCTCTCTTAATGCTGTTGCTGGTCTCTACTGGATGTGCACTAGGAAGGGATCCCTTTATTTCCTCTTGTCTCACTTCCCACATCATCTTGAAATTACAGTTCTCCCATTTAACGGCAAGAGGTGCTGGTGTTAGCATACTGTGCCCATGTGGCAGACAGGTTGGGAAGCTCCTTATGTTTACTTCTTCCCATAATTCACTGTGGCAAGGATAGCTAGACTTGTGTTGTGCTCTTATGTAACTGCACATGCCTCTGCTAGAAGTCAGAGTATTGGCATTCACTTCATTTGTTGGAAAACACAGCTCTGAGAGTCAAAAGTGACTTTCTAAAATATCTTTTGTGGAAAAAAAGTCCTTTCATTAATTTATATTTTATTTTTTCTCTTTATAGCAAACTTTCTTCCGACAATGACTTCTGTGCAGCTTTAGCAGACTGCTCCAGATGTTACATCTTATTTTTAGCCCTACTAAACAAACACCAGAAGCAGCAGGTCAGTTTTTCATCTCTTGATTTTTATATATTAATCCTCTGATGTGTCTGTGTATTATTGTGTATAAGCTTGTTTTCAGTGACCTACTTTTATGCATTTACCAAATAAAAATTGTAAATGGTTGACAGCATTTCTAAGTAGTAAATAATTGTAATGAAATAATTTAGATCAAAAATTCAAAGCAATACAGAGGACAGTTGATTAACTTGTCTGTCCTTTGCACGTGTAGAAACAGTCCTTTGAGTACTAATCTTTTTTTCTTAGTTTTAAAGAGTACTTTTTAACGCAAATAGTTATTTGAATATTTAATAGTAGGAAATTGTTGGGCTTTCTCCTGCCCTCCTCACCTGCAAAAGAAGTGTGACTTTTCTAGAGCTAAGCAATGTGAAAGCAGAGGAAAATACATTCCTTGGTGTCATGGGAGATTTACTCAAACTCTTTATGTTTGATTAGTCTGTCAGAGCCCCAGGAAAGCTGAGACCCTTGTGCCTGACCAGTCTCTCAGTGTCCTGTTTTGGGACCCTTCACTGAGCACTGGATCTGAAAGTAGTTCAGCTGACTTATTCAGGGTCACACACCAAACAGTGAAACCTCCTCTGGGGTCTCCACCTTCACCTGTGCCCTTGAAGGACTCTCATTAAAAGTTTGCCGAATAACACTCTTTATTAATAGAATTGTGACAGGTTAAGGTTTGAGACTTGGCAGTGATAGTATCTGACTGCAAAAATACATTCAAAGCAATATACTAATTTAAAGCAATGTACTATAAAGTTCTAATCCCCAGTAAAAGTTGGCCTGAGACAATCATTCAGTATGTAGAAATCACAGTTCTTGCACAAACAGGAGTCTCTATTCTCTCTAGGGAGAGAAGACAGGTTCAGCTCGTTGTCTGATTCCTTCTGAGGGAAGTTATAGTGGATTCTTCCCCAACCTCTTCCCATTCATAACTCCCTTTTATACTATTTATTTATGTTTAGGTGGAGCTTGAGTGACTTTGGTCATTCCTCCTGTTCAGCGAGGGGTTGTTGTATTAGGGGGTGGATATCTCAGGATAGTACCTGAGATAACCTTGAGATGGGGACATGCGTTAGTCTAAGGAGAGTGATTTCATCACAGTTGTTGATTCAAGAGCAGGACATTTTCCTTTATTTCCCTTGGTTTTCAGCTGCTATGGGGCTTAGCAGCTAGAAAATACCACTGAGTTCCCTCCTCTGCAAGGGTTTCAACAGAGCCTGGCTGTGGTGTCTCCACTCTGCTCCACCCTCCATTAAGTTTCCCCTTAGGTTGCATTGTGTGTGGCTGGTCAGATATGCTGACTGTCCAGGGAGTACAACTGTATTTTTCCCTAGAGCTTCTGTACCATTATCTTTTTACCCTCAGTCACCTTCCCGTACTCACTGTGTAAGATATCAAAATGTATCTCTCCTTTACCAGAGAAAACCACATGCCTGGAGTACCACATTTGGGATGTTTATGTAGAAATAAATGTTTAGACTTTGTCAACATGCCTCATATCATGAAATAAAATTCTGAGTATAATTGCTACCAACTTCATTAGAACTCCCAGGTCAGGTGTTGCTGTACTGTCCTGCTGGATCGCAGTGATCTTTCTTACATTTACTGGAGCAACGATCTATTGGAGTTTGGTGCAGGATCCCAGTCTTACAGATTGATGCTTTGGTAAGAGTAGAGTGCCACATGTAGGGCAAATTAGTCAGCTCTATTGCCAGGTAAGTTTTAAGAAGAAAATAATTTTTATCTAAAGCATAGAGGTTCACAGGTGGAACAAGGTTTCAAAACATAGAATATTAAATTACATTAAGGTCATTCTTAAAAGTAAGGAACTTTCTTGGCTAGTCCAGCATCTAAACTAGTTTGAGATCATTTAGTTATCCTATGCAATTTATCCCAGGGTTAGTAATTCTTGGAGATTTGTTGGAAAGAGGTCTTTTGTGTTGCTGTCATTAAAGGGACTTAAGGTAACTAGATTGGCTACACTGAACAATATTCTTTCTCCTGCCAGATACAAAAATAATTTGTTCCTTTCCTGTTTACCAGCATCCCTGTTTTCTGTGATAGTGCACATGGAAGAGGAACAAAGATTAAATTGTTTCTCTTCTTCTAAATGTCTGCTGATTAACACTTCTGTAGCGTATCTGAGTATTTCTAGGTTCAGGTTGCTCTTGCATAGTGTAATCTTCAATGACACGTTAGTAAAATACTATGTAAATGCTATGTAAATAACATGAAAAATGTCAAAGGCATTATTTTTTTCTAGATTTATAGTTATTCTTGTATTAAAAACCCTGTATTAAAACCCCTGTATTAAAAACTCGACAGATTACAGAACTGAGAATAAGGATCTTTAATTAAGTAACACCATTCTTCCAAACTTAATCTGTAATTTTGAGAGTAGCTTTTCTAGGCTCCTGGGATAATAGCTTCGTGTCATAACAAATTGTAGACTCATATCTACCTCAAATTGTTTGTTATTAGTTAGTATTCAGAATTTAGCTTCTCATTTGTCTATTAAGTAGTCCTAAAATACATCTTTCTTCACTAGGTTAGCATTGCATTTTATGTTAGACTGTCAGTTGTTTTATCAAATTACAAATGAGTAAAGAAGTAGCTTGTGTATTCAAAAAACTTAGCTATTACATTGTGTTGATTATATATGCAATGTCTTCAGAATAATTATTTCTTACTGCAGCTTTGAAACAAGCATGCAGTTGCCAGTTATCAGCTTAGTGAAGCTCTGCAGAAACAAAAAGAATGACATAGATAATGTAATTTTTCTGTAGTATATAATAAACACTTGAGCTGTGAGGAGTGCAAATGTTTTTCCTGAGGTGTAGTTGGCACTGCTAATCTTTGTTTTAAAATGCTGACAGCTAGTGAGTTACACTGCGAGTTGGTATGTGTTGAAAAGAAATGAAACAACAGTGTGTGTAAATTGTCTGCTGTGGGAAGAAGCAAAGAGGAGGAAAAATCATCATTATTAAAGCATTAAAAATCCTCAGGACTAAGAACTGATATGTGGAGAAAGGAAGTGTGTGTGCATTTTTCTGAGTTTTCAGGTTGCAAAGTTTGTGAGACCAAGTTTTTTACTGGCAGTTATAGCAGCTAGACACATACAGGTGAAAAGATACAAGAAAACCAGCATTCAGACTTTCTCAAGGGCTATCATAACTGTGACTTTAAAGATAAGTATTAGATACTGTGAAAATAAAAATGTGAGCACTGGAAATCGGATTAAGGACTTGCACCCACACCTCACACTGAATTCCACAGTTGCAACCCAAATAGTCTCTGTTTTTTTCTCCACACTGCAGTTACAGGTCTTTTCCCTTTCTTTCAGCTCATTTTCTTTCTTCGGTAAAAGAGTCACAGGAATGGAAGAGTAGTGATTCAACTCTATGAGAAAGACTTTTGGGTTGACAAGACTTGATAATTCCATGTGTCACAGTCTTAGGTAGGGAATTTAGAAGATTGGAAAAGCTGAATCTTCAAGTTAGGACTGGGGAATTCAACTGAGCTTTTACACACATCTGAAGTATATGTTCATGGTTGGCTTTGGAACTTACTTGTCTGTGGTAACAAAAAAAAAATCCTTGGTGGCTGCCACATGCTGTGAAAACTATCAGAAGTGTTCTTATAGAGCCTCTGTCTTGCCGTATAAGCTTTGCATGATTCTGTTTCCAGTCAGCATTGTAGACTTTTGCCCATCTCAAGAAGTCTTTTAGCAAGGTTCTGTTCCACTTTCCCACATCATTATCATCTCTAAGCTTTCCAGATAAACTGCATAAAGGGTGACTTTCTCAGGCACTACCTGAGTTTCGGTGGCATTTTGGGGCCCTGCCAGCTTCCATGAAATGTATTATCAGTTAGGAGTCTATTTTCAATCCTAAGTGCACAAACACAAGGTGTGATACTAAAATTTGTATAGAAGCAATCTTAGGCCTGTTTTATAGAATGGTCCCCTTACACTTTAGTGTAGCCTACTTTTTAAATTGGGAAGCATTTGTTTAAGAATCTGACATCACTGGATGCAGTAATTGCCTATTCAGCAAAATAATAATCACATTGGATCACCTGAACAGCTCATCCAGTCTGCTGTTTGTCCTCAGCAATGGTGAGAGTGAGAGGTCTAGAGAACAGTATAAATGGATCACGCAGGTAAGCTTCCTGTGTATACTTACCAAACCTCTAACTCTTTTGTGTGAAAACACCGTCAGCCAGCTGTGTATGAAATAAACCTCAGTTGACTTATTTTCTGTGAAATTCTACAGTCTCTCTACTACCCTGTATAAACTTCTACCCTGTATAAAGATCCATTGACAAGGAGTTGCATAGCAAATAATTCCTTTTGCTTATTTTGAATTTGGCCTGTAGTGTCTTTATTTGATACCTTCTGGTTCTTGTATAGTAAACGCAGTGAAGGCCATTGTTCATTTCACACCTCACTTGATTTTCTAGATATTTATCCTGCCCTCTCTGAGTTAACCTCTTTTCCATGCTGAAGAGTCCCTGCTTACTTAGCCCTTTCTGACAGAGAGATTGTTCCGTGCCATGGTGTTTGTATCCATGTTGCTTTTCTCAGAACATTTTGCAGTCCTGGTTCCTGTCTCTTTTTTTGAGAGGAGGAAACCAGAACACAGCAGTTAAGATGTGGCCATATCATAGATTTGCATGCTTGCATAAATTTATTTCCCAATAATTCTCAATATTTTACTTGTTTTCTTGACCTGTGAGCATTAAACTCTGTCATTAACCCTAAGATTGCTTTCTGCGTGGTTGTGGTTGGTTCAAAGGCTATAATTTTATACATGAAGGTATGTTTGCTCTGTTTTTTTCCACACATCCTTTCATGTTTATCTGCATTTAAATTTCATCTACTATTTTATTACCAACTGACTACAATTCTTTTTCTGTTCTTCAGTCAGCCTTCATCTTTGGTACTTTGAGTATCATAGTGAAATCAATATATTCTTCCATATCACTGCTGCTGCCCATTTTCTGTGTTTATGGACAAATTGAACGCAACAGATCCCAGCACAGAACCTTGGGAATTCGACTAGTCGTTTTCCACCATTGTAGGAACTGCTCATTTACTCTGTTTTACATCCTCTAATCATTTATCTATACCAAGACATTTTCCCTTACAGCATGACTCCTTAGTTTCACTAGTATTTTGGTGAGTGACTTTGTTAAAAATCTCCTGGAAAGTCACATGGGTGATATCAATGGGTCTTTTTTGTGCGTGTTAATCCCTTCAAAGAACTCAGTAATTGTGTAAGTCAGAAATTAGAATTCTTAAAGCTGATTGTGTTTTTCTGGCTATCCACTCATTTTTTTGTACTTTTTCTGTGGTCTCTACTAATTTAACTGGTGCAGACACCAGACTTGAATCACTTGCAATCTTTTCATGTTTGTTACAGTTTTAGGAGGTTGCATAGTGCTGTTAGTGATTAAGCTATTTAATTAACTAGTTCTTTTAGAACTGTTGGGTAATTATCCAGTCCTGGTGATAGGTTACTCTTTGTTTTGTCAGTTTGTTCCTTAAAATTGTTTGTGATTGCTTCAGTTTTGAACAGATGCTCTGATGAGCCTTCCCTGGAGAAGGCTGTGGCATTGAGATCTCCCCACTTGCTTCCAGAGTGGGCATGAATCAATGCAAAGAACTCATTTAGCTTCTTTGCAATGACATTTTCTTTTCTTAATTCTCCTGTTTTATCCTGATCATCAATTAGTTCTGCAGATTCTGGCAAACTTCCCTTACCTGATAAGTTTGAAAAGATTTGTTGTTATTTTTGCATCTCTTGCATCAGCTAGAAGAACTGCACTCATTTTCAGTTACAATCTGCACACAGTTTGTCAGAAACAATTTATTGAATAAAGAGTAGGCTGATGTTGCCTTGTCATCCTTTCTAAGGACATGTCCACATTTACTGGGTTCGCTGTGCCTGGATCTGCCCAGCTTCCTTCTGAAAGGCATTTACCAGGTAGTGGGTCCCAAATCAGCTTATTGTCTTCTGTGAGCAAGCAGGCTTTTGCTTGTGAGACTTGCTCTTGTCTCTCCCAAAGGAAAAGAACCTTGTTTCAGGGCTGTTGAATGTCCTTTTAGGATTGCTGCTGTGGGGAAGGCTGTCCAGGTGAGGCCTGTAACTGCAGGGAATTTTTCCACTTTGTTTCTGGCTTTATTAGCTAAGCAAAGGCTTACCTGCATGCAGGGACTGGTCTTTCTGGCTGGTATTTTGGCTGGTTTATGGAGAATTCTGTGATGAGCTAGGAATCCACTGTCTGTCTGTTTCAGTCAGTCATATAACATAAGTCATGTAATACCCAAAAGCAGCCACAGGCTCTTCCCTGCGCCTGTGTTTAGTTCAGATATACATGTTTGCCTTTTAAATACTTTGAGAGAGTTATTGGTATTCTGCTCAGTTACATTGCAGTCTTATGAGATACCAAAGGGGTTTTAAATTAACATTGTTATTGGGGGCGATGGTGTGTTTCTTGCTTGGTTCTAAATAAATGGTTATCAGTGCTGACCCAAATGTTCTTTGTGTTTTGGTTACTGGCTTTTTCCTCTCTGCCATCCCTCATTTGGGAGGAGGACAGTTGTTTGTGTGATGGCACAATACATCATGTCAGAGAACTGACCCATCTTCCAATAAAGCTAGAACTGAGAAAAAGAACCCCAGTCCTTTCCTGGTTATCACCTGCATTGCTTTCCCATCTGGCCTGTTGAAGAGCCATACAAATGCTTCTTTGATCACAGATACTGAGGCAGCAGTATGGGAGAGGAAGCAAACTGTGAATGGAAAGGAGACTGAGTGCTGTTCACTATTTCTGCTGAAATGCTTGCCAAGGTAGCCCTACAAAGAACGTGCATCGATAATGTGGTTCTTCTCTCCTGCGTTTACTAGTACCTATTTTCAGTTGTATTGTTCCTCAGTATAGCCCAACATTATAATAGTGCCTAGGACAATTAAAAAAAGGGAATATAGTAATTGATTGTTAAAGAGCAAAACCAAGAGTTTTCTCCTGTGTTTTGTGTGTGCACTTGCCTATTCATAACTGATCAATCATTCTCTCTGAATTAGCTTTCGCTTTTTTTCAAGAAGGAAGTAGCAATTCTAGGATAAATATTCTGACCACTCGGAAAGAATTTTCCTGCTGATAAATGTGAATAACTGCAGAAGGTCACTTTTTCCCTACAGTATTTCCGACAGTATGCTGAGCATCTTCCTAATGCATGTATGTGTGCATCTTCCTTATACTTTAGTTGTGATTTTTTTTTGTCTGAAAGAAAATGCAAAAATGTTAAGAAAAGTGCGGAAAATGTGCTATGTACATGGAGTATAAAAATATCAGAAATACAGAGTTCAAAGTTTGTAATGAACCAGTCTTTACTGGCATGTATCATAATAGAAATCTGCTCTTCTGGTGTATCAAAAGATACAAGTGAACATATGTAATTACTAGATAGGTAAACATTAGAATAGCTAATAATAATAATAATAGTATATTACTGCTTGGTGAGACTTACATTGTCATTGAAATGTGTTGTCATAGTTTTTGATTTAATTTCTCTAAACAATGTTGAAAGCTTGGGAGCACCTCTGAAAAGAGCTAACAGAATTATTAGAGTTAAAATCCCCCAAGCAAATTAATTTATCCATTACAAAGGTCAGACCATTAGCAAGCTGCCTATTAATAGAATCTGCACAAGAAAGACATTTCTGTTAGTAGACCAGTCTTTAACACATTTTAAGAAAAAAGAGCTAATAAGAAATAGGGGCTAAAGCGGTACAAATTTAAACTAGTAATAATAACAAAGATTTTAACCAGAGAGATCAGCCGTCCTTTGAGTGATACCATGGGGGATATAGTTTTCAACTTCTTTTTTTCAATTAATTTCATTTCTGAATTTTTTTTTTAAGGGACCATACACAGCTTTTCATCAGATGTTGTTCTGGTGACAGTGTGCTTGCTTTTCTTCTTTACCTTTCCCAGGTATCCAGGTGTCCACAAACAAACCTAAGCACATGAGTTCTTGATTGCTGAAAGTCACTAAGTGCAAATGAATAATTTTCTGAAAACTTTAGCTAAACAGATCAGATTTTGGGGTGTAGAAATTATTGGGTAATATCCTGAGGTGTGGATACACAGAAGTATAATTACATTTTACTAATGGCCTCTCCTTCTCCTCAAATGCATTAGTATTTGGGTGGGAAGGAAGTTCTCTTTACTGACAAGGTACTCCCTGCTGTCACTGTGGCAAAACTTCTCTCCGTGCCTTATTTCACATTCCTCAGTCAAGAACTTCCCTATTTTGCTTTTGCTGTACTTCCAGGGTATTCTACACCACTGCCCTCTCCCCCTATTTTTATTCTTTAAATTCAGTTTCATATCGTGACAGCTGTCATTTCTGGGTTTGAGCAGGAATTTGCATGGCTAGAATGTCCCTTCAAGATGACTCTTTACTGTATTTGGAGGAGATTAGCTCTGGGTTGGTATAACTACAGTAATTTTGCCTATAAGTAGACCATCAAACCCTGCAAAGAAAACTCCCAAATTTTCTTTCCAAGGTGCATAATGAAGCAGAAATACAAAATGGGAAGTGAAGTGTAAATTAGATTTTAATGAGAAGCAGGGCAGGTGGTAGAATTTTGACTAACTCCATTGAAGTTTGTGTAACATGGAAAGCAGATTTCGTTTACAGCTGATGATTCAATAGGAACTCAGCTGCTAGCATCTGACCTTTTGTTTCGTACTGTCCCTCCCTTTCTGAGGGCCCAGACACTAAATAAAGTAACAGCAGGTACTTGGCCAGTGCTCACAGGTTCTAGATTAGCCTCTCCTTCCTTATTGATCTCATTTCAGTCAGAAACCACTGACCTAATTTGCTTTCCCTTCCCACTGCTAAGTGAGCCTGTACAGTTTGTACCTGCGCCTGCCGCGCTTACGCGGAAAGGCAGGTGTACTTTATTTGCCAAGATAAACTCTTGTCAAGTTCTGTTACTCAGCAGGTACAAGGGGTACCTTTGCTACTAGGGCAGTGCAAGGAAGAGAGTTTTAAAATAGATAAGCAAAGAAATTATTAATATCTGTGATTATCAAATGTTTATGTTCCGGTTGCCAGAAGAATAAGAGTTAAATGCTAATGGAGTATGTGGTGCCATTACCACCTTAAAAACCAAAATATCAGTTTCTTCACGGATAGGAAGCAAAAAAGATCTTCTCAAGCTTTCTTGATTTGTATGTTCAAATTTGTTTGTGTAAGTGAAGCTGTGTGCTCTCATATGTAGCCTTCCACTCAGGTTTCAGCACACTCTGCATTCATAATGTCTCACATGAATACCTCACTATGAGAAGATGAAATAACTGAGTGTAATTCCTATCTTTAATCTAATTTGTCTTTAGTGCAATACACATTAAAACCTTCATACTATATAAATTGATCTGATAGATGTAATTTTTCTGTAAGTGTGAAAGAATGTCTGAAATTCCATATGCAGTTCATACTCCAAACGTGGAAATGCACAGTAAGCTCATTTATTATATTGATTTTTCTGCTATGTACAGGAAGGCCCCTGGGCCTTGCACAGGTTTAGTCTTGCAAGGAGTTTCAAAATGTCATGTAACTTTGTATGTATTTTTTTTACACAGCCATTCTTAGATGGTGTCTCTTACTCTTGCAGTGCTTATCCATGAGCATTTAAAGAAATACAGCCAGAAATAATACAAATCCTTGAGCATTGTACTACTCAGGAAAAGTTGTACAGCTTTCCTCTTTGGCTTTGCTAGTTAAATTTTCACTGGGAGGTAATGAAACTTCGGTACTATTCTATTGAAGCCGGATGTGCTTAGCTAAAAAAGAAGTATTTTATAAGTTTGTTTTGCTGGGCTGTAGGTGGAAAGCACAGCTGAGATCACACTTCTCAAAATATCAGTTGATTGCTGTGTGGTACCTGTTTGTCTGTTTTGTGATTGGGCAGAGCTGTTGCTGGGCTGATACCATTTTGACCAAAATTAGAAAGTCAATATAAACGAGTCAAACTAGACTGCCTGCTTTTTTCAGTTCTCTCTTCTGATTCATCAGTTGTTTGTTTCAAATTTTTACAGCCTTTGTGAATTGGGTGTTGTGCCAGCAAAGGTGAAAGCTCTTAGTGGTTAGTCAGTAAGAATATTCATAAAAAATTGTCTTGATGACATTTAGATCCTAACAAAAATATGATGCCTAGTTAAAAAAAAAAAGTGGAAGTGGGTCCTACAGAGTGGTATTATTAAATACATGGATGTGAAAACCATTTTCTTGCTTTGGAGACTGCTGTTTCTCATGTTCAAGGATAGCACTGATCATCTTGAGAGGATGTTGTTGCCAATGTCTTGTGGCAGAGGCTTAAGACCTGAAACTTACTGGTGAAGGCATGTGCTGCCTAAACATCTTTTTTCCTTCAGTATTAGCATGTATACTTCAACAAGTTAGACTATGCCTGGTTAACTTATGTTACTAATACCAGGGAGGATTGGAATGTGTATAAATGTAATTGTGATATTTGAAGAAAAACAGCATATGAATTGTTCAGCAAAATTGTAGGTTAATGCAAGTACAGCAGGTTCGCAGCTGAGGGTAGATGGTTCTGGTGTACTTGAAGAAATGGCTGTCAGTTTATCTGCACTGTTAAGATAAAGCTACAGACTTTTTTAAAATGAGTAGGTTTTGATGCAGATGACAGAAGGAAATGTTTAAGTAGTTTAAACTTGAGTTACTTCAGACTTTCAGGATTTATTTTTTTCTTGTCACATGCTGGTGGGTAAGAAAAAGATGGGGATGTTGCTGCGTGCTATTCAGTTAGGATCCACTAATCTTGCCACAAAAAGGCTGTATCTCATTATGTACAAAATGAAGGTCAGGCTAGGAAGTGATTTAGGAGAGCAACTTGGTTAAATCATGAGATCTCAAGATACAGTACAAAAATAGAAAGTAGGTCTCATTCAGCAATGATAAAAATAAAAGGGTAAGAAGAGCACGTAAAATCAGAAAAAAACCCCAGCAAAGCACAATATGAGGTGCAGCTACAAAGGGACATAAAAAGAAACAAAACTTTTTATAGTACAGTGAGAAGACAACAAGGAAATAATTGCTGTAGCGTTCAGAAGAAGGTGAGCATTACTGACAGATACCACTGTGAATAGTGAAGTGTGAAATGCCTTTTTATTGCTTCTTTTTCTGAAAGGTTTATCTGTGACCAAATGAATAATCTCTACTTTAGCCTAGATTAGTTTATCACTAAAAAACAAGCTGGAGCATATTTAATATCTTCAAACCAGTTGATGAAATTTACCTTTTGGTATTTACAAAGGGAGAGAAAGGGAATCCCAGTCTCTGGGATTCTTGAAAGTTATTAAGAATTGCAAGGTGGTAGGGTGCCTGTTTTAAAAAGGCAAAAGAGAAGGAACTGGGGAATGACAGACCAGTAAATTTAGATTATATTTCTGGTAAAAATATAATAACAAATAATTCAGCTATCTGTAAGCAATTGGAATTAACAATGAAATGAGCAAGACCTAACTTAGATTTAACAGTAACATATCAAGAGGGAGGAGTTTAACCTCTACAGTCATTACCAGGCCTAGAAAAGGAAAGGTTGTGGTTTCTGCCCATCAGAGCTGACATTTGCTTGCTTGAAAGATTAGTAAATTCTGGCCCATATGATTATTCTAGTTACATAAAGTGTGGTTTTAAGATGTTTTAAGATTACTGTGGGCTTGGTAAAAATAGATGACCTGTACTAAGTATATCCCATTAGTAATTACTCCAGTGCTATACTAGTTCTGTCAGATGTTTTTGATTTCTTCTGTAAATCGGGTTATGAAAATCGGTAGCATAAAAAATTATTTCTAGTTGCTGTGTTTGGCATTCCTTCAGTTGTTCTGAATGTGCTACTATCTGACTTGGGAAGTAAAGGAAATATTATCTTCTTTTTAAGCAGCTACCACCTTCTGATGTTTCCGTGTAACATGATTTGTTTATTTATTTTGTTGCAGGATTTGGTTATCCGTATCATCTTCATTCTTGGTAATTTAACAGCAAAGAATAACAAGGCCCGTGAGCAATTTTTTAAAGAAAAAGAAAGTGTTAACACCTTGACATCATTATTCCAAACCTACTATGAACTTGATTTGAACACACAGAGATACTATCATGATAGAAAAGGAAAAGGAAAAAACCACCTAAAGCATCCTTCAGAAGCAGAAGATGTTCTGATAAAACTTATACGAGTGCTGGCCAACCTCTCCATTCATCCCAGCGTAGGAGCAGCTCTGGCAGCTGCCCATCCTGTTGTAGGATTACTTCTTACTGTACTAGGTAATAAAATTTATCTTGTGTTTGTTATCTTTGTTTAGCGTATTAGGAGAATTTAGGACTTTTCATTGCAAAAAAAACCCCAAAGTCAATTTGCTGATATTCATAAACTGTTTTACGTCAAAGGCCTGTTTGAGACAGTGGAAGCATTGCTGCTTTGGCACTGACTTTTCAGTATCTGGGCAAAGATGTTGTAGAAATGTTTAATTCAGTGATCAGATTTGCAGATATGATCATTAAAGATAAGAAAACAAAGTTTATTTTAAACACATCTCACTGAGAGTTAATACATAAGGAAAGTTTGTTCTTATCGGGTTTTACATAGGTGTGTTTGATGGTGGGGTTTTTTTTAAGTTTTGCATTTTCTGTGAGTTTTAGATTAAGTATTCTTGCTATTCTCTGCACCCATAACTTTCAGCCTCATCAAAGAATTTCCTCTTACTTCTATCTTCTTTTTCAGTGTTCCAAACTTTTATCTCTTTCAGATGGAAGAGTGTCTCCCTCTAAGTGGAGGATTAGGACTGCAGTACCTTTACCACTTACTGATCCCCTTGTAAATCTAATTACAGACCAGGACTTGGTCTGTTCTCCCCATAACAGAGTTTAGCTGTGACAAGATACATCTTAAACAGCTCAGTATATTTTACTGTGTAATGAGAACATTAAATATTATGTTAAGATAATCAACCTGATTGTACACTGTCTTTCCAGTCATGGGGGATTAGAGAAGTCAGACTCACAACTTGGTTCTGTCTCATGGGTTGAAACTGCCTTAATGCCTTAATGATTGTGTAAGTGCTTTTGACCTTCAAAGCTTCTCTCTGCCACCCTCCCCCCTTCTTGACCACTGTATCAGTCAGTTCACTACAGAATGTTCTCTCTCCCTACCAACTTACCCCTCTTTTATATCCTTCACACTTGACTTCTGAGGCCAGAAACCTCAGACAAATAAGTCTTTCATACTTTTACATGGGTTAACATTCTGTCAGGAGCTCTAAGAGAAAAATCTTTCAAATACAGTTGAAGGGGTTTTTTTCCATTTTCTTCCGAGATACCTGACATTTCAGTATAATAGTCCTTGGCATTTCTCCATGTCTATCACACAGCCCTGTTTCTGCACGTGCACTTTCCCCAGTGCCATCTTAAAACAGCCAACAAGATCTGTAACATGTCTTAACTAACTAGATTTTAAACCATGTTGCCTCATTCACAATGATTTCTGTAAATCAGTAGTGGGAGAGAGTGGTTTTGTATTGCCATTTTTGGATCAGGTGTTCCTGTTAGCTCCTGCCATGATACTGAGCAACAGAAGGGTTGACTGTAATAGTGGCCATGTAAACTATTATTCACTTTACTTCTGGGATCTAAGGCACTGCAAAGTTAGACTCATGTTTTCATGTATCTACATATGCATATGTTTTAGGATTTTTTTTTTAATTCTCAGAATACAAGTCAGTCAATGACTGTGAAGAGTTGGTCATCAATACTGTGACAACAATCAACAATTTGTCCTACTACCAAGTGACGAATTCTGCAGTTCAAGACAAGAGGCTGCACATTGCTGAAAGTAAGGACTTTTAAACTAGTACTTTTCATATAGCTTTTAGAAAGCAGAAATATTTTGACACCACAGAAAGTAAAGACACTGATAACATTTTGTTGTATTATATTGCAGGGGTATAAAGTTCACAGGGCTAAATTCTTTCAATAATGATTTCCCATTCTTTTGGAAAATAACTCTGTGACTTACATGAAAATAAGTTGGACTGTTCACAAAACCCCTTCTTTTCCTCCCCAAAGGAATTTGCCATACTGTTTTTAGTTCAGCAGTTTTTGCTAGATTTGTTTAAAACCCATATACCTGAGCCAAAATAGTCATGTTGCTTTTTACTTCTAAACAGACCATGGCAAGAGGGTTTTTTCTTTTTGTTACCTTCTGTACCTGCGAAATTTAATTTCTGTGTGTTTCTGGCTTATAAATCCATTGGCAATATTGTCTTGTGATTCTCTCCCCTCTGACATAATGGACAACAATCAGTTACGTGTAGGAACTGCAACTGACTTCTGGGACTATTGTTTTAATGTTGGACAAAAGGTAGAGCGTCTATGTCTTGCCTATCTTTCTGTCTAAATAGACAAGACACTGGGGAGAGGCAGAACTTGAAGTTCACACAACAGGTAGAACATGGAGTTGGAAAAAATAACCTGGCTGTCAGCCCAGTGCCCAGACTGGTAGGCATCATATTCTCTCTAGGTAACAGCTCTGCTGTTTTGTCACGACTCATTTTATCACCTCTAAGCCAGCTGCCTCTTGTTGCTGGTCAGAAAAATGTGGAAACAAATGACTTCTCTCCTGTGCTACTCGTTGGGGTGTGGAACCAGTCCCATCACCTTCCTGAAGTGAGAAAAGAGGAAACCTTTTGATGGAAGGCCAGCAGGCTTTCTTCACCAGGAGACATTTTGAGAATACTTTCTGTTTGATAGAAGTGGTGGATAAAATCACTTTAGATGTCTCTTTAAGACAAGTTCAAGGTGTGTTCAATATTACAACAGTCAGAGGCAGAAGTAATGGGAGTGAAGCCAACCTCTCTCCTCTATTTTTTTCCCTTGCTCTTCTGTTGTATGAAGGGTTAAGGGTTGACTTAATTTGAATCCTCTGTATGATGGACTGATTTCAGTGCTTTGCTTCGTACTCCCAGAAGACTGATAAATGTAGCTTCTGTAACATCACTCCTCTGCCATGCACCAAAATCCTCCATGGTGGTAGCTCTTCCTAGGAAATGCTGAAGGTCTCATTCCTACTGCTGAAGCTACACACCAATCAAATGTGAAACTACTAAGCAGGAAAGCAGCAAGGAGGTGAATGTTTCAGATTGGGACAGTATTAAGTAGCTGTTCAGAGAAAATGTGTTTGCTTAGAGCAGCACTGAGAAAAAACAGAAAATAATTTGAGCTTTAGGAGACATCCCACCATAAGACCATCTGTTCAGGATCTAAGTCAAGTCTCTTATATATTACAGTATTTTTTTTGTTCTGTCTTCTGGATTTTCACATGAGCCCACTCAAAACTGCATATCAAAACTGGCTCCCATTATTACAACCATGCTTAGACTGTCTCCATAACTCCTCGTTTGTTCCTTTGCATTTAGTCCCATATTGGAGCTCTCTGTCTCATCTTCAAAGCCCTACACAATTTCGTTCTTGTTCTACCATCAGCTCACTCCCTTTGCTGCTGCCAGACAGACAGACAGACAACTGCTCCCATTTATTACATTTATCACTGTTGCTGTTTGCATTCCAGTATTCACTGATAAAAAGTCAACCATGTATTTGTGATTTACAAGTAATTCTTTTTATTTAATTTCTCTGCAAACCAATAGAGCTTTTAAAGCTTTTAATGAGTGACAATATGGATGCAGTTGTGGAGGCTGTCAGAGTCTTTGGCAATCTTTCCCAGCATCATGAGATCCGTGACTTCATCATGCAGAAAAAGAGTGAGTTACTTTTGCATTTGTAGGAGTTCTATTTTTAAATGTCCATGGTTCTAAAAAGAAAAAATTGTTAATAAGTTGTCTCCGTTAAAGGGTAGAAGCAATCTTCCCTGATGTTTTGCAAATTAGGCAAACATTAGAATCCAGTAATAGTCATTATAAACACCATTTTATTTCAGTTTCATTAAAATGGAAATATTGGAGTAGGAAAAATACGCCATGGTGCTTTCACAAAGGTAAATCCTACAAAAGCTGTTTTTCCTAAAGATTCAAATTTTGAAATGTCTCTTTACTCAAATAGCTTTTCAGATCCTACTGGTCAGTAGTGACACGATATAAAATGAAAATCCAACTAAATTCTCATTTAGGTTCATAATCCAAGATTTTTGATTCCCATATTTGACAGCTTGTTAGCGCTTTGTAATGTGCAGTTGGAATATTTCACTGCCTCAGCAAAGACCTCCTATTTGCCTCTGGGTGAAGTAGGATACAAGTCTTCTCAAGTCCTTTTGCTTTGGGTATCTAAAGAGCTTTGGGAAGAATGGCAACTCCTTGCTCTTCACAGAAGGTGTGTCATCAGCTTAATTAGACACCAGTTCACTGTAATTTTTTTTTTTTGGTCACTCTCTTGGTGCTGAAAGGGAGGTGATCATGCCACACTATGCAGCCCTTTGTTTCAAAGGTGGCACATCACCATCTTTGGAGGAGAAGTGACCCTTAGGAGCTGGTTGGTTGCTGGTGAACAGTCTCAGTCAAAGGACTAAATTTTCCAGCTGGGAGAGACTGTGGTGATGGTGTGCCAGAGTCTGGAACTGCTGAGAGGTTCCTCTCTGTGAGGCCAGGCTGTCTCCCTGGCTGGGGTTGCCCCCAGAGCCCCAGAGTGAGTCCAGCAGGTGCTGCAGGACACTGCACGTCCGGCACCTGCTCCGTGCCTGCTCCCGTGGGAGCCCCAGGCTGCTGCACTTCCAGCTGGGCTTGGTGCAGTCTGGGGCAGCCCTGCCACTCACAGGGGAAAGAACTTCCCTCTCTGAGTGCCAGATGCCAAATCCTTGCAGTTTCTGCTGACTCTGCGATTGAAAGGGGGATGATACTTTCAAGAAGTGAGCTGCAATTCAGTTTGGTCAACTTAGCCTGTTCTGATGGGATTTTCACATTTCTTTGGTGTATTTTTATTACTAGAATTTTGGGTTTGTTGTTTTGAAGAATGTTCAGCATGATGTTATTCTGTCATGTGCATCTACAAATGTCACAGTAATATGCTACAAGAGTGAATTTCTGGATGGGGTATTCTGCATTTGACTGCTGTCTAAGTATTTTCTAAGTATTGACTGCATTTTTAGTAAGTATGTTGTAATGCCACTTGTATGATAAGTCCATCTTCACAGTAATACGGTTTCCTTCTTTACAATCCAGTATACAAGTTCATGATTGCTTTGCTCGATTCCAAGAAGCGAGATGTCTGTTTTTCTGCCTGCGGAGTTCTGCTCAATCTCACAGTAGATAAGAACAAACGAGCTTTTCTGATGGAAGAAGGAGGAATTGGAAAGTAAGTTCCTGATTGTGCTTGTGAAAAAGGCAATTTTGGGTAGTTTGGCCAAAAAGTTTCAATGAGGTTCTTTTTTACTGGGCCAGTAGCTTGTAATAAAGATAGTAGATATTCAGCATCTAAAGTTCTTTGAGAAAGAGCCTTTCACATGAGCCGAACCCCATGGAATAATCTCCCAAAGATCCTCCATGATGTACACAGCAGAGACTACTACAGAAGAAAGCAACTAAGGCATGGCTTTGCAGCAGCTGCTTGTGCTTGACTTAACTGGATCCTTCATGGGCTACAGTTAACAGCAGAGTCAGTGTGTATCTGGCGTAAGTGGGAAGATACTTCAGGAACTGATATCCCACATGGTCCCTTGCCATTTTTGTAACCACTTAGTACTGTAGGGAGAACTACCTGATGATGTAGCCATGCTCAGCAGAGAGGAGCTCCCAGGTCTCCTCCCTCTGGGAGTTCAAGTTTAAGGCGCTAACACTGTATGGGATATTAGACCTTGAAAAACCACTCTGGATGCAACACTTGTGGCTTTGATGTTCAGATAATAGCGGATCCAGCTTAATTGGAGCAACATGAAGGATCATGTTCCTGTGCTCGTAAAGCAGTTGGTACAGCCCACAGTTATGAAACAATATGCCTCACTTTGAAATGCTTTCCTGTTCATACATCATATAATTACTTTTTTATATACTGTAAACAATGCCTAGTCTTCTCGTCCTTCCTTCCCATATTCTAGTTAACTTAAAATATAAAGCTGAAAAAGGAGAATAAAAATAAGTTGCAGGCAAATTGAATAATAAATGTGAGAAATTTCTATTATATAGAATATTCTGTAGCCTATAGAATTGTATAAATTCAGAGTTTTCTATACTGTGTCTGAAAATTTGGGAGGGAAAGAACAAAAGACAGTAACAGCATTGAATGAATCTAGAGAATTTGGAAGTGATTGTTGAGGAGATCCTGACTGTGCCAAACCAGCTCTGTGGATTTTTGGAATTGAGGTCATTGTACTAGTATACAGTGGCTTTAAGAAAATAGGGAATTAGTCTCATCAGAGTTAAACTTATAAAAATTAGGGCAAGTTCTTTTGATTTTTCATTAGATGCCTCCTGTTGTTCCACAACTCAGAGAGGAGAAAAAAAGCAAACCTCTTTTTGGGTGCTCTTGAATTACTGCGGTTTTCAGCCATGCCTGAATATTATCATTACCCTGTGTTCCCTTTACTAATCACCAGATTGCATTACAATCTCTGCTTTAGTGGTAGCCACAGATTTGGGACAGTCACAGACCGTAATGAAATTTGATGGAATTTGAGTGTCTCTGAAATGGTAGCATTTGCAGAGTATGTGAGTGAAATGGGTGAGTTGGGTCAGAAAGTTACAGGGAATGGGGAGCTGCAGGCAGGCACATGCACATATGTGTAGACTAAAGGCATGTTCACATCCTTTGGCAACTAAATGAAGGGGGGATGTTACTGAGGAAGAAAGTAGCACCTGAAGTTTATTAATGTAGAATTCTCCTGCAAACTTCTGTGGAGCTTGCTTACATTTCAAGACTGCCAAATTTTGAAGAGCTCAGGAGAAAATTCCATGGAACAAAGCACTGTTTTGTTTGCTACTGACAGGCTGGTTGACTGCTTGCAAGACTTTGGGCCAGCAGACTGGCAGCTCTCGTGTTTGATCTGCAAAACCCTATGGAACTACAGCGAGAACATGGCAAGCGTGGCCTCCTGCTTCGGAGAAGACACCAACACGCTGCTGGTGCTGCTCACATCACTTCTGGGTGAGATTTGTAGTCTTGGCCTCTTTTCCCCAAAAAAAGAAATGGAAGGAGCAGAATCAGAGCAGGATTAGTTTGGGTGGGAAGTCTGTCCTGCAGCTTTCAGTGGCTGGTCAGTGTGCACTGTCCCGCTGCACGGTGGTCCCTGTGCAGCACACACCAGGCTCCCTGGGGATCACAGCTTTTCCCCTCAGCAGCAGGCTGGCCTTGCTGCCTGGCCACCCTTCTTCTCTCTCCATGGCCTCCTTGTGGGCAAGGACAGCATCCTGACAATTTCTCATCTGCTCCCTAAAGCCAGGGAGGGTGTGCTCATTTCTCCACAAAGGCTGAAAGGTGAATATTAGGACCCTGATTTTCTTACCTGGGGGGATCTTTCCATCATACTTTTGCTTCAAATTTTAGAGTTTTGTGGCTGTGTAATAGTCCTGTAGTCAGTATATGTAATTTTTTCCTCCTTTATTTTTTGAGTACTGCCTTGCTTAGGATTTTATTTTGGGGAGGTCACTTGCAATTATCTTTAAAAAAATCTTGAAAATATAAATTATATTGAAGGAAACTAACTGGTTTTCATATGGTTTAATTTGGAAATTGATTAAAGATGTATACTTACTGTCAGACCCAGACAGAACATGAAATCCTGATGGTCTCTTTTGTTTTAGACAATCAGAAAAATGAGTGGATTTATGAGGATTTTTTTTCCAGTTACAGCAGAATTACTGACATTTGCTGTTGTAATAGTTCCTTGTATTACCTTCCTTGCTATGATGGACTGTATCTTAATGTGAGCAATAATTCCATCTATTTATCTGAAAATAAGTGTTTCAAGGTTATTACTGCACTTCTTCACATTCTGCAAGAGACGTGCAAACTTTACACCACAATCATGCTTGAATTTTCTGGCACACAGCAAGGAATATATATCTCTGTTTTAGAAAATCTGTACTTATTTTCTCCTCTGCATTTAACACTTCTTATTCCAGCAATTGATTTGACTGCGGAGTCCAGGCTGGATAGCAGTTGTAACTCATTAAATAGTATAACTTTCATGATCTGGAAGTTCATGTACAATTGCAATTGCAGTTACAATTGTGATTGTAATGCAGCTGTAATGGTAATTAATTAGGAATAGGTTAGAATTAAATCAGAAGGCCAGTCATTTTTCACACTGTGGTCAGAAGACGAGCTGTAGAAAAAGCACATCTTATTCATTGGATCTGGTTCCTCTGTGTGCAGAGAGCCAACAAACCTTAGTAATAGCAGCTGGTGAATATTGTCCTACATCTTCCTCCTCCCATTGTGTCCCGTAACAGCCTTGAACCGTCATTGCTCCGATTCTATCATTCAGGAAGCAGGAGGCAACTGCTGACAGCCAGTGAACTGTACTTGAGCGTCAGCACACCCTCAGGAAGCGGAAAAAGTGGAGCATGGCACAGCAGACACCTCACTTCACCTGCTGTGCTTGGCCTCCTCCCCTTATTTTTCCCTCCCCTATCTGGCACAAGATGACAAAAGATATGAGGAAGCCAAAAGGGAATGGAAATAGCCTGAAAAGATGTTGTGCCCAAGAGAAAGGCTGGACAAAAGGCACTATTTGTTTGACTTTTTCTGTGCCTGATACCAGCAGCCTGGGATCAGGCAGGGAAAAAGTGGCCCTGCTTTCCAATGGCACTTGTCATTCACCTTCTTTCAGCTGCTCTTGAGTTCCGTGTCACTCTGCTGGCTCAGAGCTTCTGAAGGCTGCTATGCCCAGGCCCCTGGCAGCAGCTTCACTTTGGCCCAGGCCCTCACCAGCAGCAGTGATGAGCTTCTGTCTTAGGATCATTCTTCTGTTTGGTCTTTCAGTGAAATCTTTTTTCTCCCTCTCTCTCCAGACTTTTTCTTCTGCTGACTTTTACCCCTGCAATCAATTCAAGGAGGTTATTTTGGAAGCTCAGTCCATGTGAACTCTTACATGACACGACAGGAGCTTCCAGGGCTCCTGGCCCCTGTCTTGCCTGTGTTTCAAGGATGGGCAGCCCTTGCAGACTGCAGGATTCTGCACTCGTCTCCAGTTTCCCCCACAGTATGCAGGCCCAGTGTGTTTGTCTTGTTCCTGGGCTTCCAGCCAGCACATATGCTCTTTGGCCAGGACCCAATATTGCTAGTTTTTGAGGAGAGTCGTGGGAAAATTAAATTATCTGAGGATGCACAGCTTGCATGCGGAACACTGATCCTCACTGATCCACGGCGTTACTCACGTTCTGCTTTGGGAAATTTAGTGTTTCAGTTCAACACTTCAGCTTTGAACTGCTTCTGACCCTTGTTCTTGTAGGCTGGAATTCTCGACCTCAGTGATTCCATAAATATTCAGTTGACTTCTGGGGAGCACAGCTGCCTAGTAGAACGGAGAAATGTCTCTTGCTCTGTGTTAGAACAGAGTTAATTTGGGTAGAAAAAAACAGGAGTAGGCAAAGCAATTCTCCTTGAAAACAAACCCCATAATCCCTTATTTTCCACTTCAGGGTCTCTGACTTCTCTGCTGCGGAGATTGATTTTAGGTATGTTGGGTTACTGTGCCATTGATAGGACAAAAGCTAACGGGCACAGGTGGCAATAAGACAAAATTCCAATTAAACATTAGGAAAAGAGATTTTCATCATGGCAGGGGTTAAGCACTGGAACAGGCTGCCGTCCTTGAAGGTGTTCAGTACTCAACAGTACATGGACCAGATACATGATACATGGTGACTCTGCTCCAGAGGTTTTTTCCAACCTTAATTATCCTATGACATCATGGGATATAGATCTGATGTCTCAGGCTGGATTTAATCTCTGATTACAGATTTTCTTCCTGCAGAGATATAACATCCTTCTTGAAAGAGTGGGTGTTTTTTATCTCTTTATTTTATTACAGAAAGACCTTAAATGACATCTCCTTATGCAGAACCCCTTTTGGAATCTCTCTCACCATCAGCATCTTTAATTTTGGTAGTTACAGTGTAGTGGCACAGAAGCCAAGTATTGTTTGCAGTTGCTGGCAACTTTGTATGAGCTGGAGCCCATCTCCACACACAGGAATGTTGTATCCTTGTTCATACCTGTCTCAGCTTAGGCCATCTGCTCTGCATGGGCACCTTGGCATGCTTTTGGATGGGAGAAGGTGCTGTTGGAGCATCTCTTTCCTATACAAAGTTTGACTCAAAATGTGGGTAACAGAAGTTTCTTTTCAGCCCCAAGCTGCCTTTACCTCCTGTGACTGTGCAATAAACACCCTTAGAGAGTTTCTTATTTAACATGTCATGACTCTGGTGCTCTTTCATAGTGTAGGCCAAAGGTTAAGCCACACTGCCCATTTGGAGCAGGATTCCACCTTCATTTAGGTCTATTTATGGCCTAAAGGCTGTCAAATATCCTGTTAAACTGTGCGAAAACATTCGTTCAGCATTATCAGTTGTGTTCGTGGATTCCTGATTCAGGACAATGGTTCTGGTTGCAGACTGATTTTTATTTTCTCTAAGAGTTTGTCTCTTTGCCACATCCAATGCCAAGCAAAATGGAGGGGGAATAATGAGTGATGACTTCCTTTCATTCCTAACATTGCCTGTCTTTTAATAAAGACTGCCCTGTTGTTTTATTTTTGAAATTTGTGAGGAAGGGAGGGCATCAGTAATACAATAACCAGTGTGGTTCACATTCCTTCAGTATGATACTAGATAGAGTTTGAAAGAGTCTCCAGATTAGCAGAGCAATTTGTGACAGGAAAAACATAGCTCTAGTTAGATTAATGGATTGCTTACCTTAGCACAATTGCTGTGGGTAATGTCAAACCCTGGGTACTTTCCAGACTGAGAGTCACAGTAAATGCGCAATCTTGGAGACAGTTTTTGTCTCACACCTGTGAGGTGTGAGAATAAAAGAACCTGCAGTACCATTTTCACTATTTTACTGACCTTCCCATCCTTTATTTTAAACTAAATCTAAGTCTCTCAGACAGTGATGCTTATCTCAAGTGCAGTTGTTTTTAAGCCATCAGCATACTCAGCTGGTAAGCTGTATGTGTCATAGAATACATAGTTGAGTATATCTTTATTTGGAACTGATGATGATATTTTCCTTGATTACAGATGAGGAGGTAGAGTTGGATTGCAGCCTCGACAGAGATATAATGGACTGCCAAAGACTGTATTGGGAAAGAGAGTTCAAACCCGTGGCAGAAAAACTTCTTGACAGAATTCAAAGCCATCACTCCTTTCTTCCAGCTGAGCCTATCACTCCATTTTAGTCAGTCAGGGTGTAAATTGTATAGCTTTATATTTCTTAATATACCTGTACATTGCTATTGGTAAGCTTGTTGGAAAGCACAATTATTTAAAAAAAGAAAGTCAGAAAAGCCTGGCATTTAGGTACTGGGGTCTATCTTTTGAAGAGCTTGTATGAAATTTTTGCATGTGTAATTACTTTTTACAATATACTTGTGCTGATGAAGCAGCTGTTCGGTGTGACTTGTCTAGTAATTGCATCATTTCTTGACTGGAAAAATGAAACAGAAGTATTTGCTGAACTTCTGATTTTTAAAAGGTAAGCTACAAGTGAGTACTTGGACCTGTGTGATACCAAAAATGCTGTGAAGTCCAAAAGAATCTTACGTGATAGAAGCCACATCTCACTTACAGCCTTTGACACCCTTTAACCTTATAGGAACTTCTGTGACAGAGTAACCCAGGTGCTCTTGGGGCACTGTCCTGTGTTCCTTCATGAGCTTCACTCTTCATACTGAACACTGTCTGTGGTCAGGGTAAAGTCACCCCCCCTTCCTTGGGAGATCCCCCTTTCTTCTTCGGACACTGTGGGCCAGGATCTAGGGTATCCCAGCTAACCCAGCTGCTGCCTTGACGATTTTGGGATATGGGTCCAGCTGTGCTGGTCTTCCCTGTATTGGGACTTCACATCTTAAGGCAAACACCCATATCCCTGATGTCAGAGAAGATTTAACCTTCTTTCCATTGGTCCCACACTCCCAGGAGCCGCCTGTGTGTCTCTACTTCTCAGACTTCTTGTCCAGCTGTCTGCCCTGAACCTGTGTCTCTTTCCATGGGGCCAAAACAGGCCTCTTTCTCCCTATTCCTCCTGACTGCTGCTGGCTTGTCTATTGCTCAGTTTTCATCCTTCCAGCCCGTAAAAGTCCCTGCTTGTAGCCCATGGATTAGCTGAGCAGGCGCATCGCTGGCCTCGAGCATTAACAGCCTGGTTGGCCACAGCGAGCTTTGCAGGCCTGACCTATTTCTCTCTTTTCTGCCCTCAGATTACTGAGAATAAACAGCTGTGCCGGGGCTGCCGCGCTCCTGCTCCCGCGGGTCAGCAGCATCGCACCAGGCCGTGCACAGCAGGAGCGGCTCCAGCCTGGCAGTCCTGGGAGAGGGTGGAGGAATTTCTTGTTCTGAGGCAGCAGTTCAGAGCTCCCTCTGTGGCACCTTTCTCTGTACCTTTGGTAGTGCCCAGGTCTCTGCTTCCAGGTGAGGAGAGGAAGGGAGGAGGCCAGGAAGTAGAGCCATAATAGAAGGGCAGGGAGGCTTTTTTCTTGGTTTAGGTCCCTGTTTTTACAGGGTAGGGGAGGGGAGACTTTGTGGTCCAGGTTTTGGGAGTAGTGAGGAGCTTCAGTGAAAGTGATCAGATTTGCTCTGTTGTTTGTGTGTCAGCAGCTCAGGTGTTACTTGTGCCCAGCAAGGCTCAGCCCTGCAGTGAGTGCCTTCGGGAGCTTGTGTGGTGGCAGCCTCTGTCACTGCAATCCACAGGAGGGAACTGCTCAGCAGTTCTCTTGTGGTTTGGCTCCAACAACAGCTCTGCTGAGCTCAAAAATATCTCAATTATCATCCCTTCTTTTGCCATTTTAATTTTAGCTGAAGGGAAGATAAATGGCTTTAATGTCCCATTTGTTTGTGGGAGGAAAGAATGGATTTGCTTTGGGAGATATTAAAGAAAGGATGATGGGTAAGTAGTCCCTGTGGGGAGGGAGCTGGAGGCATTTGTTCTTGGCATTTGCATCAGGGCAAGGCAGGCAAACACCCGCCTGTGCAGGGCAGGGTGGGGGCACTGGAAAAGGCCCCGTGGCCAAGCCCTGTCAGCAGGACTAACCAGAATGGACAAGGGCTGAGTCTCTGTCAGAAGGCAGCTGAAACTGATGGCTGGCTCAAGTCAAGGTGGTGCTTGGGCAATTAAGATCTGTTCAAATAAGACTAATAACTGACTAATTATGTCAGTTATTACTGATCAAACTGTAACCAAGGGCCTGGAGTGCCGTGTCCTGCAGCACAGGACAGAGGCACATTCAGGTGAGCTGGATTGAGAGGGTGGCACAGGACTCTGAGCACCCCTCAGCAAAGCCCAGCAGTGGCTCCTGTTGAGCTACACCAGCCCCTGTCTTTCTCTGGAGAAAAACTTGTGGGTAGTAAGAAGCAGCACCAGAATGCTGGATCTCAGGTGTGTTCTTACGGCATCGTCTACCATTTGGGTATCTCTGCCAGACCTCAGTGCAGCAGCTCTCTGGTGTCCAGGAGCCCATTCCTGTTCTCCCGTAGGCAGTTGCCAGCCCCCAGCTGAGGTGCACAAGAGGCTGCTGCACTTCACAGCCACGGGCTGGGGCTCTGCCAGAGCTACTCAGGAGAGTACTGGCTGCGGAGTCAGGATTGCCTGCAGGTTGTGGCTGTGCCCGGATGGCAGCTGTGACCAGATGAAGCCTCTCACACACAGATATGCTGCAGGGGTTACTGCTTGAAAAGAGAGAGGGCCCTTGGATGTGGCTGGAGGGCATAGGATGGAAATGGCCAGTTCAGGTTTCTTGGAAAAATTCATGTCCACCTTTAACCTCAAAAAGCACCAGGGGGCTCAGGCACTGCACAAACTCCGTTCACAGGCTGGAAAGGCACAGCTCAGCTGTACAATGCCCTTAAGACAGGAAAGTTTTGCTCTGTTTTTGGAACATTAAAAATCCTGTATTTTCAGTTAAGAGGAAGCACCAGATGCTTCCTGTTAGTCACAATTTTTGACAGTTTATTAATCTTTCTCCCCTAGATCTTTTTAGATATTTTAGCTTCTTGGACTGTCAACTTAAAACAGTTCTCAGAAGATTCTATAGAAAGAGAAACCAGTCTGAGCTGAGACCCAGGCCAGGGGACAGAAATTAAACTGATTCTGCCTGTGGGTTTGGGAAAATCCATGTCACAGAATCACAGAAAATCACAGGATCAGTTGAGTTGGAAAGGACCCATCAGCATCATCGAGTCCAACTTCTGGCCCTGTACCAGACACCCCAAGAATCATACCTTGGTGCCTGAGAGCTTTGTCCAAATGGGTGAAAATATCAGCAGTACAGAAGAGGTGTTCCCACTACAGTATTAGTGAAGCTCTCAATCTATGTTTTTAAACTTCTTCTCCCATCATTTTAGACTCAGTTAAAAAATTTAGGGCTTGTGATTTTAAGTATGTTTGCTCAGTTACTGTTTCAAACGTTTTAAAATGGTCTTAGAACCAGTAAGAACAGAAGCTTAAAGTTAAACCACAGAAACACCCAGAGAAAAAGTTGTTACCTTTATTTCAAAAATACCAGTAATACTGACAAATTTAAAAAGCAATTCACACTCATACAAAAGTATTTATGTGTTCTCCAAAACCACTGTATATTAAACGTCAGCATTTTAATCACGTTTTGATTTACTAAAAATAGATGGTTTTTAGCCTAGTTATTTAAGCAACTGCAAAAATCATTAAGACCAGCGTTGGGCATGTAATACAGTAGGACTGTTTGGCAGTCTAGAACAACATTCCCACACCTTGTCCTAGCTCCTTCTTGGTTCATCCGTGAAAAAGAGGACAAGAAGCTACTCGACACTTTGTGTAGGTAGATCTCTAAATAAAGTTCTGAGGACTCCAGTCCCCTTCTTTCCATAGGAAGACCATTGCACTTTGGAGCTCACAAAATAATGCTGAACAAACATCCTGTTTTTAAGGCTAAACTAGTTGAGAAAATTGACTGCTATCTTTCAAATTATCAGTGTGGACAGAAGAGGTTTAGTTCTGATTAAAGAGGGAATCTAAATAACAAGGCTTTTTTGAAACCACACACAATAAAGGCTCAGACAATAGCAGTGCTCACTTTCACTTCTAGCTTAACTGGAACAGCCTGGGTCTGTTCACTCCACCTGCACAAATAGCAGCATCAAGATTTTCTAAAATTATTCTCATAGGGAAAACGAATATCATCAAGTCCCAGTTCTTTTCGCGCTCCGACTCCCGCAGTATTTGCCTTAACACAAGATCTATGTATCTATCGTTTGCTATATTGCCACAAGTTCAGAGAATGTCCCAGGCTGTCTAAAGCCAAAATACCATGAGCAGGCAGCACTTCCGCACAACCCTGTCTGTCAACTGCCAAGCGTTCCCTGCCAAGTGGCAGCAATGATATTCCAAACACGGAAATAGCTGAAACTAAAGGAGTTATGGCACAATGGGCATCTTAACTTATAGCTACTGTTGGTCCTGAGGCTTTGTATCTTCCTCTGCCATACTGCAGCTGCAGAACATTCCAACGTCGACAGGCAGCCGGAGACATCAGGTCATATAGCGAGTAATAGCTCTCAGAGCATAAAGTAGTTCGGCTTGCATCCGAGCTTCTACCAGAAGCAAATTTACATGGACCTTTAGGAGAGAGAAGAAGGTACACTTTAGTACTGTGCTCACCATGACATGCTGCAGCCAAAGGAAGCCTCAGGGCTGTGGGTGTTGTGTTGGTGCAGCAGCAGCAGCAGCAGCAGCTGTGGGGGAGCACTGCATGAGTCACCACCCACACCAGATCTTGCTGTGGAGCTCACTGAGGGGGCAGAGGGACAAACACCACACCTGGCACTGCAGGACAGTGTGGCACTGGCTCATGGGCACACTTAGGTAGGGCCAGGTCCATAGGAAGAGGAAATCATCCTTTAGCAGACCAGCTGGTTTAGCTGGAAAAAAGACAAGCTTTCAAGCACACAAGCCCTTCTTCAGAAGCTCAATATGCACAGTTTGTTCAATTTTAACTTAATGAGGTGAATGATTAAAGGCAGAAGGGCGTGGGTTCCTGCGGAGCAGAGGGGGTGTTAGAGGTGACAAGGCCATTTGCCTCTGGGGACAGAGAGAAACGCACAGGCAGTTACCACCTGAACAACAAGGAGTGGTTGGCCAAGGTGAAGCACCAGGAAAACTCTCAAGTGCCATAAAACTGCTATCTCTACTAAGACAAAGGCGTGCAGCAGCTACTGGAGGCAAGAATTTGAGTTCCCCAGCTCATCTCCTCAATGCCTTTACTGTATTTCTTTGAGGATGAGATCAGAAACTCTGTGGGGGAAGGGTGTGAAAGTATTTTCTGACAGCAGGTTGCTGTGAGTTTGCTCTGGCATGTAAGGGCTGTGTGTGGTTTCATTTGCATGATCTCTGTGAGGATGTATGGCTATTGCATTCAGTGACATGTATGTGAATGAGCCTTGGATTTTGATCGCTATGAAGATGCAAAGTTTTGGGCTTTAAAAAAGGATTTGTGTGCTTGAAAAGTTCATCTATCAGTTAGTCGAACCAAAACATAGGCAAGTGTTTTACCTGAATAAGCTTAAATCACTGTAGTTGTAGGACCCTGTTTTAAAGGGGTTTATCAAGAACTAGAGCCTCCAATGGTATGAACACTAATGACTTCTGCATCTTTGTGTTTCAGCATTGACTTTAAGTGAGGCCAAGAAATATCTTTCCGAAGAAAAACTGGAGGATATAAACGTAATAGATTTGATATCTGAGAGTTAACAGCAGGAAATGTGGCTGGGAGGTGCAATTCAGACTGTAACCCAGCAGCAGAGGCTTTAGGCTTTAACAGAAACTGCTTTGGGGCTATCCCTGCCAGAAGGACTGGGGGACTGGAAAGAGCCTGGGCCAGTCAGAGAACTGCTCCAGGTCTGCCACCAAGGGATGGATGGATCTCGCATCACTTCCCTGCCTCTCTGGGATACAGGTAGTACCAACTGCAGCTGAGGTGAAGCTGTACCATTATCGTGTCTAACCTCCCATACTGCTCAGAGCTTGCACAGCCCCTGTCAGCTGTTAGCAGCAAACACGCAGGAGGAAAGGGGAAATTGTTTCAGTCTGGGAACACGACGCTTCCTAATGACTTGACTGAGTGTGAGCAGAACGCCAGTGGCATCAGCTAAAGCTTAAGCTGGGTGGCTGTGGCTGTCAGGGAGACAATAATCTGGGGCCCGTGGCTGTCCCTCAGCATGCATGCCAACTGTACCTTCTCAGAGTGTTCAAACTGCCTCCAGAAGCTATCATACATTCTTTTTGTGGTCTTTTCAGGAGTGCAAACCACAGTCTTGATATAAACTTTAAAGCTGCGGTCCAACAACTGATTAATTTCACCATAGTCATAATCATCGTATCTGTTCAGAATTGGAAAGAAAAACACTTTCATTTTCAAGCAGCAGTTATTTCACTTGCGTTGTTTCAAAGTTCTAATGGCAAAATAAATTACTGAGTAATCTACAGCACTAGTGGCCCTCCCCCATAAACAAGAATAGGTTTAAAAAATAGACGTTTGCTTAATAAATAGTTCTGGATCAACCCGAGAAAGAAAAGCCAATGTGTTTAGAACAAAACAGTAAAACTGACCTTATTCCAAACATACAATGAATATAGTTCCAAATAGCTCGTCGTAGCATTGAGGTATCCACATCTTTGTGCATGGCCATTGTGTTGTAAGTCAGATTATAAGCAATATGGAACTTCTCATCAAGTAGTTGTCCCACATCTGGATAAAGACGATTAACCAAGGAATAGCCATGGTCTTCCCAGGAATAATCCTTAGAATAAGTAAAAATGCAGAATGGAGCATTTCAGAAATGGACTTGTGAAAACCCAAAGCTTCAACGTAGTAATTGATCTCAGGGCAGATAATCCATTGGGGGGTGGGGTTGTTTATTTGCTGGCTTTAAGCCTCACCCACGGGCAGGGAGAGCACAGCCATTTCCAAGTTTGGTATCTGGCACAATGAACAGTTTGTTCCCTAAGCCTCCTGACAGCAGCCCCCAGGCTTTTACCTGAACACGAAAGGTGGGCACGTGCATTCCGTGTCTGGAGAAGTCTTTATAACCATAGCTGGTATCCTCAAAGTGACGAGACACATCTCTTGTTGCTGCAGATTCTTCATCTTCTGTTAATGACAAATAGATTTGCACACAATTTTGGTGAGAACAAATTGGAGGTGTACTAGCAGAACTCCTGCAGAAAATGGGTCTCTGTGCTTTTTAACCAAACACAATTTCACTGGACTACCCATATTAAGATTCTTTGGTGCAGCTGTGTGACTGCAGCTATGGTGTTGAGAGGCAACTCCATGAAAAACACTCAGGTTCTTTCTTACAGACAAACATCTTTTTATCCATTCTGTTGTGCAGCAGCCTTCACCCTATCCCCTGAGCCTACAGGACATTTTCCCCCTAACTCATGTAAAAATGTCAGGGGAAAAATCTGGCTTGGAACAGAGAGCTTATTAAAAAAGAGACTTCTGAGACTTCCATGCCAAGTTTGTTTTAGAGGCAATTGTGTTGAAGAGCCCATGACAACCCTAAACTTGTAATAGATTAAGTATTGTCTCTCAGTCATCTGAAAAGTAATATTTCATACACTTAAATAGCAAAGCATGTCAAGTGTCTTGTTTTTACAGCGTCTTGCAAGATGCTTAGATCTCTTTGTGAAACTTCTAAAACTCTAAAGGGAGAGATCCCATTTCTTCTGGAAATTTCTATTAAACACAACATTGGTCAGAGAGTGTTTGCAAGCAGGCACAATCTTGGCACTACTTTGCTTTTAAGTGTTCCTAGAAGAAAACAAGGCATCCCTAACCTTGATTCCTTCAAAGAAATGGTAATGTTTTTAAGACATCTAATAGCACTTCTTTCCTCTTTTGCAGTAGTACTTCTTCAAATAATTTGAAAAAGTCTTAATAAATACATATACAAACTACATCTGCTTTACCTGAAGAACACACAAACATGCTTTCTCTCTTCTCTCTTTCAAAACGTGTGGCCATTTCTTCTTGGCTGGCTTCCTCTTCATCTCTGCACTCCTGCAGCTGCTTCATTTTCTCCATAAGAGCTTCAACTTCACAGACAGACTCTGTGGACTAAAAAGAAGAGAAAGACATTTCATTTCCATGCAACAGGAACTGACAATGATGGCAGAAATTGCCAAGCCAGAAAATTTAAACACAACTGAAGTCCTTTACATCTTTAAATATGGATTTTTCAAGGAAAATAGGTTTTGAAAGAAACCTGTACTGACCCAATGGTTCATATTTAGTCATCATCTTTTCTCAATTAGACCCCTGGTATTTTTAGCACGATTTAAAAATCACAGCATTTTGGAACAAGTTGTTCTCACACTAAAATTAGTTTCTCTTAGTCTACATGTTCAGCAATTGAAAAACAAGGAGCTGTAACAGAAATTCTGATAGAGGAAGTAACCACAATTTACCACCCAACTGTATTTTTCCCCTTCTCTGCTCACAGAGAAGAAACACTGAAGGAAAAAGGAAGAGTGAGTGTAAATGCAGATTTAATGAATCCTCAAAGGAAAGCCAGCGCAAGATACTCGTCTTTCACAAGAGCTGTTTTAACACCACAAGACACTATTAATTCAGTAATCGGTCTTGTAAAACTTCATCAGCACAAAGCAAAGTAAAATTATCTTTAATTTATACAGTTCTGCCCCTTTCCTCCCTGCCTTTTGCACTCTGTTCCTTCAGAGAGCCAGCAAGCTCCATCAAACAAATGCCACCCACACCACTGCAGTAAAATCTCGCAGGCAAGGATCCTGAGTGAGAACACCCTCATGGCTGTTCTTAAACCAGCACTTAGTTCACATCATGCTTTTCACCAAGGGAAAGCAAGTCCGGATCAGTGTAACTGCTGCAGGCAGGAGAGAGTGTTTTAAAGACAGTCACAACGATCTGTTGTGTGATGCATCACAAACACCTCAAGGCAAAAAAGTCAGAGCCTGAGAGCCAACTTTCCACTGCACCCATGAAAAAAGCATTCCTGGCCACTGCTGCTCAGGACACGTGCCATGAAGTAGCTGAGGCTGGGAATCATCTCAGTTCACCTTTATGAATGACAGGCAGAAAAGACAGACAACACAGATTGTGTCTGTTTCTCCCTTTGTTAGCTTTCCCTAGCGTTTGGTACCAGTGTCATTTCAGCTCCTCCTGAATGCATTTTTTCAATACCCACACCTGGAGTAAGCTCATCAATCCCACTCTCAGTGAATGAAAAGACACAGGCACGCTCCATGTATACATAACATATGTTTACAAAGAAATGACTACTATTGAAAGAGATTGTTTGTTCAGACAGACACTTACTGGGATACTTCCAGCCGGGCTGGCATGGATTTCATCCACCCCGTGGTAACCATTTGTAATATCACATATGCAATAGTTACTGACGGAGGGGGGTCTGAAGGTGTGACCCCCTTCACAGTCGATCTCTGGGCTGATCCCACAGCCAAACGTGAAGGAAGCAAGGGAGTGGTAGTGTGTAAGGAGAACGACCGCATGGATCAGCTCTGCCAGGGACCAGCTGTTCTCTTCAGTCTTCAAAAGTTGCTTTAAAAATCATGCAAGACAAAAGTATTAAAGTTGCTCATCTGACCCCACCCTAATGCAGTTTATCAATGCATTTCTTTACCAAGTAAAATTATTTTTCCAACATCCAAACGTACTTCCTAACTCTCTGCTGCCATTAGTGTGCTCAGTGACCTGTTACCAGGTGACCTGCCAGACACAAACTTGTGTGGTTAAGCCACAAAGGAGACAGCTTCTCTCTCCTCTCTGTCCCTGAGCAATTGAATCAGTTGGGGTTTCTCTTTTGCACCATGTGGTTTCTATCGAGGCCAGACTGACTTGCATTGAAATTTCACACCTCTGATAAAGATGAAACCACAACAATAGCATGTTTCTTCAAATGGTCTTTACAGCATCAGAAAACCCAAGGCAACTTCTTGCAGATCAGCTGTGTAAAAACCTGGCACCAGGGCCAGGCTCCCTCCATCTTGTCCCTGTGGGTGGAATGCTCTAGATTTGACAAGAAGCTTCAAACCCCAACTTCCCCTTCAGGCAGGAAAGTGTGGGAGGTTTGGGGCCTTCTGGCAGAGCGTGTGCCCTCCCCCACAGCCCAGCGTTCTGGCCTCCCAGCTGGACCTGCCGCCACCTCTCACCAGGCAAGGCAGCACCGAGAAAGTCCCAGAACCCACGTGCTCCTTGCTACAGCACAGGACAGCAGAAGGGGTGGAAGAAGCAGCCACTTGGTGGCTTGTTGTTGCTGCATCCTGGCTGTCCTGTACCACCACTGCTCCCTTGGGCAGCTCTGCCAGCTTGCTCCCTCCATCCCAGCCTGAAAACTCAGCATTTGAACTGGCAGCAATCCAGACAAAAATCTGATGGCTGGTGTTCTGCCTAACCTCTGGCAGCACCTCAGAAACATCCAGGGTTCTGGCCACTGAAACCACGTGACTTGAGGAGGTGCACATCTGAGCACATCGTCATTGTACCAGCGGAATTCAAATACAACACAGAAATTTCAACGTGTTGTAAATTAGATTTTTTACTCAATTAAAAGCAGTTATGATCATGTTAGTTTTACAAGGGCACAAGTGATACTGTATCATGCAGTGATGTAGTACTGAAATCAAAGCCATTACCACCGAACATCTTTCACCCTGCCTGGCACTGAACCCCAAGAATGTGTGATTGCTTTACCCAAAAAAAGGGGACATTCACATTACTCTATGAAAGACCTACCTCAATATGTTCCTTGGTGATAAGCCAGGGTCGGTGAGCCAACATTTTGTTCAGTTCTCCTAAATTTTGCAGTTTTTGAGGTGCATTTTCCAGACCATTCAACCATTTAGGGTCTCCACCGACATGAAGGAAGTCATTCACATGGAGGTTAACAAGGTAAGAGCACTGATGTCGTGCTGCAGCCTAGAAAGGAAAACAGTGTGATACAGAAAACAATTACAGAAAGTCAGTAATTTATGACAAATACCGTAAGTCACCATTTCCTCAAAACATCCAAGAACAAGACTTGCACTGATCAAAGACTCAAGTAAAAAAAGATTTCTGAGATTAGCACATCAGCCTGTTTTGATTATTGTTCTCACAATATAAATATCCGTTGTTCATATCATTATGCTGGCTGCAGGTGCAACATGCCTATACTCAGGGAGAAGTACAGGCATGGATTTATTACATGTCCTGAAGCAAGTAATCCATCCTGCATCATGCTCTGCAGGGGGGAAGAAGCTCTCTCTAGCCCCATCTTTACCCGCAACAATCAAAAGCAGGTTTTAGATTGCATATAGCAGGAGAGACTATGGGCAGCTTCTCAGCAAAGAAAGGCCCAGTATCATTTACTGAAACATTAATACTTTCTGTTTCAAGTTAAGACACAGCCCAAAACTTTAATTCAACTTCAGCAAGCAAAGATCACTGAACTAGCAGATTGAAAATTACAGAATCAACCACTTTTGGCAGAAAACTTGCTTAGAATTTACATATTCAGAAATGCGTGATAGGACAGACTACTGAGTTAGAGGGAGGTCTATGTGACAGCACACACAACGGCACACACAAAAATAAGCTTTCTTGAGAAACAGTTTCTGAGATACTCAGGAAGCCAATAACAAACAATTGTCTCTTTTCTACTGCAGGTTTTTCCCCTTTTTCTTACAGTCCTACCAAATCTATGAGCATAAAGTGCTGATCTTCTGAAACAATCTGTAAAGCAGACACCAACACACCTACTCTGCTTTTCCCCTTAGCTCCCGGTGAAATGCCTTTCCACCTAGAAACTGCAAAACACAGTAATAGCTGCTCTCAAACAGGACCCGGGACCCTGCCAGCGTGGCTGTTTCTGCCTGGTGCGTACCATTATCCCGATGTAGTGTCGGTAATGGAGCGGGAGTGGACCATCCATTTGCAGGAGATAGTGCTGAGTTTTTAGAAAGCTTTCGAGATACTGCGGGTGGAAAACCATCACCAAGGTGACGTTGTCCAGTCGGCCCAGTGTGGCGAAAGACTCTGCAAACAGTGTGTGCATCGTGGCGTCCTCCTTTCCCACCTGAACTGTCTGATTGGAGAGAAGGAGCAATGAACAATATTGCCCAAGTACCAGCAATAAAACAGCAAATAAATATATTACCACAGCACCCAGAAGCCCCAAGTGAAAGGAATTATATTGTAAATCTATTAATGGCATTAAATCAGTGCACATAAGGCACATTAAATCCCTGTAATACCTCTCATTTAGGAGATCACAAGTGGTTATATCAGCAAAAGGAGATTTTTGGCTTTAGTCTCTCTCTAACACAACACTGACTTCTCATTTTTAACTGTCTCGCCTTCACCTTCTTGAATACCCCAGGCTGATCTTAGTTTATTATAACTGAAAGCTAATTGAATCATCACAATTACTAAGGGAAAAAGAGGGAAAGAAGTAAAAATCTAGCTAAGATGACAAGAGAGAAAAAAAAGGAAATTGAAAAAGACTAAAATTCCTAGAAAACCACAGGCATATATTACTAACTTTTCCTCTGCTCCAAATTCTCTTACCAGACAATCAGGAGAGAAGCTCCAGAAATGCTCATCCACAGCACTCTGAAGTTTCTCAGATTCTTCAGAGTAGTAAAGGCAGCTCAATAAAAAGTAATCCCAGAGCAGAGGGGCAGGTACCTTGTGGACCAGTAGGAAATTATATCCGGATGTTCACAAGGAAACAGTATTGGGTTTCTCTCGTGCTAGATAGCAGCGTGGGAGGAGTCATAACTATTCCAAAGCTCCCCAAGGCTCTCACTGTTCTGTACATTAGAACAGTGGCCAAAGTCTCAGGACTGAATGTGATCACTACTGAAAATGTTTTGTAGCTCAGCAGCTGTCCTGAAACCAAATGTGGGCTACTACTAAAAGGATGTTCCTTAAAAGCATAAAGTTCACTATGTACTTGAAAACACTACCACACCTCCTTCTCAGGGATGAATCTGCTTGGTCCGTGTCCCAGTGGTCTAGGAATTCTTATTCCAAGTTCCTAGAAAAGAAAATTACACCACCTCAGCATTTAGTTATAAACAGCTTTTTAGCTGTGCTTGCAAGAAAGAAAAGAGTTCTCCATTCAGAGCTAGGCTTATTTGGGTACTTGTGGTACTCTTACATGGGCACTTTTACTAGTACTGTTTGTACAAATGCAAATCATTTTTTTAATACAAGTGCTTTATAATTAGCTGTGCTTGTTTACAGCACACTGCCCCACTCCACCAACAAAAAGTTCAACAACAAAGGCCCTGTCAACCAAAGAAAACACACACAAATTTATATGCACGCGTGCACACACACACACACACACACACACACACACACACAAACACACTACGACCTGGTTCACAGAAAATTCTGCATAAAGCATATTTTGGCAGGGTGTCCAGGACAAGGAGTTCCGAACATGCCGGCTGCTGTGTGGTTATGCCACTGATACAAAACGAGGCTGCTGTGTGTGTGTACATCCGCAGTTCGCCAGCACACAACACCCTGTGCATCTGTCAGGAAATGAAACAGCTGTAACCCTAATCAGATTTCTTCTTCCCAACCTCAAAGAGCACTCAAACTGCTGAAAGTACCTGATCAACATTTGCATCTGCTTTCTTTTCAAGATAGGATGAAAAGCTATCCACATTTGCAGGGAAAGAAAGAGGGAGGGAGGGGAATTCGCTCCACCAGAACAGCAGTAGCCACGTTCTTGCACACACTTCTGGGGATGTTTTGCCTTGCAAGTAAGAGGGAGGCTGGAAACCCCTGGCAGTTCACTACTTGCCCTCTCCCTCAGCTGGATGAAGCTTTCTGACAGGCCTATGGCACCCTGGGCCCTTTGGGCAGCCAAAAAGCCAATACATAAAAGACTTGGGTGCACTTGCCTCCTGCCTGTTAACATTGCTCCCTTTGGCAGTGGGGGAGCCATGTGTTCCAGGGCAGCCTCTCCGTTCGGCACAGAGCAGCCCTCCAAGAAGGCACAGCAGGTTGCAGGGGGCACTCAGCAAAGCAGGACATGGCCTCCCCTCACACTTTCACACATGCCCCCTCCCCAGCACTGCAGGGGCTCCCTCTGTTGTGTGTGTGGCACTCGCTGCAACCCAGCTCTCCGGAGGGGATTTGCTCCCCAGCGAGCAGCTTGGCTTCCCCAGGAAGGATGGGAGCCCTGCCAGCTGATGGCATGGCACTCTTACAGATGGAGGGAGACCTGGGATTAAAGCTGAAGATGGAGCTGAGTGCTAAACACTAGACTATATATAAACTCATGGTTTGGGCTCCTTATCTGTGCCCTCTTTCTCCAATCATCTTTTAGAAGACATCCATTGCCTCCATTCCACAGCCAAATCCACTCATTTTGTGATGATACCAACTTTGTCCAGGTTCTCAGCTGGGTTTAGATTAAAAAATACCATGCACGGAGCCACTTCAGGCCACACAGAGCAGAGGGGCACCTTCAGCTGGTTTCAGCCTCCTGAGCAAATGAAGGCCCAAGAGCTGCCTGCCAAATGCAGTTTTTAACTTCACCACATTTTCCCCACATAGATAAAGGCTGTTATAAACATGCAATACTGGTCGCACTCACTACTGCACTTTTTCTCTCTTTAGCTGAGGTTTCTATTTGCATGAGTTCACTGTACAAGACGCAATTTTATTAATCAGTTACCGTTCTCTGAACTTTCCCCTAAGATTAAAAAACAGCTTCAGAGAGCTGGAAACATTCAGTACAGGCCTAAGTGACAACTACCAATCCCTTGAGACTCTAAGAGTCTCCTTAAATCCTGAAGTCAGATGCCTTCATTTCTCAAGTCTTATTTGGATAAAGTAAGATCAAAGGGTAGCTCTTTACTACTAGTTAGTCTTTTCACTTTTCCCCTGCAATGTAGCTTTTTCCTGCTATGGGTCCCAACATACACAAGCAAATTTTGCCTGTCAGCCGTGCAATGCCTCTTGTAGGATGGAATTTATCAGCATCTCTCTTTAGAACTCCAGCACAGCTTCTTATCTTGGCTACAACTACACCAGAGAAACATCTTACAGCCAAACAACAGCAAGCAAAAAGAGAAATAATTTAAATTGTAAGCAGCATTTAATTTAGCAGATGTCTGCAGTTTGCCAGATCAAGCACTCCAAGACAAATACTTTGAAGTTTAATTCTTGAACAACTATTTTTCAGTCTTTCCTTTTCCCAGAACAGTTAGAGGAAGAAGAAAACAAAACAAACCCAGACTTAAGAACCTGAGATCAGCAGGCTGCTAATGTATTTTGCTTCACAATCTAAAATACATCACAATCAATGCACTTCTGTTTTTTAAAGCATACGGAGGTCAAACTTATGATTACACAGCACATAAGAGGTCATATTACTCAACTATCCAAACCCTTGCTGCGAGGTGACTTAAGAGATTTTTTTTAATGATTAAATAAATTACTGTTTTCCATCAGGAGAGGGATTATCCCCCGATGCCATGGCACCAGCCTAGTACTTGAGACGCCTGGGTTCAAGGCTCTGTTGTGACAGAAACATAGCAAAGGATTTGTGAAGAAGAGGCTGTTTCCCGTCTGCAAAATGGGGGTTTCTTCTAGAGGGTACTGAGAAGAGAAGCAGCTTGCCATGAGGTGCATGCTTACCACAGCCATGAGAGTTGGGGAAAATCTGATCCATTAGAAGCCTTTCAAAAACTTGTTCTTCAGCTACGAGCTATGGCAAACCTTTTAAAAACTACTTCCCCCTCTTTTCCAAAGCAGCATTTAATCAAGTTCTCCTAGTACTTCAGAAATGGCTGTGTGCTTCCAGCATCCCAGCCTTTCAAATACTTGATAACACAGTAATAATCCTCAAAACAGTCCTAGTGAATCTTTCCTTTGTCCTGAACATATTTCTATGCTTCACAATACCCTTCACTAAACCTACATCTTCCAAATACACTTAATTCAGGGAGCAACACTCTCTCTCTCAAAGGCAAGACCTGCATCCTGATCAGACACACCACTACATCTCTCTCCTGCACCTCTCTCTGAAAGTACCATCTCACCTGGAGCACCAAAAAGCATTTGGTGAAGCAGTTGTGCCTAGAACAAGCAGCAGCTGGAAAAAAGCCTGTATTTTTTTTGGTTATTACCAAAGTATAAGCAACTTTCATGCAATTCCAGGCCACAGAGTTGCACACCAAAGTGACCTACTTAGTGACACATTCTCTGCATCAAACTTCTCCTGGCTCCTTTCCTCCTGTTTGTCCACCTCACCACACCACTTTCATTCAGTCTAGAAATGCTGCAGCTGAACACAGCTCAAAGCTCAGCAGAAAGCCAACCACAACTGAGGCTTTAGGTACAAATAAATAATAACAATAATAATAATAATGATGACAATGATGCATCAGAGGCACTCCATCTTCAAAGCCAGAACATAAAACTCGGGTGGCTGCAAAGCTGAGCACCAAGGGTGGAACAGATTTCACCTTCAACACCCAGAAGCTCAAGTTAATGGAGGGAGGTGGGCCTTGCTGGGTGGCAATCCACTCCACTGCTCACCTTCCAGACATAGCCTGACAAAAAAGCAAGACTTTAGCCATGTAAATGCTGTATTCTATGTTGGCAGAGACAACCTCAGAAATCATAGAAAAGCCTCCTCTTCCCCCTTATGTAACGTTACTTGTATTTCTGTAGAACCACTATTATTATTATTATTATTTCCATGGAACAGTGCTCACCAGGTACCTATCATTTCTCAATCTACACATCCCTCATCACTGCCACATCAACCCAGCATCACATTTCATGCATTTAGATAATGCAAGATTCCTTTAAGGTAGGACAAGTACATTATCCCCCATTAAGGAAAAAAAAAAATCCCTGAGAAATGGAAAAGATACACATCTTTGAGAAGCTGCTACAGAAGACTGGTGGCTTGAGCTGAGATCTCTCAAGTCACAGGCTAATGCCCTAACCATCAGACTGTGTGCCTGTTCAGGGACTTCTTAGCCAGGAAATGCCTTATGCAAATTTACACCAAGAAACAGCATTGCAGAGCTGAGACAGAAAAGTTAATGAGACAAGTCTGCAAGCTTAATTATATACTTCCCAGTTACCACTCTCTCTCACCAGTCTGGCTCACTTAGCACATCCAACTCCACAAGGACAACCAGACCAAAAGTCTGTTCTGCCTGCACATACATGCTCAGAGAAGACCACTCTAAAGCCACAAACATGCATAAACTCACACAACTTAGAGCTTTCCTGTATCTTGTAATTGTGAATCCAGCCTAATTTTTAGGTAGCTTTTTTAAGCCTCTTGACAGGAACATCATTCATGTCAAATTTATGTTAAAGCCTGACACAGAAAATTGAACTGCAAATGCATGGAAGAGGTTTGTAAATACAACACACATCACCTCTGCTAGTAACAGAACATCATCTGCTTTGGTTCTGAATCTCTTTAAAATGTAAGTTAAAAAAAATTAAAAGTTACAGTCTAAACACACCCAGTATCAGAAATTTCACCTAGAAACACTGAGAGCAGAACTAAGCTACAAGCCAGGTCACAGAGCCTCTGGAACAGGAACAGCTATCTAGCCTAAGCTACAGCTCTGCCTCCATTGTGTGCCTAAAATGCTTTTTCAGATCCTTGTTGGTCCCTCACCACTGGCTCCTTGCAGCTAGAGCTCCGTCTGTTATCACAAAACCTCTCCCAAAACTCAACGGTAGTTTAGTCCAATGAATCTGTGGACTGTTACCAAACTGCTCATTTTTAGTCATTCGGGATTCATGAGTTATGATCCACAATGCTCACTCAGACTGCTTCCCTGGTGTTAGCACAGTGAGTCATTTTGCTCCCCTCAAGTACAGTCAGTACCACTATCAAATGTTGTATCTACCAGAAAGACTTATTTACATACTTACTTAGGCCTTCTCTAAATGGCAAAGGGAACATTTTATTATAGACAAGCCAGAGGCAAAGTAAAATTATAATTATCAATTTACTTCACTAAACCACATTTGAATTAACATCTTGATCTGAATCATCTATGTCCTGATTAAGCACTAAGTGCTGCTAGATTCAAGCAAAATTATATGAAAATCACACCCCATAATACAATATAAAACACTCTAATGTAAGGAACCAGAGAAGGGAAATGAGATTGAGGTGAATTTTTTTGAGGTAACATTTTCCTAGACAACCAGTCATCATTTTACATAACCTAAGTGCATTCCTACCCAAGCTTAGACTTAAGAAAGGCACAATGAGCTGTGTGTTAAAAACGCTTCAACAAAATCTCCTGGTAGAATTCACTCCTTCAGCATGCTAGTGCTGAAAATTCAGCTTAGTATAATATGATGAGCATTTGAATCATGGGCATTAAAAATACCCATTTAGGGCTTTATAAGCTTATAGGATGAAATGCCCCTAAGCATATAAGTGTCCAGGAAGGTTGTGCTGCATTTCCAAGGGAGACTTGGCACTTACCAGTCTAAGAGGCTTCATGCTGCTGCTGCTGCTGCTTCGCTCACTGTGAACTGTCTGGTTCCTACTTCCCCTTTAAGGGCCACCGACAGCAAAACCTCACTGGTAGTGACACTGAGGCTACAAATGGAGTTTCCTTGTTTAGGATCTTAACAACAAGGACTGGCACAACTGGCCCCACAGGACAAGCTGTCCCCAAACTGATACATACTCAACTTAAAAGCTGTATTTTCAGTTCTGCTAAATGCAGTAGCTACTGTAGTTTTCACATTGGATAGAAAACTTTTAGAAAGGAGGGAATTAAGAACAGAGTAGTGATTAAATATATTTCTTTTCCTACACACACACGTACAAATGCTACATCTTTTCTAAATGTAGGGCTGTGCAGAACTGGCAGTTTTTCCTATATTATTTGTTTACTTAATCCCGAAGTAGCTGCAATTGTTGTGGCTTTCTCAAACAAAGCATGATTCACATTAAAATGACAGGAAAAAATTATCCCAGAAATGCTCATGAACTTTAAATTTTTGCACTGGTTCCATTTGCTGGGTATGTCAGACTGTCATTCAGCTGAAGCAACAGACATGTCTCCACTTGCATGGATTTAAAGAACTGAGAAAAAGTACTCCCCCTCTGTTACAAGGCACTTTGTTACACAGACCTACCACTCTTCACTGGAATTAGAGCATGGCAAATGCTGAACTATTTTTCTTTCATATAGAGTACGCTATTCTTATATGAATTTTGAAGATGTAAATTATTTAATTTCAGTATCATTTCTCTGAATGTCTCAAAGTCCTTTGAAAAACCTGATTTTAAAAACATCCCCATCTAGTTTATGTGACTTGATTCAAGACAAAAATCAAGGCAAGGGAGAGTGTGTCCAAGATCACACACCTTGTTCACAACAGCAGGAATAAAAGCAAAGCCCAGACTCCTCTGTCTCCATCTCTAGCACCTCTTCCCTGGTCATATTCTAGGACTGAGCGGTACAAGCAGGTCCAAGTGCAGCAGTCTCAAGGTGCCTATGTGCTACCTACTCTTCCTCAGCATTAACAGCTCTTCCTGAAGTGGTTTCACACAACTGCCTAGAGTCCACAACCCAATTTACTTTTGATATGAGCTCACTGAAACGGAGGCTGAATTTCAATGATTAGTGCCTAGCTTTTTTATACGGCACTTCTGTAAGGAAACAGAAAGCATTAAAGGGCAAAGGATTTGGAATGATTGCCTGCAATTTTCCTGCTGTAAACACTATATAAATACTAATAAATTGGTGACACAGAAGGAAACAGTCTAATGTGACAGTAACCATTTGCATTACATAAACTGTACTGCTGGATTATGTCAAAGCAAAGCATATATCCATATATATGCATCCACATGTATCCATGAAGTACTAGATTACAATAAATCAGAAAAACACAAAGCAGGTTCTGTGGCAACCTGCGGCAGTTCTAAGAATTTTAAGATTTCCTTTAAAAGAAGAACCTTAACGTGGTGACACCAAGAAATTTACAAGAGAAATCCAAATCAGCAGGTTCATTCCTGCCCAAAATAATGCTCGACTTGCATTTGTTCACAATCATAGCCAGCTCTTCTCCATGAGAAACACAAGACCAGCCTTACTGTTTCAAAAGGATAATCCAAATCTATACAAGAACGACGTAAATGCCGGGCAATTCCGAGGCAAAAACCACCCGGACGAGCCTGAGAACGCTGCAGAGGCACCCGGTTACCACACACACCAGCGGAACACAGCCCTTCTGGGAGCAGGGGAGACGGGGAGGATAGCGACAGCATCTGCACTGTCACCGCAGGCAGCAGCTGCTTATCCCACGGCTGAACAGGACCTGCGAAGCCCCGAACGAAACCCTCGGAGCGAGGAGCCCGCAGGGAAACGCTGCTGCTGCCTCCGGAGCCCCGCGGATGATCCGCGGGGGGCTGCCCGGGCGCCCGCCCCTCATTCCAGCAGGGACTTCTCCGGGGGATGCGCCCGAGAAGAGAGACCCCCGCCCTCGGGGAGGCTCAGCGCCGCGGGACAGGCGCCGAGAGCACCCCGGCCACCCGCGAGTACCTGGTGCTGCCGGCCCGGCCTCGCCACTGTCCGGCCGGCGCTGCGGGGCTGGGGCTGGGGCTGGGGCCGGGGCCGGGCTCGCCGCTCTCACAGCCCCGCTGGGCTCTGCCCCAGCGCCGCCGGGGCGGTCCCAGCCCCGTCCCGCCCGCCCGGCGCGGGGGCGGAGCGGCGGCCGGGGCGCTGCCTCTCCGGGGCATCCGCGCTCGCCGCGACCCGGGAGCTGCTCCGTGTTCCCTGGAGGGACAGCAAATGTCCCGGAGCGGGGACAGGAGGCAGCAGCCCCGTCCAGTCCACCCCAGCCCGGCAGGACAGCCTCGAGCCCCCGCACCTCTCGGCTCCGTTCCGCTCTCCTCCGAGGGACGGAAAGGCTCCTTGGACAACACTTTCCGCTCCCCTCTCCTGATTCCTTATGCAAGAGTTTCTACCTGCTCTTTAAGCAACAAAGTAATTACGGCTTTTAAACCAAGAAATCGCAGGAGGTTCACATTTTGCAGATATTTGTGTGACTAAGTGCGCTGCTGCTGCAGAAATCTGGCCTCCTGCCTATTCCCAAGATCATAACAGTCCTGGGCAAACATATGTTTTGCAATCGCATCAGCAAAACACTCGGCCTTTGTTTGCAGCAGGCTGTGCTGCGCCTGTCGACCCCCCAGGGCTGTAAACTCTGCCAGATGCCTTGCATCTCCCACCTCTTTTGGTCTGGGATTTTATGTCGTCAATTATTTCAAAAGAAACAAGTCCCTGAGGTGCCCCACATGATTTTTACTTTTCTTTCTTTCACGACATAAGTTCTATAAAGCTACATTCTATTAGATCGTTTTCCCTGAAATATTTTGAATTAAAATAAAATATGGTAGATGCCAAGAGAAGAACTTCTGTTGCAGTTTTCATGGGAGGAGGGCCAGGACAGCTCTGAACCCCTGAACATACTCACCTGGGGGAGGAAGGCTTCTGCCTACAATCCAGGCTGTGCGGTTTTGAGCCGTACCAAGTTATCTTAACAACCAAGCCAGGAAATTCCGTGACACTGAACTTTACACTTCTGTTGAATGTAAAACTGAACACTGCAAAATTGCTCACAGGCTGTTCCTGTTATCAAACCTTGCAGCTAAATGCAGAAAACACTGAGGACAGTGCTGTCAGGGGAACATGGCAACATGACGTAAGGCAGCAGTTCTGCACATCTCTAATTCTAGAGCCTTAAAGGCTTCCTTTCCTCTCCACTTTTCAAATACCACTACATCTCTGGGTCACGCAATTAACTCTGGAGAACAAAGGGATACTCTACTGCTGAAGGCTTACCAGCAGTTATAAGGTTAAATTACCTAGAGATGCCCAGGTACCACAGCTCCATCCTTATTTGGAGCCTTGGATTGAAGCTGGAAAGTTTCTCCAGAAGAAACTGAGTGTTCTTCCTACCTACTTGTACTTTATAAAATGTTCAACAGAAGCATGGAGAAAGAATAATGCAATACTGGCAAGGAAGGTTGCATTTTGTGAGCTAATAAACTAATGAAGAACAGTGTTTAATTCCCACTGCTTACTTCCTTACTTCAGGCCAAGTCATAACAAAAAGAAGGAATGGAGTCCTCCTTCAACACAGGCAAAGAACTGTCTTGCGCTCAGAAAAACTGCTGAAAAGGAGAGTAATTACCTGAAAGCTGAAATGCAAGAAGAAGCCTACCCATGAGAAGTCTCCCTGGATGACAGATGGTCATCCCCTTCAATGAATTTGTTAACACCCTTGGAAGAAGGGGTGGGGGAGGAAGAACAGCACTCCCTCACTTCCAAAGTATTTTGTCCCACTGTGGCCATTAGTCCTGCCTGGGTATTTGTGAGGAAGCCTGTTTATATTAACAGTTGTTCCCATACAAAGAACCTTGGCAGATAGAGATTCTTTTCTGGCATCATCCAAGGGAAATACTCTCACTTTAAACAACCAACTCAACAACAGAAGGTAGGAAATTATATCGTGTTCTTCGCTTTCTCTATCAGGATAGATGGAGACAGTGACAGCATGTCAGAAAAACTGTGTACAAAGGGGAAGAGGAAGTTGCACAGCCACAGCAAACAAATAATAATGGACTTAAAAGCTCTCCCATATGGCCAGAGTACACAAGCCCTGCTCAGGCCCCAGGTATGCTTCTGCCGTAGCAGAATCCCATCACCCCAGCCTGCTACAAGCCCTTTCTCCATCCCAGCCCTCACAAAAGTATTTCTGAAGTGCAACTCCTCCACGTTAAAGAGCACACACAAACCTGATCCACCTGCTCATCTATAAATCAGTACACAATTGCAGACTGAAATTATTCCTACTTGTGAGTTAGTATGACCAATTGCATGCACAATTTCATGAGAGAATATGGTTTGAGACTGGCACAAAGCTCACGGGTACTAACGAGTGCAAACTGTAGCGGAGCTGGGGACACACGGACAGATCCATGGTTTGGTTTGCATAACTGGAGCGTTCCCTGGGGAAACACAACAGTGTGTTTGACATGTATCGATGCAGGTAAACAGATCTAGTGAAATGCTCCTATGGAAAAACACAACAACAGACGTTTAACATGAAAATATCGATAGATACCGAGTTCCTTTCACCCAGAAAGAGTGCATGAGAGATACTCAAAGCAAACACCACCTAAAGCATGGAAGCATACTCCTTCATAGCAAGCACTTCCATAAAAGTTGCTTTCATAAATGGTATTTAACATCTGTGCAGTCCAAGTTATCAGAAGTGCAATTTTTCCTTATTGCTACATTTAAAGAAATGTCCTGGGGAAGCTAAAAGGAGACCAACCAGCTACAGTGTGAAAAGCCTGATCCTGCAAACAAAAATGTCTGCCCTTGGCTGCTTTAAGTTGAAACAGTTCTGTTTCAGTCCAGTGGGGCAACTTTTGGAGTCAAGTTCAGCACAAACATATGACTCCAAAGAACTGGCAAACCCAGATCTTAAATTCTTTCCATAGAAAAGCTATCCAGGAAGGAGCACTTGAAACGCCTGTTACTGCAATGCCCTGGACATCAAATTAGTATCTTGGAGGATAATAGGATGATTCTTTCCCAGGAACATTTACAAGTAAAACCAGGTAATTCTTTGGGGCTCTGAGCTGATTTAGATTAGTTTTAGCTCCACCTAATATGGTATCTTAATGAAGTCACCAGGTGTTTCAGCAATGACTAAGCAGCTCTACACTGGCCACTCTGAACATTTCCCTGTGGATTCCTCTCGTTCCTTGCTGTCCACAGCCACTACCCTTTTCATAACAAATTTCATATGTGTCTATTAATCTCTTCTATCCCTTGATTATACATTTGTCATTTCTCAAACAGCAAAAATCTTTATCACGATAACAATATGGCACAGCAATCAAACCATTCATTACCATGATGAAAGAATTTAAATTAAATAGAAGAATGTATCATCATAGCATGCAAGTAAAGAAAAATGGCCAGTATTTCAAAGCATTCCTCTTAATTTAACCCCAATCTGATTGTCAGTCTTAAAAAAACTCATTCTATTATTAGAATTGGTACATAGTTCTAAGGAGGAGAATAAACTGTATTCTTTGTACAATCTAAATTCTTGCTGTATGTGTCAAAAAAGATGAGCCCTTTAGGAATGTCATTGCACCTGATACTTTTAAAATGATAACAAAACAAAGTCATTTCTTAGAATGGAGGGCTGACAACTGGCCACATCAGGAGACAAGTTTAGACGAATATACAGAACCCTTCCTTTTGTAGTCTTTAGGATTGTAAGGCTGGCTGAGACTGAACATCTTACCCTATTCATACATTATATTTATTGTCTTTTCTTCGAACCTTATCTGTTCTTGAAATGCTATTTTTCTATTTCTAGATCCTGCTTACATCCTACTTTCTTAATGGCCACATCTTCAGCTCTAATGGGCAAATGACTTGCAAGTAATCATGGTGATTTGTGAGTAATTATAAATCAGGTCATTCCTAGCCCACTGTATTTCCCACCAAAGACACACCATCTTTTCTCTCAGAGCTGTGAGACTCCTTTGTAAGAGGCTGTGAGACTCCTTTGTTTCACCTGAGCTGTTCTCACAATTGACTGACTTGAACTCACCAAGTTGCAAGAACTCTAGTGCCTTTATTTGTTCCCTGAATTATTTGGTTCATCACTTAGGACTCTTACTCCCCCCAAAGAGTCCTTCTTCTGGTAATTTCTGACTTTAAGATTTCTACAGCTCACTCCCACCTCTAAACCACAAGTTGTTTTGTTTTTAATGTCAGCACAGCTTGTCCAAATTTAACATTCCGTTCTGCAGTTATTAGGTAGCAGAAGTACAAAGTTTAATTTAGGGAGCTATAAGAAGTTTAGATCTTGAGATTATTCATGCTTTGGCAAGGACACGAAAACAGAAGTATGGTTTCTAAGACTACTGCAAATAGGCAGATTAAAGATGCATATCTAAAGCTTAGAAGATTGAAAGAATGTCTTACCAGATTATTCTTCCCCCTTTTATGAGGGTATGCAGTTCCTCCTAGGTTGATAGAGAGCAGCTGAGCTATAGAAGTTGTTTGGCTGGCTGGCTGTAGGTTCTTCTGCTGCTATTCTGAGGTGGCTCCAGACTCACACACCACACAAGAATACTCTGGTTAAAAAGATCCCCCAGACTCAGCATTCCCAAAATCAAAGTCTGTGTCAGCTAGTTTCAAAGCTGACCTTGGTAACCCACAGGTAACTTCTGATCTGTTGGTGGCTAGAGAGTGTATAGAGAGGGGATTGGCTGTCCAGCTGCACATTGTCACTCCCTGGGGAATGGAACATCTGCGGGCTGCCAGTCACTCTGCAGTCTCTCAGTACTAAATAAGCATTAAGGTTAAACAAAACTGGTTTAACCTTAATAAAAGAGTGTATTTGGAGTTCAGACAAGAAAAATAAAACTTAACATAGCTCACAGTTGTCTAGAACTGGTTTGGCCTAAATAGGTCACCTCTTTTTCCTTTAGTAGCAAACTGCCATGTCACACCAATGACAAACATGTATTTCACAGCTCCTTTGACCTGGGATCCATTCTTACCAACTTACACTGGTGTCCTTTCTCCCCAAGATGAATACTGAAAAGGGATGAATATCCTGTCTCCACTGAGTGAAAACATACCTTTGGGAACTTCCTGCAACTCCTAGACCTTATGACTGATTCAGTGAAGAGCAATGAAACAATTCAGTACCTTACTTGCTATGCTGCCTGGAATGCTGTCTGACCCTGCATCACCACTATCATGTGAAGATGCTCTTGGGAAGGCCTGTCCTGCACAGATGGAGGTGTCCCTGTCACTCAGTGGGCAATCAGCTGCAAACAAACATTTTACACAATGCAAACATATGTCTTCAAAGCAAGGGAAGGCCAGCTGAATCATCTCTGTGAGTTTAAGGTTTCTGGTTTGTTTTGTTTTTTTTAAACTGCACTTAACCTCAGAAATAGTCTTTATATGAAAACAGAAGAAAAAACAGTGAAATGCATGTCATTACTAACTTCTGACAGAAATAAGACACAACAGCAAGTTCATGGGAAAACAAAAAGGCCTTTAGGAGTACTGGAGTGTTACACTTGGCTTACTGGAATTGGCTGAGACCATGACAGCAAGCGACCCAGAGCTGCGCTCCTGTGAAGCTACAGTGAGTGTGCAGGAAATGCTGTGCAAGTGTCCTGTGAAGAAGCTGTAACTAAAACCTGCTCTCATACTCTGAAACATACAGGTATGCAACCCAGAAGCTCATCTTACCAGAAGCTTTTTGCCATCTTTACCTGTAGGGGCTCAGGTGTGCTTCTAGAAAATTGCTTTATACTCTGTCCTGAGGCTCATGCCTGACTTGATTCTGCAGGTACAACATACAAAAAGCTTATTTCTGCAAAGCCTTCACCAAGAAAAAAACTACAAATTTATAAAATGCTTTGTCAAGAAGTCAAGTCAACCCGTAATCTCACATATATCTACGCTGCATTCACAAACTAGTATTTTTCTGGATTTTCTTTTTGTGTGTGTTTTGGGGTTTTTTTAAAAATAAATTCAATGTTCTCCCCACAAAACTACAAGTATCAAGAACGGAATGTGACAAAATGTCATGTCATTTAGTGTACCTCAAGGCGACTCTCAGCTATTTATCTGTAGCTTGATTGTTACAATGAGATAAATCAAGTGAAATAGTACTAAACTAATAATGTGAATTACAGCTAGAGATTCAGGAACCTTTCTGGCAGTAACTGCACTTTGGGGAACTGTTTTGTAGCTTTCTTCTTACACTTGCCACTTTCAGTGCCTCAGAGCAGCAGCCAGGAAAAAAAAAGGAAAAATCAGTTCTTTTATTTTCAGTTTTCACAATCTGTCTGTGTCCCACGTATAATGCACATTATTTTTTGAGTCTGGGAATTTTGGAAAAACATCAAAGTTTTTTATTAGGAAAAAAAATCAAATAACTATAAAGCTGTATTCCCCTCGCATTGTTTGTAATGACCTATCTTGACCTATCTTCAGTATGGAGGAGGGTCACAAGTTGCTCAATGCTGAATCTCTCTCCTTATTTACCTAGTATATAGAGCCAAGTACAATACTATCATATAGGATTTATCAACTCCTTTAGAACACTGGCAAAAAGTTAAGTACAAAAGTAAACAGCATCATTGTAGAAGGGCAAACCACATCACTGATTTAATGATAGCCATTAAGAAAAACAGATCATCCTCTAGGTACTATTCAACATCTAATTGTTGTAAGTTGAGATAACACCAGATCTGTCATTTTCATATCAGATCTGTTTCTTTTTGCTTTTGTACTCAGAGACAAACCGATTAAGACCTCTGCTTGAGGAGAATCATAAAAAGGTTCCAGATGAATCATGTATTTCTTGACATTTTTGGCAATTTGTGTAGGTGTTTTGTTTAAATTCAGACAACACAGTAGTCTTCATTCTTCCCATTTTCAGAAGATGATATGGCTAAGGTTATTGAAATAAATAATTTTTTTTGGCCTTTGCTTTCTAAAATGGAAGAACTGAGAAAAGCACTGTTTTCCTGCTGATACAAATCCTAAAATATCTGGCCTGTCTCCTATTCAGGAATCAATACCATTTCCTACAGTGGGTCTTACTATGTTGCCACTTGCAGTAATATGCCATTTCTTCCTCTTACAGCAAGCTAAGAGGTCACTGACACCCACTGCGGGTACAGCAGGGAGCAGAAGCCTCCCAGCCTGTCAGGAGCCACCCCTGCCCTGTGACCAGCGCCAGCCAACACCCGCTCCGATGAGCCCCAGCAAACTGCAGTGCCCCTGCCAACACGTGCTTCAAGGACATGGTACACGTGCCCCTGTTTAACACAGCACAACTTCTGCATCCTTCTAAATCCTGGATAACTTCAGAGCTTGGAGTGCTCTCTCAAGGCCCCTGGGACAAACTGGCCTGGTACCAAGCTGCCTGCAGGACTATCATCCTCCTACTGCCACTGCCACCTTGGCACTTTTCCACTGGCCACAAAGGCTTTGGGTCCCTGCAGGACAACTGTAAAGTCACAGGAGATTTCTGCAACAGAGCTGCTCAGGATCTGAATAAACCCACATACTCTTCTGGACTTTGTAACATTGCTGTCTGCAATAGTGACATCTAAATCATACAACTGTTAATACCTTCCCCCACCTACCTTCTCAAGAGCATATTTTCTAGGGCAACTAAGTCGAAACAGACTTGAAACCAATTCTAGCACTTTCTGTCCAAATACTGTTAAGTATATATTTTTTTAAGTTAACCACAATATTGGAAATCAGCCTTAAATCCACTGTTTGTTACAATCATAATTTTAAATCAACCACTTGCTGTTGTCAGAGAGGACAGGCCACCTACTGCTGTTGGACCACCCTGCCTACTTTCTATACAGCATTTTATACCCATGATAGATTCTGCCAAAGTCCTGGGAAAGGCCAGCACTGACTGTGTAGCCCCTCAGATTCAGACATGCTGAAAGCACACACAAAATACATACAACGGTTGTGCTGTAGGAGACACAATGCTCTCGGATTTCCTTATCAGAATCAGTATCTTGCAATCAAGCTACCATTGAAGCTTGATATATAGCAATTTTCAAATGTAAAGTAAATAAATAAAGTACGATTAAGTAAATGAAAATGCACACATACGATACTAAACATACACAATTTTACTAAGATAGTACTAAAACAGGAGCTTATAAATCTGGACATGAAGCTATAAGTATTCAAATGCCTTCTCATTTTTTAAGTAAAGCTACAAATCCATACCTGTCCCTCTGCTCCTCACCAGTGTGAAAACTGCCCTCTGGAGATTCAGCAGGGATTCCAAGTCAGCAAAACAACAGAGCAAGTGAAAACTCAGGCAGAACTGGACCACATTTTCACTACTGATGAAGAAGCAACAATGATCACTGAAGCCTGTAAACTAAAATGCTAGCAAAAAACTCTGCTTCATTTGCTAACTTGCCTATATTACAACAGAGAGGATGATTTCTCTTTATCAGGGTGCATTTGTCATCTTCCTGAGAAGTCCTTCTCTTGAGAGAGACTACCAGAAAAATAATTCATTCTATTATTTTTGTAAATGTAAATTTCATACAAGTAACAAATTATAACAATGTGAAGTGTGACTTGAAGGAACTTTACATGTCCCATCACGCTCCTCTGAAGCAGGTAGAGATGAGACTAAACCAAATTTGGATTGTAGCAAAGAAAGGCCAGAGGCCAACTCCTTAGAGCTGCAGCAAATAAGGAATTACTTGGCAAAGCGTAGGTCTGGAGATGTCAAAGATCACTGCACAATGGCTAAAACAAACAAGACTGAGATGAGTCCCAGAGAAATCATTTTGGTGAGCTTAGAGCAGGGGTTCACAGAGAAACCAGAGTCAGGATCTGCATCAGGATTTGAACCACCAAAGACTGGCAAGGCAGAATTCAGACTTTGGGCTAGGGAAGGAGAGAGAACTCCTGAGCATCATCTGTCTAGATTTAAACTTAAGACTAACGGGAGTTATTTTGCTGAGGCAAGGTGTTTGCATGTCCACAACCAGGAGATGACGTGTAGAACTTGTACTAACCTCCAGAAAGGGAGGTTCAATTGTGGCAAATGAGAGGGCTCCGAGTCCCCTCTTGTAACAACAAGAGGTTGATTCTTTTCTCTGTAAGAATAAATAAATAAAACCCTGTGTACCTGAATTCATACTGCAATATCATCTATATTCTTTCTTCCATGTTTAAGGGCCACATCTTATACAATAAATTCATTATTGGGGCTATAGAGCAATAATGTAGCATTGCACACAGAGGCAGGCACTTTTTTAATAGCTGTCCTGCACTAGTTATTTTGTTGAAATACAATCAAGACATTGCTGGGACGGAATGTTTTAAACTGTAGTCACTTGAGACTTCAGGTTGTTTCTGGCAACACATTGCCCTGGCTGAGGGAAATGGTCTTGTACAAGCAACCAAAATTAATCATTTGACCACGCCTAACCTGACCTGAACAGGAAAGAAAGATAACCCCCCTATAAGCTTGTATGGCAAATATGTTAGGAGTGGAGGACTTTGCCCGGTTTCACATGATACAGCAACTGGACAAATTCTCCTAACGGCTCTGAACCTCAAACACAGGCTACTCTGAAAGCAGAGGGAGGAAGAAATTAGCTAGAGGCAAACTGGGGAGCTGGTTCCCAGGGAGAAACTCCATGAAAGCAATGATAGGATAGGGTTAGGATGTTTCTGCATGGCAACGTGGGCATAGTCCAGGTGGGCAGCATACATGATGTTCTATCAACAAATTTTGGAAAAAACCATTAAATGCAATTGCAGTGTATCCAGAACCATCTTAGTTCACTGGGTACTGCCTGTGACGTCCCAAGCATCAAATGTATAGTAGGTGTGAACCTGCTCCAAACACATCAGACACCTGCGTGAATGCTGGTGTACACAGCTGTCATTTTACAGACTGTAACCAACTACCAGAAGCCCCAAATGACCAAATTCCTTTCTTCTCTTGTCTGCGCAATCTTCCAGGAGGGGAGGGGATGGCAGAGGTGGAAGGGACAGGAATGTGTGTGGGTAATGGCAGCACTATTTATGTAGTCCTAAAAACAGACTAACTCTCTGCATGGGTACTCACTGATGAAAAAAACCAACCCACAACTGCCTGCTCTGCCTCATAACAAGACAGACGTTCACATAAAACAAAACACACATTTAGATTTTTGGCCCAATATTCTTGTCTCTGAATTGTTGCTCTGCATATCAACAAATGATCCTTTGTTTTGAGAAAGCCTTACCAGCCACAAGTTTCCCAAGAGAGGGACACTACATCCTCAGGCACTGACAGCCCTGCCCAGTAATAAGTAACCAGCATGTATGGGATAGATGGCACAAATCCAGGCCCGAGTATAGAGGAATCACAAGAATACTGGCCAAGAGAGAGCTTAAGTTAAGAAGGTATCTGGATACAAGAATGACAGATAGATACTGGACAGTTATCCTACAACCCTGCTACACTGCCTTGCATGCCAGCTTGTTGACATTTATATGGCTATTAAAAAAAGAGAGAACCACAAAATAGTCACTATGCAAAACTTTTTTCTAAAAGTACAACGTTAAGGAACATTGGGCACAGAGGTATCCAAGCCAGTCTTAAGGCAATCAGCCCCACATTGTGAGTTACTGGCTAACAATTCCCAGTCAACAGTGGCTAAAAACATTCAATTCCAAGCACCTAGAGCATGGGAAAGACTGCATTCTATTTAAAAGTCAGAAATATCAAAAAGCTGCTGTAGAAACAAAGCCTGAACTTGGCAAGTAAATGCCTTTTCCACTCCTTTTTAGACAAACTTCCTTAATGGAAGTTCTCTATTTTAAAGCAAGTGATTTTGCATTTGAGTATCCTATTAAATTCTTAACTGAGCTAAGTATGGTTAAAACTTTTTTTATAAAATACAAGAATATAGTTTTTTTCATTAAGTTTGTTGACAGACTAGAGCAACAGCACTTAAATTATAATTTTCAAACAGTAAACAAAACCTCTAAAAGCAAATTTATTTCATGTTTTCTCTGTCAACTAACAAAGTATCAACTAAATGTTTATGGCATTTATCCTGCTATTTTGGTCACCATCAGATTTGAAGGAATACAGCTGCACCCATTTTTCCTGTATGTTTTATACCAGTGTCTCCCTAAATGTTTTCTTTCTCTCACCATACAAAACTTCCATCAAATGTTGGAGAAGCTCCCCAACTGCATTTGACACTAATATGAACTTCCTCATCGGACTGTCTACAACCTTTAGCCTGTGTTCCCAGTTGTCTCAGGGGGCAAAGGGAGTGGGCAGCTGCTCAGAAAACTTGTAACTAACAAAACATTGTGAAAAGAACATAAAGGGAACTAGAGTCAACAAATTAGTTTTAGAGATTTTAAGTAAAGTGCCTGAGGAAACAGCACATATTTTTAGTCTGGTAACAACCTCGAACATTACATAAGTGTATTTGTACATCACCCTGGAAGGCCTACAGTTCCTGTGGTAGAAGGGTGCTTGACCTCCACGGTTTGCTGCTTACAAACAACAGTTTACATCAAGCAGAGTGTCCCATCTCAGATGCCCTTAAACCAATTTGAAAACTTATTAAAGCAGCGTTGCAATTATGTGAAAAGTAGGTGGAGAAAGACCTAGAAAAAAAAGCTTCAAAGGTTTTCAATTAACTTCCAAGTGGCACTTCCAAGAATCAGAACGTCTGTTCCATACTGTGAAAGAGTTTTCCAACTGTTTCCTTTGCCCAGTATTTTTCCAAACTGACTAGTACAGCCAAGCACAGCTAGGCAACTCAGAAGAGTGCACAGTGAAAGACATTTCAGCAGAACCCTGGGTTCATGACCTATTTTATGTAATGGAAATCTGCTTAAATATTATTCCAGTGTAGATAGAAGACCTCTTCACATTTAGATGATACCGACCTACGTGTGGCTCTCTTATGTGCCGGTAAGGCTTGTACACCAAGTTCTTCCCCCAATAGGAAGCCCCTTCAAGAAACAGAGGCTCAAATTTCAGAACACAAAAGCAAGTTTTCTGCTGCTTTATTGTTTCAGTCTCTCCTGACTCTACTGCTTTCCAAACTAGCTCAGCTCTTCAATGACACGAAACCTAGGGGTTAGAACAATGTACTAAGGTTTCAGGATGATGCCCCAAAACCAAAGTAGGCCCCCAGCACCCCTCTAAACTTCCACCTGCAGAGATGTTCTTTCATGGTATGCAAGAGTCTCATCTCTGCTCTGCTATAGGTTGCTGCTATTTCCCCCCAACAAATTCTAGCTCTGCAAGAGCTCATTATTACTTTGCTGATGTCTCTTTATCAAAGCTAATTGCAGACTGAAAATGTCTGGTCTGCCCTAGGAAACACAGAGCCTAGGAGAATTTATCTAAATTTGAGCTTGTTATGAAGCTGAAACTTGCATGAGTTCCATAAATGCAGGCTTTGTTTCATCTAGTATCACACCACAACTTCCTTCTGCCTTGGAAGAACTAGGAAGGTAGATAGAGGTTGCAAACTCTCCCTGTACAAAATACATATGTACAAGTAGAAGAAAACAGGCTGCACTCCTGCCCAGTGCCTGACAGCTGGATCCACTGATCATTTAGGACAGGGGAGAGAGCAAAGCCAGAAAAGGCAGTTTCTGGAAATGAAGGATGGCAAACCAGAGGCTTACGTGGGGAGAGCAGGAAAGAGCATCCAAGACCAAGGACTCCTAGGGAAAGGTATCCCTGTACTTGTCTGGCTTAGGGACAGCCCCCCTTAGTATGGAGACTCACCCAGGAGAGAAACCTTGGAAATTGCTGTGCAGTACATCAGCAATGAGTGGGAACCATATCTGTCAGACTAAAAGCAGCTTTTGTGATTCACTTCATTGAAGTTTCAGACAGTGAAAGTTTAAGATAGGGGCAGGGACTTCATGGAAAACATGGGTTTACATAAGCCTGTGACCAAACTGCAACTAAATCCTTCCCAATGGCCTGAGAAATTTGCTGTATAACCTGTTCAGATGGATTCAATTCGTAGAATTGAACTTTCAAGTTTTATTATTAAGCACAGCTTCTAGCAAACAGAAACACACCAATCTGATGTGAAAATAAAATGGTAGCCTATCTATTCCTTCCACTGTGGCTACTGCATTTGTTTTCTCTCTTTGGACAAACACTCACCCAAACTTGGGACAATTCCAGCTGATTACATCAGCAGTTCATACAGCACTGGTTACAGACAAAAACTAGTCTTCGTATTACTCTATGGACTTTATTACAATTTCCTTCTAAAGTCTAGAGACAGCCTTACATGTTATTAAATCTATAACATCTGAAAAAGAAAACTGAGATGCTTTTATTTTTCATCTTCAGAACAAATTTGATAGATCAGAGTTACATAGAGCATCTAATTATCACACAGATTTTCAGAGACATCAAATTATCATCGACTTTGCAATTAACACTACAGGCCAGTGACAAACGATACAGGAGTACCTGTTAACACAATTTAACAAGACCAGTTAAGTCCCAAAGCAAAGAGGGATTCAAAGCATTTCAGACAGCAAGAAGCAGTGGACAGCTGGCAACACTAAGAGATTTAATGAATACAACAGCATTCGGCAGCAATTTGAAAACTGTCTGCTTGGGTAAGGCTGAGTTATTAAAGAAATCTCCATTTATAAACAGTGTTGATGGGATTTAAACAGGCTGTGTAAGAAGGATTAAAAGTCAATTGAAAAGTCTGTACAGATAAGAAAGCAAAAAGAAACTGTGCCCTTGAATTCTGTACATAGTGATTAACCTTATCTCAGTCTCCTGGCACACAGCAGGGGTAAGCAGGCTGCCGTATGCATGGCTGGTGAGGTGGGCTTTGCATTAGGGCTATTTAATGCTGGTACAGTGCTTTGAGCTCTACTGTCCCTTTACTCACCCCCTCTCCATTTTTTCAAACTGTATACTAAAAATCGTCATTTACCATCCCACCAGTTACATTTAGCAGATACCGAAGAGACACATAAATTGCAAGAGTCTGTCTAAGCATGCTGTAATGATTAGGTTTTTCCTTCCTTTATGTAATTGATGATCTTGTTAGACTTTTTTTTTCTCTGTTAGACTTTTCTAACTGTACACTTTCAATATAACTAGTGTAAATATTGACAATGGAGATTGGCAAGTGGGGATTTCTGGGAGAAGGAGGAGTGGGCGGGAGAAGAGAACTTGTTTTTAAGGTTATTTTCCTCTTGCCACCAGAATATCCTGTAACGTTCTGCTTTAGACAAAACTTACTATGGCTTTTAATTTATGTATCACTTCCTAGAATAAGACAACAGACAGGAACACAAAACTAGCCCTTTTCAGCCGTTAATCCCTCCCCCTATCATTTCTCATCTTCTCATCCCATCCAAAATCCAGCCTATTCTGGTAACATAAGTTGCCTATTTCTGACGTGCCTTTTGTAAAACAGCCAAAGCCAAAGAGCATCTAAGGTGAAAATGTACAATGCCACGTCTTGTCTTGGTTTCCCTTGCCTGTAACATAGCCTAACATTTGATTTGCTTCCTTTGGTCTTGTCCAGGATACAATAAGAGCTTTATGAAAAAGTTCTGTAAGAATCTGGGCCATTGATTTGAACAAGGACTATTTAGCCATGACACACAGCACCAAAGAGAGCTGCTCGACACGCCAGCTCTGGAAGCAGCATTGCCCTTTCAGCACAGGGCTCTAAACAGGAGTGCAGTGCTCAGCAGCAAAGCTGGGCAGCTTCTGGGACTGGAGGTTGTCTCCTGGCACAGTCCTTCACCTCATTGTACCAGCCTGTCAGAGCTAGTTCAGGTGTGTTCAATGCTGCACCACAAAACATGATGTAAACATATTCCAATTACTTATCGGTGATATTTATCAGCCTGTGTTTTTTCCAAGGCATCACACAAACCATTACATAAACATAACCAGAATATTACTTGCAGAAGGGGACAGCTGTTCCACTGGGAAGTAATATTTAAGAAACAAACAAACAAGCCATAGGTACTTCAGAGCACACTGCCTCCATGCAAATCGAGGGTGAAAATGAAGAATATCAATATATAATTGCCCTAGGAAGATTCAATGAGCATATATTCAATCAGCTGTATTTGTATAAACCTGTATAAAAAATCCTGTATGAAATATACTGTTTCATTTTATAAGTATGGTTTTATATCCTTCAGAGTAAGAAGTATATTGTCATTCAAAATACATTGGTGACTATTTATTTTGCAGCAATGTTTTCATGGTCCAGTCCTCACTCTGGATGACATACCCAGGGAATCCTCATCAAAGAGACAGAAATAAACTTAGCAAAACCAATCCCTCCTTAAAGCTCATCACCCTTTTAGGTAGTTCCTACTGAAAAAAAGGAAGGTTTCTTGGTACCTTTTTCTGTTCAGGCTGCAAAGTCAGCATAGTTAAATAGCCAGGTCTCCCTATTTGTTAGGGTTCCTACCAGCTTAGTATGACACTAAAAAGGACTGGATTGCCATTCTGTAAGGGCTGTGGAAGATGAGGTAAACCTTAAAAACTGAAAAACCACCTTCCATCTGAATGCAGTCAGGCAGCTGCCTCATCTAAACATCAAGAGTACCAGTCACAGGTCCCCTGCCTCAATGCACGTACCTAAGGATTATGATCTAAAAACGTGCAGTTTGCCTCCTTCGCAGTAACCTCATGATGTTATTTGGGCATTTATGAATAGCCAGATCCCCATGCAACTGAGCTGCTAATAACATGGCACGTAACAATCACACTGCAAAGCAAGTGATCTCACCTAGGCAGCTTGTGTAAACACGGCACAGCCACACAAATATGACAAGCTTCTGAGCATGCTTAAAGTTATTCCCATGAAGACTATTTACTGTGCTGCCTGGAAACACATAAATAGGGCTTTTGGGGGTGTCCCCCCCCCAATTTTTCAGGAAGAAAATTTAGACCAAAAATGCCTTCAAAGAAGGGGTTTGCTATGGTGACAGTTTAGCATACCATATTCTGAAGATTAACTTTTCTAAACAGCATTTCCAAACCCAGCAATCTTCCTTTCTAAATACCTATTTCCATTGGGAAGTATTCTGCTGTTATAGCCAAGAACTGATGGCACTTCCAGTGGCATATCTGAACTACTGGAATTAAGACCAATTCTCCCCCGAATGCGTTTTGGAAAAGTATTTTTTAAAGCTTCCTGGACATGACAGTGAAACTGAATTTAAATTCTTAAACATAAAAAAAGCCCAAACCCTTTAAAAGAAGCTATAAATGTCTGCTACCTTCTTCCTTAAATCAATAGATAATACTCGTTGGCAAACTGTTAGGAAAATTAAGTCTTTGGTTATTCACAAGGTCTACCATTAAAAACTGAGAATGGGAGATTCAACTGTCTCATGGTCTCATGGAGAAACAGATAAACCTCAGTTCTGTCCAGATTAGAAGAGGGTAAATCCTATTTACTAGCATTTAATCTCCCCTATACTACATCTTCCATTATTAATACTTAAAAACAGAACTCTATTTCATGTAGAGCAGTGCTACAGAACAGAAATTCCATCAGAGTAAAAATGAAGATCACTCTAGATGAAATTTGTGGTTTGCAAAATATTTACCAAAGAATCCTGTAAGAAAATAAAATTTATTTCTAAATAACGTATTTCATTATATCAACTAAAGCAGTTGGAAAACTACAGGGGGCAAGCTCTACTTCAGATCAGGCTTAGAAGCTTATCTACTTTTATCAATTGTATGAGCTCATCTAAGAAAAGCGAGCACCTCTCCCCACAAGTCTGACTTAAACAGCTACAACACTATTTTTATTCAAAAAAGAAAGAACAAGTTTAGAACATTTTAACAAATGTTTTTAGTTGGTTTTTTCCCTCCCCATCAAAACAGCAAATAATTCTTTCCTTAAAGGCTCCACTGCTACAAATACCAGAGCAGGAGAAGAAATACTGGCCAGACAACTTATTTTAGAGATATATACTCTGCATTAAGTAGGATTTCAAAGAAAAATGGTATGATAAAGAGGTTTAGCCAAGAGCTTTGGTGGGTTTTGATGCAACTTTGTAAAACGAGCAGCTGTTTATTTTCAATATATAGTTATTGAACTCTGCCTGGCTTACCTGATGGGTGCAAAAACTAATGGACAAGTGTCAGAAAATTATTACATATTCTTCAATGTTTTAATCTTTGTAACCACTACGAGAAATACACCTGAAAGAAATTTGTACAGCACACCATGCAGAATACTTAGGAAACAGTCACAAGGAAATTACAAAATTATCCCAGCTAAAGGAAAAGGACAGATGGGACCTCTGAAAGCTTACTCAAGACCAGCCTCCTGTTTCAGCAGAATCAACTACAGCTTTGTCATCCTGACAGATGTTTGCCTAACCTGTTGGAACGATTCTAGTGACAGAAGCGCCGTGAATCCTTAAGTAAAGAGTGCTCAAGTAGCCTTATTATTAAGATCTATACTTTACCTGGTATCATTATCTGAATGAATCTGTGAACATAGAATGACTCTTCAATGTTACAAAAAAACCAAAACCTTCTCTAACTGCTGAATAATTTAACACACCACCAGTTCTCACAGAACATATTGCTAAGAAAGACTTTTATTATGTTCTTGAAGTGTGACTCAACTGCTCAATTGTCTTTTCATCCAGATATAAAGCAAAACAAACTCAAGTCTAGAAGAAAACAGCATCAAATATAGTGCATGACAGAGCAGAAGTGACAGCAGGTATTTCAACTTAAGTATGGCTCAAAGCATTGTTGTTCTCAATTCTTTTATGGCTACAGTGGATTTGTGACTGAGAAACAAAGGGACAAGGATAAAGACTAAAGTGATTTAAAATTTCTAAAGAACAATTGTGATAAACTTTTCAGAGCAGAGGAATGAAGCTCTTAGGAAGAGCAGCAACACACAATCTTATTGCACCTTAGAACAATGCTTTGCAGAGGATGGGGGATTAAGAGATGTCTCTTCTCTATAATAAAATTGGTTGCAGTACACCATTGGCAAAAGTGGTTCAAATGGCTTAGATGCCATCTCTATTCAACCCCACTTTTGCATCAGCTCTTGCTAATTTTTGACAATTTCTTGTTCTTCTCCAGCAGCCCCATTATTAGTTACTCTATCAGAGAAAGGTTGCTTCTTCAGAAACAGGTAAGTAATGACCTTGGACAGCAAGTTTGTTGCTTCATCTTTGCCTCAGAAGATGGGGACAAAATATTCTATTTGTTCTGTGCAACCTTTGTAATGGAAGAAAACAAGTAGAGGCTAATGTACTGCTGTCTCCTCCAGGCTGAACAAGCCAAGTGACCTCAGCTCCTCGTAAGGCTTCCCCTTCACCATCCTCATGGCCCTCCTCTGGATGCTCTCTAATAACTTTATATCCTTGTATGGTGGTTCCCAAAACTGCACACAGCACTCGAGGTGAGGCCCCACTAACACAAAGCGGGACAATCCCTCCCTTGCGTGGTTGGCCCAGTGAAAGATCCCTCTCTGTGCTTCCTTAGCAGTAGCTTAAATTCAGAAGGAACTTTCCACCTGTGCTCTTTTCTATTGTTTCTTTCAGTGGCAATTTACTATAATTATATCCCTATGCCCTGCTCACACGAACTCTGCCAACAGAAAGCAATCCTGTCCTACATCCTGGAAGGCCCATATATTTTTTTCTCACACAACAGATGTCATCACATCAAAGAACAGAGATGATTATCAGCAAGCCTCTCAAGGCACACACAAAGAGAAACAAAAACACACAGCTGTTTAATAAAATTCTTGTTGAGGACCCTCGGTATACTTACAAAAATTCACACAAAAGCCGGACCAATGAGTCTCCAAGCAAGACCCCAAGTGCATGATGGTCAGATTTCAAAAAACTGGTTACAGCTGATAAAAGGAAGGAATGCATGGAAACTCTTTTCAAGTTTTCACAGGAAGAGGTGAAACAAAAGTATAGAAGTCCAGACCCCAGCCAGGGTAAGATGTAAGTGATGGATGGATAACAGTAGGTTTTTGCAGGAGTTTTACGGTCAGTATGAAAGAATATTTCTTAACACTATTATGAAGGAAATTCAGGGTAGAAGGGAAAAGAGCTCAAGGACACTTTAAATGTATGTGACAACAAAAATCAATCCTGCGAGAGAAAAAGGAGGAAACAATGCTGAGTGCAGCTCTGAAAGACAGTGGTGTAGCTGAGACAAGCACCCTTCCTTCTCCTGGAGCCTTGGACTACCCTAAGTTGTGAACATTTGCACATGTGTGTATACAACAGCACAGTGAAGACAGGGAAAAGGGACACCCAGTGTCCCTTTTCTTTCACCCTACGTGTAACCTAAGACTCCCTGTCTCCTTTCAAGAACTCCTTAAATAAAACCATTTTGTCTGTAGTCATGCACTCAAGACCTATTTCCACCCTTATTTGTCAATCAGTGCCAGGTTTTCTTCTCTGTTAAACTGGCTTCTTATTCATCATTATGGCTCAGTGTGAGGCAATGATCAGGCACTTCAGTCTATATCGAATAATTTCCTATGAAAAGTCTTAGAAAGACACTTTTTCCTAATTTAAAACTTAAAATCTCACTGGAGAGCAGCAAAAAGAAAACATCATGCTAGAGCAGTTATCACAGTGGAAACACAGTCAATGACTACAATATCTGGGAACTGTCATAACATAGTAACAATAAATTACAATAGATACCTAGGGAAAAAGACTAAAATGCATAGTTTGTTGAATTATTATGTAATTATAAATGAATTATATAGCAATCCAAGGACGAAAAAGAGCCTACATATGTAATCAAATTCAATGTGAAATCTCTCTCTACAAATATCTGATACTTATTATTTATTATTGTCATCTTTAAATACATTGATCTTATTTATCCAAGCGCTGTACTTCTCTGAAACTGAAAGCTTACCTTACCATCGAGAGAGGCAATTCTTTTCCTACAATGCACATCTCAAAGAGTTCTCTTCTGCTTAAAAATGTAGTTGGGTTCCATTATCATTATTTGTTTGCCCTTGCACTATATCTGAATGATTCCATAGGAAACGTACTTAGTCCATAAACAAAGCTTTTTAAAAACGTTTTCTACATTTGTACAGCTGAGCTTGCAAATTCATCCAGGTCCAAAAGTCCAAAGTGCACTTTACAGACTGTCAGTGCAAGAAGGTATCTGAACACAAGCCAGCTTCAGTGCAGAAACCATGTAACTGTGACACTGTTTTCACCATTTCTGAGCTAATAAACTCTGCCTCTTAAAGTGAGAAACAGGTCTAATACTTCCTGGAAGATATTCAGCCATAGTGAAGGTCAAGTTATATCCCAGATGCATACCTGTAATTTCGCTCTGTTCACGTCATTAACAACCATACAAAACTAGATATGGTGTCTGATTTCAAGCAGCTAAAACGGCTTTGCTCATGCCGCTCAATCCTGGACAATTCATTCTTACTGGAGAATTCACCAACTTAATGAGATTCAAAAGCAGTGAGCATTCCTGCAGATATGCTCAGCAGATAGCTGTACTGTGAGACAAGATCTGTTGAGAAAGCAGTCTTTCCATGGTCTTAGCTACATGCAGTATTTGTAGTTTAACTGCTATTGATTATTTAAAATGGGTTTGTTTAAACTGCCACATGTTTAACCATGCCATGTCCATTATTTTTAAACAATTTTTACAAACGGCTTAAAAAAGACACAACCAAATTAAAAAGAAGCTTTTATAACCCAGTGTACATTTATTTACATCAGGATTCATACCAGCTTACACTTTACTGATGGTTATGTATGGAACAGCATTTGCAAAACAGACTACTGACAAAACTATGCAAACATTGTTCTTGCAGTACTGTCAAGTCAGCTTGGGAACAGCTACTGCTGTGGTTTCCTTGTGAAAGTGTAAGCACTTCATGATCTGATAAGAGACACTGTAGGAGTGTATTATAATAAAGACAGAATTTCAGTTCCAGTTTTTCATCCTCAGAAATTCACTAGGGTAACAAAAGCCTCATGCGACATAGACACAAGTAATTCTGGGCTTTAAACATGAAAACCACAGGTTGGAAGCTTAAGTAGTTGAACTTGATGCTGTCTATCAATACTGGATGAGCCAGGTAAGATTCCAAACTCTGTCCCTTTTCAGCTTCAGAAAAGACATTTATGAAAAGCTTAGCTTCAATAGCAAATTTAAATATGCTAAATATTTAAATACTAAATTTAAATATCTGCATGTTGTTTACTTGTAATTCAAAATTAGCGTACAGTTCTCTCTAACTGAACTCCAAAGATTCTACTGGATTACCGCTGCCAATTTACTGTTGAAACGCTAATTTCAAATAATGAGTATAAATGGGGGAGGACAGAAAAGAAACTCAAGAATCACTCACTCAGCCATTACCTGAGCATCCAAAATGTCCGTATGTTGAAGAAACAGCCTTCTTTATTTCTCAAATATTGTAATACACCTTCTAAACCAAAACTTTTACCTGAACTATACTACTACGGTTTCAGAGAGATGCATAATCAATACATGAAATGGCTCTCTCTGCTGTTTATCTTCAGGTATGATGAGGAAGTTCTAGTACTGACAAATTGTAAACCTCAAAAACAAAGAAACCTGATTGTTGTATAGTCTGTGTGATAAGAGCTCAAACCAGTAAATTTTGGTATACTCTGTAATTAACCTTTGGATATACTGCCTATGATAAATATTTGTATAATAAGAATACTTTAATGCATATACTTTTTCAAAACATCAGTTGGAGACAACCAGTTCCAAACAACCAATGGAGACATTGGCTATATTATTGCAAAAACATATGCTTCATTGCTCAATGAGTCGAGCACAGAAGTTTAAATAGATCTGCAATAGTCTTTAAAGTAGCCAAGAAAGCCTGTGTGACGTGCTGCTCTTCACCCTTCAAAATAAAATAACAGAAGCAAAGGAAGTTTTATTTGACAAGCTTAGAAATTCAGGTTTTGTTTACCCGAGACTCTAGAGAACCATCACAGCTACACTGCAATTTTCAGTAAGTTCAGCTCTGCCATAAATTACAGTGGATACAGCCCGGCTAGCGTGACTCATTCATTCTGCAAGTGTGCTTTAACATCTAGAAGGCCCTGCTCTTCAGCCTGCTTCCAGGAATATCATCCTTTTTGCACACCTGCCTAATGGATCACAAGTAGAATTCCAGGCTTTTGTTTTTGATGAGGGAAGCCCCAGCTGTAGCCCAAGTCCAGGCTCCCAAGACCAGCTGTGCCCAGCTGTGACACAGGAGTACACAGGAGTACAAGCATCTCTGGTTTACATCAGCCTTGTTCATTAGGCACTTTCCTCCAGACTCTTTGGTCCTCTGGTCCAGTCTTAGGCCACAGGACTTCACTGCTACAGAATAATACTCATCTGGGCAAGCAAAAGGAGAAAATTACAATAAAGATTGGCTTTAAAAGGATTTAATTCTGTATGAGAAGGGGATTTACAGAAAATGAGTGAGGAAAGAACCACAGGTAGGCTTCACTAATCTTCTGTGAGGAAAAGATATGTTTCTTTTTTACTTAGTAAATAGAAATAAATTACAAAGATTAGAGGCAAAATATAGAGTGGTATCTCAAAAAGTCAAATATATTTAAAGTTTTATTGATAGTTTAAATTAACATGATGCAACCATTCCTTTATAATGGAACTTTAATACTCACTTTGAACATTTCTCTTTTAATTTTCAACTTAATCAGACAAAAATTATCAACATCTATTACCAAGAAAATTAAGCTGATTTTCAAAATCTGATATTTCAAGACTGACCTTTTAAAATGTGCCTGCATACCTGCATAAACAAAAAAATCTAAATCATTAATTATCTTGAAAGATTTATATTATTCACCTGATTGTAAAAATTACTTTGGCAAACAATTAACAGCTATTTGAGAAATACAGGGACTACTACACTATTTAAATGCTAGTCATAAATTGAGAATACTTTCTTCCAAAAAAATCTAAAAAACTTGTATTTCACAAATCCTTTTTTAAAGTTTTTGTGTTAACCATAATGAAATTTGTGAGCATGTGTGAACACAACATGTTTTGGTTTTTTTTAAAGGATGTTTCTAACATGGAAACCAGACTCAGCTACAAAAAGTCATGGCTGACTTCCTGCTCTCTCATTAGACCTAAATAATAAGTCAAGGCAAATAAAAAAAGAAGCGTGCACATTGCTGCTTCTCCAGGAAAACATCAGTACAACCCATCTAACATCCAATTAAAGAGTTCAAGTATCAAGGTTAATGTAATCTGATATTATCTTACAAATCTTTGTCTGGATCTTCTGTCCATATTCCACTTAGTACTAACATCACCCTTGCTTGCCTATTGTATTTTGACGATATTGTTAATGATCAAAAATAACTTGAATTATTTGGTACAGCTTCTATTTCCACTAGTACATGCAAATAAAATCTAACAAGATGTTGTAACACAGACAAACAAGGTCATACGGCTATATCAAGGAACATAGATTTACATGGCCCTGAAAGAAAAAAAATTGTCAAAACCTCAGAATTTCAGCATCTATTAAAACTACAAATTTTGAAATTCTGGGATGAGATAATAAGTGAATGGAAAATAACAGAAAGGCAAAATAATTCACACAAAACCATTTGAATTTCCTTTTTTAACCCTCAAAGCTCAACATCAACACAGAAGACAAAGTCAGACAATAGAAAAGAAGCTTAGCCAATTAAAAAAATTACTTACATTTCACCTTAAATATATACAGAATTGACTGAAATGGCTAGTGTTGTTTTCAAGATTTTATGGAGGATGGGCAAAGTACCAAAAACTAGAGAAACAAGAAACAATGCTTTCATTTAAAGAAGAAAACAAAAAAGGAACCAGTTCAGCCAGCTGAATTTCAATTCCTAAAAAAAAAAAGGGGAAAAAAATTTGGCAAAGCAGTTCGTAAGTGCCTAGACAATAACATGGAATGGAGTGAAAGGCAAAATTCAGTTTGACATGCATGTTGAGGACAGATCCTGAAATCTTTCTAGCGTACCTTCCCCAACAGATAATAGGTTTGAACAAGGGAAGGCACATGCTGCTGGTAGTCTTTAAAACAGTCAGATAAACTTCTCATACACAGCCTACATATAGTAATTGTTTCTTCTCTGGCACATCTCAGCAGACCTAACAGCTCTCTTCAGGACCTTCCCTACTTTCCCTATTCTGTGGTTCTGTGAAAACACATTTTAGTTTAGCTATCCCACAAATAAGGACAAAGGAAATAATCAACATGCACACTTGGGAAAGTAATTTGGAAAACACTGTCTCCAGAAAGAACATTGGGAACTGCAGCTTGGGTTCCACTCTGTATTTGTTACTGTGGTTCAGCTGCCTAGAAGGTGAATTTGAGCTAAAATATATAAAAGTAGAAATATCATGTAAAACAAACAACCACATTTCCTGCATACACTCTGCCAATCATATTGTTTAAGAATATGATGACTTTCTTGGTGTCAAAAATTATTTGAAAATACTGGAAGGACTTTTAAGGCTTCTGTTGATTTGGTAAAGAAAAGGAGCCTCTCAGCACACACCTTAAAAACCTTACTATAGGCAAATTAATGACAGATGAAAGATGACTTGATATTTTTGCATATATATATATTTATATATATACACACCTTTAAGAACCATTAAGATGTCTAAGAAGAAAAAAAGATTGGGGGAAAAATAGGATTTTTTTCAGATTCATAAATTAACTCACAGAAAACCACAATGAATAGAAATTGACATTACACAGATGTGTCTTGCAGAGGTCTCTTCCTAGCAGCAAGAAAATTACTCTCTGAAACCTCTTCATACAGGAAATGGGCATCATTGCTTCAATTTTTTAAGTAACTTTAGATACCTTTCAGAAATATAACTTGTCTTCAACCTCTGGGAGGGAAACAAAGCCTGACCTACATACACAAGATTGAATCAGATTACCACAATTCTCTAACCTGGCCTAGAAGTCTGAACACTTCTTTCTCTCAGCCTCTATGAGATGCTTCTTAGTCTGTGCATTTTGCAGCAGAAGAGAGCCAAAGGGACTGAATACAAAAGTGACCTGATGCAAAGACAGGCAGAAAGAATATTCTTTCAGGTACCTCAAAGGCAATAGTCATATAAAAATAACTCCTTAAATTCCACAAAGTAAGAAAGAAGCTTTAAGACTTGGCAAGTGGAAAACTCAAAGAGCCCTAGGGAAAGGAAAGATGCAAGGAGAAAAATCAACATATCAGAAGGAAAATGACTGTTATTCATCAGGGAAGAGATTGTGAATTGCCTCTTCAAAAGGCTCAGGGCTTGAAATACATGTGGAGAGAAAAAAAACCTCATCTGCTCCCATAGCCTGGGCTGCCTGACGTGTTTCAAGTTAATAGTACCTCAGGCTTTCTGCTGTCCATCCATAGGCTCAGACTTGCCTGACAAAGCAGTTCCAAAGTCACTTTGCTTTCTGGGACATTACAAAAAGCAAGCACGCATTTTATTGTTATTGCTGTACTGATTAATCCATGTCTAAACTGACCCTGTACATTACATACAGTCTTTGTTTACATTTTTATTACTGTACAAGTTGTTCCAAAGGAATCTTTCCCTTCCCTATAGTAACAAGCAGGAAAAAAAATTTCCAATAATAGATTATATTTCCAAGTGTGGTTACTGTCATAACAATTTAACCTCCAGTCCATCCTAACAACCATTGCTAGAACAAATTCTCCCTTTGGCCAGCAATTCATCAAGTCGTACTCCAAAATACTGTCAAGGCTGCTACTGGATGCTCAGCAGAAGGCTTCAGCAATGTTACTAATTCATGCTACCTGTCTGCTAAAGAAAATTTAATACTGCCAGTTCAAGCAGGATCTTTTCTGTGACAGCAAAATAGTGTATTTGACATATTTATAACTTACAACTCCCAGGCTTAAGGTCTCAATATTTCTGTCACAATGTTGTCCCAAATAAATAGTAGCAAGGAAATTTTGTATGTCAGAGTAAATTATAAAGTTGGAAAACAAATCTAAGTTAAACATAATTAGTTGGGGTTTTTTTAAATGAAGATAATAATGTAGAAAGGATTCTTAAAAATTTAATAATGAAAAAGATTTATTATGTTACCAACACATACAGGATTCCAGAGGGGCCAAGACAAGATATTTACTAATAACAGGAGAACCTTAAGACATCTTTGCTGTTTTGAAGACATGTCAGAATAAGTTAAAAGAGATACAGAAAACACTCATACTCTATATCCTTGAATCAGTATATTAGATAAATAAATAGGTTAAACATTTCCTAGGACTTTCAGATCATTATGAATCAATGAATGGCTGACTGAATAGTATGTCCAGGCACCCACAGAACAGAGTGTGATATGAAAAGGTGCCCTTTAAAAAACAGTCCTAGAGCAGCTGAGACCTGAAGTCTCACTTCTGCCTGAATGAAATTTTGAGCTCCCTGGACAGAAAGACAATATCTTGTTCTATATGATATGGAAACAACAGAACATGGAAGAATAGAGATATGGGAAGAAATATACATATATCAGGGATATGCAGGGAAGAAGTAATTACAAAATAGCACTCATTACAGACCTGAATAATGAAGAGCAGGAAAACATCATCAGCAAAGCCCAAAGAAAAGGGCAGGCTGACTATGTTAAAGCTCTTCTGGAGCTGAGCCATCTAACAAACACGGGAAACATTCTGAGAGATAAAATGCTCCACAAAGTGTACTGAGACAGTGTTTGTTTAGGAGATGGGGGATTTTTTTCAGCATTGTAAGGTAAGTTCAGCTCCTCTTTGCAATGTTGGGTACTTTATAGTTGCTTACATATCTGGCAAGTTGATAGTATGATCTTCTAAAACTTAAGATTATCAAAACATCTAAAATTCTGATTTTAAATATTCATAACACTTGAATTAAGCTTCATATGTCTTATAAACAGTACTTCCTATGCAGAAGAACAATATTGCATCACTAAAGCAAAACCCTGAATGACAGCACAGCCCATTACATTACAACAGAAGCATTCTCTATTTTGGAAAACTGCATTTAATGTAGATATTTAGCATTCATTCATATTTATTGAGTTCCAATTAAATGTTGTAAACATTTTTGTTTGTTTGTTTTTAAGCCAGAAATGAAATCTGAGATTCTTTCCTATTTATTACCCAAGGGACACATTAGCAGCAGTACCTCCTTACTGAGCTGGGCTGTACATGTATTAAAGGGAAGTATCTGTCAGCTGAACAAGCCAACCAGGAGTTGTCTGCTTCAGTCAATACTTCATTTCCACATGAAAGCTAAGAACATGTGCACCTACCTAGGAAAAACAACTCTAAACTTGGCAAAACAGCCAGGGTCTAGGTTTATTTTTACCAGGTTTTACCAGGTTTACTAGGTTTATTTTTTTTTCTTAGTCAAATTACCTTAACCAGCCAGCAGAAAAATGCCTGGGAGCCTAAATACTCAGTCTTCCAGAATAATGTTTAAATTTTCTGCTTAACATCAAATTCATGTTGTGATGCTGTTATTCTGGGAAGCAAACGAACATTTTCTGTCTTTTTCAATGCCCTGAATCAATGGGCAAAGAAACAGTACCAAGAGGCTTGTATTTTAACTGCTGGTGCAAAACTATTCAGTCAACCATTTATTGATTTATAATACTCTGAAAGTCCTAGGAAATGTTTAACATATTTATTTTCATGATTTCCATATGTAAATCAGATATTAGTATAGGGCTTAATTATAACTTATATTCCCCCTCCTCCCCCCATGATAAAGAGATAAAGTACAGAGTTTTCACTGTAGGATAAAGTTGATGAAAGTGATTAAAATAGAACTTGCTGTACAGTTGCTCAGAACCACACTGTTACTTTCTGCAGTTTCAGCATTTCCAGAACTTGCAGGAAAGCATAAATAGACTACAACAATGAAACAAAGCTCCACCAGAGATCTGAGACAATGTGTGCAAACACAGGAACTTCCCTTTTTCAACTCTTGGTAGTCCCTGATTCACGGAATATCCTACATCAAAAAGTTTAGAAGAGATAAGTTGGACATGGGAAAGTGGTAGATTTGTCCTTGACTAAAATTTGAGTTTATATTCTCAGAATTTAATTGGACAATGACTGTGGTGAGGATTGCATCTTCTACACAAATGAATAGAATGTCAGCACTCAAGGGGGAAGAATTCAGGTTGCATGAATGATTTTGAACACAAACAGCACCTGCATAAACTCCCACTGAGCTTCAAGCCTGCAAACTTTGGCACTGTGGCATGATGCTGCTGCTGGTGGTGCCCCAGGGTACAAGGATAACTTTGCTCACAACTAGGAGTTTCTTTACACATAGCAGATTGTTAGAGTCCAGAAACTCCAGTGAACAGCAACAATTACATCCATGGTCCAACTGTAATGTTTTCCCCCCACTGCAGCTCCAAGGAAAGGGAAAATTTACCATGTCTACACGACTAGACTGCAGATTTGAGGACAGAGCCCAGTTTTACCCTTACACCTCCACTGTCACTACTGATCTGACAGCTCCCCCCAACTCCTAAGCAATGCCTGCAAATGCTGCAAAGTTTTCAGAGGCTCGTAACTGCACAAAGGGAAATCCTTCTTTTTAACACTTATGGCCTTGACAAATCTGAGTGGTAGCCATGGGGAAAAAGAAAATGCTTCTTGTGTAGTTCAAATGCTCCTGTCAAATATCAAAAGATCTGCTGCAAAAAAATGGACAGACTGTCTCAAAGAAAAAGTCATAACAACCCTTTCCAAGGAAAAGTCAGGGCATATCTATGCAGGTTTTGCACATGGTAATGTCTCAGTAATACAAAGCAATACTAGTTTAGAAAGATATATGGGTAGGGTATAGCTATAAAACTCTCAAATGAAGTCACAGTAATGACAAGACAAAAGCACTTCTATTGCTACCGTTTATAGCTGTGGATAAAGTGGAGAACAGTTTGTAGTTTGGAAATTTTAGACTTACAGAAATATTTCTGAGCAGTAGCATAATGAAACAGAAAGAAAGAAAAGCTCTAGAAGGTGCAAAAATACTGAAACTCATCTTAATGCAGGGTGATTTCCATAATCTATTTGATCTATAAACCAGCAAACCAAAACTATTGACCCATGCACTTCTTCCTCCCAAATAAAACCATATTCAGTGCCTTATCCAGCTCTGCTTTAGTGCCTCAATCATTAGTCACTCTTAAGTACATTTACTTCATGGCATTTCATTCTTTTCCTTCACTTGTTCTATAGAGAGATTACAGACACCTGTCTGCAAAAGTAAAGATAGAGAGGAGGGGGTTTAAGCTACAATATCTGGAGATTTTACAATGGTTGTACAAACAGTTTGTATATTTTTGCCTTAGTTTCCACTTGAAGCAGAATGGTATAGTTCAGTCCAATCCCTCCACATGGAAGGCAATTATTTATCAGCTTCCTTTTGGCAAAGAATTTTTTCACCTCTTATTTTAAAGCACTGAGGGTACCAAGGTGTTTCCTGCTCAGCCATTTATCACAGCAGGCTTATAATTTATTTTAACAAGAAACACAAGATAAAAAGGATATCACAGAAGCGCAATGCCCCACAGTAAAGGGAATGTAATTCTAACAGCCACCAAGACAGGGTTCCAACACTGAATATTCTCCTACCAAAGCAAGCGCTGTTAATGCATGTTTAGTCACAGCATTATACAAACTGCTGATACATTCAGGAATTACTGCCCCCTGCTCCTTCCCCCCTGTTAAGACTGTCCACAATATTATAGCAAGTTACATATAACACCAGAGATTACCACCAGTTGTGTATGTACACAAACCCATACACATGCACGCAGATACAAACACTCTGCATCATGCTACTAAAATGCTGGGTTACTTCTGTCAGGTCTCACCTTCTAACAGCTGTGCACATGCTATTCCAAAAACTAGTCTGAACAAATTACTGCTTTTACCTTCATTTCTAGATTAAGATTTTTCATTGTGAGGAACAATTAGCACCAGTTGATGGAGCTATTATTTTCGCTGAGCTTTGAAAGTGGTACTAAGTTCACAGTAAGTCTGAAGTCACTACAGTCTTGATTCTTTTTTTTTTTTTTCCTCGCATGAGTTATGTTCCTACTTCCTCCAGGAAACATGTAAGTAAATTCCAGAATTCATTAAATGTTTGTGCTCTGCCTATTCCCTGGGCTGCATGATGAAAGATCCTGGACAAGTGAGCATAACTGAAGTTAAACATTTCCATCATTCAAGAATAAAATGTTGGCTTTTATCATCCGAAAGAAATCCAAACTTTTTTTTTTTTTTAACTTCACCTTTCCCTTCAAGATTTAAAATAAGAACCTTACACACAGGGGGATTTTGAACTCTTTTCCTCTTAAATTTATCTTTATTATTTGTAAACTCCTGCATCCTCTCAGCACAAGGAATTAATCAGTTCTTCCCTGAGCTTTTCCATTTTCCTAGCCAAACATCTGCACTTGCCTTCCCCCATCTGCTGTTCTTGTTGTTGAGTTAGTTTACCACCTCAATTGCAGCAACTTCCTTTTCAGTTTCACTAGACAATAGATTGGGGCTGTCCTGAATGAGGTTGCCTTTTGTCTTTTTGTATCACTCCATCTTTTGCCCTTCACTAACCTGAGGTGATAAGAAGAAACACCACTAGCAAATGATCATCTCCTTCAGTTTAAATGAGAAATTTATTTTGTTTTATTCTCAGTAACTCTCCATGCTAGTTTTGCTAGTTTTCCAAGATTAAAATTGAGATATAAAAAACATTAAGACAAATGCAAAGACAAGCCAAGAGCAAGGCCTCATACATATATGTATGTATGTATATGTATAAACATTTGTTTTAAAGAAGACTAGGAAGAAGGCCATTTAAAAGCAACACACATTCCTAAAAACTACTATTTTAACTATTGTTAAACCTGGTTTTGCCTGTATGCAGTGTTAACCAACAGGCCATTTCCATTGTATTCAATAAAGTAAGTGTGATGAGATGCTACAGTAGCCAAAGTTGTCAGTTCATGACACATTTTAGTCACATATGTATTGTCCAAGTTATACAAACCTGTAAACATAACAAGCTTAAATGAAAAATAAAACAAATCTGTAGTACTAGAATCCTACAAGCTGAAGAACCAGAGGGCAATAAATAAAACCTACAACTTATTTCTGTAAGTGTCCCTGTTCTGGGAGTTGCTAGGAGCCAAGAACGGATCAGCAGATCAGACTGAGGAACAGAACTTTCCCAGCTGTAGACTCAGAAGCTTCAAAACCAAACCACCCCACCACTTTATCATATTGATCTACATTAAAATGAAAGACCTAAAAGAATTTTCTTAAACCACAGTAAAACACATTTAAGTAATTCCTGGCTTCCTTGCAACTAACGTACATAAGCAAACTCTGAAGTGTATTTCTTGGGAATTTTTTGTTATTATTGGAATGGTGTGAGCAACTGGAACTACACATCTCATACCAACAGTTAATTCCATATTGACTTGACTCAAACAATGATCTTAAACCATTTCTACACAGACTTTCAGTTCTGCTTTGTGTAGGATCCTCCTTTGCCATTACCAGCACATCAGTGCCTTACAGCAGGATGCAAAGTATCATGAAATTTAGTTAATAGTAGTCCATATTCCTCTCTAACCCTTCTTCCAGGAAGAAGAATACTACTATATGTAATATTTTTTCTCACATAACTTCTGATTTATTTTTTAAATTAGAAGTAGCAAGCTCAATATGTTCTTTTTACACTCACAGGGGGAAAAGAACATTTGGGAATGTCCTTGAACATACTTATTTCCCCCATGGGCATTTAATTCATAATCTAGAAACACTCACCTGAAAAATGAATAATGCTATGCTTCCAAAGTCCCCGCTATGTTTTCAATCACAGTTTTAGGGTTTGAGTCTTTTACCATCTAAGGACTCCTTTTACAATGCTAAGCCTTGTGCATCTTTTAAGTATTGGAAAGAATTGGTGATCTGACAAAATCCAGGTCTACTCTACAAATTGAAAAGAAAAAATTACGAAGTTTAGTTGTTAAAACCAGAGATGTGACACTGTTTAGGTCACAGTGAGGTGACAGCCTCCCTGAGTAAACAACAACACACCTACACTAAACTCCTTCCTATCAGTGTCTCTAGATATCACCCACTATTACTAAATTGCTAATACCAATTCATCCAAGAATTGTAAAATGTTATTTTAATAACATATTCACCTCTGCAGATAAGTACTGGTCCAGACTTTTTGAGGTTGAGAGGGGAACAGAAGACAAATCTCCTAGCAATTCCTTAAAATATCATTTTGACATTTTTCATCTTGCCCTTCCTCTTTATTTATAACCCTCCCCACATGAGGACTTAAAACACTGGGGGCAACGGTTCTCCTGAACAGCCACAGCTATCCCAGCCACTCCGGGGTTTGCTTTTTGTTGCCCACTTCTCATTTCACGTATGTTCAGCAGAGGACTGAGAAAGAGCATGCGGCCACTAACAATCCTCCTTGGGACACCTTCAGCAAGGGGCAGCCTGTGAAACAGGTGCTTCACTCTGTCCCCTCATTTACATCTTTGACACTTAGCCTTCTTTCCACTTGCAAGTGCAATCCTCTCGCAAGAGCATGGCTCACTGTGTTTTTGAGGGAGGGATACTCCTATTTTTGTGAAAAAGGCACAGTCATCCCCTTGGTTAGTGCTAACAACAGCAACCAGTACCAAAGGCTGAGAAAACACACTAAGGTGGAAGTCTCCCAGCCCACTTGCCTTTGCTAAGGCACTCCTTGCCCGCCTCCAGCAACCTGCCACTCAGAGAGAGCCAGAGCTGGGTAGTGCATTTCAACACCCTTCCAAAAACCTCTCCCAGTTTCTCTGCAGTTGTCTAAACCAGTATAAGCTACTGGGAGCCATACTAGCCTATAGAAACAAAGTTTCAAAGGTTAGCTGTGCCTTATTTAAGAAAAATAATAAAGGAGCCATCTTATTTTGCTTGCAAACTGACACCCAGCAAGGACATGGACAGCTTTTTATTCTTTCATATAAGGAGGAAACAGCAAAATACTGTTCCCATTCTCTAATAGGAATTAGAATTTTCTAATATGAACAGACAGCTCTATTGTAATTTCATTGTTTTCTGAATAGTAAACACATACAGCACAGCCTGTAAAATGAGAATTTGCTTCCCTTTACATGCATATCTTGCAGTTGTCAGTCTGAAATGTCATCTGCTATCCAATCACACTTTTTGAAACTGTCTGCTACCAGCTTCCTGTTTTACTAACCAACTTGCTATCAGCAAATATTTTAGGAGGTTGAGTGTCAATTAAGATACAGAACAAGAACTCTCAGAATTGCCTCACTAGCTCTTTTACCCCTATGGAGAAAGGGAAGAGATGCATTCTTTGTTCTACAAAAGTGACTAAATGGCAGCAAAATTTACGTAAAGGGGAGAGCACGGTTCAGCATTTTCATATGCAATAGAGAAGACTATAGTAATATAATAATGAAATTTCCTTTCAAATTTGGATCTGAAAGTACAGGTTCATCCTTCAGTCTCACTAAGTCTCAGGACATGCGAACAGAATGCTAGTAAACCAAAGAAACCTTAAATTGTTGTATCAGCCCTTAGGCACAGATAATAAAAGGTTCTTTTCAGGACTTCTTACAGCTTACAAAAGGGAAGCAGCCAGAGAAGCCCTTTCTTAAAGCAAGTCTTCAGAAAGTTCTGCTTCTCTGCAGCACTGAACAAGATTCCCTCCTTCCCACAGTTACCCTTAATTACCCTAATTTTAAAATATTCCAATTAACAGCTAGAAAGTGAGCATAAAAGAAATGAGGCTGCTAGCTCTCTCTGACTCCTATCCAACAGGAAGAAACTTTTCTTTAGGGCAAAAGTTACTTTTGCTTGTTATCTGGCTGATAACTAACAAAAAAAAAAAATAGAAATCAACAATACCATTACCATCCCACTCAACCATTTGCAGCTGTTGGATTCCATACTTTTTTTTAAAAAAAAGTTTCTGAAGAAGGCTTTTTTTCCTCAGTCACTTTTCCGGGTTAAGATTTTAAACAAACACTTAAAGAGACTTGTGCATCAGGGATTTTAAAGTATCTTTTGCTGGTAATTCCTCCAAAAGTGCATGTGTTATTTCCTCAACACTTTGCTCCAAAGAGCAAGGAATTCTAATAGGATAATGTGAAAGCTTATAAAACCATCACCGAGGGTGCAAAAATTTAAGAAAGGAATGTTAAATATTAGTTAAGGAACACCAATAAGGTATCACAGCTAGTCTTTTAAAAATCTCAACTGTAATTCTATAGAGATCAGGAAAGTATAGGTGCTTTTTCAAAAGCTAATTGGCAATTCAAGTATGACTAACTACTGCCTTTATCCATATTTAAATATAACAGAAGCAAAACTAATTATTCAGGGAGGAGAAAAAAAGCTGAACTTGGGTTTTGAGAGCTTTCTGGTACTCAGCCACTCTTGCCTTTAATCTTCCTTCTCATCCATTTCCATTCTCATTCTCCTCTGTATCTTTGCCTCGTCTTCTGAAGGCAATAACTCCTACAGTTAATATTGCTGTATTTAGTGCTTGTCCAAATCCTTGTTACTTGATAACAACCACAAGTTCCTGCTTCGCAAACTAGCCTTTCACAGCCTTCTGCTTCTGTATGCATCCCATCTGAACCACAACAAAAGTCATATGTGTTTTCCATATAATTTTCTACTTTTTTTTTTGAGAGAGAGAGGAAGTAGGTTAATGAGTTCTGATGTATTCAGTTATGCCAGATACTTACTCAGCTGGAACATTCACTGCAGATGATCAAATCTCTCATTCAGTTGTGGTCTAGAATTATTTTACATACGGGATCATGATAGCTTAAGTCCTTAACTTTAAAATAAATTCCAAGAAAATTCCAGATCTATTTAAATTGATTAACACAATAAAAAAAGAAGCCATAGCTCACTAAAACATGATCAGAAATAGCAACTTGATATTTACAAAAATAATGAAAGACAGTACTGCAAGCCTCAACACTCTACTGAGCAGACATAAAAACAGCTTTAAAAGAATAACTGCCTTTAGTATAAGCTGAAGTAAATACATTATAAAATGTGAAAACAACTTTCAGCTCCAGTTAAGATGCAAGAAAGTTCTCGAATATCATCTCTAGCCACCCAGAAAAATACAAATAACAGACCTAAACAACTCACACAGGCATAATTTTCTCAGGAGAAAATAAGGAAAAAACAAAAAAAAACCCAACACCAAACAAAACCCCAAAAACCTGAATTCATTCCACCCATCTAAAGTACTACACATCTGTTCCAAAGAGGTTAACTGTGTTTACTCTAGTTTATTTGGATATTAAATGCAAGATAAAAGATCTCTAGGCGAAATGTAAAAGATTGTATCTTATTTTTGGGAAATAAACAGATTCCAGAGGTGTGATCCCGCCCAGCCAATCCCGAGGCTGTTGCGCAGCTCTGCCACCTCTCTGAGCCCAATCACAGCCGCGAAGGGAAACTCGTTTTGCAGTTTGTCTCAGCGGTGCTGATGATGAATGGCTGCTTCAGGGGAAGAGATCAAGCTGTGTGGTAAATCTTTCTATTTGTTCCATCTGCTTTTCTATTTTAAACAGCTGCAGTGATCAGCCTGGCACCCTACATTAAGTACATGTGAATTTCATAAGAGAAAACATTTCTATAAGTGAAAACATGACATAGAGAGGACAAATTTTTCTCAAACAGAACACTGCAACTTCTGTGAACAGCTGCAGAAATTTATTATTTTTTGTATCTGCCTTCCAGAAAAGATACAGCATAACCATTGCTCGATTTTACAGCTTTTACAAGGTCAACTTTGCAGCCATAGCTGGTTTCAAGATGATGGTGTTCTCCACCTTTCTTCCTCCTGCCTAGCTCCACTTTGCAATACAACTTGTAAGATGGCAGGAGAAGTAATATGCAAACAGAGTATATTTATATGAATATGCAATTCAAATACACAAAAGCCTAACCTACAAGCTTTACTTATCTTGTAACTGGGCTGAGGTTGTGCTAACAAAAGGTATGCCAGTCTAGCCTGGCTCCAAAGGTCACCATTTTAAAGGAATGCTTTACAATAAAGCCCATTACTGATTTTAAGCTAAAAAGACTGGTAAACCATTGCTTGGAGACAAGCAATGGTTTTGGTTTTTTCTTCCTTTGGTTATAAACCCCATTCTTGACTGCCACTTTGGACAAACGCTGCTTTCCCTTATACTTTCACTGTGTTGTTCGTTGTCTCCTGACATACTGTGCAGCTCTGCTGTTCTGCTAAACAGCTTCCTCACTTCTCAAAGCTAGCTACGTTTCAAAGGCCAGCAAAAAAAAAGCTTAGTGTCTTGATAAGAATATACACCCTAACCTCAAACTGAAATGTTATAGGATTCTAAGGAAGGAAAATGATAGCACATCTAGATGCAAAGACCATAACATGGTTCTTTTCCTACTACTCTTTTTCTCTCCCCTGACTTAAATTCAGTTTCTTTGGAAGTCTGAACATGTTTAGCCACTTCTGAATTGAAGTAAATGAAAACTGAACTGAAATGGCAATAAAATGAAATTGCAAATAGCAGTACTGCATGATGCATTTTCAAAGCTCCAAAAGAAATTACAACATCTCTTAGATAATTTCCACCATATTCTATCTATAGATAATTTTCTTCATATTAATATGTCATGCTATGGAAGTTTTCTGAAGTGCAATAGTATATAAAAGTTAGCTGAGAGTATTTTAACTTCAATTTAATATACTTCTATAATTTCATCCTATCAGCTTTTCTCATAACTCGAAATTATTGTGAAGTTCCATGAGCATTATTTACATTTTACAGATAAGCAAAGAAATGGGGTTATAACTCATCCAAGAAAACACAGCAAATCAGAGTGGCAAGGCCGGGAACAGAACTCACCTCCCAGGCCATTCCTAGAACTGTTAAGCCCATTTCAATATTGCTGAAGCAGGAGAAGGTACATTTTGGGGAGAAATGCCAGAGGAAGATTTCTTAGTAAGGAGTCAGAGAGAATACTCATGTGCCAAGTCCTTGAGAGATCAAAGTCTTGATTATATTTCTGTCCCCTCCTTGCAATAAACCAGCTTGTTGAAAGTACCTTTCAACAGCAGGACACATGAGTGCGAATGTGACACCAAGCTGGCAAAGGCTTCAGAAGTTAAGATATGATCTTAAAGGCTAACTACAGTATCTTTTGATTAGCAGAATTTAAAGCTGACAAGTTTATAGATTCACTGTGAAACTTTGCAAATGCAATGACCAAACAACAAAATAATCACAATCCCACTGTTAATCTCTTAGGAAGAAATTGAAGCTTTATATTAGAGAACTAACAGTTTCTATTTTTTAGTAAGTTTCATTTTATAGAATATTTTAATATTTAAATAAGTTTTAAGGCTGTTAGAGACACTTAGCACCTTTAAGGAGAATTTCAGGACAGGGATTGTAATTCTCTGTATTCAGACAGACCTAAAGTAGACATTTTGAATATTATTCTAATCGTAACACAATACACAGTTAAGTCATGTTACCAAGGCGTTTTCTTTTGGCTCACCAGTACAGACTGGAAAAATTGTGCAAAAAGCCTCTGCACAACCAGCATGAAAAAAACATGTCCAAGTAACAAAACAAAAACACAAACAAATCAGAAAAATTCTACTACACTTACCTGCTTTCAGCAGGATCTTAGATTTATACAGATAATCCTAAATTGTCATACTCTGTCAGGGAGCTGCAACATTAAACTGTGACCTCCCCAGGCTGACAGTTTTTCTTTCATTTGAGATTTCAGATGAACTTCATTTGCCTTATTTCCTCACCTCCCCACCCTCATGTCCTGCCTCAGCAGTACCTTTTTCTGTTATGCTACTGTGCGTCAGAGGGATGAGTTCATGCAGCCCCGAATCCTGCATGATGCAAGAACGTGCAATCTGGAAGGGCTGTTATTGATACAGTCCCAGCAAGGTATGTGCCTTATGGACACACAAAGCTCAGCAGATCCTCTCGTACAGTCAATACAGAAATCAATACCTTTATGTAGTAAGCACCACTGGAACTGAACAGATGTCTAAAAACAAATTTTTGTTTTCATGACACATCATGAAAGTTGGCAGCATGTGACACTGTAGGAAAACAGTAAGATAATGGCAAAGGAGGAAGCAAGAGCAATGAGATGACTTGATGACAGAACAGGGAAGGGAAAAGCTCAGAGAAGTTCAGTTTAGGATACATTAACTAAGATAGTCATCAAGTCATACATGAATATGATCTATGCCCAGACAGCTGAGACAGAAAATGGAATCTGAAAATCAGAGACCAGAGATGATCTGCCTCAAAGAAAATTTATAGGGAAAATATTGATGAGTTTGATGGTGTAGAGTAAGTGTAGAAAAAGCTACCACAGTAATACCCTGCACATTTAATTAACATGAACATAGAGAATTTGCACAAAAACACTACAGTCAAAAATCTTTATTAGCCTGGGAATAAAGATATTTATTGAGTGGACTTTACCATTCACATTGCTTTAATTTTCAAATTCTGCCAGTTTAATATTTGCAAGTTCCACTCTTTTCTTAAAATCCCTGGCTGTAGAGCTTAGTGAAGTGATCAGCTGGTAACTGCCACGTATTCTTGTGCCTTATCAGGATATATGTACTTCATTCCAATAACATGATTTTATTTGGCAGTTGGTACAAAACAGGCATTAGGAATATGATTCACTACTTGGTTGTCTCACCAATCTAATACTGAATGAATTTCTATCTCCCTACCATTTGGTAATCAGACTATTAAAAGGTTAAAACAGGCAAAAAGGTTTCAAAAACTTTTTTCTCAGAAATCTTCATAGTTCCCAGGGCACTTTCCAAGAACAAGAATACTAAACAACCAGCCAGAGGTGCATAAATTCCAAAGTAATATTTATTGTGCTACTCTTAGCTGTGCTTTCTCCTATTACTTTTCCCTACTCCCCATATAAACATCCACATAAAGCTCTGAAAAATACTGTTAATTTTGAAAATATTCTCAAAGCTTTATAGTCTCACAACCTTCATGGACTACAGAATTTTCCTTTCCTGGAGCATACCAGTGAATGGGAGAAAACATTCTGAACAAACTTCAGAAAAGTCTTCCTAACTTCACAAGCTACTGTGTTGCTCCCCCTCACCAACCTGTACTTCTCTCTTTCCCACTCCAGAAACAGTAACTGGACTTCACCTCTTGTTTCAGCTCTGTCTCCACAGAGGCAAGCAAGTAGCAGGCATTACAACCCCTACTCAGCTCTGAGTGCTGCTCCCAGCATTGCCACACAAGGCTCTCTCTCTCTCCAAATTCACCTGAAGCCAGCGAGCCCAAAAGCCTCTGTCCTCCAAGAGGCTGACATCTTGAGCCAGAGGTGCAACCAGTTAGACTATCATCTGCTGAAAACCACATCTCAAATTTTTCTACTCCAAGAAGGAAGAAATCACCAGAAGAAATGGGATTATTTGAGCTCAGACTGTCTCCTCATTCCATGAAAGCCTAATGCCAGAGTTCAGCATCTGTTTGCCCCCTTCTTATAGAGTGGTTCTTCTAAAAGGTAAAACTCACAAACCAGCACTTGGACGACGTAAACTGTAGGAGTTCAATTCTATTTCTGAACTCTGGTCCAGGCACAGGTCTAATTACACTCACTCAAGCCTCTATAAATCATCCCTTTCCCAACCAACTGGGTCTAATAATGCATATAAGGGGCCCACAAGAAGCAAATCACTATGGGATAGACTAAATGAATAAATGTCCACCATTTAGGCCAGGGACATTCCCAGATTTCCAGCCGGGAGAAATCACGCAGACCCTTACACAAGCACAGCATTACCAGGTTTCATTTTGCACAAACTGCTTCTTTCCCTGATTCCACCCCCAAAGTGTAATGATCTACAATAAAGGGCTGACTCCATCTTTTCAAGGACATTGATAACTTAATCTTAAAAGGAAAACTATGGGGGTTTTGTTTTCCTTTGTTTTTGTTGCTTGGTTCTCCATTTGATATTTTGATGATTAAAACTTCACAGAAGAGGGAAGGAATCGCCAAAAAGGAAGTCTGCTAACCTGACAATGGCCCAGCCTTTGGTTTTGTGCTAGCTATTCCAGAAACAACAACGAACCAAACAAAAAAGCCCAGACTATTTTGAAGTTCCATATTTATAACTCTAGGCTTCTGATGTTCATAAAAGCTTTTACAACTAGGAGGTCACTAAACAGTCACCCCAGGTATCGTATAACTAATTCATGTCACTTGGGGAAGGTAGGGGGAAAGCTATTAGCCCAGTCTTGTGGGAAAACAGGCAAAGAAGTGGCCATCATCAGCCACCTTCTTTAATCTACTGCCAATAGATTAAACCAATAATTGTCTACAGCACCACTTGATGTTTGGCATTTGCTACATTTCCTTCCTTTCCAAAATCCTTTAAGAAAAAGTTTTGAAGATGCTGGAATATATGCTTTAGCATGCAGGCATGCTTTAACACAGAAGGAAAAATAAACATTAACAAGAGCTGTTACCACAATAAGTTTGCACAACTGCAAGCAATCAATTTACCACCATCTTGGGAGTCAAATCTTGTCACTTCAGCCACAGCAACTGACAGCACACTCCCCACTTGATTTGTTTTACACAGCAAATCAGACAAGTCAGTTTTTATAGATGAGCTACTCCAAAGTTAATGGCAATTTAGTTCACATGCAATCATGGAAAGTTACCCGAAAACCAGAAGGCCTGAGTGTGAAAGGAAGTGTTAGAGCACACCCTGTGAGTTCAGTCAAGAGAAACCCTCAGGTGCTCTTCAGGTTGCAGATTTTCATGGTACTGTTCATGAAAGCTCTGGCATTTCAGAATGCCCATGGCCATCCACTATGAGCAAGATTCAACTGCACACAGATCTATGCTTGAAGAAAGGTCTATTAAACAGAATTGAAGCACAGTGTCACTAAAGAGACATGTATTTCATCTGCTATTGTTCGATATAATTAGGGGATGGGGAAACAAAAAGGCCTCTGCACATTTAATATATGCTATTATGTCATCCACTTGCATGTTTGCTTGAGGCTTACTTCATTTGGCCTGAATATAAACTTGGAAGAACTTCAGGTTCTTTTAATGCTAATGATCTAGTTCCTGCATAGTACAGTCAAGTGAAAAAGCTTGACATGGGAAAACTTAAATAGCAACAAGAATACACAGTTCTCCTCAAGAAGAATTTCAGCTTCACCCACTACTAAACTCAACCCAGTGTACAGTACTTGTTGACACTGTTTTGCTCTTCCTCCAGACTGTTCTGCTGGTTCTGTAACCCTGTTTCAACCACTTAGCTGCAGTAGTGCAGGTTACTCACATCTCATTGCACTTGGATTTTGAAAGCAAGTTGTAAATCCACTAGAGACCAATTATTTCCTTTCTAGGTGCCAAACTGTTCTATGAAGTCTTATACAAACACCCACTGATCTTTTAAAGAACTGTTTTTCTTTTCCCTTAATGGAAACTTCTAGATACAAACATTTTTCTCCAAAACTAAAGATAAATAGAAAACTCACAAAAAATACCAAGAGACATCCAGTTTTGGTTCAAACCTCCACCAAGAGCTTCTAGCACCATTCAGTTATAAAGGAAGAATGAACCTACAGTGCCCTCAAGTGTGAGGGGATATGAATTAAAAGAAGTCTGGAGATCGAGGAAGGGAGAGGAAAGTTCTCAATCCTTCAGGAAGGATCCTCACTGAAGAAAAAGATGCTTACCAGCACGTGGGGATAATTGCTCTTATGCATTAGGACAGACTGTGTACTATAAACGTATGCAAGAAACAAATGACAAAACATCTCCACTTTCAACTGCTTTTTCAAATACTTGTGGGCTGGAAGTTTCATGTGCATTCTCGCCACAGGAACATAACAAAGGCAGTATGGTTATCTAGTGTAGAAGCCTCTAAACAGTATTTCAAGGAAGTACCACCTTAGTGGAAGGTCAAATTTTACACTGCACAGACAAGTCCAATGATGTTGAAGACAACAACATTTCTTCAAGTGTCTGAATCTCTTCGCAAAGATCACATCTCACTCTATTACCCAGGAACACAAAAGTCATGTTTAATATAGTTATACAGAAATTGACAAGGGTAATGCACCTTAACTAGCATTCACAAAACTTGCAGGTCAAGCTGCAAATTAGCCAACAGGAAGCACCAAAAACAGGAGTGCCTTATCAGTCTCATCTCTCACTGTGCTAGAGCTTTCTGCCCACCACAAAAAGGCAACTGCATCTATTCACAACCACAACCTCAAGCCCAGAGACTGGAGCTCTCACCTCAGCAGTGAGATCACTTAAACAAGATAGAGGCCAAGTCCAAGTCATTAATAGGCCCAAGGTGATTTCACCTCCACTCTAAACAAAGTTAAGCTGTTTAATGATGGCAACACTGCCAGCACTTCCTGCTGCGTTAGTCCTGCTTTACATGCAATTCTTAAGGTGTTCAGAGGCCCAGAAAAAAAAGCAAAAGCTAGTTCAATTCTCTCGTCTTGGGAGCCTAGGCAAGCAAGGGGCATGACTTTGAACCACCTCAGGGAAAAAAGATGCTGAATCCAGAGTCCTCACTCTTTGGGAACGCTCTAACCACTAAGCTATTACTCAGGAGTGGGAGGGGTAGCTCTGGTTTGTTTTGTGCAAAGCCCATCTGATAGGTCTTCAGTAAACATGCTCCAAGAACAACATGTTCTGCAAGCCCTGAGAGGAGACAGAAAGAAACATTTAATCTCTGGATCCAGAGTGAGCTTACTTGAGCACAGGCGTGGAGCTACTGCCCACTTCCAAACCTGAAACACCCTTAAGCATGGCTGAACCTCTGATGAGGTTTTGCCTCGATGCTCACTGACTTTAGCTATAGGGTTAGAAGGATCCTGAGTTTTGAAGCACTGAGTTGGGTCATAAACACAAGCTTCCTGAACTCAGCTCCTGTCTTTAAACTGCATAATTGTCTTTCAGTGACTTAGTGAAAACCAGAACCTTCGTCTGGACAAATAATTATAACACAGGACAGAGGAATCCCCATGCTGGTGGCTTTAAGTGCAGAAATCTGAAGGTATCTCATTCTATCTAAAAAACATGAACAAAGTCCCAAAACCCGACCAACCAAAAAAACCCCACCAGCTGTACTGTAAAAACATCAGGTTTGAAAAGCAAAGCATTCTGATGCTAGCAACTACCAGAAGCTGAGTCCACCTAGATAATTTCAACTTTCAATTTTTAAGTTTACATTCTACTAAAGGGAGAATTTTTTCCTGTTAGGGTTACCTTTTCTTACAGTGCCATCTGTTGCAGAACCTCACCTTTTTATTGTTATTGTGAATGATACATCTCAAATAAAGCAGGGACAAACTGGTCAATGAAAGTACTGCATAATAAGCTGTGTCACAATCATGACCTAAATGTATCCCAAGTGGCTGAATTGCCATTACCCTGTAGGAGGCTGTAAGAAACAGTAAGAAATAGTAGAGTATTGCATCAGAAAACACCTCAAAGATAAAAGCTGTCTGAATCTTTCAGTTGCATACATACAGTAAGGGAGTAGAGAAAATTTGGAAAGTGTTTTCATCTAAGAGGCCACAAGCTCCAGCCCCCCTTCTTTCTTTAAAAATACCACCTATGTTCTGATGCATTAGACACTGGTAGTAAATCTTTGGGGTCACATAATGTCTGTTGGGTTATTGCTACGGCCAGGGTTGAACTAAGTAGAGAACCTTTCCCATTGGATGAGGCCTTGCCACATAGCAGGATAAAAACAAAAATGCAGCCAGGAAGTTTCCCCATGCAGGGTTCCTTTGAGCACACAACAGCAATTCCTGTGTAATGCATCATAGTCACAGAGCAAATAATATAGTGTCTGCCAAAGAATTCTATTTTCCACTATCTCTCTTTATAATAGTGGACAATTAACAATATTTAAATAGATTTTAGCCTTGACAATTCAGTAGTTTTACTCTGCTTGAAATAGAAAAGAAAAAGCAAATAGCAACACTACCACAGAACACATTATTTTACTTTAGATAATACAGTTCAGCAGAAAAATTAATTTTATTCCAGAGAGCTTTAACATGTTCATTGGTTAATTTTGTTTAACAGGAACTAAAAAGCCACAAACATTAAATGTCAGCCGTTTCCTCCCAACTAGAATCTACTCTTTTGTAGAAGCTATTCTGAGAAAAGTTTGTTACCTGCCATGTGCTAGTTTAAAATTCTTCACTGGTAAGCTCAAAATTAAAGTTAGGAGTTACTCACCTAAGTTCTCTAACAATTTCATTTCCCTCAAGGTCCTTCATAAAGATCCCTTGCTAGATCCTTCAGAAAAAGAAAACAGACTGATTGTGGCTATTATTTTCACTTAGTACCTATACTAGTATTTTCTGGTTAGACTGGGGAAAGTCTATGCCATGGCCAGCAACAGAAGACACCATCATACATACTCAGGACTGATTTCCTTCACAAATCTCAGCTTTCTGACAACTCTTTCAATTATTAAAAAATCATTGTAGTTGGGTAGGGGATTTTTTTCTGTTGTTTTGGCTTTGGGTTTTTTTTTAATGTATGGGAATCTATGCTTCCTGTGCTCAGAAGAAGTGAATTCTTGCAGTTAGTGCCTTCTTTCCTTCTTTCAGTTTTCTTTTTTTAAAGACATATTGATGCAGAGTCCTGATTAACACTACAGAGATAAAATCTGGAAAGTTTCCGTTGGAGATAAACACCTTTAAAATACTGACAATCATGAATTAAAATAAAATAGGCATGAAACTTGAATATAGTGGTGAACATTCATAACTTATATACAAAGTGCTGATTCACCTACTATCACAAACTTCTTATTCATGCAAGATTCTCTTCTCCTTTTCCTATAACTGTGTAAATCATCACTGCTTTCATATCTTGAAGTCAGTTCATTATTTGTAAAAAAACTAGCAAGATATCGTCACCAACCTAAAAATATGCCCCATCTCAAAAAGTTTTCATGTTACTATTCTGCAACCAGAAATAGCGTGAAACAACAAGGACAAAAGTTTCATTTTTCAAGAGTTTTAGAGTCATACATCTCAATTCATATTGATGTTACTTCAAACAAATCAAAAACTGGCAACAAAACATGAGACATGAAGTCTCCCCCAAGTGTTCCTTCAAATTCATTACATCTTTCTGGAGCAGGTGCACCAGCTTAAGTTCATTCCATGTGGAATTCTGTGAAGGATATACAAGTGAGGAATGTCACAGCAGGTACATTTACTGCTGTGGTAACTGGCACACCTGGTAGCCCACAGTGAGCCAATTTAGTCCTGAAAACACTACAGGTGCATTCATAGGACATTACATTTAACCTCTCAGACCCCGCTGAAAGGTACACCACCACAAAAAACAGAGACACTGTGTTTCCAGGCTCCATATGGCCCATCCAAAACACACTCCCTGCATCTCTCTACTCACAATGTAACTTCTCAGATTAAGAGACAAGCCTGAGTATCAGTTTGGCACAGTGATCACAAAGCTTATGACCACTCCAGGAAACCTGAGACCTTTAAAAGGAGACACACGATTGTTCATAATAAATGGAATTACTAAGAGGGTTTTGAAACAGAATCCTGCAGCAACGTTTCAAGCTGCTTTTGGATAGACCAACCACCATACAGCCTCAACCCTGCAAGCACATATATGCTTCACTCTACCACACAGGAGCAGTCATTTTGGCAATTCAGGGCTGCTCCCAGCAAAAATAAGTTGTGATTTTGTTCAGGAAAATGTCAAAATTGTCTGTGGTACACAACACTGTTAATGAAGTACCTGCTGGTTTACTTTTAATCTATAATTTTTAGATCATGTGATGGTATTAATGTTACTACCCTCAGTAAAGCAGTTCCCTCCAAATGTGACAGTAATTGGCCAAAATACTACTGTTAAGGTGATAAATACTCCAGTTCAAAATTAAAATTTTAAAAAAACCCAAAACCTAAAAGAAAAAACACCAAAACCCCACATCCGTCCACAACAATCCAACAATCTAATTGAACAGATGTGTTTAATATCATAATAAGTTTCATCTGAATAATGAAAAAATGCTTTACTCTTGTGGTACCAAAAAAATCTGTCCTAATTCTGTAGCACAACATACACTTTCCCCCTCTTCAAAAAATGATCCCAGAATCTGGACTTTAAAAAAGTCATATAAACATGTACTTCATCCTAGTTGTCTGAAGTCAACATATTTAGAAGTGTTCTAAAAAGAAAAAGAAGATAAATACTGGCTGTTATGATTGGGAAAATTATCTTCACATGTTTCAGTCTTTACCAAAATTCATGTTCAACTCACCTCATTAATCTAACTGGATTACCACTACTCAGGTTAAATCTTTCACCCACCTCACAGGGCCTTCAAAGCTTCCTCACTATTTTGGCTTTAATATAAAGCACTTTTGGACTGAGGTAAATAAATTTCACAGCATCTGAACAAATGGTGTTTTTTCTCCTAACCTGATGGAAGTTTTAAGACCTCTGGCACTTATTTCTCAGTGTGACATCTTGTCAATTAAAAAGACCTTCAGGACCAAGTTAAGTTTTGAGACAAGGCAGAGAAAGTTTCAAACTCCAGTACAGATCCCACTCATGCTTGAATGAGATACTCATATATCCAAGGGAAATTATCTAGATTTTTACTACTTTAAATGAAAACATGAAATTTCCACTGCTTGGGAAGATCTACTTTGTTCAACTGTTTTCTCAAGTCACTTACCTGAGAGTTGCAAACCAGAGACTGGAATGTGAGACCTTCATGCTCATTGTTTTTGGCTATTCTAAGTGTATTTTTTTCCTGTTCTTCATAGGAGTTTCACTCATTACTGAGGAAGCCTGCCCCTGCAAGCACCTTGTCAAAAGCAGAACATTTTCACAAAAGGTTTTTATTTTCAGACACCAATCAACTTTGCAACAACCAAACAAACACTGATATTCCAGCAAATTCTAAACTTTACTCTCACAAAAACACACCAAAGAACTAATTCAAATACTGTGGTGGGTTGATGCTGGCTGCATGCCAGGTCCCCACCAAAGCTGCTCTATCCCTCCCTTCCTCAGCTAGGCAGGGGGACAGAGTATTTAAAAAAAAGCTCGTAGGTCAAGGTAAGGACAGGGAGAGATCACTCATTCACCAGTTATCATGACAGGCAAAACAGACTCGATTTGAGGAAATTAATTTAATTTTTTAACAGTCAAATCAGAGTAAGATAATGAGAAATAAAACCAAATTTTCAAACACCTTGTGCTCCCAACCCCACCTTCTTCTTGGGCTTAACTTCCCTCACAATTTTCTCTAACTCCCCTTCCCTAGCAATGCAGGTGAACAGGGAATGGGGGTTGTGGTCAGATTATTATACCTTGTCTCTGCCATTCCTTCCTCCCCTGCTCCAGGGGTCCCTCCCACAGGAGGCGGTTCTCCATGAACTTTTCCAAAGTGCATCCTTCCTATGGGCTGCAGTCCTTCATGAACTGCTCCAGCTTGAGTCCCTTCCAATGGGGTGCAACTGTTCAGGAACAAACTGCTCCAGCGTGGGTCCCCACAGGGTCACAAGTCCTTCCAGCAAACTCCCTACAGCTCCTCTCTCCACAGGGTCATAGGTCCTGCCAGGAGCCTGCTACAGCACAGGCTCCCAGCCTCCTTCAGGGGTCCACCTGCTCTGGGGTGAGGTCCTCCTTGGGCTCCAGGTGAATCTCTGCTCCACTGCATACCTCCATTGGGACATTCTGCCTCACCATGGTCTGGACCATGGGCTGCAAGAGAAGCTCAGCTCTGGTGCCTGAAGCACCACTTCCCCCTCCTTTACTGCCCTTGTCTGGAGAGCTGTTTCTCTCACTGCCGTTGACATCCAGGGCTTTTTCCCCTTTCTTAAAAGACATTATCCCAGAGGTACTACCACTGTCATTGACAGACTTGGCTTTGGCCAATTACAGGCCCATCTTGGATCCAGCTGGTGTCAGATCCATTGGACATGGGGGAAGTTTTCAGCAGCTTCTCACAGAAGTCACCCCTGTAGCTGCCCCGCTACCAAAATCTTGCCATGCAAACCCAATACAAATACACACCCAAGGCTGTAAAAAAAAGTTAAATCCATTCATTATTAAATAACCTGCCCTGCACATTTGCTGGACTTCATTTCCACTACAAGAGAGAAATAAAAAAGATTGCTGTAAGATCTTTCTAGAGATTTAGAATTTGCATCAATAATGAGATTATTCCCTTTAGGATGTTCTCCTGCAGATGATGCTGGATTTCCAAATCAGACCATAGTCTGTGAAGAGTCATTATCCCATCTAATTAAGTGAAGGAAAGCAACTGCCACAAGGACATAATAGCTGTTTCTCTTCTATATTTGCTTATAGTAATCAGATTGTTGCAACAGAATATTATACAGCATGCTGCTTCAATTCTTTATCATTCTGTAATCTTCAGAACTATTAAGAACTCAAGTAACTTCTAAAAAGAAGCTTCCACTGGCCAGCTCAAAATCTTAGGGTTCAATACTTCCCAAACAGAGCTCAATATTCAGAAGCACAAACTATGTAAGAGGTATCGCTCATTTTGAAAAGAAAGTAGTTTACAGACTCTATTATCCACGTGAATACTGTCTTGGCCTGTTAGAGATGGAGTGCTTGATTTCAGCGAGGATCAGAATCTACTGTTGCACCAGATAAAGGAATCAAGTCTCAAATGAGACAAATTATATTATCCCTGGCTTCTGCTACATACAGAAGGAAAAGATTTGTCACGTATTATCCCTAATAAAATCACTTCATTCTATTTCAAAATTAATTATGCTCGTCTTAAGAATTTAAAGTTAGTTCTTTGTTATATTGCCTGTCTCTTGTATTGTATATACATAATAAAAACTTACAGCACATGGTCTTTCCAATTTGATTTTCATTTCTATTTCTTAGCAGTTTTGGACAACAAAGGAACTCAATGCTTTTTACAAGTTCTACTTAGTTTGACTGTCCGCTCTTATTTTCAAACAAATATACAAGTAGTACTGAAGCAGGATACTCTGCACTGGAATCTGGTCAAGCAACTTGGCCAACGTCCTATTTGCAAAGCTATCAGTGGTGGGCTGAGATCAGTCCATGTGCTGGTTTTGGTGTTGAATTATGCTAAAACCAGTCTGGCTAACTAACCCCAAATCAACATCCTGATACCAAGGCAAAGATTTGGCAGACAAGCTGCTAGGCTGACATGGCAGGCATATGACTGGAAGTCAATCACTTTACACTATGAAAGTCCAGTCCACTTTCTCACAGTTCGGTTCCTCTAACATATTCCTTCTTGATATTCCTCAAGGTTGACAGTGAGATCTACCCATGAGCATTGGTATGGTGAGTTACATCAATCTCTACTTAATTATTCCTTCTTGCTAGCTTTAATGTAATTGCTTTGGAATAGTCCACTATACTATCCCATACGTACACTACTAGTAGTTTCAGCTTTTATACCGTGCAGTAAAGAATTCTGGGGCTAAGATTCATCCAGCCACACTTGGACTCCTCCATGAGAAGGCATTTAGAAAGCAAGGGGTTCCTTTCTGCACCTTGTGGCTCAACAGCAGGGCTTGTCACTCCAACCACAAGTACATAGAGCAAATATTTAAAAGATTAGCATTCATTTTTCTGCTGAAGTTTTGAAAACACACGATGATAGATTTACATGTTTGTTTCAGTTACAGAATTAAGAAGGTGCCTCCTCACAGCTATCTAAAACAGTTACATATGAAAAGAAAAATCTCACACCAGACGATCAGACAGGGCACAACCAGTCAGATTATATTAGCAAAGGATAACCTGGGATAAATTTGCACTAAAGCCACAGACTTCCACCAAAACTCAGAGCTTTGGCCCTCCCACGCCAGCAGCCCTGACATAAACTCTGAGATTGTATCTTAGAAGACGTTTTATCCCTCAAAAGGCATGTTTATTCCTGAAGTCATCTTTAAACAGGGAATTTGTGAGTGTGGATCTAGAGAAATTCTCTCTTTCCTAGCACAATCAAGAAGAGGTGTAGAAGGTAGTATTAAAATCTAATTTTATTCTTTGTTAAGTACTTTAGTTTTTCTAACCTCAGGACATCTTCCCAAGTATTTTTTAGCAACTATTTTTTGGGGGAAAGGACAGCAAGTCATTTAGCTTCAATGTGAGATTTTCAGCAGAACTTTGCGATCATCTCAGCATCTTTTTATGCACATGCATGAAGAGTTATTGCTACTGGAAGATACTTTTAAGCCATGTACCCTACCCCAGAGATCTCATATACAAGAACTGTACCTCCCCCCAAAACATATGGATGCGTGACACACACTGCACCGCAGACCTTGGGCTCCGAGAAGACAAACATAGGTGCAGGCCACATATATGGGAAGCATACCACAGCTTACCACTGCAAAATTAATTTTTGCACTGGAAGCACCATGAAGCAGCCATATTTCCCACTGCCCTTAGGAGTAATGATTTGCACTCCGAATTCAGAGTGTATAAAACCAGCACTTTTCCCAAGCCTCTTATCGTTATATGCAAACATACAGATAACTCTAAAAAGCAGAAAAAACACAAAACAGTCTATGCTTCAATCTCAGGTATTCACTTACTGCATAAGCTACAAAGAGTTAACTACTACCTTTAGAATCTAAAATTAAGATATTTTACATTGTGTAATACAAATTATATCTTCTGCATTAAAAAACAGCTTTCATTCCTAGTGAAACCTTACTCAAAAACTTGACCCCTTTAACAGAAAGGCCTGACACCAAATAATGAAGGAAAGAGAAGCAACATTTGACATTCCCAATTTACACAAACTCTTCTGACAGATTACAGACATCATCAGCCAAGCAGAGCTGCCATGTTCTGAATAGTTAGAAAAGCAGAACACTACAAGCCAAGATACTAATATGCCTTCTAAAAGCCAGACAAAAACATTTCCATTTAGCTTATTTTCCTGCATCGTGGGACAGAACAATGCAAATGCCAGAATTAAGCTTCTCTTACAGAACACTATTTATACATCAATTTCTAGGTAAATATAAGCAGCCATTACAAACAAAACTCTTTTAAAAAGTAATCTAGGCGAAGTTATAAGGTTTCCAAAACCTCTTCTATAACACAAGTAGGAAGGACAGAATGGACAGAAATGAAGTTACAGCAAATATCAAAAGCAGTCTTGTATTAGTAGGGACTTATCTTCATAACATGATGAGCTCCAGAAAACGTTTTGTGCACAGCGGCTGCCAAATATTTAGTACTGTTAAAGCGACGTAAGCTTGCACACAGCACTGACTCAAAATTCAGAGAAACAGAAAGAAAAACTTTCTCCTCTCTTCAGTCTTTCTTCTACATGGATATCAGTGTGAAACTAGTTTAGAACTAAAATTTAAATAAATTGAAAAATCCAAACAAACAGTTTAATCTGAGTGGAACGTGCTGTTGGCAAACACGCTGCATTTAAAGCTAAAAGTTTTGTTGCACCAAAACACCAGGAACAGGCTCAGCAATGAGCTGCAATGGAAAAAATCTTTCAGAAAAGAGGTTCTCCTCCTCCCAAAAACAAACACCATCCCCCCTCCTTCCCCCCGCAAAAGGAAAACAAAACAAAAAAGAAAACCCACCCCAAAACGCACACAGGAACAGCTTTAGAGCTTTAAATAAGTTTGCATTTTCAAGTTTGTTCCTCTTTTGAATAAATATCATATTATTCCATGTTTACTCTCTTGGAAGGAATCTTTGACAAAAATACTTGTTTAAGAAGAAAACTGCTAAAAAACAATTCAATAGCAAGCAAGAATATCTTAGGGAAAGAAATTTGGCGAAGAGGTGGTTACACCTTGAGTCTCAAAGCTTAGGCCCACAAAGCCAGTCAGCTATTTAGGCAGACAAAGGACCTGCCAGGAAAGACCCACAACCAAGAAAACTTTATTACTGACTCCAGAAAGCATAGAATAGTGAAAAAAAGTTACGATTTCTAAGTAGATTACAGGGAAAAAAACCACCATGTTTACAGAAGCACTGTCCTTTTCTATAGTACAGTGCCCGAACTGAAAGTGAGTTCTTGCAGTTGCACAGAAGGGACACATTATCAGAGTACTTAAGTGGCATCACCTCTATTTTTAAAATAGCAGCCCAGTGTATTTTGGAGTAATATTCTTGCACTAGAACACAACACTTTGTGATGCTTTTAACCCAAAGTTACATGAAAGAACAAGTTTTGTTTCTACATAAATCTGAAGGAAAATGGTTAATTGTTTACTAGGTTTAAATAGAACTAAACCAGTTCACTTTCTCAAACCAACTCTTGGCAGTAATGTAACCTAAGCTTTCCAGAAAAAAAAAAAAAAAAAAAAAAAAGAAAAAAGAAAAAAAGAAAAAAGAAAAAAGAAAAGAAGAAAAAAAAAGAAGAAAAAAAAAACCAGTCAAAGTCACTGAAAACATCAGGAGAGCAGTAAACAAAGAAAAACACTTAACTTTTTGGATTTAACTCATGTATGTAGCCTCAAGTGAAGATTTCCATGTTTCATTTGATTTCTGGAGAGAGACCTAAGCTTTTCCCATCCTCCAATCCCCCTTAAACTGTAAACAATTTACTGGAATAGAAAACCATACTGACAGCAAACCATATTTTTGGAAATTTAAACACTCGGTATCCACAGGAAAATATAATCAAGCTTTCAGAACTATTTTTTCTGGCCCACAATGGTATATTCAGTACTTTTCCACTATGCTTATTTTAAAAGGAGAAAGCCTGACCTGAAGAAAAAGTCAAGAGTAAGATGACAAAACAGCAAGTATTTCTTCAGTACTCACTTTGCACTTGTCACAGTAAGACAATGCAGTTTCTTTACAGTAATGTACTTTAGACAAGCTTACAGAAGATATATTATTTTAAAAAACCTAGCAGTCCATAAAATTTTTACTTAATATTGTATGCTAATTTACACTCAAAAATCTTAGTGCTTTTTACCTTTTGCTTGAACATCTCCTCAAGATACATAAAACTTCACCATTTGTGAGCAAAAAGCATCCAAATGTATGCCAAAAGCCCAAAATTAATGTTTTTTTTATATTAAACAGGTAAAACAAATTACAGGATGAAAACAAAAAAGAAAATAAAAATAAATTGGCTTTTTGGAAACTTAGAGCAGAACTTCTAGCAAAATCAATTCAGAGAGGGGAAGGATCACTGCCACCTATACACTATTATTATGTCAGAGCAAGAAAAACAATATCAGATAAAGATCTAAGTTGATACTAGAATAAGAGTGTAGACTGGAAAAGATCATATCCAGTTATGAGCTGAAATGAACAACCAGCTTCTAGAATTACCTCTAGAAGAAGAAACAGAATCAAAAGAAAGTTAAAAAAAAACAAACTATAAAAGAGCTCATGTGACTTAGCGACTACTAGATCAGGAGAACAGATGCTGTTATTTACACAATGCATTCAAGCTGAAGCATTTCTATAGCTCTCTAGGTATTAGTTCCTATTAAAAAAAAAAGACAGAAAACAAACCATTTTTTATCTAAGCCACCAATGTACACCCTCTAACTGCTTACCTCATTACTAAACAGTAAGAGATGAGGAAATGTTTGTATTTGATTTCTTCAGTTTTAAAGCACTTCAATGCAGTCAAAAAATAACTATCAACCAAGATATTATCAAATGTGTGCTTCACTCTTCACTTCTTTTGAAAATAAAAATTCTAGTCATGATGTCCTGAAAGTCAATTCAGCAGAATCACATAAACTCATAAATTTACAGATCAAGCTATTTCAAACAATTGTAAGAAAAAGCTGACCAAGCAAAGCTCATTCCCATACAAGAAGAATGGCATACAGTTAGCATGGAGAATTATGGAAAGGCTTCAAACACAGAAACAGCATTAGAAGTGCCCCAGACACCTGCCTTTACATCACTTTGAGAACCTCCACTGTTTTCAAGCAACTCCTTATTCCAACCAAAGGCATTCCCAAGGTCAGTTGACAAGCTCAACAAAACAAAATTTCCCTTCATCTCTCTCAGACTGAAGCCTTAAGAAAGGCAAGTAGGCTGAAGGAGGGAAGAGGCAGGTAAGTCAATTTAAGTTGTATTGATCCTTTAAGTTTTAAAAAAATATGTCCACATCTCTTTTTAGAATATTCCCTGATACGTCAAGAGTAAGTCCTCTCCCTTAACTTCTCCAGCCATCCTTGCTCTACACACGAAACAGACCCATCATCAGAACATGTTTACAATAAATACTGCAGAGGCAGCAGAAGCTGTAAATAAGACTAATCATTTAAAAGCATCCTGCCATTACTTCAGTATTCTCTCTCAATTTTGAGAAAAGCAAGAATATTTGAACACCACCAAAACCCACTAACAAACAGATGTTTTCCAAACTAGTGACCTGGTAAAGAAATACATGGATTTTGAAGGGAGCACCCTACAACAAAAAATTAAATCCATTCCACCCAATGGCTGGAAGAGACAGAACATAGTTTCACTATGAAGTGAACTCCCACAAAAGGGTGTTTTAATTCACTTTATATAAGAGCACTATGAGAAACAAGAACCGAATTGGGTAGTGGCATTGTGCAGGGAGACTAATCAGCTTCCAGATGGATCAGATTCACCACCACCAGTGAGGATACCATATTTAAATTCTTAAGCTTGAACAGACTATGAATTTCAACTGAGACACCCTTCTATGGTAGCTGACCAACAGTAAGCATCACAGGGAGAGGGAACATCCCTATCTTGCAGCAGGACACAAATTAACTTGGACAAAAGAAATCCCACAACCTAAGAGATCTGCCTAGCTACAGATCTCAAAGTTCATGAAAGAAAGTTACTTGTGTTGTACAGGAAGCCTAAAAAAAGACTTTAGATGAAGTTATAAAGTCATTTATCAAAGACTACACCAAAGAAAATTAAAGATTTGGAAAGTTAGCCAGTCTACCATAATACCACTCATCAGGATACACCATTTGGGAGCAATGAACGCAATTTTTACCCTTATTGCTCTTAACAAGCATGCACCATAGAGCTCAGACAAGGAGCACCCACAAAGCAAAGAGTGAATCCTCTTGTGAGTTCACATAGCTAGAACAAATACAGCAATGAAACAGAAAAGTAACTCCTATTTTATCCTTTATGGACACACACAGGGGAATTAGTACCTCCTCTCCTGGCAGAGGCTTTATTTGTCCTACCACTGTGGCAGAGGAAGAGAACATAATGTCTGCTTTGTCTGTGACTAGAAATCTTCCCATCCCTTCTGGATGCTCCTTTAATTTAAACCATACTAGTGTTTTGCCAGGATTTGGAAAGGTAAGGATATTCTCTTCCATGTCCTCTGCCAAGCAAGCCTAGATCCCAATCAGTGCCTCAAGGTTTTAAGACAAGAAGATATATTTGACTGCTGACACGACCCCTCTCTTCAATGCCATAACAGCCCTTGGCAAACCATGGAATTCTGATACATTTATCCACTAAAGCAGTAGGCCTGAGAAAACAAATAATAATCCTAACCGCCCCCTCAAGCCCACCTGATGCTTTTATGTATGAGACAGGTTTCAGACCACAAGTTTGAACACTATGTGTGTGGTAAACACAGTCTTGAAGATGAAAGGGAAAGGACTTGGATGGTGCTTGAAGTCCCTCCAAGCAGCTACCAATACAAAACACAGAAAAAGAGGCTGGAAAGAAAAACAATCCAGTTAGCAAAGCTCTGCCTTTCTCAAGGAGAGGTCAAGTAAGTACCTCATTCCTGCCTTATGTTTAAGAACAGTTTAGATCTAGTGATCTATCTAGAGACTGGATAGTCTATGCCATTGCTTTACTATTCTAATACTGCAATTTTCCCCAAATGTCTAACCCAAGTCTTTTTGGAGCTTAGATCCATTGTTCATTCATTCTAGCTCATGTTTTCTTTCTTTTTGCAAGTCTGTTAATCCCTTTTCACCCCCATTTCTTTGGGAACATATTATCTTAAGCCTCCTTTTAGCCAACCATACCACCACTAAGTACTTCAAACTTTCTTCACAAAGAAAGGGAGCACTAGAAGATACAAGATCACATGAAATATTAAAATAATTTTGTATTATATGGCTGCTCTCCAGTATTCTTACTCTGCCGCCCAGCTTGTAATCTGCAATTAAACAAAGCATAAAAATTTGTTAATCAAGACTTTGATGAACAGGACCTTGTAGCCTGTACCAAGTACTTGTTACCTATCCTTGCTTGCCTTCTGGGGATGGTTTTCCAGCTAATTTTATTCACTAGAGTGTAGTTCACAGATCGCAGTTCCCTATCTTGTTAATAAGACTATCATGGGAACATTGAGGACTCCAGTATATCAACCTATTAATATTACAGAATCTCTCTGCACCACAAGGCCTGTTACTCCATCATAGAAGTAGCAGCAATGCTGGATTTAAAATAATTTATCCTGGATAAGTCTGCTTTAGCTGTTGCTCAACTTCTTTTCCTAGGCACAAAAAATGTGTTCCAGCACCGGTCCAGTATTTTTTTTTGAGCTGCAGTTAAAATCCATCAGCTTTCTCTTCATCCCATCCCATTTAGCCCACACTGAAGAGGTATGCACCAATTAATCTGAGTCTGCTACTACCCTTCATTATCTCAAGATTGCAATCCACTACATGAGAGTGCTTCAGCTGCTTGTTTTTTTGAAGCACCTTGGAATTAATTTCATCAGGCACTACCAGATTGAAAATCTTCTGCTTATCCATGCAACCTACAGGTTTCCCCCCACCCTCCAGCCTTGGAAGGTACTACTTATGCTTTTATCATAGCTGTTGACTACACAGGCCGGATTAACCGTTTCAGAAAACATTTCAATCACCTCAGCATTATCTGTTAATCCATTAATCTGTGGATCTTTTATTTCTTGCTTTCTTCCACTATTCATTTTAGCTGTCTCCTTATGTTTTTGACCATCCTAGCTTTATTCATACATCTTTGTGCACTTTGTGCCATTGGCAACATACCCTTTCCCATTTTCTCAATGTTTCTTTTGTTTACATCAATGACAAGATCAAGAGAGAGCAGAGTTCTTTTTTCATTACTAATTTTCCTCTTCAAGGCAAGTGTTTGGTATGATTAGATTAGTTCTCAAAGAGGTTGAGATTGGGGACAAATACAAGGAAGAAAGAAACAATCAAGCTCTGCTTGCCTAATTCTACACTTTTTGACACTTATGGGTTTTATTCCACTGCTGTCATTTTTATCCTATGTAGACTAGCATCTTGTTGCACCTGCAGAACCTGCCCTCCATCTATGTTTTCTCTTTGTTAATATAAAAAACTATTTTAATGAATTTACATACCCATGGAGAACAGTATGTTCTGCTGAGTTTTCTCCATTGGATGTTTACAAGAGATTTTAATTATCAAATCTCATCCTTTCAGTGATTCTTCTCCAGCTACAGACAGACACCTTGTATTTATATTCCAGTCATATACATCTAATTGATCCGATTGAGGCTGGCAGAAGACTTTTAATGAGCATGTGTTTAGACATTCCACTGCTGTTCTTTCCCAATATATTTATGTTGGTGTGCAGACACCCAGCGCCCTGGGAGGAATGACACACTATTCTGCAAGGTCATAGGCAATATGCTATAAATACGTGCAAAATACCCCATGAGCAAGAATTTATCAAAAACCCATTATACATATTTGGGGTTTTACCTCAAAAACTATTCATCAAACATTTTCAAATGCCAACATCAAAGCTTTTTTCACTTGGCTAAAGCATTGCAATTGAGATATCTTGAAAATATTTTTAAAATTATCTATTGGGTCAAAGCAACTTTAGGAATTTGCTTTTATTAATAAAAGCAAAAACATTTTAATTAGAAAAAAGAGGACTAGTTTGCTGACACTGTCTTTGAAATAACTCACAAAAACAACTTGACTATTCTAAATGGGAAAATAGATTTATTATCTTAGGTGAAAAAATATATGTTGTTATATATAAATATATATATCCTACAATGAGAAACTCATTATCCTGAACATAAGTCAAATCAACAGGAATTTCTGTTAAGCAATAATTAATTTTATAGATTCTGATACAATATTATTTAATAATAATAGCATTAATAATGCAATTTATTAATAGCAAAGAAGAAAGTTGCACACTTAGCATTCTGCCATATATCAGAGTAATTTTTATCCAGGAAAAAAAACACCAAGCATAACAAAGGCAGGCTTAGAGGGAGGCCACACTGACACAGGCTGCTGCCAAGCCTGCAGCTTACACCAGCCATATAATGCATTCTGCCAACCTGCTCCAGACACAAAGCTGCAAAAACACCAGGAGCATAGTTGCTCATGCCTAAATATTTGCTGCCTGCCCCTACAGGCAAGAGGGCACTAACTCAAAGAAAGAAATAGCCATCTGACCACATGGAAATTTCTAATCTTTTATTTCCTCAGAAGCAATTCTGAAAGATTAATAAAGCACATTTTACAGTTCTCCATATTGAGAGGGCTGGGGAGGGCAGGGATAAATGACATATATCGGTCCAGGCTCAGACCTCTAACCTGGGTTAGACCATCCCATGGGAGAGAGAAAGAGGAGAGCCCCAGGTCGCAGGAGAACTTTTGAGCTCGAAGTTGCCTCTCCTGCCCTGAGCTCTATGTCATTTAATAACTTTAGACAGCATAATGGTACATATTGCTATGGACTTCAGCATTGTTTCAGATCCCAAAACAGGAAGATAGGGTAATACAAGTGCTGATGATGTTCTGAACGGGTTTTCACATTTTTATGTTACTAAGCTATTTACCTTTGGAAGCACTGCTGAAAGCACTCCACAAGTTTTATGGAGTGATTACACTTATTTTAATAGTTTGTTTTATCTGCCATCTTCACTGCAGAGATCTGAACAAAATTCTTCTCAGTCTTGTAATCAACAGAAAACAATTTCACACCTGACAATAGTCCTCAGCATCCAAAACAGAATACTTGCATTAGATTATTTCTTCAACAAATGCAGATCCAAAGATTACAATGAAAATTTTTATTTATGAGTGCAGACACAAGAATTAAGATTTGCCACTCTAAATTCATAAAATACAGAATACTTCTTTCCTAGATCTATGCTTCTGAAAATGTTACAAAAGCAGCTTTCAAAGATTTTCTTAAAATAATGTTACATTTGATTTTATTTTCTTTAACTTGCTGTTAAACTTTTATTGCAGCTTGTGTGTATACAATTGGTTTCACAGCTATTAAACCTTTCAGACCCATATTTATTAATCAAGCCAGCAATGACCAGGGTATTTGAACTTGCATTTGCAGTATGAAGATGGACATATTCTGCCAGAACTTTTTGGCCTAGTTAAAAAAAGCTAGTAACAAAGTTTCTAAACCAGACTAATAGTTGAACAGGCCACTAACTTCAAATACATAAAAACCCAAAAGGGAGTCATCAGGTCCTGTATTCTGACCTCCCCCAAAAATTTAGGTGAGAGATCACCATCTGTTTGGCCTTTGAATAGCCTCTGCTATCTTGAACCTGACAAAAACAAGTCTTCCCTCAGCAGTCTGTTCCAGTGACTCATCATTCTCACTGCTAACAGACTCACTTCTCATTTGAACCTTTAACAGGGAAGACACCAGATCAAGTTTTCCCCTTAATATTCAAGTTTGGGGTGGTTGTTTGTTTGTTTGACTGGCTTCAGTTTTTAAAGTAAAGCTGTCAAGCTTTTCACTTAGACCATGTGAAAGCATCAGCTCGGATAAAATCTGCTTTGAGAAAAATGTCTCACACAGCCCAAACTGTGTAACGTAAGTTATACTGTATTTATCACACTGCAAACTACCAAGAAGTTAGGCAAAATAAACAGACTCTTTCAGCTCCAATAATGCAAACCCAGAATGTGTTTCTATCTATATTATAATACATAATGTTTTTTATTTTATACATATGTATGTAAATAATGTATAAATTATTATATCTATAATACTTTCATATAATATTATTTTTTCTCCTGGATTTTCCTATATTCAACATGTTAAAGTTCAGGGAGAAAAAGCACAATAGTGAGAATCAGGCAGCTATCTCCAAGCACAGCTCTATGTATTCACTTGTGATTAAAAGAAATATCCGAATTTCCTTTTCCTACTCTGCAGCAAGTGGTATTTTTAGCTGCTGATGGACCCGTTGATACAAGAATTCCAAGACCTGCGCAAAAACCTGAGGTGAGCAAGAGAATCACAATGCAAGTAACTATAATTAGACTGTAAGAGTGGAAGAGTACAAAGTAACATTTATTTTTGTTAGCATTAGGTCAGTAAATGTAATCCTCTATTGGCTCGGCTGCCTATGAGCTATGAAAAAAAAAATAGTTTGGATCCTATCGATTCCAGTAGAGAAACTATTTACCAATAAACAACAAGAAGGGAATTCTGACAGGCTCTGGCTTAATAATGTTGAAGCCCACATGCTTTTAAAAGCTTCAAAACTTCCCATTTATATTTTCAATTGGCAACCACTAATGTTAATACCCAAATCCTTCCTGCTTTTCTATCAAAGCCAACCCGGTAATACCACAGCACTGGTCATACAGACTGAAACTAGACTGTTAAAGTTGTCATTTTAGTGCTTCCTTGGGGATGCCCCAACTTTCCAGCCATTCATTGCCAAATCCTCTCTGCTGGACTGCACTGAAAGACTTCATGCTTTTTCACAGAATAGTTAGGGTTGGAAGGGACCTCTGGAGATCATCCAGTCCAACCTCACTGCCAAGGCAGGGTCACCTAGAGCAGGTGACACAGGAACGCATCCAGGTAGTTTCTGAGTGTCTCCAGTGAGATTCCCCCCCCCCCCCCCGGGCTTTTAATAACGCTTTTCCAAATGTTTCTTTGGGGAGAGAGCCGCAGGGGTGGAGAGTATTTAGCATGCATTAATCGCACGAATAAACCTGACAGGGTGGGCCAGACGCCCACCTCGTCGCACAGGTGAAACCCGAAGGTGCCCTGCGTGGGACGGGGCCGGGAGAGCCCCCGGCCCGGTCTGGAAGCCAAAGGGCTCGGTCTGCCGCGCTCACCTGCACCCCGCTGAGGATCGCCTCGCTCTTCTCCCTCACGTCGGGGAAGGGGCACCTCTTGGACAGCATGAGCAGGCGGGCCAGCGCCTCGCCCAGCCCGTCGCGGGCGGCGGGTGCCGGCAGCCCGTCGGCGGCCGCCCCGGAGGCGATGCTCTCGGCACGGCGGAGCACGGCTTGCCCGATGGTGTCCAGGGCGGCAGCGCGGGCGGTGGCGTCGCGGCTGCACAGCCCGTCCCAGCGCACCTCGCCCTCCCGCTCCTCCATGGGGCCGCCCGGCCGCTGCTCCCCCGCCGCAGCCGCCGCCTCCTCCGCCTGCTCAGCAGCCCCGGCGCGGCCGCCCCATGGCGGGCTCCCGGCAGCCGCCAGCCCGCCCACACAGACGACGACGAGCGAGGCGGCGGCGAGCGCAGAGCCCGCTGCCCGCGCCGCATGGGGGGCAGAGCGGGCCCGTGCCCCTGACAGCCGCCGCCCTCCCGCGCCGGGGCTGCCGAGCGAGCGGCGCCGCTGCGGCTTCGCCTTTCCCGGCGGGGAGAGGGGCGGCCACCACCCCGCGATGCCGGCGGCTCCTCCTCCCTGCCCCGGGCATGGAGGAAAGAGGCGGCCCCGGCCCTGCCTCTCCCGGGGCGGCCCCTTAGCCCTCCCCGCCGGGGCTGCCACCGACCCCCGGCAGTCCCCTCACTTGGGGCTGGGGGGAAATAGCTCCGCCCGGCACGGCCAGACCGCATGACAGACACGGCGGTCAGCCAATCGTCTTTCAGAGCTCCACCGCAGCGGGGAGAGGCTGTGCTCGGCGGGGGTGCTGGGATGTGTAGTCCGGCCGAGGGACTGTCTTGCGGCCCCCGCGGGGGAAGACTACGCGTCCCGGCAGGCGGTGCGAGGCGCGGGGGGAACTACGCGTCCCGGCAGGCAGCGCGGCGCACGGCGCGGGCTCTGCCGGGGAAGGGTGAGGAAGAGCGTTCGCTGCGGCGTGCGCGCGCGGTATTCCCGTCGTCGTGTTTGTTAGGGTTTTGGGGGGGTTTTCGCGATCTGTCGCAACAGGTTATGGAGCGCCGATGGCTGGCGGCAGCCGAGGGTGAAGCAATCCCCGTAGCGGCTTTGCCTCAGAGCTTTTTACCGGCAAACATTTAAGCACGCACGTGGTTTAAGCGACCGCGAAGGCGTGTCAGAGGCGGAGCCTGGGATGTAGCTTAAGTAAGCGCGTCAGGGGCAAGGGAAGAATTATCGGTGCTAGCGAAACGGAGTCCCGTTATCGCTTGGGATAAAAGAGGAATGGGGGGGACATCCCCGGAATATTCACATTGAGCAACAGTTCCGTGGTGTTTTCATCCAAGTTAATCCAAGAGGATTTTTTTAAATCCCGTTTGTGCAGGGGCTGATGAACGTGGAGAAGGCTCAGAGAGGGAATCTTATCCATATATATGTCCGTACATAGATATGTACCTGGAGGGCAGGGGCAGTGAGGATAGATCCAGGGTGCTGTCGGTGGTGCCCGGTGACACTGTCAGAGGCAAGGGGCTCAAATGGAAACACAGGAGGTTCCCTCTGGACATCAGGAAGCACTTTTTTTACCGAGAGGGTGACCAAGCGCTGGCACAGGTTGCCCAGGGAGGTTGTGGACTTGCAGTCCTTGGGCAAAGGGATAATCAAGAGCTGCCTGGACACAGTCCTGGGTAGCTGTCTCTAGGTGGCCTTGCTTGAGTGGGGGGTTGAACCAGGTGGTCTCCAGAGGTCCCTGCCAACCTGAGCCATTCTGTGATTAAGTGTAATCTGCCACTAAATAGGCTGGTGTTGCAGTTTCTCTTGGTTTTCCTGCAGGGGAAAAAAAAAAAAAGGTGCTGTTTTTGATAAAGTTAATTTTCAGCCAAGTCAGTTCCTTGATCCAGTTCACCTCTTGGCAGAGAAGAGGAGAGGAAAACAAGGGCAGAACTGTTTGCAGCTGTCACATTGAAGCAATCTTGAAACTAAAATTTTGAGTATATGGAAAGGCAAAAGAATACTTGGGAGTAAGCTAGGAAAAGGACATTGGGCCTCTATAGGGTCTTGCATAATTATTTGTAGCTTCTCACATACACATTTCCCACTCTAAAATTCAGCTCTCAAAACTGAAGGTAAATGCAGAACAAGCTACTCTCATGCCACAGAAAGACACAGAAACCACTTCTGAGTCCAGGAACAGAGCTTAGGCTGGCTCACCAACACCATCCTTCAACAGCTCTCTTTATTTGTGAAGAATCTGGTTTCTTCATCTGACATCCCTTTGTTTTCTGGGACTATTTCTTTAAAACCTGCATTTACCTGTACATTTCAAGGAAAACCAGTGTCTTTTTTCCCCATAAAGTCCTTTCTGCAAGGAGACTGCATTGCCATTGTTCAGCAGGGTGGACAGGCCTGGACTGCTTCACACAGCTGCTTCCTCCAGGCCTTTGGCACCCTGGCGAACAATGTATCTGCCGAAATCATCACTACCTGAAATAAATATGAGTCCTGACTTCTCTAAGCACTCGAGGCCTCCACCCATCATAACTGATGGGTTCAAAGAAAATAGTTCTGCCAGTGCCTTTTATGTTGTTGGAGGTTTTTGTTGGCTTGTTTTGTTTTTACATTAGCTACCACTTCAGCTTGCTGTCCCATTCTGTTGTCACTTGTTAGGGTCTCCCATTTTCCTGTGAATGGGCATGTCACATCTCTTTGCTTTATTTCTATTTAAATTTTGATCTGCAGAGCTTGGCTAGATCTTATTTTTCCCATCATGAGCTGTTGGGTGTCTCTGGCAATGACTCAATACATCGAAGATCAGCAGAGTGAACCAGAATCAGGAGCTTTGGTGTTTTAGACTTTGGTACAGCTATATTCACACACTGAATGCTAAGATTGATTAAAAGTCACAGCGCTGCCTTTTATCTCTTAGAAGCTGTTTTTTCCACTGGCTCCAAATGAACTCTGGCTACAGGAAACAGATTGTGAAACTGGCTCCAAGGCCTAAACTTCAGATTTCAGCCCTTTGTTTTATAGATTTTAATGTAGTACTTAGGGAATAGCAATGAGGATGGCTTTATTTTTTTCCAAACCAAATCTCTGCAGTTTTCTGATACCAGGTCAGGCTTCTTTATGCACTGCAAGACATTGTGGAAATCAAGGTCGAAGGCTAGCAGTGGAATTAATCAGAGCCCAAAGTTAGGGGAATGTGTTTGTTTGATTTGCGTGTTCACTGACTGAAGTTAATATGCTTGTTTTTGATCCCTAAAGAATGGATAAGAGAGAGGCAGAATTATGAAGGAAACAATCTGGCAACTCATCCAGAATTACAGCAGCTGAATTTTCAAAATGATAAGCTGAAGAAAAACAAATTTGTGGCTGTTTTAAACCTCAGTATTTCCTTCCTTCATGATTTATCAACTTCCCTTTTTTTTAACTAGATAAGGACTTCTATAGCCATATGCAGATGACATCCAACAGCAGAATTATTTTAAAAAATACAAGATCTACTAATTGTGTTCATGTCCTTTATAAGACATAATATCTAAAATATGTTATATTTACTTTTAAAAGTGCATTTCAGTTTCTGTATGTCACAAAAGAGCACTTTACTCCAGAATGCATTTAGTCAAATACTGGAGAGCTAATAATAACACAGTAAAACTTGTGCAGTCTAGAAGGAACTGCTCTTTAAATTACATTCCTTCAACTGTTTTCATTTACCCCTGGTTTTGTTAAGGCTTACTTAATTCCAATTGCTAAATACCTAGGATGTGATGACTCTCTCCTAAAAGTTCACCCTCCCTTCTTAGATCTGGGTCTTGGCATGTTGCCACAATAAATGGCACTCCACAGTAAAATGCATTTTTCTTCACAGCTGCCCTCTGAGCAAACAAAGTTCTGTGTCTCCTGTTTTGCAAAGAGACACCAAAAAGCCAGAGGCTACTCCTCTACTGCCTTTGAACCCAGGCTCAAGCTTGGTGTCAAGCCCAAACCGTTCTATTTGGGAGAAGATGTGGCCTTTTTCTTTGCTTCTGAGCATGTGTTTGTACATCTAATGTGTTGCAGGTGTACATTTGCACCAAGCCCTGCCACCGTGCCTCCTTAGAGGACAAAAAAGCAGCAGGGTTGGGTAAATTAGACACCAGCTTCTTCTTAGGAGACCAAATCTTTCATGCAGAAAGACTGTGGAATAGTTTATGCTGGAGAGTGGGTTGCTTTGAGAAGAGTTGGGCTATGAACTACAGGCCACTTGAAGTCCTGCTGTACTTTGCTAACTCAGACTACACTCCACTGAACTGTATAAATGTCACCTGAAGCACTGAGGACTAGGAAAACAGTATGGGTAAACTAAACGTGCTGTTCTGAAAAACTCCTCTGAGCAGCCGCCTGAACCCTTGTTAATCTGTTTCTGGATAGAAGTATTCAGAATTGCCCCAAACTGGGCATCTTGGAACCTGTCTCCCCTTTGTTCCCATTTGTGATCTAGGAAGTAGGTGGAGCAGCTCTGAGAGTTGTCCTGCTGAGCAGAACCTCTCCAAGCCCAACAAGTCATGTTCTTCTGCTGTAGCCACGAATGGCTTCAGTGCCTGGCAGTATTTGGCAGAGTGCTCACCTTCAGTGCAGTAACCCAGGGATTAAAGAATTGCCTTTTAGCTCAAAGGCATTTACATCAACACCTCCTAACTCCCTGGAGAGTGTCCCAGGTGCTCAGAAGGATTGCAAAATGGAAGGGAAGCATTCATCACCTCAGTTGTTGAATCTGTGCCCTATTGGAAAGGATGCCAAACGCGTGGCACTAGTGTGAACTAGAAGGAAGGAGACACAGGGAGCTGTAGGCACTTATTCCTGATTTCTGATAACTTTTCCCAAGCCAGTACTGTTTTTTATCCAGGAACTATTTACTGCAAAAATGCATAAATAAACCCCAGGACTCTGTTTTAATGATTGAACTAGATGAGAGAGACACCTCCTTGTTTTACTGTCTTTCTCCTCAGCCTTGCCCTTGTTCGAGACTTACATGCTTTTTGGAACAGGGTCATAACTTCAAATGAAAAGGTGGTGACTCCCTGTTTCCTTCCTGCTCTTCCTCCTCCCAGTCTAGCATGGTGGTCAGGGATGAGGCGTGAATGCTCCTCAGGAACTTCCACTTCCCGGCCAATGCTCTGACCACTGGGTAGCAGCGCAGAAAAGGTGGACACTGTTTCCTCCAGCTGCACTTTAAAGTAAAAGGAACATTGCTTATTGGGAATTTTATATCTGCTGACAGCCCGAAAGGCCTTTTAAGCACCTTTCTCAGGCTGTCTGTTAACACTGACCTTGGTGTTTTCCAGCAATAACACAAAGGAAAATGCTGTGACCAGCAGCCACATGAAATGAAGTCACAGACCAGAAAAGCGACAGGGACTCTTTATTCATTGTTTTAATGAGCAGATTTTGGCACTCGCTGCCAGAAGAGGACTCCAAATTCTGAGTCCAAAGAAGATAAAGGTGCCAAGCACCAGGGTGGGACTTCACACACATCTATGTTCATAGAGTTTCCTCACCCTGAACTGAAGCTCTTGTTAGCTTCTCACTGAGAGTGGTGCTTGTTTTGGATCTATACCTGCATTTCTTTTACGTGCAGGGAATGTAAGCCTGTCATTACCACTCTCAGCCCCGAGGCTGAAAGGCTCATGTATCCTGGAACATCAGTCCTTTATCAGTCCCATCCCTCTGATTTATTAAGGTCACACAGAATGGCAGGAATTTAAGTTGAGAACCTAAAGATCCACAAAGTTTCCTTGCGTTCAGAAACTGCACATAGTTAATAGGGAAGAAATGCCTATTAAAAACCTTGTAATCAATTGAAGTTAGTTTTCTACATGCAACATTGTGCAGGAATTTGTAGCATCTTTCTCAAATTTACTTTTTCTCTATCTCTGAAATCATGCAAGTTTAAATATACAGATTATATGAAACAAGTAATGGCTTTGACTGTTTAAGTTTCCCCAGGCAACTTGGGGCAGAAGTAGTGATAAAACCATTTCTGCATTTTTGAATACTTATTATACCATATGATATACAAACTATTTGGCATTAATACTTAGGATATTGTGCCTGTTCAGGATGTGCAATGTTCAGGATGTGTTGGAAATGCTATAAATATTCTGATCCATGTAAACAGATGATCTTATTTAAAATTATTCTTCCATGAAATAGGTCTCCAAAATGAGACTGAGGAGTTGCTCTAACTCAGATCTACTTGCAATTTTTCTGCATATTTAAGGACTACTATTACTGACAAAATATTATTCTGAGAATCTTTTCTTGCCTGGAGTGAAACTTACCTTTTCCTTGTTAATATCTTTCTTTTTTTTTTTTTTTTTTTTTTTCCCCTCATTCTAGTTCTTAGGCTGCCTCATGTACAAATGCAGAATGGAGTTTTTGTTCCCGGTCACCAGGTGCCTAGCTATGGGTAGCACAGGAGTATATGAAAAAAATGTAGGCGTGGTAGCTGGTAAAAAGAGACAAATCCTCTGAATAATTACCCTCTTTGTGTTTCTCTGCTCATTCATGTCAAGCTTTTATGGTTATCTGTCTAAAAATCTACCTCCTACTCCATCTTCAGGCTAGGTTAAAGGATGTTGGATGAAGAGACTGACACCTTCCCTGGGAAAGTATTGGGGAAAACAGAAGTTTACTTTAAAAATAAAATCCAAGGCAACTGTGGGGACACAATCTGTGTATTTCATCTGCCTAGAGGGCAAGTTGCAACGTTCAAAGCCATCTTTCAATGACACCATTAAATATTTGAGACATAAAAGGTGAAAATTATCATGCAGTAAAAGTGTTTACTGTGAATGAGTCAACACCTGCAATAATCATCCCCTACCTTGTTACATTTCTTCACTGTGATTGTCATTTCAACCTACCTTTATATTTGTCCTGCCCTACCCTAATATGCCTTTTCCTTTTTGCATTTGCCTTTCTAATATCTAATTATTCTGCCTGTGCACAGATACACAGTCTTTTATACTGGAGTCAGTTGCCCTTGAAAACCTTCCCTTTCTACAACAGCAAAGCCTTCCTTTCTTTTTTCTAAGTGTCTACAGCCAAAGCCAGTAATTTCTTCCTGCCTTCCAGTATATTGGGACACACTAAGCTAAACAAACTACATATGGAAGACAGTGTGATGGCATCAGCAGGAAATAACAGTAGACAGAAAAAGTAGCTTTTGACATTCTTCATGTAGAGTACTGAGAAGAACATCTTCAATTTCTGTATCAGTCAGTGCACTAAGAGCAAGCAGCATCTGTTGGAACTGGATCTGAAGTATAAAGGGAAGAAACTTGATAGTTATTCTTGTTGGGGGGGATAGGGGAAATGGATATTTTTACTTTGAAAAAATCCTAACTTCTTATGCTAGAAGAGGGAGTGGGAGAGAAAGAATACCAAATGGCAAAGGCCAAGGAACAAAGTTATAGGATCATGTAAATACAGTAAACACAGAGGACATGAGGCACGAAAACCAACTGTGATGAGAGGTACATGAAAGAAGAGGAACAGAGCCATGGGTGAAGTGAGAAAGTATATTAGTGACCATTTATAGTGTTTAGGGTTTGTTTTATGCTAATTACAAAAAGTTCACGTTTAGTTACTTTGGACTGATTAAAGACATATAAATGTAATTATTTTGATAGCATTGTATTCCAGGCTAGATGCTTTCATGCTAAGATAGCAATTATTACTAGATAGGAATTTGCAGTCTTGCTCCTTTAAACACTAAGTTCAGTTATCATCTGTGCACACAGGTTAAAGCAGTTTGCACCAACTTGATTCCCGCACAGTGTTGATTATGAGTGTATCATGTACTTTTGGATGAAGGCCCAATTGAATGAGGAATTTGGTCTGCTGTACTCATTGAAGAAAACAGCAAAACTCTAATAACATTATGACCCAAGTTTGCATGCTTGATACATTGCCAGGTTAGAATCTATTTCTAAAAAAAATTGTTAAAAAATTGCAGATTTTTTCTCCACCAGGTTTTCTTTGCAATGTTAACAAAGTACTCATGTAACTCATTCCATTTTCTTTCTTCCTCTTTTTTTTTTTTTTTTTTCCTCTCGTTAATCTCTGGCAAACAGGAACTAGAGAAATATCAGTATGAATGCTTAGAAGTGAAATGCTGACACAGTGAAAAGTCTTAGGAGTTTTGGGTGTTTGTTGGCTTGTTTGTGTTTTTTGGGTTTTTTTGTTTGTTTGTTTGTTTTTTTAAATGCCAGGTTTTATTCTACTTGACAGTATATACGGTGTCATGAGAAAACAGAGAATGCCATTTCTTTTCCTTTTCTTCGAAGAATGAAAAGCAATGATTGTATGAAAGTTCTGCATAAGACTTGATATTTGGGAATGGATAGGCTTTGCTACAGTAGTATCAAAGAAGAAACTGGGAACTTAACTTTTATGTATCCAATTCTGAGATTGCCAGTATGTATCTCGAAGTTCATGCAACAAACTGCCTCCCATGATTTGTCTGTGTCAGTTTTTCAAAACACTCCCTGGTTCCTTAATTTCTCTAATAAATTTTTCCCATTGACTCTAAACTTTCTTAAAGTGGAACTTGACAAAACCTAAAATGTTGAAGTGCTTTATTGATTCAGTGAGGTTTCTCTTCCTGTTAGTTTTGCAGCTGCCACCATTTTGTGTCTAACCCACTTAGATTAGAGGAGGCACGGGAGTATCAGTTACTTAGATATGTCCTGAGCAATGTCATGTGTTTCAGGCTGATTAAAGTGGTTGTGTCAGGATTCTAGAGACTCGGTGTTCCCAAACCAACAATGCAGTTTTGCCTACAACATTATTTATTTCTTTTTTTTGTCTGTGGAAGGGCTGTTCTTTGTCTGTTGGGAATAAGGCTGAATGTTGCAGCATAGCTAGTACAGCTGACCAAGCTTTTCTCCCGCTTCTCAAAGGAAAATGAAAGGGGAAAAAATAGACCAATTTGGATTGTGTCACAAAAATGGCCTCTCGCATAATCTTTTGCCAACAAGGCTTGGATCAAGTAGACAAGGCAGAAGCCAGAATTTTGGGAGCTTCTTGGTATAACCTGTGGTGGGACAGTTCTTTAAAACTTCCCTTATATCAGATGAACACTCAATCAGTCCTTGGTTCATCTGAGACTTTGTTTTCAGTTATCAAAAAACCCACTATAAACTGTGCATGCCCAGTAGGTCAGGCCAGAAGATAGATATCTTTGTATTTCTTTCTGAAAAATGCTTTGATCTGCCTATTCTTTTTCCTCTTTGAAGGTGTTCTGACAGCACCTCTTTCTTTGGTTCTATAAGGTTGCCCTCAGCGATTTGAAAGAGCCAGTGTCCCTCTGAGATAGCAAACATCAGCGAGTTTAGTGGAAGCATCCCTTACATTATCACATTATTCATTTTGTGTATATCTTTTAGGAGACTGTTAGCCAGTTATTCCCCGGGTCTGTTATAGTTTACATGTGGAAAAAGCTTTTCCATATGCTGCTTTACATGAGACATATGTATATGTGGCAAAATGTTTTTGGACTTTTCACTTCAGGAGACATTTTTAAAAAACTTTATAATGATGTGGCTTGCATTGGCAGGGAGGAACAGAAAGGAGGGGAGGAGGATGATGAAGTTATAACTGGTCTTTCTGTAACACTTGGGATTTCAGTGGTGTTCAGTAACTCTCCACTGTTGGTATGCTTACTTGGGCCAGACAGTAGAGACTAAAATGTTAAATGATTTTTACGGCAACCCAATCCAGTACTCTGGAATTTAATGCAGGCCACATTCAGCAAAAGTAAATAGAAATGGTATAAAGGTGAATCATATTAGTACTTACATGACTGTGATAAAATAGGAAATTCTCTATCTTAAGGTACCAAACTCCAGTTTGCTTGCTCTCTTCTGGGGCATGACAGCCACGTGTACAGGGATGGACCTGACGCTGGGATTGCTCCCCAGCATACTTGGTGCAAGTGCTCTCAGCTTACATTCGATGGTGAGCCAAGAGGCAGAAGTGAGAAGAGCTCAGCTCACGCTCACAGCCCAGGGATGAGCACTCCAGCTGCAGCAAGGTAGGAGATAGGCAAGGTTTTTGCATTAATGCAGTGCTGTCACAGAGCTGATGTGCTGTGCCTGGCGTCATGCACCATGCACAGGGTTGCAAACGTGTGGCACAGAGCTCTGTGAGCCTCCTAGCTCAGACCTGGAGACAAATATAGCTGGCTTGCCCAGGCTGATGTTTAATCACAGAATATTCTGAGTTGGAAGGGACCCATGGCAAGCCTATGGGCATAACTAAGTTACCCCATGCTTGATGCAGCCAGTGTTGGAACCAGTTACTTTGTATTTTTCTGGGTAAAATAACACCAGGTATCTGAGCATCACCGCTGCATCCACCAACAGAGGCTGGGCCATTTCTGGTTAAAAAACCCAAAGGGCCAGTGCTGACTCCAGATGACCTGCACAGCACAAGTGCTTCACCCTGCTCGCCACAGCGGTGCAGGCTGCTGGGGTGGGACTGAGGCATTTCTTCCTTATTCCCCTCCCCTCTGGATGGAACTGGGGTATTTTGTCAGCCTCTGTTTAATATGCATACTTCTCCCTTGGCTCTTGCCCAAACTCGAAGGAGTGCAGTGCTTTCCTCAACCAAGGGCTTGTCTAAACAACGATATTCTGGCTGCTTTAACGAGTGTTGTTCAAGTGCTAAACCCCCCTAAGCCTTGTGGAGTTACATTAGTACAAACGTTGCTGTTTGGGAAGCAATATCTGCTGTAAAGCAACTCTCTAGGGCTCTGTACCAGGTGTCCACAGCAGCGGCACCATGGAATAAGAGAGTGGTTTAAGCTTGCTGTATAAGACTTTTTAAAAAGCAAACCTGGTTGTAAGGGTTTTATAGAAGTTTAAATACTTGGGGGGGAAAAAGTTAATGGTAGGACAGTTGACGTTCAAACGTACGTCAAGCTATTTAATTGTTTCCTGATATGTTTCTTGTTGCAGTGGGCTGAAAGGGGCCAGGATGTTTAGTGATGTCTTGCTGGTGTAGGGTGACCTGGTCCTTTTCCTGGCATGCATCTCCTTGCCTGAGGTCTGCAGTGTTGTAGACATTCCTCCTGTGCAGTATGGTTGCTATAAACTGTATTTACCTGCCAAGATATTAGGACTCATCTACAGCAGAGCACCTCTAGCAGAGTAATTATGCTGACAGAGCCTCAAAGCACTATAGCAACCATTCCCTCAGCTACTTCACACAGCTTGTGTATCTGAGGAAGCTGTGGTAAAGCAAGGCGCCCGTAACTGTGTCTGCAGCAGGGTTTCTGCAAACACAGGTGTCTCGGTTCTGTGGTGTTTTCTTTCACACCCTTTGCTGAGCCTGTGCTCTTAGGAGCAGCTTGGGGAGCTCCCCCCTCCAGCTGCAGGGTGTGCATTACCCTCTGCTGTGCTGGCAAAGTTGTGGGGTTTTGTGCTGAAGCCCACACCGGATTAGCTGGATCACCACCACCAGGCAGGTGAGCTGGCCTCTTCTCTTTCACTTCCCTTTGGTTTCACTTGCAGAACTAAAGGGGATTTATTTCCCTTTCTGCCAAATAGGTGTCCCCCCTATCTTTGTATTACTGAACTTGTCCACAAACTCACAAATTTTCTGCTGCTTTATTCCCTCCTTTATTCCTTGTTTGCTTCGGATCACTGCCCTCCTTACAACTGTCCCAAGATCCATCTCCTTGGAAACAGCAAAACTTGTTTATGTGAAAGTAATAGGGAAAGTAATTGATGTGTAGCTGTGCAGGCATGCGGGGGAGCCATGTTCGCCTGGAGGATGTTGGAAAAGTGAGTCTCCACTTACGCCAGAAGGTTGGATGGTGTGAGCAAAAACCACCTTCTTCCTCTGCTGTGTCCAAAGTTGCCTTCCTTTATTCACAGCAGCAGTAGGAAACTTCTTGCATGTGCATATGCACATGTCATTTTTATGGACATTTTTTGCTAGTCTTTTTCATCAGCATTGCATACGGATTGAGGAGCAGCAGGAAAATTGTTAACTCTTGCCTATCTCTTATTTTGTGCAACTCTGCGCTGATGCACTGTGCCGTTCCAGGACCATCTCCTCTCCTGTCTTGGCCCTGACCACCCCTGTGGCCACAGGATTTTCCCATCCATATTTTGAGGTTTCTGCTGCTCCCTACTTTGTGCCTTTCACTGCCATTGCCCTGGTGCTGTTGGACGTGGCCGATAGACCTGGCCAGCTGTTAAGGTCAGGTGTCCCTGGATGGTCTTTCCTGGTCCTCCAGGCCAGAGCTGTGGAGGCCTATAAACAGCTTTTTGGGCCATAAATGTGGCAGGGTCATCAGGTGGGACCCAGATGGTGTGGTGCCTGGCCCTCTGCTGCTGCCAGCGCAGCACTGAGAGTTTGTGTCCTGGCCTTGGGAGAAGTCTTTGGAAAAGACCTGTGGCACGAGGGTGGATAGACGCCCTCTTTGGGACCAGGGGAGCTGCACTGAATGGTATGATCTGCCTTGGGGGTGTTAGCCCATGAAAGTGGGGGTGTTTGGGGGGCCCCAAGTCAGGCAAGCCCTGGCAAAGAGATGCTCACATTGATGTCTCTGTGATGACAAATTGGAGGAAGTAGGAGGGATTTCTGCTTGCCTTTGGTTTAATGCATACCTTGAAGAGGCAGTGTGGGTGGAAGATGATTTTTTTTTGTTGTTTTATACAGCCTTTGAAACAGGGCTGTAAGAGCTACTCCTGGAAACTTTCTCCATTATTGAAAACTTTTTCCCCACCCACCTGGTATGAATGGCTTTTCCTGGGGTGTGCTTCATCAGCAGGGTCCAGTCTTGGTCTTTTTCTTCCTCCTGTTACTAGATACTTGCTTTGGGTGATTTTCTTGGGGCCTAACATCTGTAGATAGCCTTACCCAAGTGGGAAGACTGTTCCAGTTGCATGCCTTGTATCTTAAACACAGGTGATATCATAACTGTTATATCACTGAATGTTCAAATAAGTATTCTGTTAGCTGAAGCTCCATAGACTCTTCATTTCTTATACTGTATCAAGTGAAATGCTTGATCCTACTTTGCTAGGTAGCTCCAGGATGATTTCAAACTTGCTTTAACTTCCTAGAAGTTGTATTAGCCTAAAGCACTTTCTGCACGTTTCACTGTCCAAGTCTTGAGTATCAAGAAAAATTGCTATTTGACAGGCTGTGAACTGTCTTCAAATGTGCTTTTCATAAAATAAAGAATGTAAAAGGGTGGGACAGAAAGAGAGTGAAGAAACAGGACTTAATACATGCGCCTAATAACAGGGATAATGCTGGAGATATTGCATATTAAATACCCTCCTGTTATCTCAACACTAAGCGTGGAGAACTATGTCTTTATTATGTAATAATGGTACATTATTTACCGCATGTAATTTGGTTTTACATCCAAAAAGATGGGGAGAAGAGCGCTAAGGAGGCTGCAAATGGAAACAGGCTGTAAAACTTGGAATGCTTGCTCTGCAGGGAGCACTTGGAGTCAAGACATTGACGACCATAAAACAGTTAGTAGAAAATGCTGTTAATACTTGGGTTTTCAAAGGACAAAATAAGCATAAGTTATTAGAAAGCACCTAGAAAAATTTTGGAAAATTTTGGTTGGTCAAAGGAAGCTATGTTTAGTGTTATGAAAGGTATTGTTTTGGAATTGCATTAAAAGACAGGATTCTTCTGGTGGGGTGTGGGTACTATTATTGTTGTTGTTATTATTATTATTATTATTATTATTATGGTGCACATGATCTGGTTTGATATAAACAGAGCCAGGGACAGCCCAGTGACATACTTTTGAAAAAGAGTCTGTTGAAGAAATAATAGCATTAAATAGCTCTCTTTCTACAGGCTATGGATTCTGAATCCAAGAGCAGTTTCATAGGAAGCTTTCTTCAGCCACCAGATCAGATGCTTCCTGCAGCCTTTGTTTATATAGAATCAAAGAAGTTGGCAGCTGCTGCTGGTGACTGGCCTTCTATCCCAAATAACCAAGGTATAGCCAAAATACGTCCTTAAAGTGGTCTTTTTAATTGTTCTGTGTGAAATCTCTTGAGCAAACTCCCCATCCTATTTTACTGAGTTCAATGACTTTCTGCAGTTATCAGACTGACATTGAGACAGGATGTATATGTGTCCTGAGGGAGTAGTCTCCCTGAAGTCATACATCTAGAATGGAAACCCTTGCAAGTCTTCTAACATCCTTGTAAACTTTGGCTTTGAAATTTGTTTAACTTAAAATCGTCAGACTTCCTCTGAAAGCGAAGGAGAACGCTTCAAACTCAGTAGAAGCAGTTCATTATTTCAAATACAGTAAAAAAAGATCATTGATGTGGTACACTGACTTGAAATTGGCTTTGCGTAGTGCTATTTGACTCCTTCCAGCTTAAAATCACTTCTAAGGGTTTTTTGTGTGGTATGTTTCCTTGGGAGAACTTTTGAACAATTCAGACTCTCAGGAAAGTTAGCAGCATGAAAGTCCTTACAAAATACGATTGTTGTTGTGCCTTAATGGGTGACTATTCTCTGGAGCTCACAAGGCCAATGCTCAGTGGCTTAGGGTGTCTGGAGAGCCTGGGGAATCATAAGGGTACCCATACTCAGTCTTACTATCATGGACAACTTTACAACATTGCACAGACACAGCCTATGAGTGTGCATGTGATCATTGTTCTTCACTTGAAAAGTCTGTGACTTCTGTAGTAATCTTATGCCATATCAACTCTGGGCTTTTTGGATTAAAATGTTGAGTTTAGTGTTAGATAGCTAAGTGTTTAAGGAAATGTTAAACACACCAATAGGAAGATGGAAAAGGTGGTCCCACTTCATCTTTCTGCTCTCTGGTCTTTGCTTTTTGTTTGGTTTTTGCCGTTGTGTGGTTTTGTTTGGTTTGGGGTTTTTTTGTTGTTGTTTTTTGGTTTTTTTAATGGGTTTTTTAACAGGTTTTTTAATGTGATAAGCTGTTGAAAGTTGTTAAGGAGGTAGCAATATTTGATAGGTATTCTTTTGATGAGAGAGCTTGGAATAGAGAAGCTATCAATTATAAAATGTCAGAAAATGAGCTTGACTTGTTACTGAACATGTCTTAAGCTTCCACAGGTATGTATACTTTTTGGAGAGCTAGCAGACATTTTCTTGTAGCTGAAATTGCAGCTTTTGTTTTTGGTGTAATTTTGACACATACTGATTTGAGGCTGAAAGCAAAATCTTTCTGACTTGTTTCTATGATTTAAAGAATCATCAAATACAAGATATTAGATGCTGAATCATTACCTTTTGAAACAATAAAGTATTTAACAATGTATCCTCTGCTAAATTGTCCTTTTGTATGTGATTTCTCCCCCTGTTCTGAGCACTATTTTTTTTAAAATCTGTTCAGACCAGTTGTGCTACACCAAAATTTGTGACCTCACTTGGATATCCATGTTTCCTGCTTCTATGTAAAGAGAAGCCCCAGGGTTTATTATTTGCCATGGTTTCTTTGTGCTTGCTGCCATTTGGAGTGAAAATAGTTTTGCTTGTAGGACCTTTGCTTATAGGAGCTTCATAGCTCAGTTATGCAGGAAAGACATCTATTTTCTCCCTTACATGTTCTGTATATGTTAGTGTACAGCTTGGGAATAGAATTAATTTTGGGAGTGATCCTAGGAAGAAAATTTAGGTAGTATATTGCAATGTGAAGTGTTTTCTAATAACCACAATCATCATCAGAATAGGAACTGTTACTTAAGGTGTAGCTGTTGCATTGTTTGCTAGCTCTAGTGGAAGCCCTGAAAACTCTGCAAGAAAAGATCCACCGCCTAGAGCTGGAGAAGTCACAGGCTGAAGACAATTTGTGCAGCCTTTCCAGAGCAGCTGCTCAGTACAAGAAGGTCTTAGTGCGTGAATCCTATGAGAAGGATGCAGCACATCAAGAACTGACGCAACAGAGGAAAGGTATTTCTTTTGAGTGATAAGGTGTAGCCACAGCAACACTAAGACTGTATAATCCAGGGAGTGTTTTGTTTTGAAAAACTGCTAATTAATGCAGTCCCCTTTCATTGTTTGCTTCAGAACTGAGGAGGGACAGGAGCTTGATAATTGGGGATCAAGTTGAGATATTTTTTACATATATCAACCAAGTATTGCATAAGCCATAAAGCAATTTTAAAGCCTGAGCATGTTTCAGGTGGTATGTTTAACTCCTACAATAACCAAGCAGCAGCTTACATAACACTGCTAACTTCAGAAAAGATAGGAGAAGAGAAGAAACCAGATTCTGGTTAGCTATCTGCTGATACAAATCAAAGTAACTGCAGTACTCATGCCTTTGGAATTCAAATGAGGGACTAGCTTTGAAAAAACATTTTGATTCTCATGTCATATATAAAATACATTTTAACCACATGACTCGTTCAGACTAATAAAACTATTCTTGCCTGTTTTGAAGACAGAGAATTCCTCAATGAAATGACAGTCTGGCTAAATACCTTCCTTTGCTGTACTGAATGTCTTGTTTCTCCCTATAGATGCAAGTGTGCAGTTAAGTGCAGCACAATCCCGCTGCTCCCTGCTGGAGAAACAGCTGGATTACATGACAAAAATGGTTTCCAGTGCAGAACTGGAAAAGAAAATGATTTTAGAACAACAGGTGAAACCCTTTAGCATACTAACAAAGTAGTGATGTAGTTAAAAAGTATAGAAATGCGCAGGATATGAAGTTTTTTTATGGCCATTGTTTTTCCCTCAGCTCTGCTCAGGCTGCTAGCAAACAGAAGCAATTTACTGTTTGACTGGCTGATGACAACCATTCAATGAATTGTATGAAAAGCTCCCTGGGTGGAACTCCTAATGAGCAAAACCATGCTAATACTTGCACATTTGGTAGACAAAAAAGCTGCTGGAAGCTTAAGTTGTCTTTGCCTGGTATTTTTCATCACTTTGCAATTTAAAAAATATGGAATTTAAACTAATTAAACACCTTTACTGTGGTATGGGGTGGTTTGCGGGGTTTTTTTGCTGTCGAAACAATTTCAGTCAGTTGCCAACTCCATTCTTGGTTATTTTTTCCAGGCCCAGCTTCAGAAAGTAGAAGATCAGAACCTTTTGGAACTGCGTGCAAAACTTGAAAAGCTTGAAATGCTAGAAAAAGAGTGTCTTAAACTTACTGCTACTCAGAGAATTGCTGAAGTAAGCATGCATGGAATGACAGTCTGAAAGTCATTTGGTATCATTTTATGGCATAGTATTTATTAATAGTACTAAGTTTTGCAAAAGTTACCTCTGTTAAAGCATACCTGACTGAATGCCACCTTGGCTTCCTGTGCATGAATCTTTTTTTCAGTCTGGGCTTTAAATATTCCTGCAGTCCAGTTTTATCCCCACATTATAATTGCGAGCTCCTTCAGACTTCTGATTCAGCGTGACAAATTGAAGTGTGACTAATCATTCTTGCCTTCAAATTCAGGACAAGATCAAACACTTAGAAGAAAAGCTTTGTAGAGAAGAGCATCAGCGTAAGCTAATACAAGATAAAACTGCTCAGGTAGACAGAAAATGTTTTATTTTATCTTATTTTTCAGTACTGTAGAAAGCTATTCTCTCTGTTCAAAATACCCTTCTTTTTTATTACATTTTAACTCCACATGTTTATTATCCAGGCAGAACTCCTGGAATACTATCTAGACCTGTTATAAACTGCATGTTAGAAAGTTTGCCAGGTGTGTTGCGTATCTCAATGAAGAAAGATTCTTTTTGAGTTTGTATTAGTGATACAGTTTATCAGCCTCAACACTGCTCTAAGTGACCCAGGTAGAAAATTAATTTCTAGAAAATCTGTAACTAAATCAGATAAACTTAATTTACAGTATCTACAAAGTAGTCATATATGAAACCTTATATCCCAGTCGAGGTTGGTTATTGTGTTTGTTTTCCTCCCTTTGTTAAGATCTGTAGAAATCTAATACATGGGGCAATACTTGGAAAAACCTTTAATCAGTGTTACATTGTTCGTCAAATGAGATCTTGTATAATTCATTATTCTGTGAAGCCATGATCAGTTTGTTGGGCCACCATCCATCTGAGAGAGCAGTATTTGCCAAAGAGAGCAAAATCAAAGAAGCCTTTTGTTAAAGGGGCAAAGTGGTCATAGCCCAAACCTTACTTTGTGCATAAGCAGCAGCCAGTTTGAAAGAGATACCAGTTGTGGGAGAATTCCCTTGGGGTGGGGTGGGGGATGCAACACTGAAGAGTTATATTGGAAGAACCTGAGCAAAGCTGATGCCTTAATTTAATTCATCACTGCTGTCAGCTTTTATACTTCATCCAAAGATGATGGGCTTTCATCAATTCAGGAAGCTTTAAATGACATACAGATTTGTAGCCCAGATATCTGACCACCTCCAGAATACAGCAGAATGATACAGCTGAAAACTTGCAGTTTTTTTGGTTTCTTGCTTAGACTGCTTGCTGCTGCAGAGCAAAAGACCTAGTACAGAGATTTTATCTTATGAGAAGCATGGTAAGAATGACTTTCCCAGAGCAGATAGTCTAAACATTTGCTCAGAAAAGGACTTAGGTGCAGTAAACTGAGTCCTAAACTAGTGTTAGTACCATGTTAGTAGACTGCAGGATGGATTTAGGTCTGTTGGGTCTGGGCTGGGAAGCACAGGGTGTGGTGTGGTTCACTTCCTTTTGATGACAGAAAAGCCAGAATATTCTCACTTTAGTGGTGGACTTCCAGCATTGTTTATCTGGAACTGTAACATATGCCAAAACAAAGTCCTTGTCCTACATTTAATTGGGAATGATTATCATCCTGTTTATCATGGGCCTTGATATCAACTTTGAACCACTGAGCAATCTGAGGATCGTCCAGCAGGTTTGACCTCAGTGTTACACAGACAGGCTTAGTTCTCTCTGTCCCCAGATTGCAAGAGCCAAATGTCATATAATTTGGATTTTACGATCAGATCCTCAGCATGTGGCAGGATTGGCTTATCTCAGTTGCTGGTTGTCACAGTGGAAAAATACAACTGTTGCTGCAGCCGAATATGAAAATGAGGAATATTAAGAGCTGCAAGATCTGCCTGATACCCTGCCTTCCTAGTAATCTGTTCAGTTTTTAAGAGTAGCTTATGCCTTCCAAGCAGGACAGTTAATAGTGCCCTTAATTGGTTCTTATCCGTGCATGAAAGAGAGAATTAACTAAATCTTGCTATTTCATACTTCTAATATTACATTAAATGGCTGTTTTCTTTTTCAGTTATTGCCACAGCTTCTAACAGGATTTGGTATAAACAGAATTTTGATGTCTTCAGTAGCATCTCAACATGAACCTGAAAAGAAAAATGGGAAGAACAAAAAACCTAGGAAGGTAGCATGGAAATTTTTATTAACATACTGTTGCTGACAGCATCTGACTCACACAGAGACTGGAATTTGTGAAAAATGATGATATAAGAGGCACTTGATTGATCTGCTACATTTTACCCCACTTCCAAAGTGACAAACAGCGCCAAATAACTCTTTTTTTCTTTTTTTTTTTTTTTCTTTCCTTTAGTAATTAAAATGGTACTGGGGCTGGTAGGATGTCACTGGAAAACCTTCCCTTACTAGCTTGACAATTACCTCTGTTGAAGTCTTACTGCCATCCCCATGTCCTGTCTTAGCTGCCTTTCAGTTTATGTGGCAAAATTAGTTTCCAAAGAATTGTAGCTCAGCATCTTAAGATGGTGCGTTTTGGGGGGATTGCTGAATTAAGAGAATTCATTTTGCAACACATCTTACAGATCAGTCAAAATTTTGCAGCTGTGGTGTTGAAAACTTAAGTAAACAAGGTTCAATTTCTTTAATGTCAGCCTAATTGTCAAACTATCTCCTACATGCATATGGGATAAAATTTGCTTGTGTCAGCTATTGGAAAGTCTTGCTTGTTACATGTACAGGAGGGAATTTTTTTTTTAAACAAAAAAAAAAACTGAGGTGATGTGTTTCACTGTGTATTTACTTGAATTTTACTTACTGAAAAAAGAAGTTTAAGATTGTACTCTTCAGTCAGGAGATTGGAATTTCTTGTTGTACATTTTCTTATGGCAGGGAAATCCTACAATGAAGAAGAAAATGAAGAAAATGCACATTTCACAATTAAATGTAAAGGCTGGTGAACTACCTTTTGTGGCTGGGAAGGTAGGTGAAAACCAATGTCCTCCCTAAAGTGGCATCTACAGTTTGAGTAAGGCTCTTTAGTTAATTACTTCTGTAAAGCCACTAATAGTTCTTCTTTAAGTCTGTCAGCTCCAGCCATTCTGTCAGTGCAAACGTGCAAAGTGTGTTGCATATTATGAAGCATCGCAATCCATGTATCTCTTCACGAAGACAAGGCGGAGCTGCATCTGGGATTTCAGGACACAGTGCACTTTCAAAATCTGTATCCGCTTGTTCCACATCACCTCCTGCCACCAGGAGCCTTTCAGACCTTCTGTTGGCCATACAAGATGAGCTGGGCCAAATGAGCTCGTGAGTACCCATCCGTGGTGTTGTGAGTAAATGTGACTTCAGCAGTAGCCCTGAGAAGCTACAGGGCTGCTGTAGTCCAGTCGAGCCTGTTTTAGCTGTAGGACTTCTTGTTGACAGAATGACCTGATCAGGCTTGACTGGTAGGATTTTTCTCATTCAAAAAGTTCTTTCTATCCTGATATTTCACTGGTCTTGTTTTTCTGCTTCCACATCCGGTATTTGAACAAGCTGCTACTGAAGTAACAGCTGCAGCAAATGAAAAGCCTTTCAGACCTGTGCTTTTTAGAAATTTTAAAGATATTCTGAGATATACAGAGTAAAGCAAAAATGTTCTCCTGGAGAAGGCTGCAAAGGTGGTGCTAGTATTGAATAGACCTGCGGGATGCAGTCAGTCTGGGTGGTGGAATGGGTTAGTACAGCTCTGGCATGAATAGTCCTGTCACAACATCTATCCTGTTCCTTTGTACTCACTCTGTGTTCTGTCCTTCCCTGTGTACCTGCTGTGTCTTTCTGCTGAGTCAGTCTGGTGCTTGTACCCTTCGTTTGTTGATAGCAGGAGAACCTGCTGGTCCTGTAAGGGGGTTGTGAAAGAGGGACAGTCTCCTGCCAGAAAATGGGCAGGGTGTGGAAGGAGCTAACACTTTAGATGGGAGTGTGTGTATCTTTCTATCCATGCAAGTAAGTGTGGATTATGACTTGTGCTCTTAGGCATCTTCCCATTAATGCAGGCTCATGGGACTGTGGGCCAAAGCTCTGTAGCTGGTCGTGGCAGACTTGTCAACATGATGAGCTGTGGTTTGAACAGAGGAGAATGTGTTGATTAAAGCAGTTAGGATGTTGACACTGATTTGAAATCCTTGATGTGGCAAAATTTAAACGGGCAAGCAATCTCATGTTCAAAAAGCAGTGTCTGACTTACTCATGGCAGTTCGAGGACAGGGGTTTTTCTCTTATAGCAGCAACCAGTTGCTTCAATTAAACTGTGAAGGAGCAGCAGTTACTCAGAATTCAGAAAAGAAGCTCTGACCTTTGTAAAGGGATTTTGTCCTTATCTAAGAGAGGGTCTCTGCTTTCAGCTGAATCAGGTATCTATGTATCAAGATCTACACAATTTCTTTTACTTAATCTGGTTAATTTAATTAAGCAGCCCACTTTGCTCTGAATCTTTTTGAGTAGAATATTTTATTTTCAATAATTTGTCAGAAAAATTGTAAGTTAAATGTACTAGTTTAAAAAATACTTTTGTGTATTACACTAAGCTTTCAAAGTCTGCACTAAATTGGGCAGGAAGTGAAAATGTACTGCATAGCTGCTGTTCACTTTCAAAAATCTCATTTTGGATGCTATTACACATGTAGTTGTTAGGCCTGTGGGAGGAGGGAGATGTAAGATGAACATCAGCTACAAATTTGGAACAAGGAAATCAGACTCACAGGAAAACCTTTTTCTTTTCTCATGTTTCTCAATATATTCCAGATTAATGTGTATTGTGTGAGAGGATAAATAATGCTAAATTGCTGTACTCTGCACAAAATGGCTACCAACTCCTGCAGGAAGAAATCCTAGATACTATATAATGAATACTTAGATTTCCATTCTTGTCTTTAATAGTGAGCATCAAGAGCTTCTGAAACAGATACAGGAGACTCAGGATTCCCAAGTTCGTGAAGACCTGGAACAGGAGGTGGATTGCCTTGTAAAACAAATGGAGATGAAAGGAAAACAAACATCCAAGCTGAAAAAGCATCAGGCTACTGTAAGAATGAAATGTAAAGTCTCTAGCTAGTAACATTCTGGTTGAAAGGCTGCCACAACTCTGCCTCCTGTTGTCATCAGCTGGAATGTCACTGGAATGTTTTAAGCCAAGATGTTCCAGTATGGGTGATTATAATTAGACTGCTGGCTCATATTTTTGTACCTCCAATTCCTTCATTTGATCAAAAAAAGTGATTACAACTGGCAGTTAGGAATGTATGCTGGTGGGAAGGCTTCCTGCCCTGTGGCAGTTCTGCAACACGGAGCTAGGTTGCTCTGTCTGTCACTTCTGCTCACCGTGTTAAGACAAACTGTTGAAATTTCATTCCTTTGTATCCTGTCCCTCAGGGGAATGAGAAAATAGAAGCTGTAATTCCTGTACAGACTGGATTAAATGTCTTTAATATTACTGAAACATTGAAGCTTTTTTTAGGTATTCTATTGACCAGAGCTTCTCCAAAATCATAGCTGGACAGGCCTTTCAGTTTTGTTTAACCCTTAAACTGCCCTCATTCTGTCAGTATTTAGTTTAGAGCCATAGAAAATAACTTCTCCTACATGCCCATATAAAATCACTTCTGTAGCTGAACAGCTTCACTCTTTTGTAGCAATCTGGTTTGAAGCCTATGATTAAACATTCAATCCATAGTTCTCTCTGATTGTTTTCTGTTTTTTCATCTTATGTTTCAAGATAAATACTCACCTGAGAACTTTGCTTATACAGGAAACAAAACAAAACTCAGGGTGAGACCTTATGAAGGGGGGAGGTGATAGTTAATTTAAATCTGACCAGTTTTATTCATATTCATTTTTTGATGGATTTTACTCACTCAAAACTTATATTGTCCATGTAATTGCAAGTGAAGAGGTGCTTTATGTCAAAGCAGAAGTGTACATTAGCAATATGGACAAAGGGCATTGACTGCTGAGTCCTCACTGCCTCTCTTGGCAATGTCAACAGGTTTTTTGGATAAAATTGTTATATTCTTGAAGAGCCAACAATTACAGTGTTACTCCTTGCCTCAAAATCTTGCTGGCTTCATCCTCAGGATCCTCAGACAGCGGACAACAGCTGCAGCTTTGTTTCTTTCTTTTGCATATCTTTTTGCCTTTGTTTTAGATGATGAGGAGTAGCAATGTGGCGCAACCTTGTTGTCATCCTTGGCGCTTATCAGGGTGCAGATCTTCTGACAAGCCCTCTGTGCTCTGGTACAGCCTGGTCAGAGCACACCCCTTAGGGTCATGCTGTAAATAGTAGTGTCTGTATGATTACTGTCCATCATGCCCTGGTTATCAATATAGGCCATTCCTGTAACTCCTTCGCCTATGTTGTTTTGTTGGTTTTTTTTCTGGTGCTTTTGCACATTTCTCTTTGTATTTTGTACAGACCAATCTTAATATTTCTGATCCATATTTCTGTTTCTAAAACCTGTCATACTAAAAGTGCCATAATAATCTCTGTTTCACAGCTAATAATATGTTCTAGAATGCAATTAAAGTTAATTATTTTTAGAAATGGACTTAAAGCCTAAATTGGCATTTGGAATGCTTCCAGACTAATTTTATCTTTGGGAAGTGACCTTTTCATGCCAAGTGCAAGTCAAGACTCATTATTTGACATTTAAAAAAACATTCTTTAGCAATTAACCCTATTTATTCTGTTTTCCACTTTTGTTAAGGAGGCTTCAAAATAAGCTGCTTAGATACAGCAATTGATAATTAACAGCATACATTTTAGAGGTTTATTGGTTGGTATTTTTATTACAATCTGAAATGGAAAAAAACTGTTGTAAATATAGAATATTAAGAGATGATATTCCATCTCTCTCAAACAAGCATTTTTATGTTAGGGAGTGATGGGATTCAACAGCCAATTGAGTGTGGATGAGGTCAGTTTTCTGTTGCAGTGAGACAATTGTACAAGGTTACTAAGTTTAAACTTTTCTCTTTTTTTAATGTCCCTTAGACATCTGTAGTTCGGAGATTGGTAGAAGTCCAGTCAGCTCTACAGCTGTGGGTCTTTGGAGCATGTAACATGCTAATTAATAATTTTTTTTTTCCTAGATGCAGAAAGTAAAGGGAAAAACTCACAAATTGAAGCAAGGGACAACTCATCTCACACTAAAGTCTGTTAAGCAAAAGGAAGCAAAGGAGATTGCAGTCACTGTAAAGGAACGTATGTCTAAACCTTGTCCAGGGCAGCAAAGCAGAAGCTCTCTTCAGCTGCTAAAAGCTGTGAGGAAACTTCAGTCATCTCTGAAAAAAGATGTCATCTGAGAAGAATAGTTCTGAAGTTTGCTATGTTAGAAGTTTTTGAAGTTGTGTGACATCTAGTAAATTCTTAGCTATACAAAATATCTTTTAAAAAGAAACTGGATCCAGTATAGATGTACATTGTAAACTGCCTACTCTCTAGTAGGTCAGGTTGTTCACCTTAGCATTAACTTTCATGTAGTGTAGCTATAACTCAACTACACTTCCTTGTAATAAAGTGTTGTGATGGGCTAATGAAATGTTATAATTTGTTAACTTGTCAAATAAAATTTTATACTTTTTTTGCACTTGAAACAGTATGTGATCTTCACTGTCCTGTTTCCCGGACTGCCAAGGAGATATTTAGAGCTTACTTTTCCAGAATGACTTGGTCTAGTGCTTCTGTACAAATAAAAACAGTGGCTTTCCTTTTCTCTAATAACTGAAGACTGAGGTCACTGAATGAGGCAGAAGAGGTCTTGTCTATTTACATATGTTTTCATTATTATTAATATTATTACTTTATAAGCTCTGTTGACAGTCTTACTGTTAGGGACAGCTGGGGTCTGGAAGCACAATCCATGACTTGGTTTAACCACAATAACATGGGAGTGTTCTTGATAAGTGCTTGGGAGGGACCACTGCCAAACTCTTCGCGTGCTTGTCTTCTCATTAACAGAACCTGCTTCTAGCACAGCATACAGTGACTGAGCTGTCATAGAGGAGGCCTTGAGCTGTGTACCAGTACCTGTTACCTTCCTTCTTATTTATGGATTATTTCTGGCTTAGAAAAGCACATTGTATGCTTAAAAATGCTTAGACAAAATTCGAAGCATGGTATTTTTCCATGGTGCAGATAGATTTTCCGAGATAGGTTTATGCATTTCTGGACACTGTAATCTCTGGTACTGATAGGATATGGTACATAAATCTCTCTGTGCATTGGCCTGGTATTTTTGTTGACTACAGAATCCTGGGGAGAGGAGGTTTTTTTGGAGCTAGAGTAGAAGAGTCCTGGCTCCCCTTTTAGACAGGTGTGGGGAAGGGCTGCCATTTTGGGTCTGTCAGCCAGGTACTGGATGGGGCAGTGTTGAAACAATGCCAGCATTGAATAGTCAGTCTTCAAAACGTATGTGCTGACAGAGGCTGTCCAGTCCCAGAAAAAAATTTGTGTTTGCCCTTCTGTGGGGTGAGTGGTTGGAGGAAAAGGGAAACAGTTGAACCTGGTCCTGCTGGCAGCTGGGTATTTCTCATCTCTGCCTGCTTCAGAGCAGGGCCAGGAGCTGAAAAAGGAGCTAGGAGCTGGGATTTGAGAGGGGAAAATAGGAGTGGATGATATGTGAGCCTTCATTGGCTGACTGGATACATCACTTGTATTTCAGCTCAAAAGATTTAAATACATTTCAATAATTCTCCTCCTTTCTGCTTTTTCTTTCTGAAGCTTTTATTTCTGTAGCGTGTGTTTTCACACACCAAAGCAAAACAGATGCATTTCAGCACTGGTTGAGGGACTTAAGCCAGGTACAAAGAAAGTGTATCCCAAACCAGTTTTCTTGCTTGAAGAAAGGCACAAAATTTGTTTTCGAATTGTATCTTGGGAGGGAGGGGTAGGGTAGGAGGTTGGCTTATGTATTTTTTATGAGCATATTGAAGTTCAAGGCAATTGTCAGTTATGTAAAATAAGAATTCAAAGAAATATCCATCAATGAAAAATTCTCTAGAACCTGCATTGGGAGGGTAAGTTTGTGCACAACTATGGCAAAGTTCAGCTCCATGAGAATTAGGCAGATCACAGTGAATTTTGCTGGGATGCGAATGCTTCATGTCTTTATGCTCCAAAAATGTTCTGGCCTGGAACTCCATAAATGTACATTTGGAGAAAGCACAGTGGTCAGAGCAGGCTTCTTCACAAGAACAATATATTTTTGGCTTCATAAGTGCTTACTCTGTTCTTTTACCAATCCTAGTTCTGATTTATATCCTGCATGATTTGTTTGTCTTCTCAGATGCAACTGTATATTTCTTTTTCTTATTAATGGTTTGGATCTTGCTTTGCAGGGCAGCAGACAAAAACACATAGTGATCCCAAAAAAAAAAAAAAAAAAAGACTAATTGGTTTATTTACTTGAAATCTGGGTTCTTTTACGCTGAGTTACGCGGAGTTGCGACAACAGGTTTTGTTGGTATTTGAATCAAGGTTGTATTTTATGGTTAGATATCAAGGCAAGTGGACAAAAAATGTAGGTCAAACAGTATGATTAAAAATACAGACCAACAAATTGCATCCAATAATAGTTCACTTTCCTGCTGCTAATGGAATATGCTAGCACAATTTAATGGCTTGTTACTTGAGCCTGCTGGAAAGACTTTGTCCTAGTACAAAAGGCATTCAGTTTGAGCATGTGTATTACAGTCTTCTAACCAGCAAAGCTGGAGGTTGGACATAGCTATAAATCCAGTGTGTTCTGGGAATAGAAGCTGGCAAAAACACTCAGAGCTAAATAATCAGGGCAGGATCTTGCTGGGATTTGGATACTGGCTAACGTAACTAAGTGCAGATGTTTACGTGGACTGAAATAGATTCCCAGAATGAGAATATTGTACAAACACATGATGATTTTACAGCAGGAAAAAAAGCCAAGGAAGTGAAGATAATAAAACAAGCACTCTTATTTTTGATGAACCATGTTCCCTTCCCCTCTGCTTGCCTGTACTGAAGCGGTCGAGGCTGTCTCTGCTGTGTCCCCTTCTGGGGCCTGTTGAAGCTTCTGCAGGTGGCTTGGGTTGTGGCCCTGGTGCTCACCTGAAAGTCTCCATGGGTTCCCCGTGTGGATGCCACAGTCTGTCTTAGATGAGAGGAGAGAAGCAAGCATTTCTGAAAGTGTTACTCTGAGGGAACAGCTGAAACAGGTCAGATGAATATTATCCCAAATGTCTGGTCGTTAGTTTTACAGCCATATCTGTATTTTTATCTGAACTCGACTGGCTACATGATGAAATCATCATTTCTTTTCTCTTGGTTCCTTCTTATTTATACAGCTGAAGAACTGCCTGCTCTTTATTTTCCTTAGCAATTTTTAATTTAGCTAGTATTTCTCGCTTTAGTTTTAGGCTTTCCAGCCCTGACTTTTGGGTTAGCTGCACCAATGCTAATTTTTTCATTATGATTGTGCCAGCTGTTCAATTTTGAGACCTGAATACACACATGGGAGCCAGGAACACCAGCTTTTTCACTGTGTGTTTACCACAGAATTATGGTTGGAATGGAACAGAATGTCAAAACAAACTAAATTCATTTCACGTCATATATTGTAAGCAAAACTTTAGATCTCCCTAGCAGGTCAAGTGTGTCTTTTTTACAGTGAAGAGAAAGTAGCTTCAAACATGAAGCTGCAATGTATAAACAGAGTGGTCACATATGAGAATTTCCTCAGCAATGATGAGATGAAAGCTAAGGTGATGTATCCAAGTTCAGCTTTACACTTCAAGGAAGGTGTAGACTATCTGGAGAGTATGTGAAGGAAAAACAGGTGAAGAACACTTGACTAGGACAGTTGAGACAAAATAGAAAGGAGCTGGACTTATGTCTCCATTCTATTTTCTCTAGGTTATAAATCTTAAGAAACATTCAGACATTGCTGTAAAGGTGAAGAGAATAAAATTCTGTTTGCATTTATGAATAGGACATAAAATAGTGGGCTAAAATTCAAGCTTTCCAAAGATAATTAAACACATCTAGGTTAGGAGGTTGTTGACATCTGTAATGACCATCCACTTTTAAGAACAGGATAAACAAATGCCTTTAGGGAACAGATTTACTTTTTCTTGCCCAAGAGCAGTGAAAGTAGTAGGATCATAAAACCCCTCCTGGTCCTACCTCTCTAGGGCTCTTCAGGGCTCTTTAGGGTTCCAGCAGTGTGCCATGTTTTGCTTTTGGATGAGATCTAGGGGCCCTTTTCTAATGGTCCAGTTTTTCACCTATGTTTTTAATTTTCATGCATTCATTTTGCTCAAATAGATACACTTCTTGTAAGTATGTTTGTCATAGGACCTTAAAATATCTCAGGATGGAAGGAAGCCATAAGAACCAAAGAGCCTAATTCCCTGCTCCTTGCAGGACTACCTAAGGCTAAACCAGATAACCAAGAGCATCATCCAGACACTTCTTGAACTCAGGTAGGCTTGGTGCTGTGACCATTTCCCTGGGAGCTTGGTGACAGACCACCCTCTGGCTGAAGATCCTTTTCCTAGTGTCCAGTGTTGATACATGAGAATTAAAGAGCAGTTCTCCTCCAGAAGTTTTCTCAGGTCCCCCTTCTGTGATACAGACATACTAGGAAGGTGACAGATTTGTGAAGGATGCTTGTCAAGGAACTCCACTGCCTAACTGTGCATTGTAATATGTGTTTATAGGATTGACAAGTATCCAGATGGACTTTTTAAGAGCTTGACCAAAAAAAAAAAGTGAAAAACAGGAATTTGCCAAATAATGTCTTCTAATTAAATAAATTCTGCTGTTTTAATATAGTCTTTTCATATAATTAAACTTGCTTACTCATAATTTCACCATCTGAGCTGTGTTGAGCCTCACAAATATTTGGATTATACCAGATTGTATGTAGTATCCTCTTGAACATTTTTTTTCCCTATTGTTCTCTTGGAATTCCAAAGGATGCATCTTGTTTCAGAAAAGAAAGGGAGGTAACACTGAAGAAAGACTTATGGGGAGGTAGATAAAATGTACACTGGTTGATAAAATGTACACTGGTTTCAAAAAAAATCTCTTAGATCTTTTCCAAGAAGTAACTAAAAATTAAAAACAGATAAAGTAATATGATTTTTGAAATCTGGGCCTGTGAAGACAGAATAGGAGGGGTCATAATGCCATTTGCACAGTAGTAACACAGCATAACCCTTCTTTTATTTGAGTAGTAATGTGGACTTGGCTCTGCAGCATTTATTTAAGTGGCAACTCCCAGTTAAATTCAATGCCTAATAATTTTTCTGTATTTACCGCTTATTTAGAATTTTTTAATATTTTTTTTTCATTCAACGTGTGCTCCTTTTGCAGGAGCAAGAAGCAAATGCCCTTGTTATTCAGGCTGCTGTCATGCAGAGGGAGTTAGAGAGCTGGAAATAACACGAAGAAGGGAGCACACAATGGTAAGCTTGCTGCTCCTGCTCCAGGTAGGGCTCCTGCTGACTGTGAGGACCCAGGAGCTTTCTCTGGCCCAGCAGGTTGCACTGTGCACATTTAAAAATAAAACCAGTATGAAACTCCTTCCTGAAAACAGGCATGAAAATGCCAGCGTTTGCAGTTCCCTTTTATAAGATGAAAATTTTCACTTCTGTTTCTTGAAAAGACAGGAATCTATGCCAGATGGGCTGGGCCAAGGTCCTCTTAATTCCCTGATGTTTTTGAGCTGTTCTAGTGCATCTATGTTGCGGGTTAGTTTTATTTTCAGTTTATAAGTGGCTTTCAAATTTCTAGGTTCCCATTTTCCTTGTATTAATTGGTGTGGTTTTTATACCTGTAATACTTCCACTGGATCAGCTTAAGGAAAGAACACTTCATGAAAAAGTTGAATAGCACAGGGATCTTTGGTGGCTGATTAGCTGTTGTTTTGGTGTTACTCTCTGATGCTAATGATGATATATATGCTGTTTAAGTTTCCTATTATGTCAAACTACTATTGTTTATCAATGTGTGATTTGCTGGTTATTTCTGATTTTATTCAAGTTTTTTGCAGACAGAATTACTCAGCTAGTCCAGAGTAAATATTTGCACATGCTAAGATGGAAGAGATTTTGTACACACAGCAGTGTTATTGGACATTTTTACCCCTTTTATCAGGAGGGAACCAAACCTAGGATCTGTCATGTATATATCTAGCATAGCAGCTGTTCACAAAAAACCAGTGTGTCAGCACTGGCTTTTTTCCCACCCAAATAAAAAGCTATTAACATTGAGGGTAATTTGTCTCTAGACTTCCACTCTCAGCTGTCTGCTCATGATCCAAACTAGATGCTCAGCAAGATTCATTATTGGGACTGAAATTCCCTTTTCCTCACTGGGTTGGAAACCACATTTGTAAGCATTTAGGAAGAAAATAAACCTTTGAGATTACTCTCAGGCTAGGATTCTTCATGCAGTGGGAATGCAATGGCCTTCCAGCTAATAAAGGAAGAAGATGCAGAAATACAAAAGTTACAGTCTCTTACATATGAAACAGGAGCAAATCAGTCACCTCATGGAGGAATACAGCAATGCAGTTCAGAGGGCTGCAAGGCTTTCAGTGGCAAGGAGAAGTTTCCTAAGGGGAAAGAAAAATCCAGTGAATGTAGTGGCACAGGAAGATCTGTTAATTTACACCCAGTAGTTATAGTGTGTCACCTACACTGTCTGAAGGCAGTTTTCTCCAGGTAAGATGAACATTCTTTGAACAGCAAAGTGTGATTATGAAACATTCAAGAAAATAAACAGAGGAAGATCATTGTAAGAAATCTATAGGTTTGTAAGTAATGAACTAGGCTGCATACATGTGATTTTCAATTCTTTCAGCAGTTTGATTTTACTACAAAGGAAATATTGCAATGATAAAAATTAATTTAGGTAATTAATGAGCTCCCTGCATGCAGTGTAGGTAGTGTTGACCTGCTTGGACTTGAGGAGATCTAGGATGAGAAGGAGAAAGCTTGGAGAGACTTTTTTCTGTATTATGACTGTGATGATATTTGGATAGAGCATGACACTGGGGGGGACTGAGATAGTGAAGTCTGCAGGCTTGGGGAGTATTTGCTTGTTTAAGCATCACCTTCTGAAAAGAAATTTGAATACTTCCTTATTTTATCCAATTACTTCCATAATTTTATTTTATCAGTGCTGTAAGTCATTGACAGTGAATAAATTTCTGGAATTATATACAGTCATTAACTAGTTTCTATTTTTCTATTTTATGTCTAATTTTGTAACTAAATTTGCTACTGAAAAGTTTTTATGCATTCTAAATGACTAAGAAAACTGATATGTTCTTAACTCCAATTCTCCAGCATTTGCCTATTTCTCATAGAATGTGGCTGATGAGAAATATCTTGATGTGGTCTAAGACAACTGGAAAAAATTAAGAAATGCTTTAAACAAGAATTGAGATATTTTAATACTGATGTGTTTCCCTGTTCAAGAGTTTTAAGAAGAAATTGTGAGAAATTCTCAGCTTTCCTTTAAAATCACAGTCCTGCAGATAATGCAGTTGTTGAAATGTATTTTCTGAGAAAGGTCAACAGTGCAAATGTTGCCATCCTTGGTTTGTATGCTTGAGAAATTTGGAGTGTGGCTTTTAAAATCAGCAGGAACCTTGGAAATCTGGTGCTCAAATTCCAGAGTCTGGAGCCCTGAATCTGCAGCGGTTGCTCCTCTAGCCTCACTGTGCCCTGGGCTGCAGAAACAGGCAGTTCAGAAGGATACTTGTGGGATCAACTTGATGGAGAAGCCAAGATGTTGTCCCAGTTATGCCAAACCCTGAAACTCACCCTTCCAATTTTCTGCAACAATATTATTTAAAATATTTCTGTGGGTGGCCTGTTTCTGGATAAACTAACAGAAGAAAGCTCTTGTTTAAAGGCTTATGCTGAAGTATCTCTAGGAGTCTCTGGACTTTCAGCTATCTGCTTATGATCAGAATCAGCTGCTCAGCAAGATTCACTATTGGGACTGGGTATCTAGGAGTATCTGCAGGTGGTTATTCTCAAGTTCTCTTTCCTTTTGAAGGAAGGGAGGGAGTTGTTTATGTAGAGTTACTCATGTGAGTGGTACTTAGCAAGCAAGGCAGCATTCCTGTTGCAGAGTGTTCAAAACCTGTGATTTAACCCATGCTGTTACAGACTGGGAACAGTGTGGAAATACAGCAGCTCACAGAATTGTCTCTGGGAAAGTACAAGCCCTCTCTCCTGGAGACTAGGCAGGTGTATGCCTTGTCCTTGCAGGTGAGGAGTGGAGGAATGAAAAGGTGCTGTGGCTTGTTCTGCCTGTGTCCTTTCTCCACTGAAAATCTCTACTGGATGTACCTGTGGGTCGGCACAGGGGAGGAAGACACAGCCCTTAGCCAGAGTGGCAGTGCCCACCCAGTGACAACTGACTGGGAAGAGTGCTAAGGAAAGTACGGATTTACCTGGGACAGATAAGGGGTCTGTAGCTCTTAGTTAGTGTTCTAACTAAGGTCTGACTGGTCTGTCTGTGTAGTCATTTTTCACTCCTTAGCCCAAAGGGGTCCCATGATGGGGAGATTCAGCAGCACTGCCCAGGAGTGCAGTGCTACCAGCACAGGAAGAGCAGAGTTAAACTTTTCATTCCAAATGAAGCCTCTTGAACCTCCACATTTCTTTTATATGAGCAGGATAGAAGGAGGGATGATCTATAGTCTCGGATACAATGGGCTAGCAATGCACAGAGAAGGGAGCAAGACCTACAACGTTACAAAGTTCACCTGAGCCACTCTGTGGAGTAGACCCTTATTAGTATTAAAAGCAACTCAGACATGCTCTGGCTCATTTTGATCTTCAGTATCTGGTTATCTAATATTTGAGGAACAGTTTCATATTACCATCATAAGCATCATTCATCTGCTATCTAGATCTAAGCATCATAGATGAAACAACAGAATGATTAGACAAGACATTAAAAACAAAGCTGAAATAAAGCATGGATCAGAAACACAGATGGCCCTTTATTGATGAAACAATGAGATAAGAATTATATTACATGTAGTTCCAGTAAACCCCAAGAGTTTTGCTGAGCTTTAGCTCTAACTGACCTGTTAGGATCTTTGCATACATGAGCAATACTCAGCAATACTGGGTAAAGAAGAATCCGCTGATACTTATGTAGACTTTCAAAAATCTCTGGAAAAGTAGTAGCAGAAAAAATGCTGCTGTTTTTTATGGTTTGGCCTAAGGCAAAAAGCAGCCGACTGACCAACCAACCAACCAACCAACCAACCCCTCAGTGTTAAATATACCTGTCAAAGAGCTGAAAAAAAGGGAAGAAAATACAACAAAACTTACAAGAACACAGTAGTTTTGGCACTTCAGGGATGAAGTAATACTGGTATCCTTCAAAGCCTTGAGCAAGCCTGAGGTCATGTAAAGAAGAAGGAAAAAACAGTTCTTCTAAAAATGGGTGCTATGTTGCCAGCAGACTCTTCAACACAGATGCCAGGCCAGGCTCAGCCATCCCCAGCACACCCTTGTTTCAGAAGCTGGCGATAGCAGCATTGTGCCAGAATCAGATACCGGAGGAGTGATAACCCTGAAATAGTAACATACTTGAAGTTCTCACGGCATGTGAAGATTTGGGAGGTGTGTGTGAGAAGAATGTTGTGTACGCCGGAGCAGGACTCTGTTCAGGCAGAAGGATTTGTTAGCTGGTGTCCTTTCTATGCTAGAGGATAGGCACTCCTCCAAGGACTGGGGAGGTACCTTGACCAGCAACAGCTGTTTGTCTTTTGGGGTCTGGCAGAAGGCCCTTTCTTAAAAGACTTATGAAAATAATAAAAAATCCACACAACATGGGTTTTCCCTGCCATCGTATTCCATTCGCTGACATCTGCTTCAGGATAAAAAGACTGGGGGAATTGCATCATTGTGTGGATGCAAAGTAAAGGGCACTGAGAGCATTGGTGTCAGACATCCTACACTCCTGTTGCTTAAAATTTTTATGTTCTCCAGCTGGCCTGACTATGGTTTTTTGCAGAATCCTGCCACAAGGACAATGGTTTCACAGTGCCCTGGCACAGCACTGAAACCAAGGAGCTGAAACCTCAGTTCCAGCTTCTGCTTTCTCACTTTAATATTGACTATAACCTTAAGAATCTCAATACTCACTGATGAGATTGGACCTCTTTTCCCTTTTCAGTTCCTTGGTAACTGAAATGTACTTCTCAATGGTAAAAAAGAAATGGTTAAAAAAAAGTATTGAAAAGCATGGAAGAAAGTTCCATTTATTACAAATCAGTGTTTTGCATCACGGAAAATAAGATCGTGTTAATTTTGCTCTTGACAGGAAGCCGCAGAAAGGCTCAACTCACGCCCACTAAGCTCTAATAAATGCTCACGTTCATATTTTCAGTATTTTGGCTCTGAGGCTGTGCCTGCGTAATCCCAGCTCTCACTAGTGTTTTCTGTACATTTTCTCGAGTTTTCCTGCCTTTGTTTAGTGTCTCCCTGAGCTGTGGTACTTCCACTAGAGGTCAGCTGCAGCACATCATCACCCGGGACCTCGCCAGCCTCCACCGGTCTTGGGATACCAGCAGGAAAACTCTCAGTTTTATTTTTCCTGTCATCCAAAAGGCAAGACCAACTGAAAATCTCCATCGTGCGCCCAGGGTCCAAAAGAGATGTGTAGCTTTTAAACAGAAATAACAGATTGCTTTTAAATGCATGGCTTGCCTTACAAACTGCGCCTTGTATTATTAGCACAGGTGATCAGCTGAAAAGGACAAAGGTTTGGTTGCACAAACTGATCTGTAAGCCTTTCCTCAAATTAACATTTGACTAGTCCAGCTGATCTCACTGAGTTATCAGAGATAAGCACAGGCAGACATGTTTGCCCAACTAGGCAATGGTGTACATTACCTTCAGTGTAGGCTGGCAGTGCCTTCTTAGTTTTTGAACAGGACTTTCAAAGTACATCTTCTGGGCTAATGCTATTCTTACCAAAGCCAGTGATAAGAAATTTGCTATTAACTTTGGCTGAAAGACAGTGGTTTTAAAGATCCTGGTCTTCTATTCAGAGAAGCCAGAATTAACAGCAGGGAGTTTCATTGTGTCTGCTGGAAAAGAAAGGAAACACAGGACCAGAATGTCTCCTTTGTCCCTTTAGCGCTCCACTTACTTTTTTTTTTTTTTTTTTTTGGCTCATAATATGCAGTATTTCTTTACTCTAGGATTTCATATGTATCTTAGGAAATCTGTAACAATGCTATCTACTTTTGTGCTTTAGGTTCTCCAAAACTTTAGAAGCATCTTCTGCAAACAGTGGTCAATGAGAACGTTTCCAGTTTATGATGCAGAGGTTTCTCAGTCAGAGAACTGGGGCATGCTAGATGCAGCCAGAGCTTTGGAAAAGAAAGACAACAGGATCTCTTATTTAAAGGCAATTATGAAGAACTTTCCTTTTTCAGTTGTATTAGTCCTAACCAGTCTTCAGTATGCACCAAGATACATTTCAGTGATTAAAGTCTAAAGTGTTTCCTTTGACAAATGGAGGGATGATTTTTTTAATAATTCAGTCCTTTTCACACTATGATATTTTTGTATAGTCAAGAGCACCTATTAATATCTGCTGAAAATACAAGCTGAATGTGTTGCTCTTGCTTTACTATATATTGCTTCCTATATAAAAACATGTAGCAATATTTATAAGTTTTGTGGTTACTTCTATGTCAATCAGATTAATCCTAAAGTAGATCCCTGACAGCAAAAGCTTTTGATGAAACTGCAACAATAGAAAAAAGGAGAGATGCTGATGCACCTTCCTTCCAAATCTGTAGAGGTAATACAACTCAAAGTTATTTCATTTAAAGTTATTTTAATTTATTTATTTATTGGACACTTCCAGGGAAATTGAAATCTCTAGAGAAAGGTTGCCTCAGGTTTATGTATCATGTACTTATGCTTGAATTCATTAAAGACCTATTACTAAGGTGCTACAGAGACATTTTTCCCCCCTTTCTCAGTTCAGCAGTTTCAAAAGGCAGCTTGAACACTTGCATAAATATTCAAAAGCTCTGAAGTTCACCTAAGTCAGGTCAAAATCAACCCTGGAATTTGTGCCAAATGGATCACTCAGAACAGCTCTTTTTGTAATGTGACCAAGGTTCAGACCTGTGCTCAAAAGACAAGGAGAGATGCTCTAACAATAAAGTAAAAGTCGGTGGGGCACAATGTGCCCCAGGGAGCGGCTACTGAGTGTCTCTATTTCGGTTCTAGCTTCACAGGTTCTCTTGGTTCTGGTGATATAATGCCATTTTGGGACATTTGGAGGATGTGCTACCTTCCACCCAGTCTCCTTGGAAAGATGGCAATGTGTGTTCACAGATGAGGTCTGTTTTGCATCCACAGCAAGCCTGTGGCACCTCTAACACCTCCATTCATTTGTCCTAATTGCATCCTCTTCACTGAGTGTACCCTTCAGGGCTGACCTGCACCTGCCCAGCAAGCTCTGCTCATTCGTCCCTGCTGCAGATGCTTGAAGGATCTGCGGGGTGTGACAGGCTGGTCGAGTTGCTGGGGTCTTGCCACATTTTCCCAGTGAAATTTGAGCAGGTCTGGTATCCTCATCTGTAAAACTGGTATAGCAGGAGTGCTCTGCCTCCAAAACATGAAGAAAAACAATGCAGTTAAGACAGTGAACTGCTGCTGTAGGACTGGATCTATATAAATATCTCATCCAGTCGCACTGATCTGGCAGTCAGAGGATCAGGTTACTGCCACTCATCCCCTGAAGCACTATGAAAAAAACAACACCTTGTAGCTCATCTCCCAGTTTTACAGAAAATAAATACCTTCTCTGAAGCTGTGGAGGAGTCATGCCCTATGTGCCCTCTTCTATCAATAATCACGTTCCTGACAAATGGAAAATCCTTGGTGCACTGTCTCTTTCTTCCTTTATTACTTCGGTGGTGTCTCCAGCTCATGTGAGGCTGTTTCAGCCCTGAAATGTCACTGAGCTTCTAAGTTTTCTAATCCCGAAAAACCACTGCTGCAGTCCATCCAAACACCTCTGTGCTCAGGTTTGAAGATCCCTGCTGTCTAGGAAGGGGGTAGAGCTGCAGATGATGCTGTGGATGTGTTTAAGTTGTGGGCAAGCCTTGGTTTGGGACCCTTGTTGGCCGGTAGCTGTCTAGTAGAGAAGCAGCAATGAATCAGAAACAGCTGACTCCCAACCAGTAAGAAAGTGAATAAAGTAAATACTTGGGAAATTAATGGAAATGTAATTTCCATAGAGTTTGAGATTTAATTTACATTTTTATTAAAGGCCTCTTGCTCCCCTGCACTCCCTTTTAATTTTTTTTTTCTTCTGTGCTAAACGAGGTTCCATTTGTTCAAAACAGATTAGAAAGAGTCCTATGAAACTCCTGTTCTTAATATCCTTGGAATTCCTACCAATGCTTTGCTGGAATTTGTATCAACAAATTTTATAGATACTAATAACTGCTAAAACATAACTATGTTCTTCCAATTATACTTCTGATAGGAGCAGCAATTAAAAAAACTGCAAGATTAGACGTGGTTTTTTAGAATTACTTTCTTACTACTATTAATTTTATTTAACTTAGGGTTTGGCAGTGCTCTGTATATATTTGTTCTCCCTGGGTCCTATTTAACATTCATTATTACTTTCGTGGGTCTCACAAAGCATTTGAGACAGGACTTGTCTTAAATCACAGAATTCAGAAAGTGGATGTATAGGCTTTAAAGCTGAATTTGGCTTTACAGTATTTTAACTCATTTAATGGATTTGATTTTGATTATAGTCTTAGAAAGATTAGATGTTTCTGGTCTTTTAAAAAGAAATTAAGACTGAAATAAGTTTTCTTTTATGATCCTTGTTTTCAGACTTTTTCCCCATGCCAGATACTTCACAAAGAAACCATTCTTTCCAATCGTGCCACAGCAGGTAATTTTTTTGGAAGCTTAGGTACAAGCCATCATCAGCACTAACAGAAGTAAAACTGGCTTTGCTGCTCACTGAGACAATTAAAAAAAAAAAGAAGATAATTCTTGTTTTTTCCATAGTGATTGGCTCACCAAATACAATATATTTGATTTCAATCATCACTTCTTATGTGTGAGGGGTAACAGGAAATGAGAGACGTAGTCCCTGCCCTCCATAAATCTTAGAAAAAAAAACACTTCTGTATTTTTTCTAATGTTGTATATTTCCTCCACATGCTGTAACAGGCAAATCTATTCTACATTTTCACCTTGGAGAGGGGGCAGCAGAGAACTTTCTCAAATAAAAGAAAAGCAGCCAGGAGCAGTGTTGCAGAGGCCAGATCCTCTAAACTGAACTTGCCTCACTGCAGGATGGGGTCTGGCGCGCTGACTCATTGGCCTTGTGAATCTTTTGTCTGTATTTGGTGTGAGAGTGATGGAGGATCTCCAGCAATGCGCAGCAGCAGTGTTTGAAACACATCCTGTGTGGTCAACTTCTATCACTTCTTTTTCTGCCACTGGACAGCAGAGCTATGATTATGTCTGGGAGGAGTTCCACTAGATGCTTAGAAGGGTAGAAAGTACAGATAACCATCAATTAACACATTTAGAGGGCTTCTCTAACAGATTTCTGTTTGGACACCAGCCTCTTTTTTTCTCCAAAATTCAGTCTGCTGCTACTGCTGCTAAGCAGGAGCTGCCCAGCTGCAGTATGGTGGTGTGCCAAAGTGTCCTCTGCTCCTTGTGCTCACCGGTACAGCACAAGCAGTGTGAGCCTGCACCTCCGTAAAAATAATGTGGGGACGTACCTGTAGCAGGGCTGAGGGGTGGATTTGACCACAGGAAGTGTGCCCTAGTATTTACTGGAGGGTAATGGTATTAGGGAGTGGGTTAGCATGTGTGGATGGGGAGAGGGGAGGAAGGATGGGGGCATGCCCTGGTTGCTGGAAGCCACCCAGCAGCTGAGCACCTGTGGACCTGAGAGCAAATTCCTGCTTTGTGCAGGGGCAGGTGTGATAATGAGTTCCTCCTCTAAAGGAGGAAGTGGCATCTGTGGACATGGCCTCACAGGGTCTCAGAAGATGCAAGAGATTTCTGCATTTTGGAGAGGGGGAGAAAAACCCAAATGGCCTCACTGTGGGGGTAGCAAATGAAAAGTAGGACCTACTTCTCTGGTATCTGGGGAAGTTATAGTATCTGTGTGGCAAGCTCTATGACTAACCCTCTGAGCGTGAAGCTATCCCTTTGGTGCAGATGGACTTTGATTCCCTATTTCTTTATTCTCCTTAGGACTCAGGAACCCGTCAGAACTGCTGTATTACGCACAGAAGGGTTACATCCCAGAAGCTTTTGTATCTACAGCCCAATGTTCAAATTGGCTCACTCTACCTGTGCTTGCACCAGAGGGCCCTGGTAGCAAGGTAAGAAAAACAGAAAAATCTCCTTGCTTTGCTACTGTTCGTTAAAGAGGAAAGGTCTCAGCTACTGGAGCTGGATGCAGCCCTAACATTAATGAGAAGGTCGTGTGCCCATGCACTTGGCCAGGATCAAGCACAACAGTAACACAGGAGCAGGCTAAAGGGAACAGAGAGAGAGAGAGAACATTTAGTCTCACCCATTCCCTCTTTCCTGCGATTAATCTGCCCCAGGCTCGATACCAATTCTGTGTTAAAAAATATAGCCACATTTTTCTGTCAGGAAAATTTCCCACATGTGAAAAAATGCTGAAGGTCTTCCTACCTCAGGCTGACCCAGACCAGGAAATATTTGATTACCTAATAAAAACTTCAGGAAAAAAACCCCAAACATTGGGTTGACTCATGATGATTAATTAAAAAAAAAACCCAACAGAAAAAAGAAAACAGGTTTGCACTGTGTATCTTCTGTCAAGTGCACTAAGTCCACAACTGGGTTGGGAAAATGTACCTGTTGGAGGGCAATACAAGGAACATGATTGATTTTAATTTTAAAACAGTCTAGTCATCAAGATTATTGGAAAACTAGAATTAGATCCTCCACAGAGGAAAAAAAAGGTGCTGTCCTCTATGTTTTTAAAGTAAATCTTTAGCTGCTATCCAAAAAATGTGCCATCACTTCTTTCCTCATGTCACTCACATTTTTCAGACAGCATTGCCTGTTGTTTTGGAGTGGAAATTTTAAATGGAAATGCTTCATTCCATGCTTAGTCCATATACTTACCATGATATTTAACAGATGTGTACAATTAATGCTATTGATTCAGTAAAACATATTTTAATAATCTTTGACCTCATGCTATTTTAAGTAATAAAGATGGAAGGACCTAGAATTTCTCAAAGAAATTAGACCTTTAGAGTCAATGAGAACAGGATGAGTGAGGACGATCATACTAAGTAAGGATAGAGAAATGGTTCACAGATAATCTATCATTGCAAGGATTATGTAAAGAATTCATTGCTTGACAGTTTGTCATCAAGGTTCTCTTGGCTTGAAGGAATTCTTGGAGACAATACACTCACGCCAACTTGGAAATTTACAGAACTGCCAACGTAGTCCTAAGTTTATCTGTGCCATTTCTATTAGAAGCTTCGTTAGAATGTCTCTTGTTGAGCAGGATAAATTTGACAAGCACCAATTTGTAAAGACACACTAACAGGATTTTCTGTAATCAGAAAAACCAAAGCCAAGATAAATGCTATGAAAGCTTTAGCATGCTGAAAAGAATTCCAATTTATGCCATCCAAATAAATTAATTAGAGAAGATATAAGAATTCTTCTTACCTATTTGATTGTCTGAGGCAATTAATTGGATAATGCCAAGTAAATCACTGTCCATAATGATCCACAATTAGTAAATACTCTGTGATTCACAGTGATCTTGTCATTTACACGGATACTAATGGCAGTTTAATTCCACTGATACTGGTGGAGTAACTCCTGATGCTTGTCAGAAGGCCTTGGAACTGATACCAAGACAGGTGTAGCTCTTTTTCCTCTTACTGTTCTTCTGCAATTCTTTTACTACGGTGTTGAGTGTCCTCAAAAGAAGTGAGAAAAAAACAAACCAAGTATTTAATTTAATTTTGCAGAATATTGGCTAGGGCATTTAATATATGCTTGTTTTGGGGGTGGTGTGTATAGGTCACAGTAAAACCTTCCTACAGCCTAGTCTGATGTTACTTCTTTGTTCCACACTATGATTTTACCCCATGCTCATCCTATGACCTGCTGGAGTCCAGACATCAGTTTTCCTTTTATGTCTGGAGAAAAGAGGATGAACTAGGAGGTCAGGCATGTCACTAGCCATAGCTGTGCTGAGGTTTTAGTGAAACAGATGTTCTGAATTTCTTTGGAAAATTTCCTTGTTCTGACCCTTGCCGCAGTCTTGTCTTTGAAACAAAGACAGCTCTTTCATACAGCCTAAGGATAAACCACTAAGGATTGGAAAGGAATAAAATACTGTAAAGTTATATGCTGTGATAATTTCACTGCTGGCTGGATTTTGAATTTCATCCAGTATGGAACTTCCTTCCCTTTTTTTTTGTTATGATAAAGGCTATACATAAAACTGTTTTTATATGTATATATTTAATAAAGCCCAAAAGAAGGAAGAACAATGATACCAACACATTGACAGAAGCAGTAGGGCCATCCTGTTCCATTATTCCATGCTGCAGGTTTCCATGACTTTCAGTCCTGTAAGCAGCACCAGTCTTCTTTTAGACAACAGACACAGCCAAACTGACTGCTTTGGAGAGGTTCAGAAATCTCCTTGAATAGTAAAAAAAAAATGTAATTACATTTTTCCTGTCTGTAAAAAGGTATAGTTATATAGGTATCTTGCAGCTGCTCAGGCTAGAAGAGGGCACAGCCACTGCCCACAGGGAGCACGTGGTGAGAAGACCTACTTCTCCCTTCTTTTCTTGTGTCCCCTGAGGAGTCTGTGAGCTAATGGTAAAAAAATGGACATAAAATCTGCAGAGATCAGAGTTAATTTTTTTTAAGAGGGGAGCTGTCATTCAACTGAAAATGCAACTGTCCGCTTGCTCCAGTGAGTGTGCTTGAGGACCCTGAAGTATTTCAGGTCCACAAAGGGAAGCCTGACCATCAGTGCTGCTGTCCACTCCTTCAAGGCTGGTAGCCTAAATCCTAGCGCAGAGGATACTGCCAAAGGAGGCACAGAGGTTTCTGGTGGCCTGAGTTCTCAGCTGCATGTTCACTACACAGCAGCTGACTGCAAGGTGAGGTGCCACCTGAGCCTTCTCAAGTGTGTTCTTCACCAGGAGTACCTTATCCAGTGCTCTGGATCTCTCCATGTGCTGTGATCAATTGCTGAATGCTCTGAGGGATTCAAGGTAACCTATTCCTCAGAACCACGTCTTGCCCTAACCAACTAAATACTTGTATTTACCGGTGGTCTGTAACAAACCTGACAAACTCCAGGCATGTAGAAGTACAATGTCAATAATGACTGCCAGATAAACATTTACTTAGATAGGAGCTGCTGGCTCTGCTCAAACTACAACTTTTGTAAGTGTGGAACTATCATACAGCAGAGATGTTCCTGAAAAATCCGAGGCATTCTGCAGTTTCTGGAAATGTTTGCTTTAAGTAACTCCTAATGACTTCCAAAATGTATTATTAGATTTAGGTAGAGCTTAGGACTTACTTTTTTTTTATTCTTGGAAGAGGGCATGTGGCTGAAGTGATATAATTAATACACTTACTTCACAGATTTGAAAAAACAACCACAAATGTAATTCCTAAGGCTTATCAAACTTTGACTCCCCAACTTTTTTGTGGAATATCCTGAACAGAATCAGTATCTCATGCTGATACTAGTGGTTTTTATATGTGATATATATATATGTGAGATACGTATGTGAGATATTATAATGTGAGATATATAGTATTTTGTCTTTTGAGCTGTAGAATTTCTGCTACTTAACACTCATCCCAAAGTTCTCATCTTCACACCTGAAGTATTCTACAAGAAGCTTTCTCAACATTTTGAATTCACATTTATTTTTTATTTACTGGAAACTTGTTTGTGTGTTTTTCTCCATAGAAACACACAGAAGTAAACACTCATACAGAAGAAATGTGGCAATAACCAAAAAGGAAGAAGGCTTCCAGCCCCCATTTATCCTGTGTTAAGACTTCTAACACTCCACCCAGCCCCAGAAAAAACCCCCCCAAAACCTAAAAAACTTTAAAAAACCCCCAAACAAAACCAACAAAAAACAACCACCAAAAAACCCCACAAAAAACCCAAAACCCAAGCAAACAGAAAACCACTCCAAAACAAACAAAAAATCAAAAACAAACAAACAAAAAACCAAACAAGAAAACCCCAAAAAACCCAAAACCAAAAAATCAAACCAACCAGACAACCAAAAAAAACCCCACCCCACCTTCCTTCCTGAACATGAAATAATCTAAACTTCTTTGAAAAGAAATAAAATGTGGGGGATAGACATAGAGTTGATGATATTTTTAAGGTATTTTTAGTTTTATTTCTAATATGATCACATTTATCCTTTATAAATATAACCAGTTAAAATTCCTAAATGAAAACTTCTTGGAACTAGAAAATTCTATTTTCCCACTAAAGAAATGTTGAACTGAGTGTTCCAGCATCTTCAAATTTTCAAGTCAGAAAAACTAATTTGAAAACTTTTGTTTTCCAATGGGACGTGTCAGCTTTCCAGGCACAGGGACAAAATCTCCTGAATTTTAGATAATACACCTTTGTTTTCATTCCTCTCTTTTTTTCAGTGGCAGAAGAAATGATGCAAAGATCAGTTCTGACCTTCCACGTAAGCAATCCCTGGTCTGGAGATTAGCTGTGAAATACTTCAGAGAGCCCTCGCAGTGAGGGAGACATTATTGCTCAGGGGCCTGTTGTTCCCCTGGACTAATACATAGATATGGATATATACTCTTGAACTTCAACTAAAGCCTAAATGAATATTTACTTATCTGATTACAGTTTATTTGGCAGTCAATTTAGAAGCAGAGGCAACAGTATTTCCTTAACAACAGTTTCTAATGTGTTTTGGTTTGGGTTGGTTTTTTTTAATACACTGCACAAAGCTGTCTTTGAAGAACTGAAACAACAGCAAAGCCAATTTACTGGCAAAATACTTGAGACCTACCTAACATGTAGGTAGCATGTGATATAAGCACAGAATGTATAGCATTGTTTTTAAAAATTATAACATTTAATCTGTGCTCAGAATTGGAAGGGTACCTGTGTTATGAATCCCTCCACACTGTAAACTGTGAGCCAGTGTGATAGCTCAGCACATAATCCATCTGAAACTAAGACTGAGTCAGCGTTGCACCCTCCCTAGCAGACTGCTTGGGATGGAGATGATCAGAGGTGTGTTACAATCACAGAAGGCCCTGCAAACCAAACAATTACATTACATTGAAACTATTTTCTGTTCCATTTTGAGATTCAGCTTGGAAGAAAGTAGATAAAATATATGTAGGTGCATAAGTGTTGCTTTATCACCCAAAAGGGATTTATTAAGCCCCAGTAAACCAGAATAGAATAAGAGGATAAAACCCAAAACCTGCAGGCAAAATACATCACACAAATATCCAGTTACTTGATCTGCAGCTAAGATACATAACTGGGTATTAACGTTTTTTATAGACATAAGTAATATTTAGAAGGCTTGGGCAGTCTCTTTAAAATATGACTCCCAAAACAAGCGTAACAGGGAGAAAGTCTTCATTTCTTCTTTTGTTTATGTTTTTGGTTTTTTTGTAAGAGATCTCCAGTTTTGCAGTCACATACCCCTTTTGCAAAGTGCAGTACTCTTGACTGAGATGTTTAGGACTAAGAACAGGAATTGCCAAAAAAAAGTCAAGAACTTGAATGTAGAGATATTTCAATGAATATTCTCCATGAGGTTGCTTAAAAACACAATCAAAAACCTCTTCTGTCTGCTGGTGAAGTCAGCCCAGCATTTGCTCAGTTAATTACTTCAATCAAGTTGAATTTAATTCTTCTACATAGGGCTTTAACTTTTAGCAAATTCTGGACCCCGTCATTAAGAGCAGAAAAACAGATAGTTTGTTCAGAAGAATAAGGAAAGAACATAGTGCAGAGAACTGTATAAAAAAAAAAGGAAAGGAATCTGACTGGGCTGATCCAACATGATGTTCAAATTAGGTGAACATTTTTCAGGGGTGCTTCATAAATTTTATGGTAAAGAGTGAATTCTAATTCAGCAGGGATCTGTGAAGCTGACAAGCTGTTCTTCCCAGCACGTTTAAATTTTACTAAGATTTCAATGACTACTGAAACAGATTTTAATTTTCTCCATCCTTTCTTCGATTAGAATTTGAAACACCTGGGTGCCAGCAGGGAAAGTTTTGGTAGCACTGGGGATCCTGTCAAGGCAGATGTTAGGAGAGCGAGTGAAAAGAGGAAGTCCCAGCACACAGTGCATCATTATTTAGCACTGAAGGGAGAACAAAGGTGCATTACACACCAGGAAATAACAAAACCAGTGGAAAACCAGGACCTTACATTTGCTTGCTAGATTCTTGCAAGGAGAACTATTTAAAAAATTTCCATGGCTATACCCCTACACTGAGTGTTTATTTACATTGGAAGATTAACTTCAGCAATCATACGCACAGAGATGGATGTATGTAATTCTCTTTGTGGCACTCCTAGTCATGAAACAGAATCTTTTGAGAACAAATACACTTCTGCTGATTGCAGTAGTAGATTCTTGCCTGGGGTGTTACCAACCTCACTAATGACTCACTGCCAAGGTAGACCATTCTCTCTTAAACATGCTGATGGGTTTTTTAGAAAAATAAGGTCATTGTTAAACTATTCTACTGAACAAGTTCTGATGTCACAGCAATTTGGGACATCAGTCAATGAGTGCTCCTTTTAAGTAGTGCTAAAGTCCTTGTGTTGTGTGAGCTTATCTCCAAATCTTGCAGGTGGAACTTAGCCAAGGAGGCTTTAGAAATATGTTGACACTGAATATCAGAATCTAAGACATTTTTTGCCAAACTTGAGCTAAATTAGAAAAAAGAAAGGTTTTACCTTAGTTCAAGAGCTAATCCTTTGCATTTTTATGTTTTCTTGGTGCTTTTTGTGAATTTATGTGACTGAAGGAAAAACTAAGCACAATAAAAAATTCATACAGAGTGTCTTACTCTGTGATAGTATAAATGAAGCCACAGGGTAGGTCTTACCTGTAAAAAAGTAATATTTTGGCAATATTTTATTTAGTTGTTCTCTGCTAGTGACAAAATACCGTGTTCCAAAGCCAGATCCACTCTTAGATAGGTGAATTATACAGAACTGCAATCCTTGCAGAGCTGACTGCTGCTTCCTTTGTGCCTCTTTTTCATGGCACAGGCCCACAGTGCTCACTTCAGGGAGTTTGCAGAGGTGGAAAACCATGACAATTCTCACACTAGTGAGGACAGATATATTCACCCACAGGACCAATGAGGGTTTTAAATAACATACGGTGTGAATTTAGACGACCCAAAGGAGATTGGGAACAGCTGCTGCTTGTGACCAGCCAGTATATTAAGAAAGACAAATGTAAGATACCCACAGGTCCAAAAGACCTGTGATAGTTGGGTTTGCTGTTTTCAAAGTAGGCCAGGCCCATGACTTGAATTGTTGCTGTACTTCTGCAAGACCAAGTGCTGACTGAATTTCTGGGACCTTTCTTTATCCTTCTACTTAGTTAAGTGATGAATGTGCTACAAAGACCTAAGCGAACATGTGGAATTGGTTGTCACATATTGTTAATGTCACAGTTTTGCATTTTTTCAGGGTCATGGACATCAAAGTCACCCTGGAGGGAATAATAACAGAGAAGGGACATTTACTAATGTAGTTAAATAATATAATGAGCAAGCACATCTTCTAGGCACAAGGAGTTGGAAAAGAAAAATATTAATTTTTTTCTGAATGTCTTTTAATTCATGTATTGGGTTGCCTTTTCCACAGGACTATATTTAACTTCCAACCATTCTAAACTTTTCTCAGTTGTAAATAAAAATCCACAAAATATTTTATGTTCTAGACTTCCTTTTTTTTTTTTTTTTAAATAGTAAGAGCTGAGTTAAGGGAGACTATTACAGATTTCTAGAAAAGAACAGCTGTATTTCTAGAAGAGTGAGGAAGAAGCAGCTTGGAAATCCCATGGCTGATTTTTAACTCTGCAGCTCTAAACTCTTCCGATTCACTCTACTTGATTTACCATTTATTGTCAAAATTACTTATAATTTAGAAAGCATCACAACCAAGAAAACAAAAGCACCAATTCTTTAAGGATTTCTCATGGACTAATAGCATTGAAACATTTGTAATGATGCTTTTTCCTCCTTTCACAGTAATTTTCAAATTATGAAGACTGACTTTTCTGATACTAAGCTATCTGAAAAGAAAGTCTGCCCCCTTGATCCACTCTCTGGCCTGCTATATCTCTTAGTAAAATTTATCTTTGAGTAATATATGTTGTTTTTCACTGATCTGAGAGTGAAGGTGAAGGGATGAAGATGATACCAACAGGATCTGGTGCTGTGAAAAATTAAGCTTCTCTTGACTTTCCTCCCCCAGTTTTCTTGTGTTTTCTCTGGCTTTATGTCTTGATGTGATTCTTTTGAACTTGAACCTCGCAAAGAATATTTGTTAAAAGATGATGGAAGAGATATGTTTAAAGCAGATGGTTGGAGCGCTTGTTCTTTTCCTCGCAGAATACTCTGGGGTGCGCCAAAGCTTATGGAACTTAAAATCTTTTCCTGGCCTGGGGTTCTCTGCAAGCAAAAACCACAACCCGGTGCTATAAATAAACAGAATTACCACAAGCCCAGGGACTGTAGGCATGTGGAAATCCCTGTGATACCAATATCTGCTTGTTTTCTCATTTTTTTGCGTGTCTTAGACCGTGTAACTTGTAAGCAATTCAGTGGCCACAAGCCCATCCTTGCTGGGCACACGCCTCTGTGGATTAATGTGCATTGCTGCTTGACCTCTGGACCTGTGCAACTGCTCTCTTGGAATAAAAAAGTCAAGTACAGAAACTTTTCTTGGTCTGAAAACAGTGATTTGCAATCAGTTCACTTCAGGTTGTGTAAAATTCCCTTTCAACAATGTTTTCTGTTGTGCATATATAGGGATGCTAGAGCCAGCAACTGTGTATGTTCTATGAATATAATCCTGTATTTACTATAGATTTATTTTTTCATTGTTATTTAATCTGAGAAAAAAGTGCCATGCTTTATTACTTAGTTAAAACCAACAGATAAAGCAACATTATAATGTGTCTTAAGCAATGTGTAGCATTGTTATTCACAAGGGCTGTTGCATATCCTGAGGGCTCTCCCCTTCCTCTCTCTGAATCCAGACATGAGACTGAATTTTACCCTGGCTCATGGAAGCATACAGGGTTTCTGCCCAAAGATTTCAATGTTCAAAGACGAAGATTAGACAAGTTCAGAGGAATGGGCCCAGAGGAGCTCAGAGGTGTTTTTCTGTCTAGGGGCCTCAGCAGCCTCGAGGACAATGCTGTGAGTATCAGAAAGTGGAAAGGAGCAGATAAACCACTTCAGAAGCAGGGAGAAATGGCACTAATTGAGGTCATCTTCACACACTTGAAATGTTTTGTTCTCTGACCTGGAGTAACACAGGGCAACTCTCAAAATAGGAATGGTAGAGGGTGTTAGGGAATCTCCTGTGTACCCTTGGAGAGGCTTTAAATAGAAAACCTTTTAAAACTAAAAATATGTAGTTTAGGAAATCTCCTAAGGCCACTCTCTCATTTTCATGGGGAGGTTTTGTGTTACAGAGCTATATAAAAAAACTATCTAATTGCTTAGTTCACTAAGCTTCTGCCCTCATCCCAATAGACTTCACTTTCCATTGCTCTATGATCTGTGGATCCACATTTCATTTTTATCATGGGTCTTCTGCACAAGGAAACTTGCTTTATTTTATAAACAAAAAGCTCCAGCTAGAGAGGAATGAAACCTCTACAGCATAATACTGTAATTCTCCTCCAAAAGCATCAAAGAGTATATTCTGGAATTGCTCTCACAACCCAGCTATCTACGCAGGATTAACTGTACAGTGCTGTTGCTGGAGGTCTCTTGCTTTTAGGTGGAATGGAATGGAAATGGGTCTCACTGGCTTTGTTTCCATCTGGGACAGAGTTCATGCAGAAGAATGAGGAAACAATAGCACTTTGTCCAGCAGCTTAGCTTAGCCAATATAACACTTGCTATTGGCCTATTGCTTAAGCACTCTCTTAGTTTCCTCAGAACAGTTCAGGTCAGGCAGGTCTAAATTAGAGGACTTGAGTGTCGAAATCTGCATTCTCAGCAACCAATCTGCATTCTCAGCTTACTTCCTAAGCCTTTTTGCATCTTCCTCTTCCAGAATGTTTCGGTTTCAGTATGGAAAGTAATGTGAATGCTTTTCTGCTGAAGTGTTAATGCAAAAGAGTCAGATCTAGATCATTGCATAGTGACATTACTGGTATGTCCAGAAGGAAGAGCACTGGATGATCCTGCTTTCAATCTCTTAATTACCATTTGACCAAAAAGTACTACAATGTCATCTCAAGAGTTCACATGTGCTGTTGTTCTTGAAACATTTATTTTCCTGACCTAAGCTGGGGGCATTTGTAATTAAAATTTTTATTTAAAAAGAATTTAACAACTATTCTTGGTAGAGGAGCCTAAAGAGGGCTTGAGTCTTTGTGCACCTTTAATTACATTTCAATTAATTTGGAGTTTCTCTAAAAACTATAAAGTAACAGTAACAGTCATTGTCAAATGTGGTAACAGAAAGTCTTGGACGAGTCAGGAGGTTTCACGTTGACGGAAGTAGAGCTGCTCAAATATATGAGGACGGATTAGTTGTCGAAAGAAGTAGGTGTTTTTAAAGCAGTAAGTACACTGCCTGTTACTTTTAAAAGGAAAAATGTGTATCATAAAAATCTGCATGTTTCAGTAGAAAAAAACCCCAAATGTTAACTTTGCAAGATTTGGAAGAAATTTCTCTGGTGAGTGGTTTATTCTATGTTCTGTTCTTGAGCCTTCTGATGAAGCATTGAATAACATCCTGTACCAAAGATGTGATGCCGCACCAGGTTACTGTTGGTTTGATACAGACAGCAACCTCCTCCCCAACACAGAATAAATATTTGGGAAAAAACCGTTTCTGAATGTGCTTTGGAGTGTCTCTTCAGCTTCTATATGCTCACTTTGAAGCTTGCCAGAATGCTTTGGACCCAGAAAAAAGATTTAGTTTGGCCCAAGCAATGATTGACATCATGCATAAACATCCAGGGTTTGATCTTGAGCTTCAGTGCTCGTCCACACTTACAAAGATGAATGTATGTGTTTGCAACTCCACCTCACTGCTGAGGGACATAGTAAATCAACAATTGGATTGAATTTATGGTATAGCCATCTTGGGCAAGTAGGTGAAATCCATAACAGGAAACTTTGATTAAAATCTCAGTGGGTTTACAGTGTTAAGGGGTATCAATGAAAAATAAAGCCCATAGATGTTTTGCAAACATAAGGCCTGAAGCTCAAGAGCAGAAAATTATAATTTCCTCAACATAGGAAACAAGACATTGGAAAGATTGCAGAGCTTCATATGACATGTTAAAGTCACATCTATTATTGTTTGAGACAACTAGAAATAGTATTTGAGAGGCATGGAAGGCAATTTAATTTTTTTTCTGTAATGCAGTGGCTAAGGGACTAGTCACATTTAGAGTAAGAGAGAAGAGACTTTAAAGAGAATATAAACAAAGTTTGTACTTTGTATTTCACTTTGAAAATTTTCAGATAGCTACGAACTCCTGTGCTAAAAATTAAAGCACAGCATTTCAAATCCTCACATTTTTCTTCAGGTCTGAAAATTTGCCTCAGTTTTCCTCTGTATCCTGCCACAGGGTATTTCCTTTCTCTAAGCTTTGATTTCAGAGGCTGCAAGTTGGGAAGCTTAATTAGCTAACTTTTGTAACTCGGCTCTTAGTCCACAGACGGAAGTTGGGGTTTTGGTACAAGAGGCTCCTGTTGTGCTGCTGCTGCCACCAGGACTTCCACATTGCTAGCAATAAAAAAAAGAATGTTGCCAGCATCACCGGATCTCAATTTTTTTTCTAAAACAATATGAAAGACTCAAAATAATTTTAGTATGAATGACTCATCTAGAGTGGGTACATAGATAATTGACATGAAAACTTTTACATATATACATATATATAGAAATTTTTCTAACTTCTGTTTAAATAAAGAATGGTTGATTTTTGCCTTGATTTCTATCTATACGTGAAATTTGTTGGCTAATGTCACTGCGTTTATTGGCAAGTTTTAGGTAGAGGCCCAGAAGGAATATGTCCACAAGACTTGTTTGCTTCTGTTAGAAGCTTCCCCCATGTCCAACAGAGCCAATGTCACATGGCTCCAAGATAGACCCACTGTTGGTCAGTGCTGAGCCCCTCAGTGACAATGATAGTGCCTCTGGTGTTGGGGAAGATGAAATAGGAAAATCTTATAAATATGATTACCTGGCAAAAGATGCTGAGAATATAGAAACTATAAGCTAGATTGAAATGAAGACAAGCTTCGAGATACCAAACCCCAGTTACTGAATAACAGGAAAACAATGGTATGGCCAACTGAAGGTAATCCACCTCCCTGCTTACTCCAGGTCCAAGGGTCAGAGCAGACCCTACCAACTCCAGCAGAGAGTACAAAAAGCAGTTTTAAGGGTTTAAAATGTAACACCATATGGTAATACAAGGATGCTCATAGGCTGTATGTAAATGCTATAGAATTTGTATCTTGTTTGGTTTGTGAAAATTAGAATATTCAGTACAGAACATGATTTATTGTAAGCAGCGACCACGGTACCCTTACCCTTACTCTTCTGTATCCCGCTTCCCCGATTCCTGTACCTCTCTCTCTCTCTCTCGCCTCCCTTACCTGCCTTGGGACTGCGCCCTGCAGCTCCCTGGCAGGCTCCCCTTCCCCCACTCTCTATCGCAATAAACCTGCATGCTCTAAGACCGACTCCTGAGAGCTCTGTCCAAACCGTCTGTACACTGCAGAGGCATCCCTACGGGCCCACGAATTCAACACTCTGGGATAACAGATTTAGGAAGGGAGAAAAAAACCCGTGCAACAGCAATTACAGCCATAGAGAAGCAAGAGAAAACAGCCCTGCAGACACCAAGGTCAGTGGAGAAGGAGGTGAGGAGGTGCTCCAGGTGCCGCAGCAGAGATTCCCCTGCAGCCCCTGGTGCAGACCATGGTGAGGCAGCTGTGCCCCTGCAGCCTGTGGAGGTCCATGGTGGAGCACAGATCCACCTGCAGCCCAAGAAGGACCCCACTCCAGAGCAGGTGGATGCCTGAAGGAGGCTGGGAGCCTGTGGGAAGCCTGTGCTGGAGCAGGCTCCTGGCAGGACCTATGGCCTCATGGAGAAAGGAGCCCACACTGAAACGGGTTTGCTGGCAGGACTTGTGACCCAGGACTTGTGGGGAACCCATGCTGGAGCAGTTTGGGAAGACCTGCAGCCTGCAGAAAGGACTGAGGTTGGAGAAGTTTATGGTCCACTGTCTCCTGTGGGCGGGACCCCATGCAGGGGAAGAGCATGAGAAGTCCTCCAACTGAAAAGGAGTGGCAAAAAAAACATGTGATGAACTGATTGCAACTCCCATTTCCTGTCCCCTTGCCCCACTAGTAGGAGGAGGTAGAGAAAATCAGGAGTGGAGGTGAACCTAGGAAGAAAGGAGGGGTGGGAGGGAGCTGTTTTAAGATTTGGTTTTATTTCTCATTATCCTACTCTGATTTTGAATGGCAATAGATCAATTTTCCCCAAGTCAAGTCTGTTTTGCATATGACACTATGACAGTGTCTGGTGAAATCTCTTCCAGTACCTATCTTTATCCATGAGATTTTTATTATATTTTCTCTCTCCTGTCCTGCTGAGGAAGGGAGTGATAGAGCAGTTTGGTGGGCACCTGGCATCCAGTCATGACATTGATTGTAAAAAATATAGGATCTAAGACCTGAAAATAAGACTGTTTGAAAAAATTGCAGTGTTATGGTGAATCAAGCAATAGATAAAAGTCTTACCCTATTTATATATTCAGGAAAAAAAATAAATAAAGCAGACAAAGTGATTTCCCGCCACCAGCTTTACCCTGCGCTTTCATGACAATGGATTTTGTAATTGCATCTTGCGGTGCACTGGGGCATTAGTATTCCTAATAGTGTTCCGGTGGGTACAGAATATTAAACACTAATGATGAAAGTAATTACTGAGGTTAGCCTGGCCTCAGGATCACTGCATCAGTATCCTGTCCTGGCGGTATAACTTTCCCTGCCCTTTGGCCACATTTTATTACTCTTTTGAGTACAGCTGCCCAGCTGGATGTGTGTTCACTGAGATTTCACACATGGAACCCATAAATTCCCTGCAGCACAGACCTGCCCCTCGTTCCCAATCCTGTGGCTGTGCAGCACTGTGGGTTACGCAGAGAATGCACAGAGCAGCTGATACGCACCCAGAAGCCAAGAGCTCCTTGCCTCAGGTCCCTTGTGGATTCCTGCCTCTCTCTTGAACCCCTTGCCCCTATTCCTGTCCCCACAGACCTTGTGATTTTGTGTTGGTTGTCTGAGGGTTTATTTCCAAGCGCAGGCAGTTTTAATGGGCAGGAATAATCATAGTAGATGTGACAATGTGGTTAATAAACCATGTCAGCTAATGAAAGAATTTAAAACATTTTCTGTTTTCATTAGCAAATGAGACTACTTAGATGTGTTCCAACATAATTACGTCTATTAAAGCTTCAGTTCTATTTTCATATTTGATGCTTGATATCTGATATGCGCTAAAGCATTGCAATTTATTCTTGCAAATGAAGCTATTGCAATGTTTCTTATGTAGACAATTTATAAAAGCCTTATTTGGGACATATTTGTTCTTTCTTTGTTTTTGTTGTTCTTAAGTTCTTCTTTGAGGAACATTTATTAGCTGGAGTTTCACCCATCTCTTGGTTTGGTGTACCCAATCCCCAAAGCTCTATCTACCAGGAATTCCACAGCATCTACAGACCAAAAACAGACAGTAAAGGAGGTAATCTAAAAAAATAAGTACTTCAGCTTATAGCTGATAAGTGGCTAACTATGCAAACGCCAGAAACTTTCTACAGTTCTTGGATTCAAAAGGATGTAAGTTCCCTTTTGCTTATAGTAGTAATAATTCTTTCAAATAGAATGCCTGAGTGTGATCTTGCTAGTTCAATTGCAACTACTGGTTAAATTCTAGCTATGTGATTCTTAATTTATTTATTTATTGCTTAAGATTGGTGAAGATCCATTCTATGCACCTTTAAAATGAGATTTATTTTTCCTGTGAATGAACACAGAAAGGTAGAACTCTTGACCTCATGACAGTAGGAAGTAAGAACAATCAGATTAATGAGAAGGGGAATATACATGTTTAATATTGATATGAGGTCACGATAGTCTCCAGATTTTGTGTTTGTGCATGTGTACAGTCTACAAAGCAAAAAAAGACTGAGCATTAAAACAAATATTGTTATAGTTGAAGTAAATTATTACTATAATGTCTACCATTTCCTGGTGTAGGACTCCAAATTTGGTTGGTTATAATTTTGATAAATGCTAATTATTGTGAATGAAATTACTGATGTTGGATGGCTCTAGCAGGTCGGCATTTTTTAAATTAGTCAGCTTAGTTGCTGCTTGCTACTTCTCCCATCCTCAGGGGAAACAGGAAAGACGCTGTTCTCCTTGTAGCGTGTAAAGATGAGTTGTCCTGTCCCACCCATCCAGAGTCACAGAATTACAAGAGCACATTGTAAAGTACTGGGTAGGAGGGACAGAATAAAGTTGCACAACTTCTGACACTGAACTTTGGGGTGCTGTCTTTCCAAACTCTTTTTTTTCAGTGTAGCTGTGAAGGTGTGGGGAATGGCTGGTGTTGAAATCTAAACATTTATTACTAATAACAGCATGGCTGCATTCACATTTTCTTATGACCTGTGATTCATTGGTCATAAACAGCAAAGTGTGAAGGCACTCAGCAATAGCAGTGGCCATATCTGCCATCTGATGTGAGCCATCTGAGGCTGGCCCAGTTGTACAGCCTGGGACAGACATAGAGCAGAGTATCTTTCCATGCACACAGCCAGGAGCTTTTCCTGCCACCACTTCCACAACACAAAAGATGATGGACCATTGGCTTTTCAGCTTCCACGTGACCAATCTGCAGACTTTGATCATTTTTATTTCCTGGGGCTTCTGTTCTTTTGGAGGCTTCCATCATCAGTGGAAAAGGGGTCCAGTTCTGCAGACCATAGGTGTTTGCTGTCCCAATTTTGGGAGTACCATAGGTACAGTGGTGCATGTGCTGGGATCTGCACAGCCTTTGGAGGAGGAAGGGCCTCAGCTAGTAATAAGTGAACCCAGTTACAAGGGTATATATACTTTAGAGAGGTATATACAGCTGAAAGCCTTCTGAATTTTAATTCAAAAGGTAAATATCTCATTTTAGATACAAAAAATAGGTAAAATAACATTTGCTATAGATAATATAAGCTTTGAACAAAGTCAGGTTTATAGGTTCAGTGTCTTTTACCTTCAAAGCAAAAGACAAAATGCCAGCATATTTTTAGGGGTTAGGATAGGTCAGGGTGGGCACAATTCTGGGCTTGCATGTGTAACAAGTCAGAAACAAATCTAGTCATGTTTTACAATTAATTTTTGAATGGTCTCCTAAAGTATTGAAAAGCTTTTGTTATCTGTATGTAAATGATTTCTCTGTTTCCTTTTTCTTTTTTCTCATATGTTAGCAGTTATTTGCTGACGTATTGATAGAAGACCCTGCGTTGGTACAAGAGATTGCTTTGTCACTATTAGAGATGGGAGAACACAAAGAGAAAAAGACAGGCAGAGAAAAGCAGCTCTTATTCCTTCTCCACTCTCCTGGACCTTGTCACACTCTGCCATCACCTGATGGAGGTGGCAACAGAGAAGGCATGGTTATTTAGGTTAGTGCTGTTTTAGCTGTGGTGATTTCAGAGAGGTTTGGTTTGTAGGCAAAAAAAAGTGACTTCTTTTAAATAAACCACCTACTACAGTTGGAAAAAAAATACCAGAGAAAGAGAGTGCCTGCATTTGTGTGAAATGGCAAATGAGTTTAGTTCCAAAACTTAAGGCCATGCTGCTTCTCAAAGACTGACAGGAGAAACCCTTTCCCAGTGAAAATACCAAAATTTTGTCAAAAGGAGCAGGTGGAATTCACTGATCAAATGAACACAAAGATGCCTCCTTTTGCGGAGTTTTACTCACTTAAATATTTTAACAGCCTTCTTATGAAAAGTAGTGCAGTATAAGAAAAGGCACACAAGAAGTACAAGTTTTGCTCACCACCAGAGGTAGGAAAATATAAAAATTGCTCTAGCTCTGCTGATCTTTACAATGATAATGAAATAAGATAGGCAAGGGAAGTCAGTGTCATTTATGGAGTTATCAGCTGGAGGAGATGACAATTTGTACAGGAAGACAAAGAAGTAATGGGGAGACTGCAAAGGGTAGTGTTGAGCTGCTGTCTTGGAGGCAGGTTATTGGTGAAATTCTTCTTGTTCAGCTCCATATTACTTGACACTTTTATTAATGATCTCAGTAGAAAACATAAGGAGGTGTTATTAAATCCAGGACATTGTAGTGCTGGCAGATAAAACTGATATGGAAAATAAATTTAATACCTTGCAGGAAGAACTCACAGTTCTAAGGATTAGAGCAGTAGAGAGGAGATATGCATCAAAAACACTAATCTTAAGGTTATGCATAATAATAGAAAATTGTCCTGTGGGCTCTGAGCTTATTACTTGGAAGCAACAAAGGGTGAGAAAGAACTGGGTGTAGAGCTGGCCATAGGATGGGTGTAAACTGCCAACATATCACAACTGTGATGAGCAGGAAAGCCATTATTTCTTACTGTGAGTCAGGCAATGAGTTTTTAGATGGAGGGGAAATTGATGCCTGTATGTGATTCTGGCAAGGCCTTACCTGGATTATTAAGCATAATTTGGAGATTTGTGTTCAGGTAAGATAAATTCAGACTGGAATGGGGGCAAAGATGATATACTGGCATGCTAGGGTGAAATAGAGGACACATTTTGCAAAAGTAAATGAAATAGATTGGCTTGTTTATCCTAGGAAAAATGAAGGCTGAGAAGATAAGATTTTTCTCCATAAATACACCAGAAAGATAAGCACTGAGAATGGAGGGAAGCTATTAAACTAAAGGCCAATTTTGGCAGCAGAACAAATGAATCTAATCACTGTGAATAAATTTAATCTTGAAATTAATAAGGGATTTCTAAGAATCAGACAACAAAGTTCTGGAAGGGAAAGAGCAAAGGGTAGAAAACTAACAGTTTTAAAGTGGGGCTTGATTCATTTATGGAAAGGATTTGTGGGATGTGATTGCTTGCAATAGCAAAGTTGGGTGTGTAGGATAGATGACATTTCAGTCACTGTTTGTCTTAACCCTTTCTCTAGCTTTCTTCTTGAAAATTCAGAGTCTGTATCAAAAAGACAGCAGCATTTATTTTCAGCAGCTGAAAACCTAGACATCTTTCAGATATGTGAGCCATGACCACTCAACTTAGTTTGGTGGAAAATCTAATTTTCTGTCACAACTCTTTTTCATTGAAGTAAGAACTTCTTGAATTATAATTTGGCACGTGGAGCTTTCCTGACCAAACTAAGAAACAGGTTAATCTACTTCAAATTAAAAAATTCCATGAAGCAATGAGATCTCTTTTCTTGGCAATTTGTGTTTCTCGTTTAGATGCTCATCTTTCTAATAGAAAAGAAATGCTAGTTAAGCAACTTCTAGTTGAGCTGTTCCTTCAATTATATGCATGCATACATACACACACAAATATTTTCTGGTAACTAATAAGGGATAAAGTTACACTGAAACTTTTCACCTACCTTTTTTTCATGAAACCTGTAGAACCTTAGTATCTTGAAAGTTCTGCCTCTGTGTCAGATTTCATTAATATTCACCAAATGCTTTAAAAGTCATCTAGAGCAGACAGATGGGCAGTCCAGATCATCGCCTGGCTGCATTTCTTTTGGGAACAGGACTAAGAGGACATACTCATCTGAGGTGGCATACTTAGAAATCCCTGAAAAATAGCAGTAAATTGTCATTTTCCAGTATGAGAACTGAGTGGAAAGTTATGACAGAAAGTAAGACCTCAGACGCATATGTAAGGCCACTAAGCATAACATTATCGTCATTTTAGAGAAGATGGTTAAGTCAGTCTAAATATCGATATAAACCTATATAGTTTATTTAATGTGGTACTCGGAGGTGATGCTTTTACATCTTCTTTTGATGTGATGAAGCTCACAGTTCATTACAGTATGAACTGGTAGAGGCTCAGATTCAGGCTGAAACATCAGAAAGGTTAGTGAACTCTTTTCCCGTTATGGGGTGTCAAATGTGGTGAGTGCACCTACATTCGTGGATTCCTCTACCTCACAAAATAGCTTTTGTCAGACCTGTCAGAATTACTCCCTTACTTGATTGTCTCTCCATTCCTGGAGTGGAAGGTCATTTACATTTAAAAGTACAAATTTATGTTGTATGTACTGTTCCTTACAGCACAACCCTCCCCACCCCCCCAATTGCTTCTCTGTTGCTCAGTGCTTCCCCAGTTCTCAGTTTCTCAGTATTCATCTTCTACCATTTGATGACAAGAGACATCCCTTGGTAGAAAACTAGAGCTAGAGCAGGGCAGCTTTAGTTTGAATTTTTCCTTATTTTTGGTTTTGTTTGACACAGCCTCCTTTTTAATAGATTTTATTGTTCTCTATTTTTCCCCTTCACATGATAACAACAAGTTGATGTGTGTGTTGATGGCTGCTCTGTACAGGCTCTTTATATTGGTCAACTGAGAGCAACATTTATATTAATAATACAGAGCTCTTTGTTTTAAGACCCTAGAGTTGATTTTGGCTGTGCCCCATATGATTCTTGATTGATGTGCATGGTATCTTTCATATATTATTTTTTCTCCTCCCCTTTTTTGTTCCCTTACTTTGCAGGCAGGGAATGACACCTGATTTCAAAAGATCAAGAGCTATGTCTTCTAGGTCCTCTTTGTGATTTTATCACATTGTCACAGCACAGATTCTCTGTGACCTGATTCCTTGACTGATAAAACACCTGATTTGATGTCAAGAGGAAGCAAGGGAGTATCTGACTCCTTTGCACTCTGTACCGAAAAGTCAAAACCCTTCTTTCTGTCATCTTCTTACACTATATGAGATGAAGCATCACAGACCAGATCAATATTTCTGTGGTCTTGCATCTGAAGGAGTGCAGTGATGGATCTGTAGGGAGAGGACATTAAAAGTAGAACAGTGCCCAACTTCTGATACTCAGTGCTTTAGAAGTTTCCTGAGCAAGTGGTTGCATCCAGACCATGTGTTTACTGTCTGCTGATGGACTGCTCTCATAATTCATTAGATGGGGGAGGTTGTGTTAGGGTTGTGTCATACTGGGGCCATCTAGAATAAATGTTTCTAAGGTTATGAAATCATTGTTTTAATAGTAATAATGTGTATGAGCTCAACTTGTCTATTGAGGCTTCCTCTCTGGCAGTCAGTCCTCTGCTCAATTTCTAGTCTAAAACACTGTTATTTATCTCTCTGCCAAATGCTGTCCTTTCTAAATAGGAACAGTTAGCCTATTTCCCTTTATATTCCCTTATGACATTACTGGTTTGCAGCACACTGTCCTTTGTGAGTGCTGTCTGTGTCAATTGAATGAGCAATCCTGAGCAACCATCAGCTACCTGGGTACAACACTTCTTTGATTTGTACCCATCACCCCATTTCAGATGCCAAGAAATGTTTTAAATCGAATGCAAATATCTCATTGAAATTAACCTGATGGACGTAGGTTTCTAAACATGCATTGCTTACAGCTGGAGGAAAGTTAATTTTTCAGACGTGTCCATGTGGTTTTGGTTTTAGGTTATATAAGGCTTTTGAAGTGGAAGCAGGTTTTGGGGAGTTCCATTCGTACCTGAGGCCCATGCTCTTTGAATCTACATCTCACATGGACAATATCCCATCCCACCAATATTCATTACATCTCTCCTGGAAGATGACAGCTCTCTGACAGATAGACTGAGGGGTTTTTTGTGTTTCACAGGACATAATCTCTTTAGATCAGATGGCATCGAGCCTTTAGTCTGCTTAGGCCCACATGTAAGCCACTAAAACTTCAGTGTGTAAAATACATATATTTTTTACAAAAAATGTAAAATGCTGCATGAGTTGTTTCTTATTTACATGATCGGGGATTGAATAATACTGTTTTGAAGCTGCTGAGGAGTGAAAGTGAGGAAAACACTGCATCTGTGTAGAACCTGGCAATCTTGCAACTAAAGCAAGTGAGGGATTCCTAAGGGTGCTGACCTGAAAGCGATTGCCTCAAAGCCCATAGGTAGCGAAACGGGACCTCGCAAACTGTTGTGACGATTTTCTAATTCTGAGCACAAAGAAAGTTTATTCTCCTAGAGTTAAGCTGCACTTCATGAAGTGACCTCTTTGGTCTTTTTTTTTCAACTCAGTGACTACTGGACCCAATCTCCGCACAAGGAAAATGCTATTTATTATCTTCCCTTCTCCTCTGGGGAAAGTGACTGGATTAAGTAGACTTTACAGTTGCGTAGATTTACTCTTTAAAGAGTTGATAAATATGTGTGTATACACACACATAAATACACCTCTGTGTGTGTGTGTGTGTGTGTGTGTGCACACGCGCCTGTGTATATTTTATATCAGGGTTTAGGAGGAAGGAAAGAAACAACTTGTGAATTCTCTTACTGAGCTCAGAGAGGGCATCCTGTCAGTCACTCCCCATGGCTAAGCACTGGCAGCAAGACTCCCTTCTTGCTGCCAGTGATGTTGTTTGCATCCTAGCCCCTTGCATACCGTCCAGCCTGCTGTGCAAAATGGGCTGCTCCAAACAAGTTGGGCACTTGCAAGTAACCTGGAATGAAATTTTAGCTGCTAATTGAATTGGGGCAGTAGTGGATATCAGAGCCCAGAAGAGAGTACAGCAGCACAAAACCCCAAATTGGTAACCGATACTTGAAACAAAACATGATTAAATGGAACAAGCAGATTTTTCACTGGCATAGATCAAGCTCATCTTGGAAGAGTTAATGAATCATTGTAAAGCCAACTGCAAAACATCATGAGAATATATACCTTTTCTTACAAAACTACTTTAAAAACTTAAGCATCATTCTAATACCACTAAATTAAGAACTAAAGTGACCAATTCCATTATCGTTCTAAATTTAAAAGGGGAAAGAAACAAAAAGTATTTCTGAATTTATCACAAATTTTCTCTTATCTTCAGTGTGGTTTCTTTCTGTCATACTCCATGCTGATAGATAATTTTGTTTTTATTGCAGATATATTCCATGTAGCTTAGCATTAAGCATTCAAGAAAATGACAATCATATTGGGAAGTTTAGTGTCTGTACAAGAGATCATATAATGCAGATGAATGATTTAATTTTCAGAATAAGAAAAAATATGTGTATTACATTATGAAAGAATATTACCTTAGTTTTTAATGGGGTTTTTGCATACTTAATCCTTTCCTCTTTGTACAGGTGTGTAAAAACAGTATCACAAACTGCCAGGCCATGGACATTTCTTCTTTAAAGCCCTCCACAAGGTCTCTTTCTTGCCTTCAATTCAGTCATGACCTGTACTTTGCAGCATGATGGCATGTAATGAAAAATTTACCAAGGAAAAACAAATATGTTTTATTTGGTATCTATTCCTTTCCCAGCCTGTTTGCAGTTGGCTGCACTCTCTAGCACCTCTGCTCTACTGAGTAGAACTGAGCATACAACTCACTAAACACAAATGAATGAAATGTTTTCTTGGTCGCCACATTTAGTCATGTTTCAATGATAGTAACATAGACAAATATAATAGAATACCTTCCGTAACTCCTCCTTTCTTTATATAAGCTGCTTAAGTACTACAAAACAAATGTGTGTGTAAAGTGAACAGCAGAGGAAATGCCCAATGCGTTATCTTCCCTTTCCTTAGCTCTTGTGTCCATCTGGAATAAGGAAGATGGAACTTATTTTGGCCTTTCTGGTCATTCAGAAAAAATGCTCTTTTGGCAGACATTCATCAAGCCTCCTTTTGGAGGACCCAGCCTCCCCATACCCTGGACATAAAGGTTAGCAGGGTCTTCTTCCTCACACTGCGCTAGTAGTAATGGGATTTGTCAGCCCCAAGAGGGTATCTGTTAGTTCTGCTTATAATCAATTGGGTGGCAGTCCTGAACCAGACTTGTAACAGCATCACTGATGACTGCAGGAACTGCAGTGGGTGTGTATTAGCATATGACATAAAAATAAATGGTGTCACATCAGTGATTTATTTGAAGTCTATGAGTTGGGTAAGCAATGAAGCATCTCTAAAAATACACAAGAGAGGACTGATGGAGGTTGGAGATTAATAGGATTCAGAAGGCACAGGTGAAATCTTAAAGCCTGTGGTATGCAGAAAGGCTAGCAATCACAACCTGACCTTGAAATACGCTTTCTTCTGGGGTGGTGAAACCATGAGTTGCCACTACTTTCATTTATCTTGTCTTTCAAAAAGAGAAGCATGGCCAACACTATGTGCAGTGGGAAAAATCAATGCCAGCCTGATGCCATAATGTTGGTTTAAAACTACCTTCCAGGGTTACCAACATTACTCTTCCTCATCTTATATTTGGCTTTCCTTTTTTTCCCTCTTCTGTGTTTAATATATGATGTTCAGGATCTGCCCTTGCTTTATACATGCTAAATTTTTATAGACTTATGTGCTGCATTTTCTTACTCAGCTGTTGGGTCTCTTCTAGAGACAGCTGCCTTACAGTGGTGAGCTAAGTGATCTCGTGTGCAATATTGAATTCATAAGCACAGAGAGATTCTTTCAGGCTTGTTGTTCCTTCTCTGTGCTTGCACCGATATCTCTTTCCATGTTCCTTAGTGCACCTCTTCCATCTCCCCTCGGCTCCCTCTGACATCTCTGATGCACCCTGTGCTCAATCCCTCACCACCAGGCAGTATCCTCAGGCCGTTCCTGAGTATGGGAAGTGCCCATGGTTTGCTGTCTAGCCAGGCAAGAAGCACTGTGTTTTGCAGCAGGTTTGTAGCTGTGCACGTGCTGACTGCCTGGCTGTGATGCTGGGAACCCAGCTGGCTGCTGCCTCCGGGAGCTGAGCAAGCCAAACAAAACAGCCAGGGATCAAACCCTCCTTGCCTTTTCCCTGAGCAGGGAGTTCTCCTCACTACAGCTGAATGCTGATTTTGCAAAACTGTAAGGAACTTTTTACCCTCGAGACCTCTGTGCTTATGTCACATGTATTTAAAATTAGTCAGAGGGTTCAAAAGTTGTTGGAGATGAACCGACTAAGGGAACGAGGCTAAAACATTTCCGTGTGACACACCACTAGTGTATTTCTGAGTTTAAAAATGAAAAATAGATGTTATCATGACACTCTATTGTCTCATTTTGGGTCACGCATAGTGGTAGCATAAGGAGGGGAGGGAAAGACATCACATGCAGCTGCAGCTGTGACTTGCAAGCTTCTGAGTATGAATTGTTGTTTCTAGAGCAGTGTCCTACACACTGTCTTTCCTTATATTGGAGATGATTGTAAAGGAGGTCCTAGGGTCAACACTCACCCCAGAGACTGTCAACTTCACCAGAACAGACTTATTCCACCACTACGTGGTTTGCATCCTGTCCCAGCACAAAAAGAACACTGATTCCACACTGTATGGCTGAGATCCACTAGCCCAAACAAATTGATATCCTGATGGTCCCCCCAGAAAAAAGCTTAGTGTGTGGTCAGAGCTGCCTGTTTGCAGCTGAGCAGGAACCTTCGCAGCACGGAAATACCACTTTTGGCAGCACACAGACCATGTCCCAGGGGACTGCTGCACTCTGCAGCCACTTTATGGGCACACAGGCATTGAGGCTAACTGTGCAGCCTCCTTGGGCTGGCCAGGGTCTGCTTCATCCCACAGACTAGTTTCCATTCCCTCTCACAGACAAGTCTTCATTTCTAATCAGACCCTGCAGCACAGAAGTCTTCAAGTGGAACTGAGCGACCAGTTGAAAAGAATTGATCCTCCAAACATTTGGAGCTCTCTTACTGTCTAAATGCCGAATGGTTTCTTTTCCACAGAATGGCAGCAACTCTTTTTTTTTGTTTTCAGATGCCTCCTCTCCTCTGCAAATCACTGAGTGGCTGCTGCATCCATTCTGAATCAGGTTTTGCTGATTTACTGTCAGTGGATATTAGCTAACTTATCAAACTCACACACAGGAGGCAATCAATACAACAAACGGAAGCAGTGATAAGGGGTCATGCATCTGTTATTCCAGAATAATATGCAAAAATGGGAAAAAATCTTATAAAGCCTTCTTACATAGGAGTAGGAAGTGGACTGAGGCTGTATCTGCATTGAGGGACCCACCAGTGCTGTGAGTGGTGTGGTTGCCCACCCAAAACATGGCAAGGTCTGTGGTATTTGCCTTCAGTCTGTGTGAAGGAAAGCTGTTTTTGTGATGCCAAGGGAGCTGTGGGCTCTGCAGCACCTGCCACGTCCTGGCTGGTTGACAGCCAAGATCCATGGGCTGTGCCATAAAGGGCGCAGGCTCAGCCAGGCCAGACTCACCATACAGTAAGTCCTCATGCAGACCAGTCTGTTTGATAGTGGTCCAGGACTATCAGAATGATGAAATCCCACAGATTGGAAACCTCAGTGCCCAAATTTACTATACTGCCTTTGTTTATAGGCTGAAGTATTTCTCAGGAAGACACTGCTCATGTCTGCCCATTTACTTCTAAGGCAATTGCTGACAACTCATTTTTTAACACGTTTTATAGTCCTTGTACTCAGAAGAGCTGTTCTCTGGGCAATAAGGTCATATTCTACAACAGCAGAGCCAAGGTGTTCTTTGGTAGACCTATCTGCAAGCTGCCACTAACTCAAGTCAAGAGAAGGAACTCAACCCTCAAAACATGGCCCTTCTTTCCCCCTTTGATCTTTCCCTTTCCTGCTGTACCTGCAACAATAGTTCTCCTTGATCTGAAGAGGAATTAGTGTGCTTTTTCAGCACCCCTGGACTTCAAAGCACCTTTGACACTTTTAAAATATGATTTAAACTATTTGGAAAAGAACCACTTGTTCCTATTTGAAAGTTAGGATAATTTTTATATAAGTACGCAAAAATTTCTGAGGCTTCTTTATACCAAGAGCCAGTGGGACTTACATAGGAGTTGTGAGGGGATGAGTGTAGTTTTTTGTGTTTGTGGGGTGTCAAATTGATTTTCCAGACAAGTAATCTAGAGAAACAATTATTTGTACATATTTTTTTAATGTGACTGTCTGTGAATATTCATATTTTATTTGCAGCTGATTGAATGTTGAGAATGTTGTCTGATTTATAAATAGGGTACTGTCTCTAAGTCTGCTGCCGCCACAGTTTCATCATGCCTCTGCTCAATGAGAAATTTTTTTTCTGTGACTTTCAATGATACCAGTGAATTATTACAGCATCAAACTAGAGTAAATGAAAACACACAGAATTGCAAATCTGCATTGATTTAGTAGGAAGAGCTGCCAGTCTTTATGACAGCAAGCACAGAATTGATGTTCATGATATTTTAGGAAAGAAATGTTAGGTCTAATAAGTCAGAGCAGTTCAGCAGGTGGAAGAAATTTGGAAATTCTGGGAGTGAAACAGAGTATTGGCTGTTTTGATGGTATTCAAGACCAGGTTTATGGGGCTTTGGGCAACCTTATTTAGTGGAAGGTGTCCCTGCCCATGGCAGGGCTGTTGGAACTGCATGATCTCTAAGAGCCCTTCCAACCCAAGCCATTCTATGGTTCTCTATGACTCCAGTTTTACATCAAAACCTGTGGAGAAAACCTTAATTAACTAAAGGACAAAATCCAGCTACCTCTCAGGAGTTTCTAAGCATCATCAAGTTTACAGCTGAAAACATTGTAAAATTTTGACAAATAGTAATCGGGCCAGAATAAGGCCATTAAATATGGTTTTGCTCCTCCTGTAGAACAGAGCGTGATCAGAATACTTCTATACACATTTAGTACTTCCTGGCTTTTACAGTGGGTGCTGTGTACTAACAAGGTACTGGCAAGACACACAACTATTTTTTATATTATTCAGTGTTGATTAGCTGGAAGTTGAGCACAGAACACTGTGTGCTAACAACCTGGTTTGAAGGTACAAATAAAAGGGCATTCAATGTGTCTAGTCTGGCCCAGGCAGACTCATGGTTCCTATTACTACCTTAATGCCAGTATGAAGAGGTGTTTTGGGTTTTTTTGTTTTGTTACTATTTCTTTCACCATATATTCCTCTTGCACTGAAATTAAAAATTATAAACTGCATGACTTTCTCCAGAATTTATCTCCGATAGCTGGTCCATAAGGCCCTGTGTATTTATACCTGTTATATATAAGGAATGAGTAAAATGAATGTTGTTGGAAAAGTTATCTGAAGAAGTTATTTGAGTGGTTCAGAGGTAGATTATCCATTCACCTTTCAAAAGGTAACTTTTTTCAGCTCCCATGCTTTTTTCCCCATATTAGGCTTCCAGAAGCTTTCATTTCCACTCAGCTGGACAAACAGGGACCCCAATATAGGATGCTGAACCCTTTCACTCGAAAGAGAGAAGCACTGGGCAGCAGGCTGCAAAGCCCTGTAAGCACATCAGGATGTCCCCAAGTGATTTTGAGAGGGACTGTTGGGTTTGGGCACGTAGGTGAAGTGGCAGCTCTGATTTAGTGTTTGTACTCAGTGGTTACTTTAAGGGGAAGGGTAAGCCACTGGCAGGTGTGGAAACTCCAGCAGAGGGGAGGAGACTGGGATGTGGCCAGGGTGTCTAGACAGTGGCCCAGCTCCTTCTTCTGCTGCACCATGGGCATGGCTGCAAGGCTCATAAGGGAGAGGGGCATGGAAAACCACAGCAGTCTGCGGGCACAGGGCTGATTAAGGCTGTGGATGCTAATGGACACTGCTCCTAAACTATTTCCAGCCTAGGTGTGGATGTAAATTCTGGCTGCACTTATGCTGATGGGTGCAGAATTGTTAGGGGCTTTTGCATATGAAGTGTCCAACAGTGGTCCTAGCTACAGATGGACACTTCGTGAGAAAGGCTCCTCTAATAAATATTTCTATAAATATTTTAAATTTAGAAGAAGATGTGAGAATTATAAAAAAAAAATACAATGATGAGCATGGATTTACTCTTTTGCAAATTCTTATTTACCCAGTGTGTAAAGGTGAGAACATAGATCCTGTATTAAACTGCTTGTGATTCTGAATTTTGTGCTGCATATATTACAGGTTTGGCACAGCCTTTAAGATTTTACCAGGTAGTAAGATAAAACTCCTTCTACACAAACCCTTAATGGCTATTCTGTTTTTAAAATAGCTAGCATAAATTATTTAGTTTAATGTACTACTAAGGTTCTTGCCAGGTCAGTGAGACATGTGAGTGTACAAGGAAATATCTGCAAGCTGCAGGCTCTTTTGAGGAAATACTACAGAATTTTTGAAAAAACTATATGAACCAGACTTTAATAAAATAATTCTGAATTTATTTACAAGACTGACTTAGCTATCTACAGGGCCTGGCATACTGGTTGAAATGTTTTTTAATGTTTAACCTCCTTAAGGTTTTTGAGTTTCATAGTTTAGATGTTTGTAATACTGTACATAATCTAGAGGAGGTTTTAAAATTGTATTAATAGAAAATGTTGCAAGTGTTTTGGCTTTGCTAGATTCAAAGTACGTGTAAGACCTAATTGTACCAAGAACAAAATATTATCTCTATGTAAATCCTGAAACTCAGGAGAGAAATGTTGAATATTTCCATAAGTAAGCATATCTGATATAGATGTTCACTCTGTCTAATATATGTTTAATATAGATTTAGTATAGACATTTCCATACAAATGCATCACATTTAGACCTAATTCTTGTTCTGAGGGCATCTTTTTCATGTGGATAATATGAACTTACAGACTTTTTATTCAGAATATTATGAATATGCCTGCAAGCTATTTTGCAAGCCTGGGAAAAGAACATTTTCAGTGGTTTAGTGGGATATCATTACAGGTAGTACAAGCTGTGTTGATGAGTAGGAAATATGCCACTTGGTTTCTTTATGAGGAGAAAGGATTGATGGTGGGATGCTAAGCAGAGGCACACAACACCAACATTTTTTGGTATTTCAGCAGAAACACCAGATAAACATCATTGATATGAGTGACATATTGTAGTGGAAACAATGTGTGGTAGATCAGAGATGAAAGAGTGGGATGTGCTATCCTGTGAATTCAAGGTAGCTTGTAAAACAATTTGTGAGAAGACTGAGGTTCAAACGGAGTTGGACTTGATTTTATTTTTTTAACCCTGTGTTCATATGTAAATGTTCAGTATTTTATTGTTATTATTCCCAGGTAAGTTTATGTTTCTGAGACCTTGCTCTAGCACGCAATATCATGAGATTGATCATTGAGCACAAATGCCAGTAAAGAAGAAAAGAAAAAAGGAAATGGGCTTTTTCTAGACTATTTTCACTAAGAAATAGACCATACTTGGCACACACACCCCCCCCCCCAGTCTACTTTATAAGTGTTTTCTTTCTACTGAGTGTGTAGCCTGTTGTGAAGCCACCTAGAGCCATATGTTCCACTCTGTCAAAAGGCTGGGCAAGCAAACTGCACGTGGGCAGCAGCCAGGTCTGCCATCGCCTACGCCCAGGTATGGCAAGTGCCTCTGAGCAGCCTTGGGAAACAACACGGCCAGGAGAGAGCTGTGCGCAGCACAGCTGTTCTGGGAAGCCGTGCTTTGCAAACAGTGTGGGTTTGTGTCACGCTGCAGATGCAGACTGCCTGTAACCCAGGTAACAGTGGGTGCCTAAGGCCACTCTGAAGGGTCTGCAGGCAGCTTGCAGCCTGGGGTTGGAGTAGAGTTCTGGCACAGCTCAGTGATGATGAAATCTGACTCAGGGTCATGCTGTCAAATCCCCACTTCTGCAATTAACTCATCATCTCACTTAGCTCCTTCCTGCTTCTGCTGCCTTGTTGTAACATAAGTTTCAGCAGCTACTACAAAGTGGCTGCTGCATTAATTTTAGGATTTTTCTAAAGCATTGTAAAGACACATGTAAGATGAAAAGCATTAAATCTAAAATTTACCTTAGTTCTTAAATGCCACCTTCACAATTTTTATCATGCTGGTCATCAGAGTACAGAGGAAGCATAGTTTATAAATTTGGCTGTAGCAGGTGCCAAAAATGTCCATCTAGAAAGAGGTTTGACAAAAGGTAGGTCTTATCTGGGCTGATGACACCTTGCACAATACTATATATTTAAATTACGCCTTTTTTTCAGCTGAATCACTCTATGTCCCCACATGCCTTGAGGGGTCAGCTCACTGGGCACTATTATAGCCTATGAAGTCTCATAGATGATGTCCTTGTCATCAGAGACAAATACTTCATAACTGGACTATCTCAAGGGAAAAAAAGAAGATCAAGGCTTACAGAAAAACCTTGCAGCTAATGCCAGGTTTGTATTATGTTTGCAAAAGTGTTCCTAGGGGCCAGAGTCCTCAGTCAATGCATATTGTTAAGTAAAGGTAAATACATGTTTGTAAAGGGAATGATAGTCAGAAAGTGCCTTGAGCTGTGTGTTCTGCCAGTCTGCAGGCAAATTTGGTGGATGGAGAATGTGCATGGTCATAGTCTCCTGCAAAACCTGGTATACAGAGAAGGAAAACTTTGAAAATGTCCTTGTTTCTAATCCCAGCACTACGTGTAAGGGAAAAACAGACAGATAATCTCATCTTCAGGATGCAAATCCTCTTCTTTAATGATTAAGCTTAGGTAGTGAGGGCTGTTCTACCCTTTAAATTTTATTTATTTAAGATACAAATGAAACTTGTTAATAAGTTGCAGACATGTGACTTTTTGGAAGTTAGGAAATAAGAGAAAAAGCACACTACAGCTTAGGAGATGACTCTGTATCAACTGCTCCTTTTAGAAAGCACAATTTTTTGACCATGTCACAAGGATCTCCTTCCTCAAAACTTGTGTCTAGCAAGGCGTGCCCTTCTGCTGACTCCCTGTATGTCTCTATTAGCACCAGCACACAGATGGGTTTAGGAGTAGTCCCCCAGCACACTGGGTTTGCTTTTGGTCATCTTGTTCCCCAGAAAAAGAGAGGCTCAGCAGGAAACACAGGAAAACACATGCTAAGGTTCAGGCAGAAGCTTGTGTCGACAAAAGCTGGAAGTTGTAGTTACAGGCCCAGCGAATCATAAAAGTTGAGAAGGTGTTCGTCAGCCCTTCCCTGCTGTTAAACTGCACAGCAGTTGCAGGCATGTGGAGCTACAGCAGTTTGGGGTATCTCTTATCTGGATGGTGTTTGCTGGAAAGCAATCCCATCACAGGCTTATTGCATGGGCTGTTTTCCTTCCTTTATCTGCCTAGTTTTATTGGATGCTGTCTAAGCTGCTGTATTTTGTACTTCTGTCTCAGACTGCCCTGAGAGGCTTTTAAGCTTTATAGTATTTTACATATTACCATAAAAACTTGTACACAGGCCATTCATAGCACATTTACTCTTAGCTTTAGGAGGAGTTTTCTCTGGGCACAGTAAGAGAAGAGACAATAGTAATCCTAGAGCAGAATATTTTAGTGGACTGAAGTTTCAAGCTCATGCTGCCCCCACCCCAGATTGTTCCAGTCTGTGGGTTCATGAGTCACAGCATCCTTCTGCCCTGAACTCATTGGCAGTCAGGACCAAGAGTGGTGGCTTGTCATAGTAATGCTTGATTGGCATCTTGATTTATTAGCAAGGACTGACTTAAACATTATTTATTTGCACCAACGAACTGAGTTCAGCTGCAGAACATATACATCTGCAGTTCATGCCATGCACTGCCTGCTACTCTTGGAGTTACAAGGATGTCAAGTAAAGGATAACGCCATGGTGCATTTCAGGAGTGAGAAAGCATTCCAAAGCATTGACTCTCCTGGAATAATCAACAGAAAGATCTGTGAGTCCTAACACTGTGCACCCTGATCAGATACAGGCTTGTGCCTCTAGGACCTGTAAGCTGTCAACAGCAAAAAAATATTGCAGTACCCTATAATATTTTGTAGAATTACACTATTGCATTTCTTTAAAGAAGTTAATATAAGCCTTATAAGCAGTTACACATTGTCCTTTTACACTTTAAACATCCAAGACAAACGACACATCCTAGAAAATAAGTGTGTATACACACGTATGCCCTCTTATTTCTTTCATAGCACTGAATTTTCGGAAGTTGCCTGTTCTTCTCCTGTGCTTTGATGCCTGTGTCTCTCCAACAGCTTGTGGCCCAGCCACACTCACTTTCCTATTGCTTGATATGCTGCTTTTCTGTGCTTCAGAGACAAAGGAAGTCAAGAGCAAAACCTCATCTACTGGAGGAGGGAGGCAGATGTGAGGGTGCCTAGCAAGCAGTGAATGTGGGGACAGCTGCAGTGTGGGAACTGAGGTCAGCTTCAGCATGGGAACTGGGGACCACTGCAGCATGGGGACCACTGCAGCACACCCTCGCATCTGCATCAACCTGCCCTGCACAGGCTGCCACAGAAACTGGCATTCATGCCAGAAAGGGAACTGCAAGTAGCTGGAGAAAAGGCTTTAATTAAGAATTGTTCCTGCCCTTTCCACTCCTCTGGTCTTTTTTAGTCCCTGCTTTATCAGTTATGACCAGTTAATGATTCGTTTTCTGGTTTTGTTTAACTGAAGCCAAGAAGAACTTCGTAGAGAGCAACTCCAATTAGTTACAATGAAAGCAGAAATTTAGCTTCCAGCTTGCCTGCATTTGGACGGCTATAGCAGGAGTCAATTCAGTTGCTTACTTTTCTTCTGAACTATTCTTGCTGCCTGCATATGTGGTTGCCAGGTGCTTCTGGGGGTGAGCAGGCCCTGCCTTTCCTGTCCCTCTCCTCCTTCCTCCCTCTGAAAAGGACCTGCGGCTAGGTAGAGGAAGGAAGGAAGGAAGGAAGGAAGGAAGGAAGGAAGGAAGGAAGGAAGGAAGGAAGGAAGGAAGGAAGGAAGGAAGGAAGGAAGGAAGGAAGGAAGGAAGGACGGACTGTCTGGGTAAGAAGCAGAAGATAGTTATAATATAAATCTTTCTGGAGATATATATATATATATATATATATATATATGTATTTCCATAAGACTAAAATTCATTAATATTAATGGGAACTGTTTGAGAATGGCCCATCTAAATGTTGTCACCTGTATCTGAGAAGATTCCCCTGATCATAATAGGTGCTTCAAACGGATGTTTTGGTTCAGACTCCGAGGTCTGGATGAGATGTTTTGTGTCCTGGAAGTCCCTCCTTCTCTCTCCAGAGACTCAGGGGAGAAAATCTGCATTTTGTCAGGTGAATCCTCTTATCTTCCTGATTTTGCTGTCTTGATGTTAGATAGTTTTGAGCTGCAGCAGGATGAAGGGAAGGCTGTGCATAGTAGTCTGCATCCACCCTTGCTGGCTTACCCAGGCCCTAGCAGCATCTCTTAGAAAAAGGCAGAAGCACAGGGTGCAGCAGAAATGTTACCTTACAGAAGATAGTAAAGAACTCCTGCAGCAACTGCTGTCTTAAAAGCAGATGTTGGAAGCAGAATGAAAGAGGACAATGTAGGACTGTGGGCTGTAGTGCCATCCTGTTCTTCCCTTCCCCCAGCCCTTTTCTTTGTTCCCAGATTTGGCATATGAAACTAGGCCAAGGCTCTTAGCCATACATGTTTTAAAAGTACTAGCCACTCTGTGACCATGACAAAGCAATTTTTTGGGGGTTAGGTTTTGGGGTTTTTTTTCACATAATGTAGAAAATCAATTCTATTTAGGATTAAACTTTGTTTTTGCTGTTTCTAGGGAAATGGCATTGCAAATCTTTCATTTGTTTTTGGGCTGATCTAGATGTAGTAGGCAGTTCTTCTTTTCTCTCTGAGAAAGTCAGGTGCCACATCATAGAAGAGTGACAAAGTCTTGGGACTCCTTCGTAAACACGGCTACAGAGAAGTCACCCTTAATGTCCTGCAGTGAGGTGGGGAAGTACAGCATCTGTGACAGGCAGCTCACAGTCCTTGACCGCCAAAATCAGTGAAGATAATGCACATCTGGGCAGCGTGTGTGCTTCTGCCCTGCGAGGAAATGCTGCTCACCCTGCTTGCACTCACCCTGCTGGTATCGTTTACGGGTTGTGATGTAAAGCAGAGGAAATGGGGAGTGTGAATACCAATCTCACCCTGAAAAGGACTTAGTTTCCTTAGGTACAATTTGTGCTTATCATTCTTGTGCAAAAGTTAGTAGGTCACAGCTGGTTAAACAAACCCTGCCCAATTATAATTTCCGTGCTTACAACACAGAGTATTTAACCTTTCATTACTCCTTCCCACCCAAACCAAAGGTCTAATTTTTTGCATTCAATCTTACTTTGTTCTTTTTTTAGCATAAAGGAAAAAGAAAAACATTAAAAACCTGTAAAACTCACTTCAAAAAACTGGAACTTAATCTCCAAGATGAATTTATGTCTCTTATTTCAGAATGTACTAACTGCATATTGTACTTCGTGTATATGAAGACAAGAAATGGCACATTGTATATAAAAACAGGAAAATACATTATTCATGTAATAAATGCTGGGTTTTTTCATGTCTTCTGGCAATAAAGTGGGCTGCCTACTTGTAATTGCACATCATATTTTAAAGTAATGATACAGATTTTTAATGTGTGTGAGTTGCATTGCCCTGCCTGTCTTCTGTTCCAGCCAGCAAAAGCACGTTCCTGGAAAAGAGACCCTGAATGCCCTCAGTGCAGCAGCTCACATCCTTGCTTTATAAATTAGATGCTTTAAGAATGTTTCTTCCCATGTCTCTCAAATTCAGCAGGATTTGAAGGTCAAACCTGTAACACGTACACATCATAGCTAAATCATGTTATGTCTAAAATACACTTGCTCCAAATCGGAGAGACAAATCTTATGTTCAAGTAACCATTTAATTACAAAAAAAAAGAAAAAAAAAAAGAAAAATATTTAAAAAAAGAAAGTCTTTCTGGGAAATGACAGGCAAAAAGAACTTCTTTGCTTCTTCCCTGACCCATTGCATGACAACAGTGTTTTCCAGTGCCTACATGCACAGATTTCACCCTCACCATGCCATATTGCTCTTTCACTTCCTTTCTTGTGATTTTTGGGGACAAGGTTTTTTTAAAAGGCAGTGTTCCAGTTTCTGCTTTCAGAAGGACCTCTCTGATGGCAATCTTCTAATTTTCTATTCTTGACTGCTCAAAGTTGAGCCAAGTAGGAGGGTTAAGCAGAATTCTGCTACAATTCATCTAACAGGCTTCCCAATTTTCCATTTATTCAAGTACTGTATTTAAAATTGTTTATGGAACATGAAATACAGGGGTGGGTCACATGACTGAGAAGAATGCACTTGGAAAACAGCATCAGCAAACAGTCTGAACAGACATTGAAAGAGGGGATAAAACAACGGTATTGAAACACAGAAACGGAAGGTAACCCTTGAGCCTTTAGAGAAAAGCAAAAGTACTTAGCAAATAAAAAGCAAAAATAAAGAAAGGTAAAAACTAGGAAAAAAAAAGGCAAGTAAAAGAGGAGGTAAATCCATGGAGAAGGCAGAGACTTCTCTTATTTTTCATCTTTTTAGTCACTCTGGAATATACTTGCATCCAAGGTAATTTATCCTTATGGCTCACAAAATTCTTTGTAGAGAGGAATAGTATTGATACTCTCAGACCTTGGCTTCAGCTGGCCCCATTCTGCCTTTAATGTTGGTTCCACAGTATCTGAAAAGATCTCAGCAAGTGATACAACCAGATCATGAAGCCTCAGCAAATGTTTGCATGCCTTTTTGCCATCCTGCAACCAGTTAATACATGAGTCATGCATTTCTGCCAAATTCAGCTGGAAGTCACACGGAAACGGTTTGCTTCGAAAAGCTTTGTCAAGCTTTTCACATGATTTTCTTTGCTTAATATGATCTCATGAGATGCACAGTGAAACAAGACATGCGACAGCCTATTGTGCAATCATAGCCTTACACCATTATCATTTAGAGCATGGCACAAGGAAAACAGGGTCTATTTTTTTACTGCATTGGGTACTCACACACAGCAGAGATGGGGATAAAATTGCACAGAAGTTAAATCCTTTGTTTTATTGCTGCTTTCCTCAAGTGGATCACTTCAACAGCATCTCTGTTGGCACTATGAAAGTGCCATTACAGAAATCTGTCTTTCCACTCCTTTTACTTTACAAATTGATCAGTGCATTTGTTTTCCATCACAAACAGTTTGAATCTCTTCCCATTCCTTGAACCAAATCTTTATGTAGTTTCTGGCAGGCTTAGGTGCCTGTTGGAGGTTACGATTTTTCTTTTTTTTTTTCTTTCTCTCATGGAATTTTGTTCCATTTTTCGCTAAGAGACACTAACAGCTGGTACATAAGAGAGAAAAAAGATGTAGCCAGGGAGGAGGGGGAGGAGTCCAGCTGGCTGCTACTCTCTTGCCTGAGGGGCTTTCTCTTGGGAAGGGCAGAGATACCAAGAGATTTGGGCTGGGGGATGAGGGGCTGGGCACAGCTCCTGGCTCTCTCTCGCTCTTGGGATGGGAGGGGAGCCAGGCTGTGGTCGCTGTGGGAAAAATTCGTCACCACTGTGGAGTTCCGTCTCCTACTATTGTCTCCTACTGTGAAGCTCTGATCGTAACAGCAGCCATTGAAGTGAGACCTTATTAACCTCGCTGGAAAGGACTCTCACCACCTATTCTGGTGCCTCAGGGAACCCCAAGCCCCTCCCCCTTCCCGGAGGGAGTGTCTCCCATCTGCATGCAGCAGCTGCTATGGAGAAGCCTGGATGCCGCTGCCCAGCTCTGCTGCTTTCTGCCCTTTCTGCCGCTGCCTCAGGCTTTTCCGCGACACCGTAACCCAGCACCCCATGCCCACCTGACCCCCACAGCTCCTGCTAAGGCTGTGGAGTTTTCTGTTACATTTTGTTTGCCACCCAGGGTGTGCCTGCCTTTGCCGTGGCAGCCGCCGCCCCGAGGTCCCCGCTGCAGCCCATTCCGCCTTCCCGCCCGGCCGCCATCGCCGCGTGAGGGAGGCGCGGCTGAGCTCGCGCCACAGCGCCCCCTGCAGGCGCGGGGGAGTCACCGCACCCACCCTGCCGGGAGCCACAGCGCCCCTGGCGGCTGTGCGCGGAACTGCACCGGCGGGGACGGTGCGTGCTGCCACTGAGGCGCTGCTTTTGTTTGCTGTTGCCGCCGCTGTTGGTGCTTGCTTGCCTTGTCATACATATATGTACTAGTAAAGAACTGTTATTCCTATCATCACCTGAAAGCCCCTTAATTTCAAAGTTATAATAATTCGGAGGGAAGGGGGTTATATTCTCCATTCCAAGAGAGGTTCCTGCCTTCCTTGGCAAACACCTGTCTTTCAAACCAGGGCAGTGCGCCCAGCACTCACAAACACACCCACAATGGAAGTACTTGGGGAAGTACAGCCTGGAAGTACCTTTCCTCTCCTTCACTTGGTTTTAGACAGTGACCAGCCTGTTCCTTTTCCCTTTGCACTGAGTAGCTCTTGGTCCTTTGGTGGGGTGTGGGGAGAAGTCAGGACAGTCTCTGCTTTCTCCAGAAGTCTGGAGATACCAAGAGGTCTTCAAGGGGCATCTACCCCTAGGGCTTCTCTCGAGACCACTCAGGATTTATGAGACAACACTGTTCCCTTCGCTTCTTACCAGCTGGCCAGTAGTAGGTGAGGGCACACCTCAGATCTAGGTCACTTATATTCAGAGATTTGGCTGCAAAAACTAAGAGGAGTCCAACATATAAACTGTACAGCTCCAAACAAAGTGAGCTGTCAGAGAGAGCAGCTTGCTCGGAGCTAACAAGGCCTGACAGCCAGTGTGGTCCTCCACAGCACGGCCATGGCTGTTCTGCAGGGCATCCCCCAGGAGAAACTACATTGCCACCAGTTCTGCACGAGCAACTCTTCGGGCTGCAGCCCTCCAGCTGCACAGGCACAGCTGGGGAAGAAGGGAAGGTCTCTGAAGGTCTACTGTCAGAGCTTCACCAGTAATGGCAAACCTCAGATAACTGTCAGCATAGGGGCTTTTGTGTTACAAACACAAATAGGTTTCAGGTTTTTAGCACCATGGTTCTAAAACACATATGCCCGTGCATGAAAATTTTCTAGCTCTAGCACACTAGAAAATGCTAGGTATAGGTTCATTATAAATAAAAAGGCTCTGTTCTGCCTGAAGAAAGATCAGATGTGACACAAACGATAAAAAGGGCTTTTGGACAGAAAAAGGGAAGATTTTTATTTCACTTCTGTTCTTTAAAAACAAAGACAGGAAAAAAGATAGTCCTAGTTTACTTTCCCCCTGCATCACAGAATCATTTTCTCTTTATGTCTTTGGACAAAAGTACGAGGCTACTGTCTCACTATATTTGTATGTTGTAATTTATATTAATTGCATTGTTGATCGTGACTGGAAAAAAATCCTCCATCCATTAGGAATATCCTCCAAGGAAAATGCATGTATGCCTAAAAAATAGAGATGACTGTAAAAAAGAACAACATTCAATTAGTTATGAGAGTCCTACCTAACATGATGAGAAAAAGGCAACTCAGAGGCCACACTGATATTTGATATGTAGTACACTCTGCTCTGACTTTAAAAGTGGGCCCTATATGAGAAAAGAGAGAAGCATCTGTTATCAATCCTTGGGAAAAAAAAACAATAAGGTTAATTCCATAATACATTTCCTACTGAGATGCTGGACTACTTCTGCCTCCACAGAATAGCTCCCGTGTCTGTACCTAGCTACTGTCAATCATTTATTCTTGGTCCTACCTCAGGCACATCAGGACATCTTATTCATCAAAGCCATCCAGATTTTGCATGCCAGTACAAATCCTGTTTCTCAGTTATGCTAAGTAGGTACTATGTGTCATTGTCACCTAAATCAAGGCAGAAAATTGTATTCCTATAAATCATTGTTTGGGAAAGGCATTATTAGAGGTGAAATCATACTATCTAACATTGGATAATTAGCAGGATGGCATTAAAATGAAGAAACATGAAGTCAGAATGATTATTTAAAGCTGCCTATTACCTTGGAACATGCTAATATTGTCAGCAAGACTCATCTTTACTTTCCCTAACAAGACACCAGCTTTTTTTACCAGTGTCATTCAAGGTGCCTCTTGAGCACATAAGTATGTAATTTGGCATTGTGTAACTCCATGTGATGCTATATCTGAGAAAACTACTCCACCTAAATATCTTGCACACAACCATGACAGGCATGTTGATCAATCAAAACTGCTGCCAGGTGATAAGAGAGCTCAGAAGGGTAATTACCCCAAACTGAAAGTTAGTAAAATTGCCAGCATCTGTCATGCAGAATAATTCCATTTTGGTGACATCAGTGGGATTACATTCTGTCTCAGATTTTTGTTACTCACTTCTGTAGAGAGAGCTTTCTAGAACTCCTGGTGAAGAATCTAGTTAATAAGCTGTGATCATGGGAGTTTTTAAAAATAGCGGTTAGGTTCTTTGCCCCATGGTAGGGAAGGAGTAAGAAGCGCAGAGGATATTGTTCTCCAAGGAGCTCAAGGCAAATGGAGGGAGGAAGAGTGCCTCTGAGGGTACGCTTTACTCACCCTGCAGCTTTGAGCATCCAGGAGCTGTGGGAGTCATAGCTGTGAAGCAAATGCTCTCTGAATCACAGAGTTACTCAATAGAGGCAGTGCATTGTGCATCCTGTCTGAAACACTCCGGCAGGCTGAAACCAGAAACATGCCCTGAGGAGTAAAATGTCTCTCTGTAAAGGAATCAAAATGTTTGTATTAAAAAAATAAATAAGATGACTTCAAAATTCTCAAAAAGGTCTATAACAAAATTACCTACACTTCATTGTAACCCAACATGGTCACAACTAAGAGGGATGTTGGCAGTCTTGATAAATAGACACAAATATTAGTGATCTAGATACATGTGTGAAAGTGCCTCTGACTGGGGACATTTACAGCAAAACATATGTCTGAGAGGAATGCTCATGGAGAGGAATGTTCCTGTAGCTAATAGACTAGATAATAATTCAGAAGCTCTACTGCCTCCTATTCCTGATATTAAGATAATTTCCAATACAAAGCAGGAGAGCCACTAAAGCTTTCCAAAGTTTTCAAAAGTGCTTGTGAAACTTTGGAAACGAAATGCCAGGATTCTTGGGGTTGGAGTCCAGAGCGAGGTTTAGCAGGAGCACTCCCCAGTGATTTTCATGAGAGTTGGACTCCCAGAAGGGGACATCAGTACCCAGATAAACCATCAAGGTGCTCTTCCAATACAGTTGTACAAGTGCTTCCAGGACCCAGCTGGCTCCTCATGCTTGGATTGCATTGTGCTGTGCAATCCCACACATAAAGCCACCTTTTACTGTACTCTATGCATCTTGTAAATATATTACTCAACCAAGCTAAGAGCATGACTTTGTCATTTCATTGCACCCCCTTTGTCACCCTCAATCCTCCTGTACTTTGTTCTTGTGCTTTTTTTTTGTCCCTATTCAACCAGTTCTTGCAATATAAAACTGCAGCTTTTTCTGTAGAGGAGCATCCTGCTTTGAAAGGCAACTCTAAGGCAAGGATCTTGCTCTTTAGTTTTTTCAAATACAAACAAATGCTTTCAAAAGTGACATGGAGTTTGTATCAGTTGCAGGGCTAACAAGAAAATTACAGGGACAAATAACGGCTTCTAGGATTGAACTTGGCAGAGAAGTTCAAATGAGGTTAAATGTGATTTAGTGTCACACTAAGCCCTGGAGTGAAGAAAATGGAAACTAATTGCACTGGCAATAAGGAACAAGAAAGATGAAACATTTGATATTTGCATTTTGTCTTACTATTAACACACAATTCCTTATTTGAGGAAAATATTTCCCTCACCCTTACAGTATTTTAAGCAGGAAAAAATAGCAATAAAAGCACTAGGTAGTTTTATCTCCTTGCAAACCTCCAGAAAAATCCTCAGCCTACAATTACATACAATGCTGCTGGATAGCCCAAGCGTGGTCATACTGGGTCAGAGCAAAGGTCCATCAGCTCAGAGTCCTGCCTCCCACAGTGATCAAAAGCAGATTCGTGAGAAGATTACAAAAATCTCCCGAGCAAGCGTATGATGATATTTCCCACTGATGTTCTCACGGCCTCCTCAGGCATTTCCTCAGCCAGAGGTGATTGCTAAATGTTTAATAACCCTTGGTAAATTTGTCTTCCATGAGACTGTACAGTCCATCCAAGTCCTATGAACTTTTACCACCTGCTGCAGCCATGCAGCAAGAAATCCCACAGCCTAATTACAGGCTATGTGCAGGAAACACCTTTTTGTTGTTATTGTTGTTAATGTTGATGTTGTTGTTGCTGTTGTTCAGAGCTGGTTACCTGCTGTCCACCTCTGCATCTTACACTGGAATAGACTGCGAGCAAACCCTCCTTGTTTATCCCCTGCCTTTGACTGACAGTTTTACAGGGCTCCCAGTTGTACCTCTTTTTCCACCCAGCAACCTTTCATTCACGTGGCTCCTTTGGGAACCTTTCTGAGTTCTCTTTCCTTCCTCGGGTGGGGACCAGAACTGTGTAGACTTGTCAGCACAGATTTATCCAGTGGTGTAGTGGTGTTCTTGTTTATTTTTACCTAAAGGGAATAAATTTGCTTTTCCTTTTATTGCCACTGAGCTGAAATTTTGACAGAATTATTGGCTGTAATTCTGAGATTTCTTTATTGCATGGTCAATGCATTGACATGCAATGGTCAAGTCAGAGGCTGTAATTTTATACATTGGGATTGGTTTCTTTCCCCCAGGTGCATCATTTTACCAACACACTGAACTGTTTTTTCATTTGAAAATAAGTTCAGCTTTTTGAAGGACGCCTTCTTGCTTTAAGAATCGTTTAATCCTGCTGTTTAGCAATGCCAGCATAGTCTCACCCTTTCTTAAGTCTTTGTTCGTGTGTGGTATGCATTTCTTGAATGTTTCCAGTATGTCCCCAAAGGGTCTCCATGCCATCTGCAAGAATTTAACTGCCCCAGCTAAGTCTTCTGACTTTTTTTTGAGTGAGTATTCTCCTTTTTAGGTAGTCTCTTATTTTTAAATTGGTATAAGTAGGTAAGTTCTCTACCTGCTTATTAAGCATACTTTGATAGAGAAGAATATAAAATTGAACATAGATCCCACAGAAAAACAAAAAGATTAACTCATAAGTCAACCTCTGTAGCAGCCACCTGATGTAGTAAACTATGGATCAGAACATAAAAGTGATATAATGCTCAGCTAATAGGGCAGCTGTACTCAGACATGATGTGTTGAGATCCCTCAGTGAAGTGTGTAAGGACCTTCAGCACCTTTAGTTAAATAAAATTAATGCTTTCAAGTGAAAGCATTATGTCTACACTTATAAGGCACATATTATTATCTTGGAACACACCATGGACAAAATTTAAATTAATCTTTCCTACATTTTTTTCTTTCTTTGTGAACCACTGAAAAAAATGCCTCTTTATCAGAAAAGGTGCCATTCCCATCCCCAACAAGTTGTAATTCCTACCATAGCTGGTGCCTGATTGCTGCATCAAACTGTAGAAAGACTATCTCTCTGTGAACGGCTAACAGCTGGGATACTCTACTGAAATCCACTGGATTCTGGAAGTTGTAATAATTTTCTGTATGTCATGAAGTTCAGTCCCTGCAGTTTCAAGAAGGGTAAATTTATCAGGTAAGGTGTCAGAAACTGCACATAAAGATATGTCAGTTTTGCAAACTCATTTTCCCTCCAGAGGTTTTGTACTTCAGGACTTTCTCAATTTTTCATCCTCCCCTGTGATGCAGAAGAAGAATGTGTTTACAACCCCCTCAACATTACTAAACCAGGCTTTAAGAATAGAGATTGTGTCAGATGGAGAATTATGAGGATGTAGTAAAGTCAAGGAGGAAAAGGCAAAAGGCATAGTAATGACAAGTTGCGAGCAACTCAAAATAATGGTTCTTTCATTAGCTTTTCCCATTAAACATTTAATCATTACAAAATGCCAGCAAGTATGGTGGTATATCCTACTGACTATCATATTAAGATTAGGTTTGACAGACATAAGCAGAATCATGTCCTGAGATGGCATTTTACTTACTCCAATGACCTAAACGAGGTACTATCTGATTAGGGATGAGAGGAACAACATTTCCAAGAGTTTTTAAATAAAATACTATTGTAGCTCAATCCTGCAAAGTAGCAAATATTTTCCAACTGAGGCTCAGAAGTTTTTTGTTCCCTCCAGGCTTAGCAAAAACTTCTCAAAGCAATGGGTCTCTGCAAGTCATTACCCTTACAAGAGCACCTGCTCTCTCTTGGTGCTTGTAGGAAGTGTGTGCACAGGGCTTGACAGCCTCCCAAGACAGCCCTGGCAGAAGTGATTTAACTCTGATGTACCTGTTATAGAAACCCAATGTTCTCTCTGTCAGAAGGGCCTGCCATCACTCAGGGAAGTTAAATGGTCTGATTTGGAGGAGAGGGAAATTATTCCTCAGCAGCAGCAACCAAAAAGATCTCTTGGTCATGAGCAACGGAGTAAAACTGTCTGTACAAAATGTGTTACAGAGACAGCAGAGCACTGAGGATTCTATCACTGTCCATATTTTCTGTTTTAAAAGTGTGGTAGCTAGGCACACATTAGATGTGTCTGAAATTGAAATACATTGCACATAATATTCCTCCTACATCTAGTTATGTGGTTTCTCACTGATCATTGAGCTCAGCCTTTTTGATTGTTTCAAAGCTCATTACGCATGCTAATTTATGTGAGCTTTCTCAGTCATATACAAATGAAGTTACTGATATGCACTTGATGGCACAATGAGCACACACCACAGAGCAGGAAGGGCTTTTTGTCAAAGAAAATAAACCCACTTCAAAAATCAAGCATTCATAAGCACAGTAATAAAATAAAAGATGTAACAAGTATTTATGATTCACTGACTCCTTTCTTCCTTCCAAAATGAAAATTCAAGAAGATATATTCAGAACTGATAATAAAAATCTTACTCACATAAAAAGAAAAATACATAAAAGATAAAATCTGGAGACATTAAAAGACCAAGCAGGTCTTTTATATATTTTCACCAATTTTTGAAGAATTTATTATTTTTATCAAATTGTTGTAATAAATTTTTCATTTTATAGCAGATGCCAGGACAAAAGGAAAGCTGTGCAGGGAAACTTTTTACTCCTGAGTTGTATGTGAGCAGAACCAAATGCACAGATAAATGAACAGGGGTATTTCCTGGTGACAGGAAAACAGTCCAGACGTGCAGCACTCACACCCACAGAGGAGTACGCACAACATGCCATGTTTTGAAATTCCAGCTCATTATACTGTGAGAATGCTCCAGGGGCTGAAAAGCAAAATGCCAAGAGCACTTCAGTGCTTGGGACAGGATTATCTCATGTGACTTTGGTTACCTAATTATCAGACATCAAGTTTAATTGGGCTCCCTGTAATTTTAGGCACCTCCAAAAGGGCTTTCATCTCACTCACAATGAACACATTTTAGCTGAAGGTGTCTTCGTAAGAGTGTCCAGCAAAGGTGTCCAGTGTCAGCAGAGGTACCAAACCTGAGGTGCCAATAGTTACACACCACCTCCCTGCTAAAGGAAAGGCAGGCAAATCCCAGTCCTGCAGTAGTGTGACTTGAATAACAAGCCTAAGCTCCTAGGGAAACCAGCACTATCCCTGTCTCCATGCAGAATGACACACAGCTCAGCTGTTTCACTCTTTGGAAAGGAAATGACAGATTTACTAGAGTAACCTCAGCCTCCCATTTTAAAATCTTCTGGTAAAGAGAAAGTCATTACAGGCTGACCAGGCTGTTTAACAGACACTTCCTAAAGGTGGAAGAGCAATTTCTGGACTATGTTTTCTGTTCTCTGCAGGAGCAGACCTCTCAAGCCTGGGGGGTGTGTTGCTTTTCTGTGAGACCATGACAGATCTCTGATGCTGTAGACATTCTCTGGAAACATAACAGCCTTCCACAAGTAAAATGCAGAAGGAAAAAGAAAAGAAAAAGAAGGATGAAATTTCATCGTGGCTTTATTCTTCACTTGACATCAATCTCATCTTCGTGCTCCTTTTTTCCCTTTCTCACCATCAGCATTTTACGCTCTTTTGCACCAGGAACTGTCTGCCTTAAGCACTCAGTGTTGGTTACCTATCAATCCTTGTGGTGTTTCCCTAATCTGAGGTCAGAGGCTCTGAATTTAAGACTCAAAAGCAGTTTGGGGAATTTCCTAATTGAGCAAGAGCCAGGATATATGAAACAATGTGGTAAAATGCATCAACCATTCCTAGACTTAGGTGGGGGGCCCTGAGAGCAGCCTGCAGACAAGACAAAGGCACAAATAAAACATTTCAGATCACTGTCCCTAAGTAAATCCACTAAAGTAGCAAATATTTTTGCTTCTTGGGCCACAGGTGCCCCCAGAGACCAAATCAGACCTTGCTGGGATGGCACTGGGGATCCCAGAACAAGGTCAGCCACTGGGTTTTGCTGAGACTCAGGGTCTCACTCCCAGCTGTCACCATTTCATCTAGTGCCACAGCTTCTGGCTAAGAAACTGCTTCCTCAGTGTCTCTTAGGACTCTTTCTTCAGTGTTTACATCTACTCAGACAGGCAGACACGGCCAGACAGCCTTCCCCCCAGCTCCCACAATGCCAGGGCCCATGTACCTCATCCCTCCTGTTTCCTATCCTATATATGTCTACGGAAAAAAAGTCAAGAGGTCAAAACGGGCCTAGCCCAATGCTTCTGTGTGTACAGGGACAGGGACAATGCTAAAAAAAATGAGCGGGCTGGGGAATAATTGCAAAAATAGGAAATATTTAGGTGGCTAGGTTTTGGTTTACTCATATTTGATATTTAACCCAAGAGTTCCACAATTTCTTTTTACTTGCATTTCTACCTCAAAACTAAGATGACAAAAGCTTTGTCATTTGTGGCAGGAAATCTGTATCTGGAGCTCTAGTCTTTGTGGGTTTTTTGACCCTAACCCTAAGCGTAACCCTAACCCTAAGGGGAGCAGTAAAAGCAGCCTTTAGCTGATGCTGAGGTGGCCAGCACATGGCTGGTGCCAAGGATCCAGAAGTGGAGGGTGCAATGTTGGGGCAGTTCTGTGCTCTTTCACAGCAGGCAATCTGTTAAATGTGCTGGATCCAAAAATCCTGCTGCTTTCCTCCTCCAAATCCCCACCCATCCCTTTCCATATATAAGAGCTCTCTAATTCCCTCTCTGAGCTCTGTGCTGACCTTTGTGTCATGCCACCAAGTTTTTAAAAGTCTGCATGATTAAAGCAATAAATCTAACGAGGTGTATATCTTGCTAATGGCTCCTCTGTTTCTAAGAGCACAGTGAGTGTCTGCCTGGGCACTTGGCACTCAGAAGCACTTAGCAAAGCCATGATCAGATACTGAGGAGAGCAGGGATAAGAAGTGGAGGGAGCTTCTTGGTCTATTTGATCAACACTGGCAGACAAGTTCTTACCAGTGACCGAATTTCTCTGTTTTATGTGTTTGACCCCTTGGTTTCTTCCCCTCAGTTTTAGTTTTGTATTATTATAAACTTGAAGAAGCTGAAGTACTTGGTAAGGCAGGACCAGTGAAAAAGAGACAGCCCTGTCCCACTTGTAGGTCGAGAGGGGCTAATGCAGTGAGCTGGGAATGGGCAGGGGAAGGAAAAGGAAAGTCAAGGTCAGTAAATGCAAACAGTAATTTTGAGAAAGAATGTGTGAAATACCCACATCTGTGTGATTCTAGTGCAGATACCCTGTGTCCAGCAGGGGAAGGTCTGGCAGATGTGGGCGAGCCTGGAGGCTCTGCAATGTCACCTCTGTCACATGGTGTGACCATGGTGTCCAGGTGTGAGTCCTGGGAGAGCCCAAAGCAGCAGGGGAACCTGTCCCTGTCCAGAGTGTTTGTGGCACAGCACTAGGCAAACAGTCACCCACAAATAATATTAACCTTGATATTCTACAGGAAAATTCTGTATTTTAGAGAAGAATGGCAAGAGAATTGCTTTAGTTTAGTCTGCTACTTTTTGCTAGCAAGTTGCTTTATAAACAGCATAGAGATTTAGAAAAAGCCAAAATATGAAACTTGTTTCCAGCTTCAAAAGCTTCTGGAAAGCCCCAAAATCCACATGATCCATGATGTGCAGGAGAAAATTAATCAGGAGATTACTCTAGTGACATCTGAAAGAGCTGGACAAGAGTTCTCCCCACTGGTAAGGAGAATTAAGATACCCCCTCCGGGGAATATGGGAGCTCAATTCTTGAGTGGGAGAAGTAGCCTTGAGGCATAAAGGCAGCAAAGCCTTGTCCTGTGTGTGAACGCATTTGCTCTTAGGTGCCCCATGAAGTTTGCAGGCTGGCTGAAATGGACTGATAGGAAATGGCTTCTCTACTCCTCTGTGTTGGAGTGTTAATATTTTAGGCTTAGCAGAGCAATTTAAATGTCAGAATTTTTAGTATTTTAGGTATACTATGTTGGCACAATTACTGCATGGATGTGGGCAATTTGAGTATTCATAGACACAAATAGTAAAACAAAGAAATAGAGGAAATAAAAGGTAAGAAGAATGCGCCCTACTGCCACTGGCTATGGTTGCAGGAAACAATAATTAGTGTACATAAATGCTCGGTTCCAAACAAAAGCCATATCCTTTTCTCAATATTTACAAAGAACTCCAATATACAGCTGTGGGGCAGGTCATTATTGACAGAACTGGTCTGTAATGAAATTGCATTTTGGCTTTGATACCAGAATGAATTTGATATTGCTGCTCAGCACAGGCTTTGCAATCTGTTTGCAATGACATTTACTTTTTGCTGTAAACATTTTAGGAAAGCTGAGAAGCACTAAGCTATAAAGCATACCCAGTGTCAAATCCCAGGGATTACTGAAGGATCAATATTTTGTGACAGTGATACCCGCTGATGTGTGGTTTTATTCTGTTTTTATTTGTTTTCTCCCTCTGTCCCCAAAGAGCTCTGGAAACACAGAGTAAAGCAAGAAAATTTCTCAGTTGTACACCCACAGATAGTTGAAACAGTTGTTTAAAGGTTGATGGATAACCACCAAGGATTAGACACAGAGGTACATACTCTGCATTTCTAGCTAAGCAGCAGCTAAATCATGTTTACAGCTTTATTTCGAAAAGCTCTTGTCAATCAGTGACCTAAAAGAGAAACACATTTCTTAAGCTTATGAGCTTAGATGTAGATTATGTTGGTTTGTAATAGCGGCATTGGCAGCAAACTTGTGCAGTGCCCAGCTGCCTTCTGACAGGTTTATTTCAGCTCTCAGGACTGTAATAATGTGAAGATGAGTTAGGGCTGGACGCTTATATGCAACCGCAATGCAGGATTGCAGGACTTTATCCCGAGAATCAGTAGTGGGAACTCCTCTTCCTGAGTCATTGCTAAATCAGGGGTCAGTCATGATGTTAGGAAGCAGAACTAGTTTCTTTCAGGGAAATCAGAAAAAAAAAAATTATGAAAATATGACTACTTCTGGTAAAAAAACCACAAACCAGGTTTTTCTGTGAGAGAAGGAATGTTGGGCACAAACTGCAATCCAGGCAGTTTCTGTGCTGGTGGTTTAATTTCTCTACTTAAAACTCTCTTTTGGCATCAGATGGAAAAAACCCAACATAATACAGTTGCAACTAGAACCAGGCAAAAAAACAGACAAATCTGTTTTCCATTAGTTCAGTGAAATTGTAGGCTGGGCACAAACTTTTACATTGAATGATGTGATTTGGCTTCATTTTGGTATTGCAGAAGCACTTTATTTACAATAAAGTGACCATGTTTCATTTTGATGTACGCTGTATATAGCAACCCTTGTGACTCAGGCCACCCACAGGGTTTCTTATTTTGTTTTCCTAGGTTATTTTTAAAAAAGTCATTTACAGCAGTGTCTCACTGTATTGGGCTATGACATCAAGGCCAGGGAGTGCAGCAACTTTTAAATATTTGAGAATACTTCTATCTTTCATGAAAATATTCTTCAGCAGTAGCATCATTTACTTTACCAAAAAGAACAAGTATGCTCAGAGCGTTGATTCTGCTCTCTGAGAACAGGGGAAGGTGGCTTCTCTGGGTGGGAGGCAGTTGCTAAGCGAAAAATAAAGCCAAGCTGTCTGGCTGGGAAGCCACTGAAGGGGAGCTGGGCTGCCCAAGCACCATCACTGTGCATCTTTGTGCTTTGCTCCAGGGGCTGCATGCAGTGGAAGAAGGAGGCAACCCAAGTGACACGGCTCTGGCACTGGCTGGTGGTGGTGTTCTGTTGAGTGGTAGTGCTTAGTGGTCTCACCTAGGACGGAGTCCCACTGTACGGACACGTGGTGACAGCCTTTGAGAGGCAAGGCACAGAGGCTCTGGAGCTGCTGCTTAGTCATGCCAGAAGGACTGGTGAAACCAACCAAGATAACCTGAAGGCAGAGGCAGTGGCCTGCTGCTCTGTGGTTCATGTTCACAATGGATGAGATGCACTGGTAACTTACCTTGAACTTCTGCTGCCAGGTCTTTTCCTTCACAAGGCATGTCCCCCAGAGCAATTCAGTCCTGTGCATTGGCTGAGACAGAAAACACAGCTGGGTCGGGCACCGCAGGGTCAGTATGAGGTATTCTGCATTATAGCTGCAGAACCGACCCCTCTTGAGTTCTGAGCACTTGACTTTGCAGCTTCAGCTCTGTGTTTTAGGATAGCTACTATGTGTGGGTGGAATTTTGAAAAGAAGTAAACCCAGCCAGTAAATCAGAAATGCTACCTTGTGGAATCGTGACATCCATGTAATCTATTAGCTGTCTTGGAGGCAGGCCTCCATCAACACAAACTCCACTGCTATAGGCATGGCAGCTTCTACAGAAACCTACAAGTCTGCTTGGGTTTCAAAGATATTTGCATAGTGGTGTTAGAACACGAGCACTTCGAATTTCATTCCTGGGCTCCTATTCTCATCTGCCCTCAGCACTGAATACATGATTTCAGTTCTTCTTTGGGATTCTTCCCAGGGTTTTTTCCTGCATTTTCTCATGCTTTTTCCTTTATTTTTTTTTCTCCTATATCCTCTTCCGTACAGTGTCTGGTTGGCAACGTCCCTTCTTGCCTGATTTCACTATCCTGTTCCATATGTTTGAGAAGGCTCAAGTGAGAGAGAAAACGAGAAATGCGTGTGAGGTTTCAGCTGGATGGAAAGATACAGGAGGAGTCAGTTGGGCTTTCCTGGAGCCTCTGGGCAGTGGAGTCTCCCCCCACTCCCTCCACTTTGCCAGCCCACCACCACCACCAAATCCCTGTGTCATCTGTGTTGTACTCAAAGGAAGTGGCCCATGGTCACCAGCTGCCTAATATTGCTGGGCTTTCAACCTCAGAAGAGATGTCCCGCTCCCAGTTCCACTTCTCACTGACCTAAAGCAATTAACAGAGGCCACTGCAGGTCTGAAGAGCAAGCTCAGAAGCTCAGTGGAAGTGTTAAAAGCCACAAGAAAGGTTCAGACATGATCAGCTAAAAGGGGATGGCAGATTGTTGAAAAACTAAAAGGTGTCTAAAGAACATACCCTGTGGACTATTCTTTTTTCTCCAATAGTCTTAGGATTCAACAAACTTTTTGCTGATTTTACAAAAAAGAAACCTAAATGAGAGGAAAGCTAGTGCTGCTCTGAACAAAGACCACTAGATTTTTAAGCAGGGCTAAAATACATGTATTTCCCCCCAACATTCACTTTTCAGAAATCTCTTAGTAATGTTTGCTGTAAGACAAAAAAAAAAAAAAAAAACCACAGAAAATTTCATCAAGAACCCAGTGAAGTCATTAGCATTTACTGCTTAGATCTGCCATGCAGAGGTGCCAGGCAACCTTGAAAGCAGACTGTGCTCTTGACTGAGCCCAGTCTGCAGTTGTGCCTCTTATCTGAGTAACATAATATGCTAAGAATGACTTCTAGTTTTCCTCCATGGTGTTCATCTGCTTGAGAGTGCTGTTCAGTGATGTGAGAATGACCAAACATTTATACCCAGGAATGACCCGCCTATGCGAAATTTCAATACTGTCATTTAAATCTGTTTAAGTTCTGTCACATCCCTTTCTATTTGTGCTAATCTGTGTGCCCTTTCTGAGGGCAGGTTGATTGTCAAATATCAACAAATGGAACACACAATTGTTTTTATCATATATTAAATGGTCTGTATGTACAAGCTTATCAGAAATAGCGTATTTGTTCTGGTAAATGCGTTACCTCACAGCTTGCTGAACAAACCTGGTCAGAGTTGTTCCAACCTTCTCTCTGGAGGCAGGGGACATTATGCTGTGAGAGGCCAGGCTTGCTGATGAAGCAGAACCAGGCACAGGATCTTCTCCTGAAATTAGATTTGCTAATCCTGCTTCCCAATCTTTCTGCTCCTCTGTCTTCGGCACACATTTTATTCTGTCAATTCTCATACCTTTCTTTCCTGATTACCAGATCTTTCTTTCCTGATTATCAGAAACACACATTTTAAGATTATGTATGAAATTTAAACATTTCACAGAATCACAGAATCACAGAATCACAGAATCACAGAATGGGTAAGGTTGGAAAGAATCGCAGTGGGTCATCTGGTCCAACCTTCCTGCTCAAGCAGTTGCCACTTTCCAGTATTGGTCATGAACTTCCTACTGTTTCAAGGGAATAAATGTTCCTATTCAACAAGCAGTGATGAACAAAATCGATTATTCCATACCATCAATGGATTATTTTCACCAAGTCACTCAGTTAGGAAAATATTCTTGCTCTAATTAAGGTATCACACAGCATATTCGGAGCTCTGGATTGTTTACTCCTAGGCTGTGGTATTTGCTCATCCCTAGCTTTGCTCATCTACTTTCTCTGCTGTGATAGATTGTGGGGCTGTGCCGTGGGATGATTATGGAAATAACTGCTCTCAGAATCCAGCTCAGTGACTTAAAGGAAGGAAATCTTTGTCTCAAAGAGCAGGTTAGAAAATAAGTATGGGATGAATATGAATCACTAGTGGAGAACCTTTTTGTGACTTCTGTCCATCTAAAAGTACAAAGTAAGAGGGAGTACTCAATCAGTTTCCGTGCTGCTGTATAATTCACCACGAGTGTAGCACTCAAAGGAATAAATTGCTGCAGTGTGCCAGGTGGATGAATGTGTGACTCATTTGTCTCCTGCTGCTAGAAGCATCTTGTAAAAATGTCTAGTGGAAAAATAATGTACCTTCTCCAAGAGGGGAGATGTATTTTCAATGGAACAGGTACCACATTAGAGAGAGTGATGGAAGCTCTTTTTAGTTACAGCAGAGAGAATATTTTGGATATACCTCAGCTTGTAATATTCTGTATTGTTTTGGAATTGTATTGGAAACTTTATGTCTGCTGCATAATTGTATTGCTCACTCTAACAATGCCTTTGTTTTCAAGTAGTCCACTGATTTGTTTGGGGCTACATATGTTATTACTCTACAAAAATAAGACACCCCAGTGCAGTCTATAAAAACTGACCTGATTGGAGCCATAGAGCAACTACCTGCATCCAATCTGCAGAGTTTTGATTTGATGGTACATGAGCTCATTAATGTCAATAGTGACTTGAGGAATATTGTGATTTCTTTTGCAGTCTTAAGAGTGGGTCCAGTTTTCACCAGGGAGCCTGATTTTTCACCATGTGTGGCTACTTCCATTAAATACATACATCCCAGGACTGCCAATAGGTCGGCTGCAAATGACACCATTGAAATTCCACTTTTTGTAATGCCTGGAGGCAAGAAGAATATTGCTCTGTCTTCTTGATACATAGATTCTGGGAAAATAGTTAAGAAGAAAGACCATCTGGCTGTAGTTGAGAGAATTTTGAAATCTTTTGATTGTTCCTTTCCCATATGTGCACACTTCATCTCTTACAGGTTCTGTTTGTAGTTGCAGGGAAAGTCGGATATCTATTGCCTTAGCACTGAGTAACGAGTGTTTGAAATCAGTGGTGAAGTGAGAAGGGAAGGAGTTGACAATATGATTGATCTGAAGGAAAATGTTGGCTCCACTAAAAATAATGGTGACTTGAAAGAACATTTGTCTAAAGCAAGGAAATACATATGTGTGTCAGTAAACAAAGACAAGGATAATATGCTGGTTGAGCTCGCTGAAGATAGCTTCTGTTACTGCATTCTGCCTGGCACATGGGTTGGGTGGAGGAGCTGGAGGTGATCCATTACTAGACTCTGTTAATGGCTGCTCCTGTCACAAATTTTTGTGTGATTATGCTCCAAGTTCAAAAATGTTGTGCCCTTAGAACCTGGATAACTACATGTATTTGAACTGAATAGTTTCTAAACTTAAAAACGCCACTTTCAGATTGTTCTGAATGAAACTAACACCATGCTTTCTACACAGGTGAACATCAGAGAGGTTGGACTTGGATCTGTGTAAGTATAAATGTGAACACACATTCAGTCATAGTGTCAACATTTTCATATACTGCCATTGTCCCTTTTCTGGGCAGGGGAAAGAGACTGTGGTGTTTCAGTGATCCTGATAAAGGTGTTGATGGGAGTTTTATCTTCTTGTTGTGCAAACTGCTCCCATAAAAGAATGGGGGAAGAACCCTTTTTCATACTAGTGGTTATTTAGAATAAAAATATATATTCAGCTTTATGTTTTGAAAAAGAGCCCCCAAAACTGATCTTCTGGGAATTATAAACTAAAGCCTGGAAAGTAATTTCCAAGCTGCAACTTCCAAATCAATTCCTTTTATAGTCAAACATATTCCTCCTCAGCAAAGTTCAATTTGTACTGAAATTATGGTAGTCAGCTAGTGAATACAAATGAGATCAAATGGATAATGGCTAAATACTTCTGTCTAAAGCAAATATGTCTGCAGCTCTCTCAAGCAGAGCAGCTTGCGAAGCAGGGCATAACTGCAATGTCATCAGAGTGGGAAGGGCTTTCAGCACCCCAAAAGTACCTGGGAGGTAGGGACACCCCAAAGTACATGAGGAAGCCGTGGAAATCAAAGAGAAAATGTGTGAGAAGGCTGCAGGGAGACCTCGGTGTTCCTGCTTGGAAGGGACAGTGCAGATGCAGTGGGCATGAAGAGTGGGGAGCTCTCAGAGGGCTGTGGTTTGAGCACAGCCGTGGGAACTTGGTGGGGTGGGACACATGGTGGTCAGGGGTGCTTGCAGGGTGCTTACAAAGGATCTGCAGGGATGAAGATGAGCAAGGATTGCATTCTGTGTAAGGGGCTCATTCCCTGCACAGAGCTTGTGAGTGAGTATGGAGAGGTACTACTGACAGCCTAGGAGCCAAGGTCAGAGGAGGGAGGAATGTTAGTGAAGATTAATGACTGCGCTGGGGAATCTGTGACAGGCTGCCTGCTCAAGAGAACAAGTTGGATGGATCTGTCTATAGAGGGATAGGAAAAGTGGTTTTGATTTGAGGTCTTGGTGTTCATCTGGAAATCTACTGGAAGGGGAAAACAGCATTGTGAAAGCTGAGACGGTTCCTAGATAGCATTAGTGATAATATCTTAAAAGCAAATGCTAGAGGAGCCAACTGTGGTAAATCCCTACTTCTGCTGCTCACAAACAGGGAAAACCAGGCAGCAAATGTCATCTGAGGCTGTATTGACTGCAAAATTATTTAAGGATCAGGAGAAATGTTGCAAAATTATGCTGCAGAGCTAGGGCTTGGGACTTCAGGAGAGTGAACTGTGACTTATTTAGGTAATTGATAGGCAGAATCCCTGAGAAACTGCCAAGAGAGGAAAAGTGCAGAGGAAAACTGGGTGATTTTTAAATAAAACTGAGGAGATTTCATAACCAGCTACCCTGTTACTTAAGAAGACCAGAGAGTTTAGCAGAAATATGGCCTTGCTTGCCTTAGAAAGGAGCTCCTTGAGGAACTGAAATACAAAAAGGAAGATCGCAAGTAGTAGAAAGATGGGCAGGCCACAGAGGTGGAGTATCAGTGGTCAGACCCATAGTGGTGAAATTAGGAAGGTCAAAGCCCAGCTGCAGATCAAATTAATATGGGGCACAAAGGGTAAGAAGGTAAGTGAACACTGAATGTTAGAGCTTTTCTGCAGAGACACTTCTGCCAGGAGGGCCAGGTCCTCCAGCAGTGCTCTGGAACATCTGTAACAGTTTTCAGTGGGAAGTCAGAGAATGATAAGGAAGGGACCTTGGAAGGGACCTTTAATATCATCTAGTCCCAACCCCCCCTGCCATGGGCAGGGACACCTCCCACCAGACCAGGTTGCTCAAGGCCTTATCCAACCTGGCCCTGAACACCACCAGGGCTGGGGCATCCACAGCCTCCCTGGGCAAGTCTGCTCTTTTGAGCAAAGAAGAAAAAAATGATGACAATATTTTTCATGAATCCACTAATTTTGTTTTCACTAAGGACACTGTAATTAGGGTGAACCAAGTGTATGAATACAGTATGAACCAGAGTCCCCATTTGGCATAATAGTGTTCATCAGCATTAAGAGGGCTTCATTTTAGAGGAGTTCACTGCTTGCTTTTTTGGATTAAATTTCTTCAATTTTTTCCCATTCACATTTCCTGTTTCCCCAGAGACACAGTAATAGAAATTTATTGCCAAAGGCTGCACTGCTTTATACTGCAAAGTTTCAGCATTTGAAAGTTTAAATGAGGTATGAATAGTTGCATGCTTTTACAATTGTATTTACTTCCAAACCACGTTGCTTCCTGGGGAAATAATCCTTGTGGGTCTACTCTTACCAATGTCTCCTTTAGCAGGAGCAGCTCGTGTGGGATGAAAATATCAGGCTTAGCAAGCTGGTGTGTAAGCTAAAGCTCTGAACTATTGGAAGAAAAATACTCAGAAGGCACAGCTCTCTGCTAAGCTCAGAGATGCTGAGATGATACTTCCTTACCATTTCATCTGTTATTGTGTCTAATTTTTCGCAAAACTCATGGTCACATTGTAGAGGTTCACAGAATAATGGTGAGCCTATATAGCCTCTTGGTAACTGCAGATTTTAGGTAAAAATTCTAATTTTTTCCCCACTGTATTACGGGTATAATGGTGGTCTTCAATTGGGAAGAATGTGAAACCAATCTCTGATGCTTGCTTGAAGCAAGAGTTTAGGAAGTATGTGAAGCCTATAGTATTCTTAATTCTGTCATTGACTCCAAAGAAGAGTTAGGACATTGTATCAAAATTTACTGTCATACTGACCAGAAGGTATAAAAGAGAAGACAGACATGAAGTGAAAATGAACTAGATTGTTGTTTTGGGAAGTGGTGGAGTTTGTTTTCTTGCTTTAAATTGGTATCTGCTTAAACGAAGCAGAACACAACATGAGGCTTATAAATTTAATTAAAGAAATAGAAGATTAAGGGCAAAAATTACTAAATTAAACTAAAGTGAAGATGGATGGAAAGAAAAGTGCCTCACTGTTTTAAATGAAGCTGATTGGGATCCAACAAACAGGTTATTGATTGTTATAGAGGCTAATTAGCTTCACATGTCAAACAAAGCAGAATGGATCATATTTGTTAACTTTAAAAGGGTGAAAACAAAATGGGCTTTGTGTGCTTGTTAATTTTAAACAGTAATATAAATGGATGTACATACACTTAGTTCAGCTATACGAGGGTGATGCTAAATCATCAGAATATTTTACTAAACAGCTCAGTAAAAAATTGATTGAATTATTCGAAAATTGTGGATTTAAATAAGAAATGAGAGCTATCTTCACAGGATTTAAACAAAAAGTCTGAAACTGAGAAAAATTATTGTGAGAATTTGGCCTTTTTTTTTTTTTTTTTTTAATTAAAAATTAGCTTATCTTGCTCTGACAGAGCTTTCTTGTGTTTGACTTCAGAATGATCCCAAAGATCTAGGAATCTGTATTTCACTGTCCCCCCACTCCAAGTGCAGAGGATCCTGGACCTTGCTTTTTCCAGTTCAAGTGACTGGGAAAGGAGAGAGGGCTGCTGAATCTGTGCCTGACATAGTAAGATGTATATATACACGCACATTTATGTTTCTGTTTAAAAGAAGCAAAAAGACCCTGCCTGGAAGGAAATCAAGCTTCATCACACACATTTTTGCTTTGGAGACAATGAAGGGATAAACAGATTAAGAGATGGACAAGTCTTTCTAATGCATAAGAAAGATCAAGTTTTGCATTGCTCTGAGCTTATTTGCGCACAAGGATTTGAATTGCTGACATGTAATTACTGATGTAAATGTAATTACTGATGTGCAGTTGTACCCATAGGAAAGATCATCTTACATTTTCCCCTTTAGAGGACCCCTCTTGTCCATCCGCTTCTCCACTCTGCTTTAAAAAAGGTCCAGCTTTTGTTAGAAGATAGGAACAATTCAATCCCAGTTTACTCAAAACTCTCTGAGAGATTTACCTTTCTAGAAACCCACTTCTCTACAAAAGAGAGAAAATGACTGGTCTCTTATTGTTTCTGTTATGTGCTTTCTATTTACAGGAAGCTCTTCAAAACAAAAGAGTGCATGCTGCTTTGTTTCAGGGACAGCTCATGTCTGTGAGGAAAACTCTTGCAAAATCTCAAGCAGACACTGTCAAGCTAAAGAAATGGCTACATAAACTGGTATCTGAATTCAACAGTTCCTGAATTCTGCTCTCCATCTCACTTGCTTTGATGAGGAATTTGCCTGCTGTTGTTCTAGGAGAGAAATGGATTAAAAACTAACTACATAATACAGTTACTGAATGTGCATTTCATGGCATTGAAACAATGCGTTTGTCTGAGTATTTTCACCATCACAGGCAGAGAGAACTAGGGAAGAGACTGCAGCATCTTGGAAGAAGTTTGTCACACCAAAATGACACCTTACACTACATCTGTGTATGTCATCAGCTGTGCTGGATCTATGTTTTAGTAGCGCAAAAGACACCATTAATATTCTGTTCCACAGATCTTTTAAAAATTAAATTACAGAACTTGAGGTTATTAGTCTTCTACCCAATCATTAAATTTCAAGGAAACATTCAGGGACGTTGTCATTAAAACCAGAAGAAATTAATTACTTTTATTTTTGGTTGGGCTTGGGTTTTTTTTTTCAATCTGAACAGCTTCATGGATATATCACTACCCTAGCAAGTTGCCTTTCACTTCTGCACATGGCTGCACATGCTGAAATGGCCCATTCCTCAAAGTCAGACTGAAAAGCACACCCTTTACTTGCAATAAACTTAATGCCAGGCAACAGTACTGTATGGAAAATAAGTCTTGTCAAACCAGGCTCATTTCATTCTGCTGATAAAATTACAAGTTAGATAGATAAACATTATGTTAGAAATGTAATATATATTTGGAAGGGCCGTGTGGGTTAGCGGCACATAAATTTTGTATTTTAAATTTCAGTATTACACCATATCAATAAAAATGCTAAATGGATTGAGAGCTAGATTTTTATTTTTTTTTACATATAAAAATGCATAATTTTCATTAACTTTAGTTGGTTTCTGATGGGTTTCTGCAAGGGTTGGTAGCAGAGCTATCAGTATACATTTTTGTCAGTGGCTTGGAAATAAATATAAAATTATAGATTATAAAAATAATCAATGACATATTTGGGGAGGAATGTTAGTGAATTTGATAAGGCACATACAGAGAATAACGATGTGGGCAGAGCAGGAGTATAGAATCACACACATAACTCTGTAACTTGGTTATCCCTCTGAGAAGTATTTCAGTGCCTGCTTAGATGAAGAACGAGAAGAAAGCAGGACCTGTGCAGAGCTGGGTGACTGCATCCCTGGACAGGACAGGGAATTTAGCAGACAGATGACTGGCTGTGTAGTGTGGTCCTGGAAAGCATGGATACTGCAATCTTTTAGCTTATATAAAGGAGAACAGTGCAGACATATTAAAAAAGAGTTTGTAGCTCTACGGACAACACAGAAATACTGCTGCTGGATCCAGAGTGCACTACCTAAAACAGATGAGAAGAAAAGAGGGATTACAGAGAAGAGTTCCAAAAATTATTTGAGGGCTGCAGGAAATGCCTTCTAGCAGAGGGCTCAATCTGTTCAGCCTATCTGAAAGAAGAGTGACACAACTACAGTCTACAGATAATTACGTTGGGAGAGAAGATCAGACATTAAAAGGTACTTAGGGAATGGTGAAGCTTCAAAGTTGAGGCCAGAAAAATTGAAAAAGGGGAAATTAGAAACAGCATTTTCAACATGTGATTAAGCAATAACAATATGGCTAATGGAGTATCATAAAGAACAAATGCCTTTTTGGGAAACATGGATTAGCCAAACCAACTTGCTCATTCCAGCACAAGGGTAATGAAGGTAAATGTGATATTAAAAAATCACATCTGGTAGATCTATTGCTCCATTCTGAGCTTATCGGTCTACGAAATTCCAACCTTAGTAAGGCTTAGAGAGCTCCCCAGTGAAAAATGTTTGGGCCATGACTGCTTTAAATTCTGTGTGTTCAGATTTTTCAGCAGAGTGGAGTTGTCTTTGGGTAATAAATTAGTTTTCTTCACTGACAAGCTGTCAATTTACTTCCAGAAGACTCACCACATGTATCATCTTTCTAGCAGCAGCTTTTGTTGGTTTTGTTTTCTTCTGGTTTCCGACATCAGCATCTGGTTCTTTCCTTTCTTACCATTATGATGATGGTATTTACCAACAGCAAGCTTCATTCCACAACCCTTGGCTGTACAGGAGGGTTTGACCTGATATGGGTGGCTTGTAATACCATTGCATTTGATTGAAGTACAGATTCTAACATGTAGCCATACTGTCTGTCTCTACAAACTGTGTACAAACAGTAGTGTTTGAAAAAGCTGTGCTCATTTCCCCCCTCTCTTTCCTTTTTTATACGTTGTTTTAAAAATAAGTTTCACGTGCAGAACAGAGGCTGGCTGCAGAAAGCAAATTACAACAGAATAAGGAAACTGGAAGCAACTGAACTTTTTGTTTATTTGCAATTGAATGAGTTCTCTACATTAATGTTGTTTCGAGGCTTTTCTCTCTAATAAGCAATTACGTAAATACAGCATTCTGTTCATACCTCACCCTAGCCTTCCCTTGTGCTCCCCATTTTCACAACCCATATTTTATTTTGGGTTTAGGTCTGACTGGGTCTTTTAGATATTAGGATAATACAGATTTGTTTACCAACTTTTCATTATCTTCAGAACCGACAAAGAAAATGTGGGCCTGGGTCTGTCTTCATTCAGCTCAGCTGGGCATGATATCTGAGGAATGACCATCAGGGTTTAAAAGGAAATCAAAAAGGTGTCTATGGAAACTGGGGTAAAGCAGTCTAACTGAAGTATTTATAATTGCATGTTTTAGAAACAAAAGCTGTTAGAAGTAGTATAGAGGAAGATACAAAGAGTCAAGAAATTGCAAGAGATAAGTAATCTGTGCAATGAAAGCTAAATACAAGGAGAAGCTGCTCGAAGGAAGAAAAAGAGCAGAGAGTGAAATGCCTCTTTGAGGGGAGCTGAAGAACCTTCTAAAACATATTATCTTCAACAAAAAAGCAGATAAGAAAGAAATGCAGCAGATACATTCATAATGCAGAGCTGAAAAAAGGAAATAATAGCATTTCTGGAGATGTCTCAAGTTTTAACACTGTCTGACCACATATCTGAGTGTGTTCCTTCAAGTGTCTGAACTTCAGAGCTTCCCTGTAGCCATCCAAGTGTGCTGGATATGTTTTGCAGCAGGAGCCTTGGCCCTGCCTGCTGGGGGCTTTAGGGTCATGGTCTTCTTGTTGGTGGCATCTTGTGCACCAAGCAAAGCATCAGCAGCTGGTCAAGGGAGGGGATTGTCCTGCTCTGCTCTGCTCTGCTCTGCTCTGCTCTGCTCTGCTCTGCACTGGGGCAGCCTCACCTCGAGTGCTGGGGACAGTTTTGGGTGCCACAATATAAGAAAAATATTGAACTATTGGAGAGCATCCAAAGGAGGGCAACAAATATGGTGAAGGGCCTTGAGGGGAAGCTGTATGAGAAACAGCTGAGGTCACTCGGTCTGCTCAGCCTGGAGAGGAGGAGACCGAGGGGAGACCTCACTGCAGTCTGCAACTTCCTCATGAGGGGAAGAGGAGGGGCAGGCACTGATCTCTTCTCTCTGGTGACTACTCACAGGACCTGGCTTAGGTTTGATATCAGGACAAGGTTCTTCACCCAGAGGGTGTTTGGGCACTGGCACAGGCTCCACAGGGAAGTGGTCACAGCACCAGCCTGACAGAATTCAAGAAGCATTTGGACAACGCTCTCAGGCACAGGGTGTGACTCTTGGGGATGGTCCTGTGCAGAGCCAGAAGTTGGACTCAAGGATACTGATGGGTCCCTTACAACTCTGCGTATTTTAATCCTATGGTTGTCTTTCCGATACTTCTCAGGACCATCCTGCTGAGCGTGGCTCAGTATCTTTGCTCTAGAAAGTGAGCAGTATTTTCCACACTTTAGAGGTAAATTGCCAAGGAATTTGTGTAAGGTGCTGGTGCAGAGCAAATGAGTGTGCATGTCAGACAGAACATGCTGGCAGCCCTGGGGACACTGAGGGTGGTGCAGCTAAAGCAGCAGCTGGCTGGGGTCGGTGGCTCTGGATGTGCCCCAGGCCTCTGCCATGATGGCCATTCTCATCACCAGGCTAAGCAAAGAGCTTTGGAACCTCACTTGGGCTCTGCCTCCCTGCTGGGGCCATGTTCCCGGGCCTGCAGTGCCTGTGACATTTTCCAGGCAGGGCTTTGACACCAGCGCTGCAGAGCTGACAAACTGCTGTCCTTTTGCTTTATCTGCTCTGTACCGGACATGAACTCCCTGCCCCTATCTCTGTTTCACATTGTTTCACACTGTCACTCATTACAGCACTGTTCCCCAAACTCTGGACTACCAAATGAATGTACTGGGAAGAGAACTGCTTTAATCCAGTCAGACCACAAAAATAGCATTAGTTTTCACTAAACTGATGCCATTGTACTGAAGTGATGTATTGAGTCTAAATCTTAGTGCACATTTGCTAATCATTGATTTAGCGTAACTGAAATCAGATCCACTCTTAAGATTGTCTCCAGGTAAAAGGTGCTGTAGAGCTTTAACTGCTTCAATTTAAAAATTGTTTTGGTCAAGTAAATACAACCTCTGTGTTTAGCACAGCTGGTAGACTAGGTTCTTGGCTGTGAAATGTGCAGTGCTTCTTTTCTAGTATAGCCTGCAGAAAAAAAACAAAACAACTGTTTGGAAACCCCTTGATTAGACTTTAACTACAGGAATCCATCTACTGACAATTTTGCTGCCTCAAAACCTCCTTACCCTTGCTTTCTTGGTCTATTGAGAAAAAAGCTTTAAGTGTATCTGAATGTCTCTCCTCCAAATCAAGTAAAATATATTCTGTCTTCAATCTTTTCAAGCATCAAGGTGAAAGCATGAACTGTTTGTTTTCCAGAGTCAGGATGACAAATGCTATTCTGCTGGAAATAATTTCTCAGTCTTCTGGCATGTTTTCTAAACAAAATCATATGAGAGGCTTCTACACAGCCACAGCAGTTGGTGCAGACACATGAGGCCACTGATTTCAAAGGTGTCTATCTTTGATGGGGCTCTGAACTGGTTTGCTTGGTCTAAAATATAACCCTTCAAGAGATCAGAGATGTCAGCAGCTCTATCAGCCTTTGAGGAGAGCAGAACAGAAAAGGGTAACTGCAGTGCACATGCTTTTATTGCCACACAACAGCCTCACCTGCAGCTAGCACCTATGTGGTCATTAACACTAATCAACCTCAAATATAAATTTAGTTAGCAAATTACAGTCTGTGTGAGCGGTGACGGAAGAGCTGCTGTTTTTTCCACACACCTTTGTCATGAAAATGGATGTATGGCCTTGTCTAATTAGGGTTACCTGCAGAGAACAGTGAGGAAAAGGCCTCTCTATTGTTTTTCTCATCCTCCAGCAATGCCTGAAATGCAGATTCCTATTAAACAATAATGAGAATGTCAATTTGCACTATTCATGCTGTACTTTGCATTCAGAGGGATTAAGGCAAAGCAAAGCTGTAGCAAAGGTTTAGCAAAGCAAGGTTTAGCAAAGCTGTAATTATGGATTATTTCAACCAGAGAGAACTGGTAGCCACTCATTCACGAGTGCACAAGGCAACATCTTTCCCTTTAAATCTAGGCCCCTGCTTTGAGGCAGAGCTGTTGGATGATGAATTTTTGTTGCTGCCATTAATCTTTTCACCATCTTTTAGATACAAAGTCAGTTAACCCATGAGTGCAGTTTAAAACAGGAGACAGGTTGATGAACAGCAGAGTCAAGTTCATAATCTGGAATTTCCCACAGGAATGTGACTGCAGGTAAAGACAGGTTATGAGTTATGTGCCCATGTCTCTGAATCCCTCTTTAACCTTTGAAGGAATAGGCAGCTTAAGCCAAATACAAAAGAGGAGAAGACCTGCTCTGTAATGAAAGCATTTAGGCAGAGGAGAAAGACCAAAAACAACCTTCAGGAAAAGTCAGACAACTCAAAAGCCATATATATGCTTTCTGACACCACAGCTGCTGAAGTAGCACAACACACCCAGTTAATAATTTAAACTATAATTTGTGTTGTCTTTTGCTTTGTAGGGATACCATGGGAAATAAAAGGGGAGCTGCATTTAGGGGAGAGACAATGGGAGACAAAGGATCCCAAGTGGTAGGAAATAAGGCTGCAGTAGTGGTTGTGTTCTTAGAACAGCTTACTTAGAAATCATGTCGGGCAGTCAAACAAGACTGTACCCTTGTAATTCAATTAGATATATGCCTATGATTGCAGGTGTTTTTAGAGGCTTTCAAGACAGCAGTGAGAGCTATCTAGCCCTTAATTGAATTAACCTGGAACTCAAACCTTTTAACAGAAATCTTTCTTCTCTGTTGTTTGTTATGTAACTTTTAAAGGTAATGCTTATGTAATTCACGTAGTTTTAAAAGCTTTATTAGGGATTTCTACTCCTACATGTCTGAAGTTTCTGCTTTTTTTCTGTGTTATTAAAATCCTACTGTCAGTCTGACAAAACCATGCAGAAAAATTGATGGGCAATACCTAAATTCCTAGTAAGTTATGTAAACAGAAAAAAACTCCAATGATCTTTCAAGGTCCATTTCTATGGCATGAAGAGTATAAAGTACTACAAATTTAATTACAGTTTCCTTCTGAAGGAAAATGTTAGCTGTACCTGCTGCAGGAAACTGAGAAATGCTCATTAGGACATTGCTGAAGACAAGACACAAAGCAAATCTGGGAAAATAAAGAAACGGGAGATATCTTTAATTAATGCACAGATATACTTGGTTTCTCTGACTTTAAGTCAATTAAGTTTAGGGGAAAAGTTGGTGCAAAACTTTTAAGTCACATTGACGCCACTGAGCACAAGGAGAGTAGCTGTGACAGAAAGCAGATTTTTTTTCCCCTGCAGTGAATTACTATTGTTAAAGATGATGCAAAGCTGGAAAAACTGACTGAGGAGCTTGGATTTCTCTCTCTTCAACACAGGAGCTCCATCAAACTATAGACACATAGTCTGAAATGTGTTAAAACTCCGCAATGTCTTGTAGCTACCTTTTCACCTGTGATATTTTTATTCCTATGTCTAATATTTAATGGATACTGTGATTTAATGTGAAGTTTTGATTTTTTTTCCTTTCAAAAAGGTAGAAGGAAGCTTGCACAGCTGTTGTCCCACAGTACAAACAGTGTAAGAAGTAATTTTCCAGATAATAAATCAATATTAAATAGCTTTTTTTAAAAAAGCATTAGCACTAGTACTTCTGATAGGGCAATCCAGACTTGCATCAAGTAAAGATTTGTCTTTTCTGTTAAATTGATTGCACTGTGCCACTGACCTGACTTCAGACCTATAGTACTTGGCCAGATCTATCTGTATAGGGGTGGCAACTCTTACTTGCAATAGCTGTGTTGTGACTTTAAAGGCAAAGATGTTTTTGAAACAGAGCATGTCAACTTCAGGAATTGCCCAGGCAGACTAAGACTTCAATTGGTTTGTAAGAATAATCTATACATTAGCAGTCTGAGCCATGTCCTCTAGGTATTTTCTCCAGTCCTTCTCCCTTCATTTTCACATCTTCCTCTTCTTCCCTCTCCAGTGCACTGCCTGTCTCAGCAACGTAGAATAGTTGCTGCACTGCTTTCGGGGTTCATGTGATGTTTGTGCAGGCAGCCCTCTCAGCCCCTGCTGCAGAATGTGCACACCTGATGCACCTGGCAAGGCTGGGTAGCTGTGCACTCTGGACAGCTGCCAGCTGCTCTCCTGCTGCTTCAGAAGAAGGCCAGAGCCCCTTGGACATGCACCCTGAAATAATGCCAGGAAGAGCTAATCACAGCTAACACCTTGAATCATATCTGAGGAGGAGGAGCAACCTTGCCTCAATTAACATATTAAATGCAGGATTACAGCCACAGTAGTGGGAGATGCTAACATAGGGCGAGCATGTGGCACAATCACATCACATTGCACATAGGTTTTAATCAAGGCTAAATCACAACAAAGCTGATAGCAAGCAAAGCTTTTGAGTCAGTGGGGATTTTTCTTAGTAGCTGAAGGGTTGGCATTAAGTGGCTGCATCTCTACTTTTCAGAAATTAAACTGAAGACTGGAATTCACTAGGGAATTTGGTGTCAACTGGGAACAGATCTCCACCTTTTAACACCTTTCTGCACCTTTTAGTCTTGGCTTTCAACAGGACCAGAAAAGACAGAGACATGGGGAAAACAGTCACATATAATAAAGCAGATTAGAACAGCAGGAGTCTTCTGCTTCACTGAGATGTCTCCTGCTGCAGAAATGAATGCTGATATACTCATTACTATGAATTGAAAGGACTTGGGGTGAGCTGCAAAAATTGCAGAAAATTTCAGGTTTTGTGAGTGGCTGCAACTATTTGCAACAAGATTTTGTTCTACTTTCTGTTGAGATCATGCATGAACTGCTTTTTGCAGACTAAGCAATGTATTACTCAACCAGTACTATGCTGGGTATTCACAACTTGGGGTTCATTCTTGTTTTTTTTCCCTTTCATCCTAACACTTTTCTGAGAGGTTAGAAACACCAGATTTTGCATTTACTTGAGCTCTGCTTTAACTCTGTGTTAGTAACTCTTCAGGTTCTGCAGCTCAGGTCCAGGATAACAGTCAGCATCACCAGCAATAGCCTTTGAATTTTAATGAACAGCAGTGCCATAGGAGGAAACACTCTAAGGCCAAAGACAGTAAGTAAGGATAGCATTGATAGTAAGGTGATACGGTTGCAGAATTTTTTGCTAGTTTGCAAGCTGTGATTTGTATATCCACCCAGGTAGGTTTCACGTAAACAGTAAGTCAAATCCCTTTGAAGAGTTATCTTTAAGGGCAAGGTGATAGTATGCATTGCTAGTAAATGGGGGGAAAAATTTCAAAAAATTGACTGAGGAAAGGGAGCAGGAAGGAGGTATTCAGTTAGCAATGGTCTCAGAAATATTTTTTTTTTTTAGTACCATTGATTGAACACTTTTTATATGTTACTTATGCTTCTGGGTGCCTAGCAGATGGAAGGAGAGAATGGCAGACAGGATATTAGTACACCTAAATGAAAAGTCCCTTCCTACTGTCCCCACATAGCTACAGCAACAAAGGCTGGTCCAGAAGTAAACCTAAATGTATTTTATAATCATTCCAGGTCATTTTAGAAAATGCCACTGAACTGGCAACCTTGAAGTAAGAGAAGAATAACTCACACACAAATCAAAGAGAGGCAGTAATACTCCAGTGCTGTGCACATGTACTTCAATGCAGTGCTCAATTCCAGCTCCAGTCATTCAATCTGCTAATCCACTGTAGGTACTGGGCAATGCAGATCCTCCTCCTGAGCAAGAGCAGCACTTCATGTCCTCCCTTCACAGACAATGCAGAACAGTACAGAAAGGCAAGGACATCAGTTAAAACTAAAAGGCTTCCTTTGATTGTGGTAACCTTGAAACATGGTGGTGCAAAACACAGTTAAGTGCTTAGAGAAAAACACTGGTATCTGGTGTTTTATTTGTGTTTTTTTTTTTAAACTGCTTTCCCATTGCAACCCTTGCCTACCACATCCTGCCCGATGCAGTGCTCTCACCCCCAGAGGCTGCTGCCTGTGCACTAAACCTTTCATGTCTGTTTAAAGATGACTCATCAAAAGTATTGTCTTGACCTTCCCTAGCACCTTCTCTGCCCTCCACCTAGAAAGGGGGAGAAGTGCAGCTCCTTCCACAATGCCACACAACCTAGAAGAAAACAGAAAAATGTTCCTAAGTTTATCTGAATGTATCTTGCATGGGGAAAAAAGCTTGCTTTTATAGCCTAGCCATTCAAGGACTCAAAGTATCTTTCAGAGATGTGTCAAATTTTATTGCAGCTTTTGATCAGTGACAATACTAACCTATGTGCCTTTTGGCATCATGCACATCCCTGGATGCTTGCGAACACAAATAATCAATTACTTATAAAAATAGTGCTTAAATAACTAAGACCTAGAATTAAATTCAGGCAAAGCTTAATAGCATTGCATTAGTTAAACACTGATTAAAAGAGCTCAAAGTTGTCTTAGAAATGCTGCAGTATGTAGAGATACAGGATTCCTAGAATAGGGCTGACATCCTTAACTATTACTGAAGCAAGTTTTAATTCATGCAAGCTTGCTGCTACATCAAAACAAGTCACTTTATTCTCAGAATGCTGTGGAATCAGCTATCAAATAACATGAGCTCTTTTTAAGGTATGCAATAAATGAAGGACAAGGTGAGTGATAACTATCAAGGGCAGTTGTCACTAGAGAAGCCATCAAATGTGATTTTAGCACACTCCAGAAACCAAATGCCAGTTTGGAAGTAGAGCAATAGCTTCAGTATGAAGCACTTACGTGCCACTGCAGTAACAAAAAGGAAAAGGCTGTCTCCAGTAATCACAGCTTCTTGTTAAAATACTTTAAGTATTACTCAATATAGCAAAATTCAAAGGCTATTTTAGAATAAATGTTATACCTACAGAAGGTTGTCTTCAAAGAACAGCAGTAACACAAGGTTGCTACTATAAACAATTGTGCATAGACTTTCAATGGTGCATTGTAACAAAAGCTGATTTCAGTCCTTAACTGTGTGCAGTAGAGATGGATGATATTCTGGAAGGCATAGCAATTTTAGTAACAGCAGGAAGCCCTAGGTTTCCTTCATTCCCATATAGCCTTTCCAGAACTATGACTAAATTTTTTGCAATTTCTCATCATATGAGACTGAGCTATGTCAATCACATTCATACTTGATACACTACCCACATAAGCATCAAGGTCATGATGTGAAACTGAAGTTTCTTCCCCCAGAGCTGGTTATCATTTCAGTCAGTCAGCAACCACAGAACTGCACACCCTCTGTTCCCTTGCTCAAGCATACTGAAAAATGCCCTGGCATGTGGGGACTGATGGAACTGGCAGATGAAGCTGCTATCCATCGTATTTGAGAAGTCATGGTAGTCTGGTTTAGTTTCCACTGACTGGAAAAGGGGAAATGTAACTCCATTTTTTAAAATGAAAAAAAAAAGAAGACCCAAGGAACTACAGGCTGGTCAGTGTCACCTTGATGCCTGGCAAGAAGATGCAGCAAAGCCTCCTGGAATGTATGCTAAAGCACACACAAAATAAAGAGGTAGTTGGTGAGAGCCAACACAGCTTCACTAAGGGCAAATCTTACCTGACCAATCTGGTGGCTTTCCACAACCAGGTTACAGCACTGGTGGACAAGGGAAGAGTGACAGACATCACCTACCTTGACCTGTGCAAAGTATTTGACACTGCCCCACATGACATCCTTGTCTCTAAACCAGAGAGACACAGATTTGGCAGACAGACCACTTGGCAGACAAGGAACTGGCCGGACAGCCACACTCACAGTTGCAGTCAATGGCTCAATGTCAAGGTGGAGAGCAGTGACGAGTGGTGTCCTCAGGGCTCAGTGTTGGGACCAGCACTGTTTAACATCTTTGTCGGTGTCACAGACAGTGCGATTGAGGGCACCCTCAGCAAGTCTGCCAATGACTCCAAGCTGTGTGGTGCAGCAGACACTCTGGAGGGAAGGGATGTCATCCAGAGGGATCTTGGCAGGCTTGAGAGGAGGGACTGTGTGAACCTCATGAAGTTCAACAAGGCCAAGTGCAAGGTCCTGCACCTGGGTCAGGGCAATCCCAAACAAAAATACAGGCGGGGCAGTGAATGGACTGCGAGCAGCCCTGAGAAGGACTTGGAGGTTTTGGTCAATGAGAAGCCCAACATGAGCAGGCAGTGTGAACTCACAGCTCAGAATGCCAACTGTGTCCTGGGCTGCATCAAGCAAAGTGTGACCAGCAGGTCATGGAAGGTGATTCTCCTCTCCATGCTGCTCTTGTGAGAACCCACCCAGAGTACTCCATCCATCAGACCTGCTGGAGTGAGGTTACAGGTTGTCCAGAGCAGCTGTGGATGCCCCACCCCTAGAAATGTTAAAGCTCCATCCAACCCAGCCTTGGAGCAACCTGGTCTAGTGAAAGGTGTCCCTGCCCAGGGCAGGGGAGTTGAAATTAATGATCCTTAAAGTCCCTACCAGTCACAACCACTCCATGGCTCTTTGCAGTCAGAAAAGAAATATGGCTCAGAGCAATACCCTTTCATAAAAATTCTAACAGCCTCTGTGCAAACACAGACAGCAGCCCCTCTTGCACCTGACATCCAGTATTACACTTTGCTATTAGAAAGAGGTGCATTAAGCCTCACAGGTTGTTGCAAGTCTAAAACTTAATACATACCTTGCTCCTCCTCCTCTTCAGCTTTAAGTGGAAACCAGAGTTAAGTTAATATGGAAAAATATGACCTAAATGAACATTTTTTGGAGCTTATTCTAGATCTGAATCAGTATTGCTAAATGCAAAGTTAATATTGTATTTAGGAGACATAGCAACTCTTCAAACCTTGCATTCTTGTTCTTTCCCACAGTATTTCTCAATTCCCATGGGAAACAGCTCATCTCCAGAAAGTCAGCAAGCAGACAGCCCTCTCAGGGATTGCTCACATTAAAGAAATTTCACAGGTAAAATTCCATTCAACAGATTTTATTTATCAATTTTGTTTTGCGATTACAACTGCTTCAGTTTTCTTTCACTGAAGACAAAATACAAACTTTTACAGCAACACTTGCAGAGAACATTCATAAGGTAACAGCTTGATATTTGCACAAGTAGGCTTCAAGAAAAAGCCAGATACCTTGAAGAGCCACTACGATTCAGTGCCTAAAACTGATTTAGGGGCAAGTACAACTACAGATCTATGAGCTACCTTCCACTTCAAAACACAAGGCCAAGAAAAACTGCAAGTTGTTACTTCAGGTTTTTTGCTAGTACACAGCACAGATTAGCTGATACTGCCATTTCACAAAGCAGTAATTACTTTCAACAGTGAGGCAGCCAAGCACATGGTGAAGATGTATAACCCAGCCTCCCCTCCCCCCAAACAACTGAAAGGGAAACAATTCAAGCCACAACTCTGAACTGTGGAATTACACCTTGCTGGCAAGGCTAATAAGCAAGAGGTGTGCAGTGCAGGCCTTCCGGAACGTGACTAAATTGATACAGCACAAACTTGAGTTTTTCAGATAGGCATTTGTATGTGCCAGAGATCCTGGGTTTCCTAAAGTCCTGGAAAACAGCAACTGCTGGCACCATGACAAATTTAGTAACTAAGGCAAGGTATCCCTTCTACCCTTTTAAACAAAATTTGAGGCAAACTAGTAAGCAATTTTAAGGCACTTTAAACATTATTTTAGTTTGCTTTACCAGCATACTTTATCACCAACCTAAATCAGGATTAGCAAAGCTCATGAATAAGCATTTCATCAACATTTTACAGAGCAACTTTTTTTGTGGCAATGTTTTCCATGCTATGAAGTGTTCTGTAAGACTTTCTGCAAGTTTCCCAAGAGAGCCCTTTGAGGCCAAAAATTGTATACTAGGCATAGTTTGCTTTGCTGAGCTAAAGGCAAACTGTCATATTTCAAGAGTATTTTATTTACTTCAAAGCACAGAATACAAGCTCATGGATTTTTTTTAAACAAATAAATGTAGTAAAATAGTTCTCAGATAGGGAAAGGACAGATTTAAGTGATTTCACAATAAGGCCAAGGATATACCATCTAACTCACACACATACTGTTGCTGAAAACTGGCTGCTCACTGCTGTTTTCATAAACCTGAGCTGATTGTCTTAGTTTTGTTTAGAAAACCAAAAGCTAATGAACTCAAAAATACAGTACTGGTGAGTAACCTCTGCATTTTGTAGCAATTTGAGTTTTCTATGCAGCACAATAGAAACAATGCCATTCAAACTAGGAGAACACAAGGAAGCAATGCTGTACACTTGAAGTTTCCAACTGAAGTGCACTGAATTTGCTTCATAATTCAAGTTCCACTGCCATGACTATTATCTGCTATCAATGCTATTTTTGTATTGAGTGCCAAATTCCAGTCAAGTCAGAGCTAGTAAGACAGTACTACAGATTATCCCAAAACTGATGATCAAGGGATATCATCAGAAGCTATGCATTATGTGCTACATCCACCACTTGATTTTACCTCTACTTCTATCTTTCCTGTGAGTTTGTTTTCACAGGTGCTCAAATCAGTCTGCATCGGAGATGACGTACCTTTGATACTCAAATCACATGGCTGATCCAGCTGAAGGAAAAAAAAAAAAACCCTAAACTATTTGGCTGAATAGATTTCCTAACCAGTTCACTGCAGGGCGACACAAACCTAAAGCCAGGAAGGGGGGAGGGGAAAGAAAAAAGGTGTAGCCTGCAGCCCCAGGATTACAGCAATCCTGACTAGGATCAAATCAGCAGATCTTCTGAACGACCCTTAATTGCTCCTTCAGCAAGCAGACACACAGGAGGGTAATAAAGGAAAAAACAACAACCCAAACTCCTGAAATTAATTGCAATGAGTTACGAACCGTTTGAATAACAAAAACATCAGGATTTCCCAAACATCAGTATTTCAAGTATAAATGTGAGTTGTTGCCTTTTTATACAGGGAGTGACCTGAACTTTATCACTAGTTTTATGGTTGGTCTTTGTAGGCTGGACCAAAACATAAAAAAGCCAAAGCTTCTATTTGTAGCTGAACATCCCTGTACCACACGCCTCACTCTAAAACAAAATAACGAATAGATATTCTAGGGAATTTTTTTTAAACTGGAATGCTCAAGTCACATGTATTCTATATTCCTATGTAAAGCTAATACTTAGAAGTTTTATTTGTCTTTGAGATAGGTGGGACACACAGCCTACTGAAATTTAGTTTTTTAAGGCACTAATATTTATTTCCCCCTTAGAAGGATTATCCCTACATCCACCCTCAACATTAATTGGAAGTGGCATAGGAATTCTGTTTGGAATGAAGTACTTTATGAGGCAACTTTTACTCTTGTGCAAAAAAAAAAAAAGGGTTGTGTTATTCTGTTAAGACATTATTTAATTCTACATTTTTGTCCATCTTTCTAGCAACACACTGTAAGAGCCATAAGCTACTAGAAATGGTATTTTGCTCCCTGAAATCGGTCACCAATAATTCACATCTTGAAAAAACTGAAGGGATACTGTATCAGATGTTGCTTAAATTAGCCTTCAGAATAAGTAATCTTAAGATTGTCTACTGGACAGTGTTGCTACTGAATAAGAATCTCTGAACATCTACATTTGGCATATCAAGAAAAGTCCCACATCAGCAGCCACTAAAGGAAAATAAAACAGCCATTAGAACCCATGCAGCATATTGCAAGTAATCCTGTTGAAGAGATTCATATCACCTCTTGCCAAGTATAATGTTGCAAAAATATTCATTTAAAGTCTTCTTTTAGAGATTTAAAGGATATTATGAACTGCTGTCTTCCATGAGCAACAGAAAATATTTTGGTTCAGTGAACTACAGGTGTTGGGCTACTAGTCCATTACCAAGTGGCAGGTCCTAAAGCGTGTGGTAGTTTCGGTCTTTAGATCTGCAGAATTTGTACAGAAAGAAAATAACAGCCTGCAGACCCAGGACAAGGACAATTCCACCTATGAAACTCGCAGCATCAAACGTAGATTTGCGTGGAACAGGTACAGGAGCCACAGTAGTATTTGAACCTGTTAAACAACACATTAGAAAGAATATAAGTGCACAATGCTCACAACAGTTTTATAGATTTTACTGCTGGATTCTTTGTACTAAGATTATTCAAAACATCAGGACACCAGTAAGAAAACAAAAAATTATCAAAAGTAAAGCCATGCCAGCATCTGCATTTAGATTAGTGGTACTGAAATTCTGATTAAATGCTGTTTGTACAAGGCCAGAGCTATTTATAGACAAACTGCTCTGGACCTCAATACAGAGCAATACCCAGATGGGCTTTACTTGTACTTCAAATAGCCAAAGCCCTCCTCCTTTACATAGAATATATTCTTGATATGATAACATTCAAGACACATTTTCCAGTCATTGCTCCCTGCTCCAGTTTTTTTTTTTTTGCTTAAATTCAAAATTAATTGTTATCTTCTATCTACTGTACTTTACCCCAAGAATTAGGCTTAAAAAAACAGCTGAAGTCACAACAAATACAAGTCTGGAAGTAACAGCCATCTGCCGATGGCTAGTTTTAAAGAGCTTTACTTTGTGAGAGCTTTTCATGTAATGGCATATGTAGGACTGAGTTGGAAATAAAATACTTCAGCTTATTCCCATCACAGTTTCATTTAACATTTCATTTAACAAAAAAAAAAAAAAAAAAAAGGCATCCCATTATTATGCTGCAAAAATTAAATATCACCTCCCAAAGACACAGGAATTAACAAGTGGCTTCCAATCACACCTTAAAATCATCCAGCTGATCTCATTTGACCAACATGCTTCTGACTTTTAATATCTCATCAAATAGTCCTATTTCTCAGGTTACATAACCTTGCTTCTTGCATACATCACCTTAACAAAATTAAGATTTGCCATAGGGTTAAAAATAACAACAGCAGATACACCAATACTACTTTAATGTTGTCAGTTGGTGAGTGTTTCAAGACAACACTTTTAAAGCAACACTGATTTCTACATATTTTATACTTTAATTATGGTACTAGTAGCAGTTACCTGCAGTAGTGGGTGTTGTGGTAGCTGAAGTAATGGTAGTTCTAGGTGGAGGAGCATGAGTAGTTGCATTAGTGACATTGGCTGTTGGAGAGAAGACAGTATGTACACACCATAAACTTCGACAGCAAAGTCTGCAAGCATTGAAGTTCCTATAGAAATTATTTTTCCTGTTTTGCTTTAACGAGGATAAGCTTTGCCCTCAGACTATATCCCACACAATTTAGGTGTTGAGCTGCATGGCATTAAGCCAAGTTTCTGCAATAAGGATTATTTTCAAACTTGCATACTATTGTTATCCAAGTATTTCAAGGTTCTCCACAGATCAGACAATGACTCTTCATTCAGACAAATCCACTTTTCTTTCAAGCACTAATATAAATGCTGGTATTTGAACAAGAATCAAGACAGCTGCTTCAAGACAACTGAGAATCTGCATCAAGGCAGAGGGCTGTCATTAAACAGCCGTTAGAAAGAGTTAGCATTAATTGTACTAAAAAGTACTTAATATAATACCTCCAGACAGGAGATACACACCCTTTCTTCTCCTGTCCTCAAAACCCTATCTGTGAATGCCATCACTGGAATAAAACCACTCACCTAAAAAAAAACTGTCTCCTAAAAAATTTCATTATCAAGCCACATAAGCTGGATGTCTGACCTCTCCCCCATCCCCTAATGATTAGTATTACCATAATCAGTATTTTACTATGTGCCTGGGACAAGTGTCAATATTTGTAGGTTTACTCAAAGCTAAACATCACCCCACTGTACATTAGGCTGTTCTGAACCTAATCAAGTTACCAACTTGTTACTTCCCACCTGCCTTCATCAGCAAGTTTTTAAAGATGATTCTTTTTAAGAATTTCACTGTAGAGATGGCAGAGAATTTTTTAAACAACAAAAGCCAGAGATGTGTATATTGAAATATGTCAGGCTTCTTGAAACAACAACAGTAAGCAGTTCACTCCTAAGAATTCATGATTAGTGGAAATGATCAATTCAATTATCACTGAGCCAATTTTTAACAGAGAAAATGCTTCTTGCCAACTTAAGAGTTTTCTAAAATCCACTTCTTCCAAACCTCAGAACCGTTTATATATTCTGCACATCAGATGTTTAGTAGTCAAGCTACTACAGTGAAAAGTGGAAGAAGGCCCTGTCTTTCATTTCATCTACCAGTTCCTAGTTTCCTGCCATTCTGAGTTCAGTGTTACTGCATTACCTATAGGAGTATGAGCTGTGGTGGCAGAACTGGTTGTGGTAGCATTGGAAGACTCTGTGGTAGCATTGGAGGGTGCTGTGGTAGTATTGGAAGACTCTGTGGTGGCATTGGTAGGTGCTACAGTGGCATTGGTAGGCGTTACAGTGGGATTAGAAGCTGGCGTAGGAACAGTGGAAGTATCATCAACTCTAGCAGCTATGAAAAAATAAAGAGTTACATTAGAAACATTAATGATGGTATTTAACTAAAAACAACCCAATGAAACAACATCAGCAGGCACAGTTTCAGGAATTTCATACAGCACTGAATTCTACTGTAGTTTTAGTTTGAAATTACAAAGCTTTTGAATCCACCATACTAACATCAAAAGTTGCATGAGTGAATATACAAAAAATCTTGTTACAAGCAGTCCGATCAAGCCAGTGCTCCACAGGCAACTGAAAATTCCTCAAAGCAAACCTGAGTGAGAAGAATCCTACTGTATAAGCAGAAACTGTGCATGCTTTACACAGTAGAAAATTAGATATACAATACTGCTTCCCAACCTCACTGCAACTGAGACTGAACCTGAGCTATCAAGTTCAACTGTAAATCAGAGTTGGTTAGGCAACTGAATCAGAATGGAGGGAGAGCCAATCAAGAATTTCAAAGTTTAGCTAAAGCTTCCTGTTCTAAGAGTTGTTGCTGGATGTAGGTGCTGTGCTCTTCAACACAAGTTGTACAAAAAAAACCCCTCACAACCCCCAAAACACAGAACTGTGAAGCCTTCTGCAGCTTTCTGTTTTACCAGAGTTAACCACACATAAGACAGCTTATCTAAACTGATACATCAGCAAACCTCCTGCTGAAAAAGCATGATGTCCAGAGCCTTTAATGCTCAGGCTCATTCAAGTGTGGTTATTTACGTCTTGAACATAATTCAGCGTGGTGGGAAATCAGAGTTGACTCTATGCACAAAGATAGGCTGGATATATGAGAATCTACATTCTCTTGGCTCCCACTGGCATCTAGGTTGTTTAAGGCCACCTAAAAGGCTGCCTACATTTTTCCCATGTCAATGTCAATCCCTTAAGGCAGTGTTGAGACAGACAAGTAAGACTCAAAAAGGTATACAGATTTCTCTCACACCTACAAAGATCCCCTGCTAAGGGTAACAATTCATCTCCTTGAATATGCAGAAGTTAAACAACCCGATATTATCACCAAAAATTTAGCAGGAATTGTAGAAACACTTCTCTTAAGTACAGAACAGGGCTTTGTAATAGCATGTGCTCTTTGGAAAGCGCTAAGAAATGGTTCTTTCAGCACTCCTGATTAGGAGGTGATTGTTACAATTTTAGAAACAACACACAAGTCCAAGTCAAAAGGAATTATTTTTGACTGGCTGTCACCACCACAAGATAGCCCAAAGCAGTGTGGAAGCTTCATCTCTGTTGGTGTGAGCCACCCTCTGTAGTAGTGCTGTCAAATTCAACTAGACAAGATTATTCAGAATTTTCATTTGCTGGTTTAGATCTTAAAACCAGAAAATCCTATTTTTTATGAAAATCCTTATCAGCTTTCAGAAAAACTAGATGTTCAGAAAAACTAAATTTCAGAAAAAATTGGGACTTCACAAAAGTAAAATTCAAGATCTTATCTAAATTATTCATATTCTGCAAAACTGCTTTGCACAGCAAGCACAGAAGTCTGAAGTAGATATGCAACTGAGCACATTCCTAGCATGAAGGATTTATGTTACGCAGTTCTATATCCCAGACCCTTTATTTCAGAACTGCATGAAGACTGTGCTAGTAAACAATTAAAACTGGAAGGTTCATAAGCTCTTCATATTTACAGCATCTCAAACAACTTAGCAGAAGACTTTTTTGTTCAATATGCAGCTTACTGCCTTGAGGACAGTGACAAGGTCCTTGGGATATGCTGTATCTAACAAGAAACACGCATTTTAATCTAAGAAACCAAGGCAGTAGCCAGAGACATGTATACTAAAATATGTCAGGCTTCTTGAAACAGCAACAGTAAGCAGTTCACTGAATGCACAATGAAATTGTGTCTTTTAGTATCACATAACGTAACTTTGAACAGGAAGCAAAGGGCTTATTTACATACTTATACACGCTTATGTAAATTGTAGAAAGCATATCAACAAAAGGCCAACAGACAACGGAGTTCTAAACACAACTGCTTCACGTTAAACAATGTGAAAGCTGAGTATCTAAACACTTACAGGAACACTCTGTTTCAGTTTCACATTTTCCATCTCCCTTAGGTTTTGCTGTTTCATTGACACATATGTTTTTACCTGTCAGAAAAGAAGAGACAAGATATTTTACAGCAGCTGAAGTCTAAGGTGTTTTGAGCTTTTGTTCCTAAATACTAATAAGCTGTTCATAGGATGAACTAAACACCATCTGCTAGCCGAGATAACATTAAAGCCACTTCAATATACAGGACTTTAGTATTATATTAATAATACAAGAAGTTTTAGTGTTTTCTTTCACTAGTTACTCCCCCACTCAACACTTAGACAATATTTACAATACATAATTATGCACCATTTTGCTGTACCAGTATAGCTTGATGTTTTTTCTTCATAGCTGATAAAAATCAAACCATGTTTCTACTATACTGTGGCATTTTCCAAGTTAAACATTTTGCATGTCTCTGGCAACATCATAAAAAAAATCTTGGTCTTAAAAAATTCTACATCCAAGCAAAACTTTGTCCCAACTTTTCAAACTGGTCCTTGACCTTTAAATTGTTGAAGACGTCAGTTTTTTGTTCTCTGCCTGCATACCTTTCTCCCTTAAAAAAGTTACACAGATCTCTTGGGTTTTCACAGGGTATGCCTATTGGTCCAATGCCATATGCAGAATTAGAAAAATAGCTTTTTGAAGGGCAAGCTGCATCCAAAATTGATTTCATTAGTTCCCATGCATCCTAGCCTTCACATACAACCTCTCTTGGTCATCTACAATCAAGTGCTACAAAAATCACTACATTCTCTCCTCTTATTCAGTTTCTATCTCACATAAGAAGTACTAATAATCCACATCAGGACTGCTTATGTAATCTTATGATTTTGTCAACAGCAACTCCTCCAGGACTGAGTACCAGAGGTCACTTAAATGTAATTACATCCAATTCACCTACAATGGGAAAAACAAGGCTCTGAGACCAGCTAATGCTTCTTTGGCACTGTCACATTCTCTTCAGTGGGCTGCAATTCTGAGTTTCATGAACACTGCTGTTAACTAGTCATATTTAATGAATTCCTCTCCCTTACTGCATTTCAGTTCAGGAGTAGTGGCTGTGACCACCAGGTCCATGTCAAAACCTCAAAAGGGAGTGAAGCACAGAGCTGTGCCTGCATGTCAGAATCCATTCGTGACTCCCTAAACGTAAGTGACTAGTTTGTCCTAAAAACATTCTGAACCACCTGGAAAACATTAGCTTATCAAGAGCACAGATTTACATCAGAAGCCTTAAAAATCTGGGAATATTTTGAACATGTTAAATATCGTGAGTTCTCAGGTAAAGACAGATGAATGACAAATAGGACTCGTGTTAATGCTTCATTTGGTTGCAATCAACATCAATGTAGATGAAGCGGGTCTAGCTGGGTGTAAGGTTCTGCGTGGTGTTGAGGAATCCATGCAGCGCAGGTAGCTTGGTGAGCAGCTGCAGTTCAAGCTGCAGGCTGAGCTCTGTGGGGCAGGAGAGGCAAAAGACTGGGATCTGCAGAGCCTTTACATAACAAAGGACATGGGGACCTGTGGCCCAGCCAGGTGACTGGACACAGAGACACGGCAGGGGCTGATGATCCCAGACTTTCACCCACAGACCATGAGTGTGTGAAAGTCCATGGATTCCTGTGCTGGGGGTCCTCTGTGGAGGCACCAGCTCAAGCTGTTTCTGTATCACTGCACTGTGAATAAATTGCTTTACAGAACAAGACATCTGAGACTCTGCAATGGGAAACCTAGGGGTGAACTGGTAAGGAAACCTGGTCTGAGTGTGAGGGGATGCGAAGGGAGCCAAGCCGGGCGGGCACCTGTCGGGCCACTGGAGCCACCCTCTGCAAAGGGGACTTGGTCCTGGCACTGAAAGTCTCTGGTGGTGCAGGTGTGACTGCCAGAGCCTCCTGAATGGTCAGACAGGGAAGTTTCCTTAACAACAGCGTAGTAAGGACCTGCACTGCGCAGTCCTCCTTACCTCCACATTCGATCCACCGGCAGCCTGCTAAATTTGTCTTATTCTCAGTACAGGAATTGCAGACAGAAAAGTTTCCACAGATGTCTAAAAGGAAAAAAAAACAAAAAAGCTCATTGATTAGAAGAAAATTCCCACTGTCAAGAGAGCAACTTCACCTACAGAAACACATCTTAGATCTCTACCCTCCTGTATGTACATTTCCCAGGTTAAGGCACAATCCCCTTCACTGAACAAACTGCAACTGAAAGCTGCTTACAAATGCTTTTGACAATAAATAAACACATTTCCCTTCAGAAACTACTGATACTCTGAAACCAGACCCCATATGTACACCATGATTTTGCCTCATGAAACCTCTAACTATAGTAAACTCAGATAATAGAGCATATACTACTCTAGTGAAGAGACCAAAGTCCACTAAATTAATTCTGCAGTTCATTGAAGCTTCAGATGGTAAATGCTTGTTTTCTTTTGATTACATTTTTCCTTTAATACAGCCAGCTATAAATAACCCTACAGTAGAAAATAATCGAAGTATGGGAAATAAAGACAAGAACCTGGAGAAATTCATGTACACATGCCTAAAAAGAAGAGCAGAAATAAAATACCATCTATTTGTATTTTGATCACAGTAGAAGCCAGGAATCTAACCAGTCCAGCTGCTTTTCTACGTCAATCTCAGTCAAACATTGTTACCTTAAAACCACAATGACAACACATCCACTAATTGGATCAAGTAAGATCTTCTCCCAATCTACAGTTTTAGCACATTAGTTTTAATTAAGACTTACTCATACAGCCATCATACTCAGCAAACCCACATACAACCCACAATTCCTTATGTTGCATGCTCTCCAGCACATTTCACATCATATCCACCCACTCCAGGCACCTTGGGGTGACCTTTCACTCCTCTCTGTGAAAGCAACGCTGCTATCCAAAGATCTTTGGCAGCCAGCATGCTCATTTACCTCTCAAGTAACAACTACAAACGCATTAACTAACTTCAGCATTCTGACAATCCGAATTAAGCCTGAATCTACCCAGCCTTTCTCTTGGTTATGGTAGGATCGGGTCAGAAACACCAGCACTGTTTCTTCCATTTCACATAACAAGATAGGAAAAGACCTTCGTGGGTTTGCATCAGTGAGGTGTGCAACAGCTGCCCTGTTCCCTTCAGGAAGGTAGCACTCAAAGCACTTCAAGAGCTGTATGACTGTTTCTTGATAACAGGTTTCAGGAGGAAAAAAACATAAGGAGGAAACTAAGTCAGTCAATTATTATTCTGGGTATACATCTGAGAAATTATCACAGCAGACACAACACTGACTTCTGACAAATGAACAACCTTCACTTTTGTAGATTCCTCACTGGTACGTGGAAAATTTAGCACAGTACATCTGTTAAGACACGAAGACAGTCGGTAGAGCCAACTTATACCAACCAGGTACACTAGGACTTCTAATTTAGTTTCAAACACACATTTCCCAGATTAACATGGGGGAGGATCAGATTTGCAAGATTAAAGGATCAGGAGATGTTTTTATCAATGAGCTGTTAACTTCAGAATCTGTGGCAGGGTCTGAGACGTTTTCCCAATGCTACCTACTGCTATGAAAGGCTCTCTTGGGGGAAATAAATTTTAAATGGGATAGTAAGTTCCCCAGCTCACCGCACCAGCAGACGCCTGCTCTTCACTGGAAAAAAATACTCTGATACCACAAACTCAGCTCTTCAGCCTAAGCAAGTTGACGTTTGCTCCCAAGATCAACCCGCTGTAGTGGCTCTCACACAAGGTAAATTCGGATACTCCCATTACACTCGAGGAGGAAAGCTCGAAACGCCAGTGGGGTCTGTCCTGCTGGACCAACAGTGCCCTCTCCCGTTGCCGCGGAGCCGCGTGTTAACCCTGGCTGAGCAGCCCCGGAGCAGCTCCCGGCTCCGCAGCGTGTCCCACCGCGGCCCGCATCCCGCCGGCGGGGCACGGCTGGGGAGGAAAACCAGAAGGGCTGGAGCAGCAGCGACCCTCGGCCGCACCCAGCGCCACCACGACACACGGCCAGGGAACTCTGAAGCACTTCCAGACAACTTTTTGTTTTGTCTCTTTTTGTTTTGTCTCTTTTTGTTGTTGTTGTTGTCTCCGCGTTTTGGGGCTCGCGGCGCATTTCGCGGTTCTAGGCCCGGCACACACTCTGGCGAACAGCCCACAGGGCCCGAGCTGTGGAGAACTGCGGGCCAGCCCACGGCACGAGTAACGGGGCTCACACCGGGATAAGGAACACGCGGCAGCGGGGACAGAACGACACGGCAGAATCAAGGCACCCCCGCTCCCAGACCCGTTCCAAGCGTTCCAAGGAAGCAGCCACGCACACTGCCTGGCAGAGGCTCCCGACCACCTGCGCGGGGCCAAGGGGGCACCGCAGGCCGTGCCCACACGGGATAACGGCTTCGGACCGGCACATGCGGGGCAGCGGCCCGAAAGCTCGGCGGGCTGCGGCCGCGGCGCTCAGGAAGCGGCGGCGGCCGCCGAGCGAACGCCGGGGGAGCGCCGGGCGGGTCCCGGCGGCTCCGCGGCGCTCCCGGCCCGCTGCCCGCGGAGGGTCCGGCACCAGGTTCGGGGGGAGGGGGTCGGCCCCGGCGGGGCTCGGTGCACGGAGCCCGCCCCGCTCCCCACAGCGCCGGGCACGGGGCGGGGCTGCCCCGTCAGCACCTCCGGAGGAAAGGAGGGGGGAGGGCGCGAATCACTCACCGACGTCCGCGTTGTCGCCGGCCGGCGCTGCGACCGCGGCCAGCCCGCAGAGGCAGCACGCCAGGGAAACGACGGCGAGGGGCAACATAAGTGTCCGAAGTGTCCGACCCATGGTGGTAAAACGAAGGAGCTGCGGCTCCAGCTCCTGCTCAGCCCTTCGTTCCTTCCTTCCCTCCCTCCGCCCGCTCGGCTCCCGCTGCCGCCGTGCACCCGCCGCGCGCCGCCGCCCCGCCCCGCCCCGCCCTGCGCTGCGTCACGGGAGCGTCACGGGAGCGCCCCGAGCTGGCCCCGCCCCCCCGCAGCGGCGCGGTGGTTCCGCCCAGCTTCCTGCTCCCCCCCGTCAGGCGAGTAATGGAACGGTCCGCAGCACGGCGGTGCGGCGCCGCTCCCCCACGTGATCCCGGCGCTCCCCCCAAGAGGGAGCTTTTCCCGCGCGTCACGCGCTGCCCGAGAGCCGCCACGTCACCACGGAGGTCCCGCCCCCTCTCCGCTGGGCTCGTTCATTGGCTGGGGTTAGCCAGGGGGCGGGGCCGGGGCGCGCGGGCTCCCGTTTCCCGCGGGCGGGAGGGAGCATGTGGTTGGGGCTGTGTCTTGGGAGCCGCGTTGGGCGGGCGGTGCCGCACCGGGTGGTGCTGGGAGAGACCCTGCTGTCTGGCCGCCTCCAGCTGCCGATGGCCGCGGGCCGCTGTTGTTGCCTTGTTCCCACGCCCCTCCCCATTTCTACCGTGACAAAACAGCGAATCGTAATGAATAGTAGCTTAAGTGAATCGCACGTGAACCATGACAGTGTGCGTGCAGCACTTGCACAGTGTTGTCCAGCTGTGCTCCCGGCAGCGCTAGTGCCATTGCAGGTGGAAGCTGCACACCGGGAGTCTGTGTAGGTCCAGGATTATATGGCAGCAATGCCAGAAGAGAAGCATGGTAGAAATTGTCCCCCATATCTTTCCAGCTGCACTGTAGAGAGCACCTGGAGAATGCTCTTTGGTCGTTCCACCACTTCTTTTTGTGGACTTGGCACTGCTAGGTCTGCAGTTGGACTGGGTGAAAGGGCTTATCCAACCTAAGTGATTCCAAGAATCTAATTCCTTCCTGACCACTGGGGAGAATTCCCCCTGTGCCTATCACATTTTCGCTGTCCTTTGTTTTCCCCTAAGGAAGTTTGAGTCTATATATGTCATCATCAGTGGACTCACTGCAAAAAGTTTGTTTGTGTAAATCTGCCTCAGCATTTTATGCAATGCCGACAGAGGTGAATGTTGGGAAACTAAGGCAAACATCAATGTGTGCTTGTATTCAAGGAGAGCTAAGCTAGAGCTATAAAGCAAATTTTATTATGGTCTGGGTTAAAGGACAAATGGAAGAGAAGAGTTATAATCAGGTGAATCCCCCCTTGGTTCTCCAAAGTGTGAGGTGGACTTGGGCAGTAAAGAGGAAACTGCCAAATAAATCTGTAGCTTAATCTTCCGTTTTACTTTCTTTCCTGAAGGTGTTTTATTGTCAAGAGCCTAGAGACCGATACAAATGCAGAAACTTTAAGGCAAGCTACCTATCATGATTACCGTGTGAGCTATGGAAAGGCCTGTAGGGCTGCTGGTAATACACAACTTGGGTACAGAGCTTTCTGACAAACTTCTGTACTGTCATATGCTGTGGTGCTTTCTGCTAGCAGGCAGGATGGCTAATGCTTTCTTTTCCTACAAAGAAGTCTTGGAGTGAAAACATAAAAGAAAAGCCTGCAAGGAAAACAACAGAGAATCAATTTTGTGATATGAACTGGACCCTTCTAAGAGTTGCATTGAAATGATCAAACATGATCTGCTTTATGTAAATGTCAGCAACATCAGAATTTAGTTCTGAAAAGTGATAAGGAAACTGAAGTCACACACTGACTTTAGTTATCTCTCATTCTGCATTTTTACTGGAATGTTAGTGTAAAATAACTGAGTTATTTCTACCGTATTATGAGAGTTTCTTGCCTTTTAGTAAGAAATACTTTTCACGTTCATTATTAAAATACTATATTTCTGTTCTACCTTTGAATAAGTGGCATACATTGAGGAGCAGCATAAAGACAAATTGCAATGTAACCAAAACTGCAGGGAGAATGGAATAAGGGAATTTTCTATGGATTCCACTCATCCCTCCTAGCCATACCTGCAGAGGTTTTTACGTCCTTCTGGGACAAGGGTCTTCTGCTTGGATCAGGGCTTGATTCGCAGGGTCCCTTGTGATTTCACTAGTCATGGGGTGTTATTTGAACTCAGGTTTTCTGTTTTGCAGCTCTTGTGTGTTGTAATGTTAAATATATCTTCAGCAGTTATCAGTGTTTTATGAGGGATTGCAGTGGCAGTTCTGTTAATGTGCTGGACACATGAAGTGTAACAGTTGCTGCAGTCTGCATTTCATCAGGAGTGCATACTAAAAATCTCTTATTTTGAGAAAGAAGACAAATAGGATAGTTAAAGATAAAACTCTAATCAGTGTTTATGTATATGGAAAAAGTGGGAGAAAATGAAGTACATAATAAAGTAGAACTAAGACTACCAGCGAGGGCAAGAACATCTCCACAAGCAAGTGAAAACATGTCTGTCATGTAATCCTGGGTGCTGGTGGGAATCCAGGGAAATGATAAATGTGGTTTGTCTGTTTTTTCTTATAGTCAGCATCTTGGGACTTTGTTGTAGCATACAGCCAGCAGGATCATAGCAGTCTGGGTTGTTGTTGTTGGATTTAAAACACTGCATTCATCACTGGATTCAGTTCTCATTGCACTGTTATATACTTAGTGGTTAGTAAGGCATTTGCCTCTGTTTTGAGTCTATAAGGAATTCAAAACACTACATTACTGGAAAATTATGTAAAGTCCTTGACAAAAATGGGTAAAACCCAAGGGTCTGCAGATGCCCATTTTAGGGAAGCACATTTTAAACGTAGCAAATGCCCAGGATTTGGAGCAGATTGTGTTGTATCGGTGCTTGGCAAGATGTGATAATGGGTTGAAGAGATTCAGTAAGAGCGTACTGCAGTTTGGGATGACAGCAGTAAATGAAAAACAAAATTTAATGGATAAACTGAAGGGAACATATATTTGCTTCATTTTGTAAACATTGGTTCTCATTTCCATATTATCATGTCAAGTGCATGGAAAAAGAAGTGCATGTGAATTGTAAATACACGGTGGGTGTTTTAGCAGGGAAAATGCAGCAGCCGAGAAGGTTTTGGGGCATTTGCTACCATTGCACAACGCATTCTTGCATTCTGCTGCCATTCACCAGCAAGGTGAATTGTTCAGAAAGAATGCATCAACTCCTGTGCCCAGAGCTTTGTAACCTTCGTTCGTCCTTGCATTGTGAGACAGGTATGGCAGTAAATCCCGCTGCAGAGGTGTGTCCAACCAGGCTGGATACAGCCCCAAGGCACATGCAGGGTTGTGCATGCCATGCTGTATGACATCAGGGTGTGTATTTAAGGTGCCCGTGTGTCGGTCCCCAGCAGGAATTCAGGTGAGGACATTGGCACCTGTACTGTACGAGCTGCTTGCCTCAGGCGGGTAAGGTAGAGCTGTGCTTGGTACTCACGAGTGCTGTGCTACAGGCACTCGCTCAGCCCCACCAGGTGGGGTGGAAAGGCTGCTTTTAACATAAAGAACAAATAAAATAATATAGAGAGTGGCTAGTGATGACATAATAATGTTAAAAATATTTTCTTAACTCTTTTAGAGATAGTGATATGGGCTGATACGGGCTTTTAGCCTAAGGCAAGCCAAAGAGATGTCTTGAGAAGAAGAATGGAAGGCAACAGGCAGAGGTAAGATGGAGGGGAAAGAATAAACCTTTCAACCGTGCAGCTGCAACCAACCAGAGAATGAGGTCAGGCTGGTTTAGGTGACCAAAGGAAAATAATGCTAATGTTTAGATGGAGTGCTTGCAACAGTGCATCCATTTACTGTATTTTTAACGTGCATTTTTCAGTTGGTAGTTGTGTAATATAGTGGCGGGCTTTGGCCTGTGTCAGGGCAGGAGCATATTCCCTAGTTTAGCTGTGTCCTCAAGGCTGGCTGGCTGATAAAAATACCTTGGTCAACCTGAGAGTTTTTCAAGTGAAGGAACTTCAGGAGAGTCTCCACAACTTTTTCTCAGTAGGTGTTTTTGTTCTGAGGCTCTTGCGTCTGACCCCTGCCTGAGATGTAGCATCTGTGGGTGGCCTTGGGTCCCACTCCCCTGGCCTCCGCTCTTGCTGTGCCCTGATGGCCTCGACCAGTGCTTCTTCCCTCACAGCAGTTGAGATCCAGGCACAATTGAGTTCTGTTGACCTGGTCACCCATTACTGCTTCTTAACATCCTAAACCTTACCAGAATTACAGTATCAAGATTTCTTTTCTATGAAGTTTGTAAAATTGTTCCACTTACCGCTTTTCTTTGTACAATAGCTCTATTACATCATTCTGATCCATTTGATATCCTGCATAGTTGATATTATCAGTAAAGCTCTTTCAAAACCAATCCCTTGGAGTACCTTTTTTGCCTCCCTGGAATTGGTGGCAAGAATTTTTTTGTCTGACTGACAGCTGGGGGTCAACAGTGAATTGGGTAATGGACATATACTTCAGTGATCTCAGGGCTTCCCCAGATCTGTCTGTGTGGAGTACCTACATATCTGAGGAACCACACTAACAATTTCTGCTGGCTTTAGCAGCCCTGCTGGATCAGATTCAGAAACCCTCTGACCTCAGATTAGGTAAACTACCTTGTAGTTAATGACTTCAGCTTCCAATTTTTGTCTGATCAGTGCTTGAATAAGAAGGGAGGAGTGATTGGAGCCTCCAGTCTGGGCTTTACTAACACAACATCCTTGCGTTTTTAACACATATGCCTGTACAAAGAAAATTTGTGTATAATCTCAGGGCTTCTTTCATCACTTTTCATTTAAGGCAGTATCTAATGGAGTGTTTTGCTGGAGTAAGGAGCTCAGCATAAAACTCCAATAAAGCAAAACTTGAAAGATACATTTTTCTTACAGTGGTGACACATTACATAAATAAAACGCCGTGTAATCCGGTAAGATAATAGTTTTCTCAGAATGCATGTTGGTGCCAGCTGTTCTTTGTAGAAGAGAGTTTTTTTATATGGTTGCTGGGAAGGGAACTTCTCCAAAACCAGCAGCTGACAGTCTTCACCTCCCCATTTGCAGATTGTTCCTGAATTTCCCGTCTTTGTGGAGGCCCCATGGCTTGTCTCTGAGCTTGTGTGTCCTCTGGATGCTTGTGCGTGCTATTCCTCTGGTCTGGCACTCTGAGAGGCAGCACTGTATTCCTAGTGACTTGATCAGAGATGTATGTTATAGCAGAAAATATGTCACAAAACATAATTTTGGATTGGGGTTAAGACAAATATTCCACTCCTGTTTCATTTTTCATTGCCTTGGACTCCGAATTGCAGGCACTGGGGATCTAGGCTTGAAAGATGCATTGTTTCTTTTTGGTGACCTCTTAATACTGGATGAAAGATTTTGGCATGGTTTTATCTGGCAGAGTGTCCTCTCATGACCTATGCAGATACAGTAATTATGGCTTGCCTGAGGAATTGTTATGCTTGAAATTCAAATTATTTCCTGGTTGTATTCTCATCTTCTCGTTATAACTTTTTTCATGTGGTGTAATTCCAACCAGTTGTCCCCTGCCCAGTTCCTCTATGTGGCTGTCATAGACCTCAAGTGTATGACATCCAGCTGGACATCCAGCCACCATCCTTGTCACCAGGTCTGTGACTTTGGCCCAGGATCAGCTTTCTGATACTTGATGTGATGAGGCATTTGCCTGCCCTCAGAGTCCCTGAACATTGCCCACTGCCAGAGCATGAGTTTCTGGGCTCTGACATCTGCTCAGGTCGGGTCATTTGGACTCAAATCACATGCTATGTTCTGCTTTGATCCCTTGTGGAACATTGGAGGCACTGGGGTGTCAGCCGGAGAACAGACCTGCCATGGCTGACCAAGCCAACAGCAAATAAAAAATCAGCTAATTGGTCTTCTAATATTGTCCTCTGTAGCCTGCAGAACTGACTTTAAACATCTGAATATAATTTAAAATCCTCGCAAGAAATAAGAGCCACTAATCTCTGTCTCAATACTGAGTATGCAAAACCCTATCCTTTCATAGCAATAGTCTCTGTTACTTGCGAAAAGTAATTTGTCAGGAAATGTGGGGTTTTATGAAGAAAATATCACAGTCTATTTTAATCTTTGACCCAGAACTTTGAAGTGAAAAAAATTACTCTCTAGGCAGATTGATTTGAAATGTTCCTACAGAAGATTTAATTCCTGTATAGTAGTCTATGTATAGATTGCAGAATGCTGAAGAAAATGAAAGGATGAAATGTATTAAAGGCTTCTTAGCTAGCTGCAGATATACAAGGGTATTTTGGGTTAAATAATCTTTTTGTTTTGTAGCATGAATAAAGAAAAACCGAAATTCCCTTGCTAAAATTAACACAATCTCCACACTCAAAGCCTGTGAAGATCACTCTGGGTCTATGCCCTCTTCAGGCATTCAGTTAAACATTTGCTGATTCGTTAAATTGATTCCCATTATAGCAAATAAATCGTTACTTTTCGTGAAATCCGTGGACTTAAGCTTGGACAAAACCAGGTCTCTCCAAATACCTCCCTAGTTCAGCCTTCCCCACCTCGCACTGGCGCTGTTCTCTGAGGTTTAGCGTCTCATACAGTGAGCAAAGGAGCAAAGGTCACTGAGCACAGCACTCTTGGCAGCACTGGGGGTAGGTGGTGGTAATACAGTGTCCGGGTTGCACTGGCACAGCAGGGCTGCTTTAGCCTTGTGTCTGCATCCAATGAGTGCTCTTTGCTTTGAACTTCAGTGCACTCGGTTGTGGCCTCTCTTTCCAGCCTGCATTTTGATCTTCCACACGTCTTGTCTCCTTTTAATGCTTATCTGCTGAAGCCGTCCGTGCCCCAGCCCTGCACAGTGTGTCAGAAGGATCTAGCATGTCAGAAATCATGACACTGGCAATCATTGTGGGTTACAGATTTGCATCCACACAGAGCCTTGATATTGACTGTTTTGCAGTAACTTTATAAATGATATTTTTCTCTGTTTCAGTGGCAACAGTCACTTTTTAAAATTGAGACCATCTGCTAAAAATAATTACTTAAAGCTTCTGCCTGCTCTAGCATTTCCTGGTTTTAGCCTGATGCAGCCTGACCTGATTTCAAGGACATTACTTTTAGTTTAAAGTAGTCAGAGCAGGATCAAATGTTTGGCCTTCACTGAGGCCACAGTCCCGCAAACGTATTTTTTCTTCTTTTTTGTCTGAGAGATCGTTTTACCATATCAGTGCTTGTCACTATATAATCATATTAACTATTTCCCATAAATTGTAGATACACTGAGATGTGTTCACAGGTCTTTTTCTCTTCTCCTGTAAAAACACTTTTTAACACCTTGTGAACATTTCTTTTTAAGCCAAAAGAATGTTTCCAATCCATCCACATGTGCAAGACCACGTGGTTTTATTTTATGTATGATTTATGTAAGTGAAAGTCATCGTGGTCTGTAAAAAGCCAAGTGGGAAATAGTGCTCCACCTTACAGCAGGCAGGAAAACCAGCCGGGAATCACAGACTGAAGGTCCCACAGTCAATTATCTTGCAGGCTGCTGTAGGCCTTTTGTTATGTGTAGGTACAACCTCCAGTGTTTGGAGGATCATCGTGCCCTTGGTCTCTTGCCTACAGGAGGGCACATGGGATCCATCTCCATCCAAAGCCGAGCTCTGCAGCTTCTGTTCTGTGTGGGGCCATTACAAACCCTGGCACCTGTTTCCTACTGACAGGCTACACTCACTGCACTCTTTAAAAAGTTCTTCACAATGAATGCTGTCAGTTTTTGATTAAGCAACCTCTAGTTGGTATTTTAGGAGAGGTGAAAATACTATGGCTCTTATGCAGCTACGTTTATTTAAAGAAGCAAGCTTTGTTCCGTGTGCCCCAGCTACAAATGGCCAGTACTTCGGAGATGAATGAAGTCAGGAGACACACTGTCAGGAGTAACAGAATTAGAAGTGATTCCCTGTGAAATAGCTTTCATTTCCTTCCTTCACAACACTAATCTGAATCCTGAAAACAGTCCAACGTTTTGCGGTCTTTATGATTTTCAGTCTGTCCTTCTCCCACGCTGTGGGAGGACAAGCTGTGCCTCCTGCAGGTGCTGGCATGGCGATGGATGCCAGCAGTGCTCCATAAAGCTTTGTGCTGTATCCATCCCATCCCACCCCATCCAGCAGAGTGGGACCAAGCAAGGAGTACACTGCAGGCATCCCTTGTCCAAGCGGGGATGTCAGAAAATCTGAACAGAGCAGAGCCTGGAATGTACCTGGCTGTCCTTGTACACTGTGGCTGCTTTTTGCTTCCTGAGGATTAAACTCCCACTCAGATTTAGGAGGGCCTGACTATAACATCATGGATCCCACACCTTTCAGATTGCACAGAGCCGGTGGCAAGGCAGCAACTCGAAGTGAATGTTGATGGTTATAAATATATCCAGCTTTTGGGTTGTTCTCTGTGGGTTTGAAAGCTTTGCTTTTTTGCTACTGTTAAAGATGCTGTCTTTCTGCGTGGTGTGGTAACATAGAAACTGCACTGTGAATTTTTCTCTCTGTGATAATACTTACATATTTTGTTCTCTTCCATCAAGCAAACTGCTCAAAGCAATATTCTTGTTTATTACATTCCTGAAAATCTAAACATTTTAACAGGCCGGTCCTATTTGTTAAGCTACTGAGAACAAACTTCTAGTATGAATTTGCTAAAATAGTTTCTTTCATCTTGTGAGGGCAGAGCAGAGCCCAGAGGTTTTGTGAAACTCCTCCCTATCTATCAGAGCCCACCTTCAGCTGGCACTGAGCTCTGCAGCCACAAGTTTGTAACCTTTGCTCCTGGAGATGCCCTGGTAGTTTCCTTGGTTTTGCCATAGGATTTTCTAGCTTGAGCAATATATTTCTTGTTCAGGTGGTGAACTAGTTGGAAAGTGGTGTAGAATTGTGAGTTGTTCCTATGGCTACCCTTGTTGGCCATGCTGAGGGTTCCTATTCCTTAGTGATGGTTGGAGACACTTTCATCTAGGGAAAGATTTGGAGAACGAAGGGCCACAGCTGTGTTGCTCCCTTTGCTGCTATTCACCATGCAAGTCCCTTTTACCAGCTCCCTCAAGCTCCCTTTCCTCCTTTCTCACTCTCCTTTTTTCCTTTCCCTCAAAGATTTCATTGAGTCTTACGCCCGCAAAGTCTGGTTTGAATCCATGTCTTTTCTGGAAGAAGCTTCCCGCTACTGTCAAGTGCTTAAGCCAGTAAAGAAGCTGATGAAAAAATACCCATAAAAAACCACTCTGGGTCCCTATTGTTGGTGTGTCCTGACTCTCCAGAGTAGCTCAGGATACTTATCATGGCAGCTCCCCACGGCTGCTTGTGGTTATTCCCCCTGTATAAGGAAGATGAGGAGGGTGGGAGGCAGAGCAGATGCTCCAAGCACAGGCTCTGCTCTGCCTGCCCTTGTGCCACTGCCATGCAAGAGGACAAGATGCTCGTGAGCACAGTCAGGACATGGCTGGCTGGGGCAGGAGGCCTGGCTGCTCCCCGCCCTTGGCAACTCGCACAGGAGGTTGAGCAGGAGGCTTCCGTATCCAAATGCAATGACAGAGCTGAATAAATGGAGAGCAGATGCTGAGCTGAGGAGGCCAGGGTGCTCCCAGAGTGGAAATTTTTTTCCAGGGTGAGGTCTGCAGGCAGGTGATGGGAACAAGAGCTGTGAGGAGGGGAAGAGGATCCTCTGTGCTGGCTGAGGAAGGACTGGTGAGGGAGAGAAGAAACGACTCTCAAGAGTGATGACTGGGGAAGAGCAAACATGAGGCATACTTGGGTTTGGGGGATTATGGCAAGGACTTGACTCCTTTTCTATGGAGGGAGCCTGGCTGTGGGGTGGGGAGCAGGGGGTCCACTGATCCTGTCATCCTCCATCACCATCTGACCTGATCACTGAGCAGTCAAGAGCCCCATCAAGCCCTTGACAGGCTTTAAGGAAACTGAAGAAATGTTTAGATTTTATTGTTCTTTAATTTTTTTTTAAATTCTTGTTACCCTGTTTGAGAGCCCTTCTCAGAAGCTGATTCATAAAAATGGTAATTAAATTTTAACTGAACAGTAACTCCCAAACTGCTGCCTTGTGGTTTGCAAAATTACTTCAGCAGACTAATTTTGGAGTTGGATGCTTTGTCCTATGACACGATGCTCCAGAGCGAGCGATTCTGTGTAATTGCCTCAGTCCTTTCATCTCATTACAGTAAAATGAGGTTGTGTCCCATTAATTTCAGCAGGCGCTGGTTGCAGTGCCCAGACACATGCCAAGCACGGAGTCTCCCTGAACATTACTGGCTGACAGAGGCATCTCTCACCCTTTTCACATATCAAAGATATTTGTCCTCTGCCCTCAGTGTAAAGTAGTTTTGTGGGAAGTATTGGGAAAGCAATCTAAGCCTTAAAATAGAAAGGCATACCCAAGGGAACACCTTTCTCAAGGGTGGAAAGGAACTTTTAATTAAAGAAGGGGAAGGCAAGAAGTAGCAATCTCCTTCTTTAATGCATCAACAGGTGGAGTATGTGCAATATGGGTAACAAAACTCTTCCAGGGACACTTTCAAAGTTGACTGATTCCAAATTAAATCCACCTTAAAATTACTGAAGCAATTTTTGGTACATTGTCCCCTTCCCGCATGACATGGCAGCTTCTTTTCTGAGTAGCGTAGGGAAAGCACAAGCCCTGCCTGGAGGAGGGTGATGGACCTGGAGCATAATGTTGCACACAGCCTGGGGCTTTGTGCTGCCGCCCAGGCAGCACACGGGGCCACAGCTCTCCTGTGTGCAGCACTGCCAACATACCAAACTTGTTTCTTCCTGACTTGTAGATCAGGGAAGTCTGTGGGTCATAAAACCCAGCAATTTCTACCCAAACAGAAAGTGCTAAGGGTTGCAAGATGGGCACTTGCACAAATACATTGGATAGCATTGCTGGAAAAGAGGATTCACAAAATTTTAAATCCTTGGTGACACCCACTTTGCAAACAGCCAGTCCTATTTTTTCCAATACCAGCTTACATTCTCTCAGAGATATGTGTGCCCTGAGAGCCAGGGCTTGCTGTTGTTCCAGGAGCTCCAGCATCAAAGAAGTGACTTTTGCCCTTTCCTGTCCACTCCAGGAGGCTCATAGCATTTGCTGCCTTAAATCCCACGCACCAGGCTTACATCTCCAGCAGCTTCCCTGCCCTCCAGTGCTGCTACGTTTTGCTCCATCCAGCCTGGGACCTTGAGGTGAAAGCAGCTTCTCCTCACAGGCAGACTCTTCAGCATCCTGGAAAAGAAACTTTCAGCTGCACTTAGCATTTCTGACCTCAGTGTTGGCTGCTGCCCAGCCTGCTGAAATGGTTTGTACCACTGGCAGTGGGAAAGCTTTTATATAAGGGAACATATATCATTTTCAAAAGTGCTTTAACTGTCATAAAGCGTCTTGATGGGTAGCATTTAGTCTAAACAGGAGATCCCAAATGCCTATGTCAATTATATGGGTTGTTTTTCTTAAATATTGAAAGTTAGAATGTTCATTTTTATTAACATTTTATTACTTTATACCAGTATGAGAGAGCATTTTCTGTTAAATTTAGCTCATATTTGTCATTTGCCAACTTTCAGGGTTTTATGTGAGATTCAGAACTCCCCTCCCACCTGCAGAGTTGAGGCTGCAGGCAGCAATGCCTATGGTGTGCCCAAGCCTGAAAAGCTGCCTGAGGTCCAGGAAATCTAGAGTTAAAGCTGACTTCTATTACTTTAAATGCATTTAAACAGGTGGTAGGTGTGCCCAGAGATCTGTAGCTAATCCACTTCTGCATTTCTAAGGTCCTGTCCACAAAAGTGAGTATTTGAAGTTTGAAGTAGGCAGTGGGTGACCATCAGCCCTCATTTAGGCAGGGAGAAGGGGCTGGTGGAGCTGAGCCCCAGGCAGGAGAACATCCACGGAGAAAGACAAGGTTACAGGCCAAAAAGTGTTCTCACTAAAGTAGTCTGCTATTGCAAATACAAGCAGATTATAATTCTGACTGAAAACCAAACCTTTTTGCTTTAGGGAGATGAAAAGCAATTCCCAGGTTATTATGTGAATAAAATCAGGTCAACAACTTGATTTTTGTGGAAATTCACCATGTGCACAGTAAGATAGCTGGGGAAACATACCTTCAAAGGCAGGACTGTAAATTGATGCACCTTCATCTCCCTTTCCAGTTATGGGATCTGCAGGACAGATAAAAGCAATCATCAGAGACCATAGTTATCACAGGCATTTATCACAGGGCTGTCAGTGAGCAGCTCAGCCGAGGTCAGAGGTGTGGGTTGCACATCAGTCTGGGGGGAACAACAGCTTCCATCAGTGTTTCACTACTGACATTTTGACAGACCTTTGGGAAGAGCCCTGCTCCATTCCTGGAGATGGTCTCTCTGTGAACTGTTTCATGCAGTGTGTTTAATTGCTGCTCCTCTAAGAAGGTGCAGCATCTCCTGCTGGGAGAGCTCCGGCAGTGGCAGCGCTCAGCCAAGGAAGGAGTGCCCCGAAGAAAGACATCTGTCAGAGGGAGTAGGGTTAGAAGAAAGAAGGATGAAAATGCAGCTGTGATTTTGTGGTGAGTTAAGGCCACTAACTTGTCTAAGAAAGGAGAACTGCTAAGAGTGAAGTTCCTATTCGGCTGAAAGAGTGAGGCACTAAGGAAACCTGATGTATCTATTTCTATCTTTTTTTAAAATAAATCTGGTTTTGCTACATTGTTTAGACATTGTCAGATTGTCCTTAGTCCCCTACAGTAGCAAGCTTGTAATTTTAGATTGCTTTTATGGACGGCATAGATATCTGCATAGTTATTCATGGAAAGCAGGAGGCACATCTTCAAAGTATAAACCTGAAATGTATTTACACACTCACATTTGGAGCAAGGCAAACACAGATAAGAAGTATGGGTAGGTAAGATGTGTGATAGACCAAAAGGGAGTAACAAAGGAGCTGCCTTCTGATATGCCTTGCTATCTTGACTCCCCTGGGGATGTCAGGTGGGCAGGCTGCGTGACCCATTATTCGTGATGCCTTTTTCCTTGGTGCCACACTCCAGGCATAGCACTGTCATTCAGACAACTCACCAGCACACTTGCAAGGGCTCTGGCACTTGACTAAATGCCTTCATAAATGAATCTCTTTATAAACCATATACTATACTCCCCTATGGATATTTTTAGTTTTCTCATATTTCCAATTTGTTTCTTGATTGCTTACCAACCAGCTTAATGGAAAAGATTGTTAACATTTTCAGTTAGATTTCCTAAATTCTTTTGGAAATATCCTGGATAATCAAAAGAATAAATTACCCAAACTTTTCCTATATTTAGAAAATGAGATGTGAAAAGAGAAAATGTTTTCTGGTTTTATAATACACACACACACACACAGAGTGACACACATGTATATATAGATATCTGAATTAAGAAATTAGCATTGGCCTGGAGTTCAGTTATGTTTCCATGGATGAAGACTGCTATTCATGCAGATCACATCACCACCCCAGCCTCTTGCCTTGTGCTGTAACTTGGTTTTACTCAAGAAACCCACCAACCCCTTGGATCCACTTGTTTTTCACTGGGCATCACAGGGAGACTTCGCTCCTCCACAGAGCCCCAAAATTCTCACAGGTTCTGGGACATGCATCTGAAAAGAGCTGCAAAAGTGAGAGGAGGAAAACATGTGTGAAATTCCTAGCTGACAACGTGTGAAATTCCTAGCTGAAGTCCACTGGCCAGATTTCTGTCCCCCCTCCTTTGGCCAGTGTAACCACAGCACTGAGAGGACTTGTTCCTCACTTTTACTTTTCTCTTCTGTAGTGTACTTCAAAGAGCAGCCTCCTCAATGGCCATCCCCAGGCACACAAACATTGTTGAAAGCAGAAAACCAAAAGGGAGAGAGGGAAAGGCCAGCTCTCTGTGCTGCACTCCCTCCCTAATGCAGGCCAGTGGGAATGGTCTCAGAAAATGTCTGCAGGATTGTCACGGCACAACAGCATCCCCACTGTTTTGTTTAAATAAAAAAATCGAGGACGTTTTACTTCATTCTGGGCAAAAATAATCCTAACGGTGTGCTAAAGCAAACTATTGAGCAGGGCCTGTTTCTTTATCGTGCATTTATTTACATGCTTCTTGCAGCTGGTACAATACAGGCAGGAATAAATGAATCCACAGGAATATTGGTCACCCTGCCAAAACGGACATTTCTTGCTTTCCCAGCCAGACTTGTATTTTGCACCTCACACCACCACAGCATTTCAGGGGCTCTTGGCTGGGAAAGGAGAGATTTGGCAGTTGGGCTTTTGGTACCCAGGAATAAGGGTACCCAAGAATTTTGATACCCAAGGACTTGTTTGGGGTTTTGGAGCAGCACAGTTGCAGCATGGTCAGCACAGCTGCACTTTTGTCTGAAGCAGTCAGTGCATGCCAGGCATCTGGGCTAGTGTTTGTCCCTCCCTGGCTGCCGAGAGCCATGGAGGCTCTGCCATCCTTGGCAGGGGATTGTCCCTATCGGCCTCTCCAGCTTCAGCTCCAGCCCTGACATTGCAGGGCAGAAAAACAAGAAAAATGCCACAGCTGTCTGTGCTGACTTTTCTTTCTCCCCATGGTATCTGCCCTTTCTTCAAACAACCTCTCCAGCTCCTTAAAAACCTTGTGCTCATGTAAAGCACTGCTACTTGCCTGGGTTTTTCACGTATTTGCTGTAGAAATCCTCAGCAATCGCTCGATGAAGTGCCTCAGGCTTAAAGTCATGATGGTCCTGCTCACGGTAAGGCCACTTGAGCAGCTCCTTCTCATCCCCCAGCACTTGGCCATCAATGAGGCACGTCACCAAGGAGGCATGTGCCCACATCTCACCTCTCTGTTCCTGCATTTCAGAGGGACAGCAAAACCTCCAGGGATGAATTATATACTTCATGAAGAAACGATCATAATATCCACCCGAGGTGAAGTGGCCTGTGGTGTTTTTATGCCTTTCCTACTTCTAAACCCACAAATCCTGCCAACTGGAATGGACTGGCCAGCAGCTTTTGGCAAGGTGTGCCCTGGAGGTCTGGATCCTGCTGCTTGGGAAATCATCATGCCAAAAGAAATGTGAAAGTGACAAGTGACCCTGTTCATCTCGTGGTCCCTGTTGCTGTCCCTGTTGGGATGGTGGCTGGAATGAAAAGGAAAAAAGCCAAGAGGCACCAAGCCCTGCAGCTATTGGCTTGCCTGCCCTTAGGGCTGCTGATAGATGACAGAGCATCGTCAGCTGTAAATAATGCTGGGGAACGAGCCTGGCAGACCAACTCTTACAGGCCAGGAGGGCAGAAAGGTCAGCATTGTGCTCCCTGAGGTGGGCTGCCTGTTGTGCCTCTGCCACACAGCCGAGTTTCCCAGGGAAAGCCTGCGAAACCCCGTGAGGTTTGCAGCTTCTTGCTTTCTCATTTGCTCTGCTAGAGCTGCATTAAGGGACCTGACATAAGATGCTGAGCTGTGATGTGTGTGACATCTTGTACAGCACTGCACAGCTGTGACATTTCTTGGAGGTGTAGGAACAAGGAGGTGAGGATGATGCAGTGCAGACCCCTGCCCTGAGCAGCACTGAGCCAAGAGTCCATAAAGCCTCGGTGCTAGTGCCTGCACCTGGCAGCACAAAAGAAAAGCAGAAACATGAAATTTGGAATATTTTCTTCCCAAGAGCTGATGCCGAGTGCAGGCATTCCTCTGCTTATCTGCTTCAAGCCCACACCACTCCCTGCTGTTTCCAAACCAGTGCTGGGCTGAAGCCCAGGGGCTACCTCTGCCATGAACTTGGCCACATGGAGAACCAGGTGCTGGGGCAGCCCCACTGCCATCACTGCTCCAGGCACCCGCCGCTGGCCCATGGCAGTCTGGCCACCATGAGTTTGAGTCTGTCAACAGGCCCCAGCTCCATGGCAACATGAGACACCAGCCCATACCCTACCCTGCATCTCTAAGCACTTCCCAAGCCTGATGTAAGCAGTTTTTGTCCCTGTTGGAGGTTAGAAAATGCTCCAATTTCTGTTTTCCCCTGAAGGAAGGAGGTTACATAGAAAGTGTCTGGCAGAGCAGAGGACTGAAGCCAGCTCATTCCAGACCTCTTGATGGATGCTGTCAGTACCACTTAAAAGAAGGGATGAAGAGCCTCTTGCTAATAGCAAATGCCCAGCAAAAAGCGGTAAGTAAAAGCATACATGAGAGAACTGCTTCCCCACTCTACTCGCAGCCTCCCCTGAGCCTCTGCTGAAGGATTTCTGGTATCTCTGTGTTTAATTCCTCCTGGCAGCTCTTTTTTCATTTGAACTTCTTTGCTTTTCAGGCAAACGTAAAAATCTGGCATCCGCAAATTTCTGTGGCAAAGAGATTTACAGCTTAATTACAGCCTGTGTGAAGTGTGTGTCTCCTTTTGACGCAAAAACTCCTACCCACAGCTGTATTTGCTGGGCGCTGCTGAGACATCATTCCCGCCGGTAGCGCGTGGACGGAGCAGTTCCAGAGGGGTCGTGGCTCCCACAGCAAAGCTTTGTGCCGCCGCGGCAGCTTTGGTCTCTTTCGGCTCACGCAGCACATGCAAAAGCGGCTTTGTGGGACAGCTGCAGGTTCAGCTCGGGCTTCTGTCAGCATGGCTGCATCAGGTCACTTTTCATCTCTGAGCACAGGGAATTTTAGGAGTCACTGGTGTTAAAAGTGACAAAACTGAATTTTTGTGTCATTTTTAAAAAATTGTGTAATTTTCATGATGTCATGGCGCGACAGAACAATTGTCACGTCCCCAGGGAAAATACATCTTTGTTGTATTAAAATCCTATTGCAGATGAGACAGTTGTGATTTTCATGCAGAACAAACCTATGTTAAATTTAAAAACCTCAAACAAATAGATATCTCATCTTAACAATGTGCATTTTTTCCCCCAACTGTACATCCAACTGGCTTTATAAAGCCGTACATTTTTACATAGCCACAGAGTCAGAACCAAAAATCCTATGTCCTCTTAGCTAAATGTTGCTAAATTACACGTGTCTATAAAAAAACCCCAGACTGAGAAAGAAATCACAAGCTGCAGACAGGCCTCCTCCAGGTAGCCCTGAAGTTTCTCTGGTCTAGCTCAGTGGTAGTTTCCTACAGTGAATCATTAGGCCAATGCTTTTTTGAGAGTTTTGTTGTGATTTGCAGCAATGCTGGATTTGAAGAGCTCCATCCTCTCAATATCAGACTGTGAAGATGATCAGATTCTCAAGGTTTAGCTACCACAGATGCTCCCTTGCCTGAAAGATCCATGCACAAGATGTTATCATTTCATGTGAAGATGTTCTGCTGAAAAGATGCAGAAAAATGAGGCAGAGAAAACAGTTTGGACAAGGAGACATGTTAAAATGGTAAGACAAGGCAGTTTTCATTCACAGCCAGGTCCTGGGTGGCAGCAGATGAGCTGAAGTGTGACGGTAGGTAACTGCTAGCAGCACATGCAACTGCAGGGATGTTTTGTGGGCTGTGACTCAGTGAGGCAAAGGAAAGCCCTTTCCTTCCCCCTTCCCAAAGTTGGTAGCACGGCTGCTGGAGCCTCTGTAGGCTGTAAGCTAAGC